>OU015502.1:130970240-131000240 GCA_907164885.2 Dolomedes plantarius
CTTACCTCATTCTAGCTTATCTCAGGTTTTTATCACTGGTTTGAAAAGAAAGACATTTCATTGTAAATTTATTTTCTTATTCTGACTAAATTAAAGATTAAATGTATAATTTTAAGGTGCAAATTTTTGTCATTCTTTTATTTCGGCAATAATTTACGGATTTTTTGCCACTCCTTATTTAAGCTAAATTTTGTAGCAATTGTAAAAAAATGAATTTATCTTGCATACAAATTTAATTACACACTATCTGGTTCTGAAGCATTGACAACACTAAGAATGTAACCTGATAACAAAAATATCTGAAAAACTAGCAAGATACAAATTTTTTTCAATCTTATATGTCGGCAATAATTTACTGATTTTTTGCTACTCCTTATTTAAGCTAAATTTTGTAGCAATTGCAAAAAAATGAATTTATCTTGCATACAAATTTAATTACACACTATCTGGTTCTGAAGCATTGACAACACTAAGAATGTAACCCGATAACAAAAATATCTGAAAAACTAGCAAGATACAAAATTTTTTCAAACTTATATGTCGGCAATAATTTACTGATTTCTTTGCCACTCCTTATTTAAGGTAAATTTTGTTTCAATGGTAAAAAAAGTGAATTTATCTTACATGCAAATTTAATTACACACTATCCGGTTCCAAAGCATTGACATCACTAAAAATATAACCTGATAACGAAAATATCTGAAAACTAGCAAGATACAAAATCTTTTCAATCTTATATGTCTGCAATAATTTACTGATTTCTTTGCCCCTCCTTATTTAAGCTGAATTTTGTTGCAATGGTAAAAAAGTGAATTTAACTTACATGCAAATTTAATTAAGCATTTTTCGGATCTGAAGCACTGTAACATGAGTAACAAAAGTGACCTGATAACAAAATTATCTGAAAAACTAGTTGGGATTACCCCAATTTTATATGAATAATGAAAGTACCAGTGATGCCGTTTTTGAAAAATAGGTTTATATTCATGAAATATACCATTAAAATTCAAAAGTTATATTCAAGAGCTTATGAATTAGATATTTACATCAATTCAGACATGTTAAAAGTGTAGGAATTGGTGTGGCTAAAAAAAGATTCTGAAATAATTTGTATAAGATCTTTCGAAATGTCTGTTAATAAACTAAGCATCGGAAGTAAATCCAAAGAGACGCAAATTTTCTCTTGCATGGAAAGGAGAAATTCTGCTTACTTAAGTTTCAGACATGGAGTCATTTAGTTTTTATAGCAGAAAAAACAAGATATGGTATATCAAAAAACTGTCTTTTTCTTCCTATATAATCTTTTACTAAATGTAAAACTTTTTTTTTCTCAAATGAATAAAAAGGGCTATCTATCAAACATCAATTATAAAACAGGTACCATCGAGTATATTTCTGACGACGCAAGACATTACTTCTACGTCAAGAGATATTTTCTGTAATAAAGCGTTTTAAGTACACTTTCAATGAAGGCTGCTGAGTTATTTATACTATTGCATAGCTGCAGCTTTACGTGAAGCGATAGAAATCTTGAAAAAAAAACTTGTAGGGACGCATGATTAAATATTTTTTTAGATAAAAACACCATACTGTGGACGTTTGTACAGTTTGTTTCTCTATTTTTTCTTTAATGTAATTGGACATGTGTCTCACATTGAGTTAATTAAACAAAGAACCTGCCTTAAATGAATTAAGTATGTTCAGATTCTATCCCCACTGGTTTCCAAGGTCGGCAGCGCTTATATAAGACTACAGGTGTCTGGCGAAGCTGTTAAATCGGTTCCGGCTGCTATAATGGCAGGTTATCATGATTTATGTGACTTTGAGCGTGGTGTTATAGTCGGCACACAAGAGATGATACATAGCATCTCCGAGGTAGCGATACAATTTGGATTTTCGCGCACGACCATTTAACGAGTGTACCGTGAATATCAGGTATCCGGTAAAACATCCAATCTCCGACAGCGGTGTGGTCGGAAAAAGACCTTGAAATAACTGGATCGTCGACCACTGACGAGAATCCTTAAACGAGATAGACGTACAACACATCCTCAAAATGCTGCAGATTTCAGTGCTGGGGAATCAACAAGTGTCAGTGTCCGAAACTGTTCAACGTCATTTATATGGGCTGTTGGATCTTCAGGTCTATTGGTGTACCGTTGTTGACTGCACGACAGAAAGCTTTACGCCTTGCCTGGGCCCGCCAACACCCCCATTGGGCTATTGAGGACTGGAAACATGTTACCTGGTCTGACGAGTCTCGTTTCCAATTGTATCGGGCGGAGGAATGTGTACGGGGATGGAGATAATCTCATGAATCCATGGACCGTACATATCAACCGGGGACTGTTCAAGATGGTGGACAATCTGTGATGGTATAGGGCGTGAGCAGTCGGCATGATAAGGTACACCTGATATGTCTAGAGACGACTGTAATAGGTGACTGGTACATAAGTATCCTGTCAAATCATCTACACCCATTCATGTCCATTGTCCATTCAGACGGTTTGGTTTGGTTTAGTTTCTAGCGCTACGGTCAATTTCTGCTACACGAGGGCTAATTAGGACTAGGGCAATTCCGACAGGACAATGCGACAACCCCCCCCTCCCGTTGGGGGTGGCTACCAAGGGGCTCCAGGATCACCCTTCTGACTTTAGACACTTCCATTGGCCCTCTAATTCCTCAGACATTCTTCGAGTCCATGCCCCGTCGTGTTACAGCACTTGAGTGTGCTCGTGTGGATACTGCACGATATTAGTCAGTTGTACCAGTTTTACTGGCTCTTCAGTGTATAAGCACCCTAGAATTAATTTCCGACAGCCTTATCAGCGTGAGCAGCGTGGATTTATTCTGAAAGAAATTATAAACATTCGTATATGAGTTTGAAATATATTTGTTTCCCAAGTTTCATGGCTTTTGAAATATTTTTTGGTGAGCTTCATTACTCATTGTAAAACAGACCTTCGAAATGTCATTCCTGCTTCTACATTAAATAACATCAAGTACGTTCAAACAACAAGATATGAACACAAATGTCACATTTTAGATGAAAACGCTTAGAGAGATCAGCCTTCGTAGGTTTAATAAGGGACTATTCAAGTATTTCATAAGCATATTTTTAGACTTTTTAGGCTTCTTCCCTTCACTTGTAAGAAATTATAAGCTCCCCTCCCCCTTCAATGCTTACTTAATATTTGAACAACCCCTAAGTTTAAATCTAAAATACAAACTATCGTGGAATTTTGAGAAATTTTCATGAGATACATAATAAATATTAATTCTATCAGTAATTGTAAGAGAGAGGTTTCATAAAAAAATTACAGATCCAAAGCAATTATAAAATCATTAAAATTAGTATTTTTTCTAATATATTACATTCTAAATATATAAAAAATTAAAAATATATATATTTCCTTAATTTATTTGCTTTTTTGAAAGAATGGAATGTTTTTTCTCATCGAAAACTGTGACAATTTTTTCTTTTTGCTGCGAGTGAAAAGATTTAATAAAAATTTCTTCATACTCGTATGTAAAATAAAAATAAAACGAATAGATTTATTTCAATATTTCTCTCTCTAAGCACAAAAAAAAATCTTAAGATTTTTTTTCCTGATAAGTAATACATGTACAATATTTGATAAGAAATGAAATATTTTAGAATTCGAAATAGATTGAAAATTCTGAAGTTTCCGAACTCAGCAGTTGCTTGAGTAACACATTTTTAGAGAAAAAATTCATGTTTTAACATAAAATTTGAATGTTCGTTTGAATTTTAAGTTACTGAAATCTTGCTGTTAGGGTACTCATTTACCTACGGTATAGTCCAAAAATAACCAACATGTCGTAAATATTTTATCAAACAATTGTCGGAATGCCATGGAAGTTATTATGCTTGTGTGATTTCGTATTGAAATTGAGCATTAGAAAAAAAATGATTAAAAATCCCATATTGATTTGTTTCGGAAATTTTAGAGTCTATTAGCAAATTAACAATGATTAAGGAATATTAATTACATGAAAGTTGTATAATGCATAAATTAGTATAATGTCTAAATAATCCGAGATATAGACATCATGACACTCTTTAATGCTAATAAAATAATAAAAATTAACTACATGAAGCTGGTGAAGGATAATTATTTAGTATAATGTGTCACTTATTCGAGATACTAAGATCATGACACTCTTTAATGCTAATAAATAAGAAAAATAATTGCATGAATCTTGTGAAGGGCAGTAAATTAGTACAATATCTCAATAATCCGAAACACGGAGATCTTGACACACTTTAATGCTAATAAAATAGGAAAAATTAATTACAGGAAACTGGTGAAGGGTATTTAGTATAATGTGTCACTTATTCGAGATACGAATATCATGACACTCTTTAATGCTAATAAAAAAAGAAAAATAATTGCATGAATCTTGTGAAGGGTAGTAAATTGGTACAATATCTCAATAATCCGAAACACGGAGATCTTGCCACACTTTAATGCTAATAAAATAGGAAAAATTAATTGCAGGAAACTGGTGAAGGGTATTTAGTATAATGTGTCACTTATTCGTGATAGGACGATCATGACACTCTTTAATGCTAATAAAAAAAGAAAAATAATTGCATGAATCTTGTGACGGGTAGTAAATTAGTGTAATATCTCAATAATCTGAAACACGGAGATCTTGACGCACCTTAATGCTAATAAAATAGGAAAAATTAATTACAGGAAACTGGTGAAGGGTATTTAGTATAATGTGTCACTTATTCGTGATACGAAGATCATGACACTCTTTAATGCTAATAAAAATAAAAATAATTGCATGAATCTTGTGAATGGTAGTAAATTAGCACAATATCGCAATAATCTGAAACACGGAGATCTTGACATACTTTAATGCTAATAAAAGAGGAAAAATAAATGCAGGAAACTGGTGAAGGGCATTTAGTATAATGTCTCAATAACCCAAATGCGCACATCATGACTCTCTTCAATGCCAGATGAAAGTAAAAATAATTGCACGAAACTTGAGAAGGATGATGAAAATGCTGGAAATGTAGAATCGAAAGGGAAAACTAAGAGGTGAAAGATAAAAGAAGAAACCCGGTGGAAAAAATAAAAAATAAACAAGGGAAAATTGGGGTTGGCAAAAAGCAATTTGCGTGGCTGCAGGCAGCTCTCCGAGAAGAAGTAAAATCATTAAGTAAAACTGACTGTCTTATTAAGCTTCGAATCAAAATCTGAGAACTTTAGAAAGTTAATATAAAAGTCGTACATCAAATACATACGGAAGAAAACTTCTGGAAACTGGATGGGTTCTTGGTAGAGTCTGGCTCATGCAATTCTTTCATACTGTGCTTTTGACGGCTGCTAAATTGAATTCAGATGGACGGCCGTTCAATTTCCTGACTCCAAATTTACAGACTTTCCTGCTAGCTACGTGGGCAGGACGTCCAACTTTGAAAACACTTTGCACATCGCACAGGACACTCCGTTTACAGCTACCTTCAGGCACTTGAAAAATGAATGAAAGAAAAGTGCTTATCTTCAATGAGAGACTGATTATCGTCGAGACAGTCTTTGGAAACAGCCAGGTATTCTGAGATTATTCCATTTCTTTCAGAAAGAAGAAAAATTTTAGTGGTCGTAGAATCATGTTGCATGCAGGTCCATTACGTGAAATATTAAGCATTAAGGAGAACTCTTATGATCATTAAATCTCTTTTCTTTGAAATTTTCTGATTATTAGATTATTCTAATTCAATATAAAGGCTAACAACAGGATGTTATATACATATTCAGACCTTAATTACAAATGACAACCACTCATCTCGAGAAGATTACAAGAAAATGGAGAATGACGCTTACGGGAAAGTAAGTTAAATTAGTTATACGATAAATTAAAGTATCTCGAGTCATCTATTGATACAAAATTTGGTTTATCGATTCTAAGTAAGAACTTTTCACGATCTAATAGCAATAACTATATAAATTGTGTTCTCCAAAATTATACTTCCTCTTGATCACTAATGTATTCTATTAAATTTCATGAATATACTTTATAGAAATATAAGTGAGACTTTTTATTATTTTCTGTGATGGTTTATTACTTGGTATATGGGAACATATAGGACGTGATAGGGATGCATTCTGACATATCCGTTACATATAGTAGCCATGTCGGTTTAAACAAGTGTCCCAAGGTTTACTACATTTTGAATACCCTGAGTGAAGAACGTCCCTGGTTGTCGGCGAAGTCAGTCTTGTAGGACATCGTGAACCTCTGCCTCAATAGCAAACCGGTGGTCCTTGAAAGCATTCAACAGTGGGCCGAAGATATGGTAGTCGAGTGGTGAGAGATCAGCACAATAGGAGGAATAGCTGAGGACATCCCAGCGGAAGCACACTAGCAAATCTCGTCCACTCAGCAATCGATTCCACGGTGATGACCAAATGTGCTTTATCAGGTCTCGGTAAGTCCAATTCTCCCACTTCCATTGCAAAATTCCCTAAATCTTTAGAATACTGTGCGCTGTGACAGACACTAATGAGTAGACAAATCCCTCCTACGATGATAATTTTCGGCTTCACTAACACAATCTGCATTCAAAAATTAAATCACTTGGAGCTATTTTGGCAAATCATTGTTAGGACCGTACGTAGTCACCTTCCGTAAATACGTTAAAACAGTACACTGACACTTTCTGACGATAGCAGCTTTTGTTCAAAGCATGCAACATCAACTTCTGAGGCAAACTCAAAGCGCTGGGTATATAACCACTGTCGCTAAAACAGAATTTTCCCTTTTATTTGGGCCAACCTAATACACATTTAGAGTTGAAGGTTGGATGCGTAACTCAAAAGGTTGACTTTTAGCATTTATTTTAACTCACCATAAATTATAAACAGTTACAAATTAAATTATAAACAGAACATAGGAACATATATTGCGCAACGAACGCATAACATGAAGAAGAGCTGGCCCTGAGTAGAAGCTCTCCATTGACTGTACAACACACCTTAGCCGACGATGGCTGGAGTAGAAGCACTCGTAGCAGCATACTTTGGAAGAAACGGAGGGCCGCTTTTATCAGCCGGAATTCCACCAAAATTGATAGAGGGGCTACGGACGACATGAGAAAGAGTTTCCGTGAAAAGAAAGTTCTGAAAGTCACCGATAGGGGAAGATATGGCGCTTTTGTTGTCCATATCTTCTGACCATAAAACTCTGGGCTTTTGTTGTCGGCGCTTTTGTTGTTCCCTAAATCTTTAGAATACTGTGCGCTGTGACAGACTCTGGGCTTTTGTTGTCGGCGCTTTTGTTGTATGGCGCTTTTGTTGTCGGCGCACCCGAAAATTTGCATAAAAGGCAAGTAAAACATCAAAATACACATTCACGACTATGTAGTCGACAGCAGCGCCAGTATTTCGGGCTATAGAGACAAGGGATGAATACCGTAAAAGTTGTCAGCAGACAAATGAATAACAAAGAAATTTCCCTGAAACACCACTTCTTTATGCAGCAAAATCACTTCTCCCTCCATCAATGTGACCACAGTCTTGGTGGACGACACATTGTATCCTGAATACTACGTTCTCAACGGCCAAGCTTAACATGTTACTAGGAATGTTCATCAAAGTCCGGGATATGTTGTCCTTTAGGGCCGCCAAGCTCGAGACTCCACCAAGATACGCCTTAGACTTTAAATGACGCCACAGACAGATGTCACATGGGTTACGTCCAGGAAGCGAGGTGCCCATGCCAGTGGGAAAAAGCGACTGATGACCCTTTCTTCTGTAAAGCGAAGGCGCAACCATAGGACCATAGGAACAAGTGATTAACTGTGTTACCTAGGCTATTTCATGAGATTGACAACGGAGAGTGAAAGTTCCACCGAAATAAGAAAAGGGATGTTCGTATTTTAATATCTTCGGAAGCGTAAATTGAAACACAAAAGTGAAGCAGAGAGTTTTATGGTCAGAGCTTTGGAGGGTGAAATGAAGGGTTCTCAATGGACGTCTCTAGGATCTTCGTGATGCTTCTCTGGTGGAGGCAGAGTCGATAGCTGCCTGAAAGCTGCTTTTCAGTTGGCAGGTAGAGAGAGGAGGAAGAAAAGAGTTTTGATAGAGAGATAAGGTTCAGAATCCGTGAGTTCTAAATCCAGGAAATCGAGCAAATCCAAAAGAATTTACTCAGAGACAAATAATAAGTGCTAGATGGAAGTTTAAGATTGTAAAATAGATTTTTATTTTATCTCATAAAAATTTAATAGTTTTTAGCCTTGGGAAAGACAAGTATAGTGTTTTTAAATTCTTTATATTTTATTTAAATGACGAGCACAAATAATTTTAAGACGAAAGACTCAGGATGGCATGATATCTTTTCCTGTTAGTGGGGTCTGCGTGATCATAGTCTGCTAGATTAATTAAAAGTTCACTGTCAATTGAGTTGTGAAAGTTAATAGCTTGATTTTTGATATAATTTCGAATAGTAAAAGGCGCAACAAGTTCCGAATCGATCTTTATAGCTCAAAATACTGAAGCTGCTTTCGACTACGTAGTCATGAATTTGCATTTTGATGTTTTACTTTTATGCAAATTCTCGGGTACGCCAACAACAACAGCGCTATATAGTCCCCTATCGGCGACATTTGGAACTATTTTCTTTCAGGGAAACTCTTTCCCATATCGTCCTTAGTCCCTCTCTCAATTTTGGTGGAATTCCTGATGATAGCCCGCGCTACAAATGACTTTCATTAGTGTCAGTTTTTAAAAAAATCACCCTGCATATATTTATGTTTGTGTGTAAGTAAACATAAATACCATTATGGCTATGTCTATATATTTTCTTATTTACGTGTTCATTTATATAGAGTGAAGTAGAACTATAACTGATTTGAGGTATGTGTATTTACTAAGCCTACTATAGTGTTATACTCCCTTATACAAGAACTGAGAAGGTTTCAATTGAATTAAGAATTAAGTGAATTCCGAAAATGTCTTTTACCGTAAAATATTTACGAGTTTAAAATTTATAGCTTCATTTATTCATCTCTTGGGGAAACTTTTGAAGCATGTGAATGAATATTTAATTTAAACTTTTAATGCCTGGACACTTTTAAAGTAATATATATATATATATATATATATATATATATATATATATATATATATATATATATATATATATATATATATATATATATATATATATATGGCAGTACGAGGCTTCAAATAACTGAGTGCCTTTACTGGCACAGAAAGTGTGAAGCATAATAATGCATAGCAGTAATGTAATATAGATAAGTTATATAAAATTTGTTATACTTAAACATAATTGTTTTGCATGGTTTAAAAATATATAATGTTTTAAATATAGTCTTCTAGGCTTCTTACAGAGGTAACGAAAATTAAAGCTGTTCTTGACATACATGAACTTCATATTTGAAGCGGAAATGAATAGACATAGAAAAATTGATTATTGGCAGTAAAATACATACAGTTTTTACAATTCGTCTTTATTAATTTTTGTGAGAGGTACAGTGTTATTACTTTAACGTTGTATTTCTTTCATACTTTAAAAAACATCGAATAAATCCGATTAACACTTTTCAGATTTGTAACAAGATGTCTATAAATTTTCTATTATATACGCAAGAATGTCATGAGCAACTTTTACAAACTATGTTGTTGTAGCTTACGTTTTACAAGTTATAAATCATTTGAAAATAAATGGGAACACATGTGTTATGGACGGGCACTATAATGATAACACATTTGTCAGTCGAAAGCAGGTAGTTCATGTTTTACCCTTCATGCTCGGGGGTAAATACGATCAATTCATGTTTTACCCTTCGTCACAAAAGCAGAGCTCTAGGTTGAATAGTTATGGCTATTTGCTATCGTAGTATAGTTGAATACGCAAAACACTCTATACCTGATTTTAGAGATTTCAGGCAGAGAATCTAAATCTAAATTTTTGCCCGCGGGTTTCAATTTTACATAGGATTGAAAGGTTGGATGGTCTTCAATACCTAGGATTTTCCAGTCTCGAATTTATTATAATTTGTGTAGTCTTGAATAATTTCTTGGTTATAAAACTACCTGATTGTTTGAAACTGGGATTTTAAAATAAATCATTATTCCGCTATCTTCTCACACAACATTTTATATTCTATATTCAACTTTGATTGCCAGATGGCAGAAAAGAAAAAAAATGACGAAATTCCAGGAAAAGAGTGATTGTGGTGACTTTTGTAGTTTTTCCTATAGTTTTTGCTATTTTTTTCCTACATGGACACAGCCTGCAAAATCAGGAATTACTCATTGCTCTCGTCTGGCCTGTAATTTTACTACTACCTTCTATGCAATTCACAAATATAATGTTATAAATATATATGTCCATTCACAAATATAATAACTACAGAATTTAGTTACATTTTCCTCGAAATACATGGTCTTCGCCAAAATTTCCCAACATATTTTTAGTTCCATAAAGAGGAAAAAGATACAAAATAGAAACAGTTGAAATTTGGCAGAAAATCGAGACAGTTGACAAGGCTTGATTTCGCTATACTGCCTGAGATCTGTCGTTGGTTCGTTGCAAGTCTTCCCCGTTGTTTTCTATTCAAATTGAAGTAGTCCTGGAAGACTACTTGAACTCTGAATATCCTGGAAGCTAGGATTTTCCAGTCTCGAATTTATTAAAATTTGTGTAGTCTTGAATAATTTCTTGGTTATAAAACTACCTGATTGTTTGAAACTGGGATTTTGAAATAAATCAAATATTCCGCTCAAAAATTCCGCTCAATCCTCAAAAATTCCGCTCTCTTCTCACACAACATTTTATACTCTATATTCAACTTTGATTGCCAGATGGCAGAATAGAAAAAAGAAAATGACGAAATTCCAGGAAAAGAGTGATTCACAAATATAATGTCACAAATATATATGTCCATTCACAAATATAATAACTATGGCATGTAGTTACATTTTCCTCGAAATACATGGTCTTCGCCAAAATTTCCCAACACATTTTTAGTTCCATAAAGAGGAAAAAGATACAAAATAGAAACAGTTGAAATTTGGCAGAAAATTAAGACAGTTGACAAGGCTTACTGCCTGAGATCTGTCGTTGGTTCGTTTCAAGTCTTCCCCGTTGTTTTCTATTCAAATTGAAGTAGTCCTGGAAGACTACTTGAACTCTGAATATTCTGGAAGCTGTATCCCGAAGGTAAATTTCTCCTTGGAACGAGTAGTATCAAGCCAAAATTATATATCGGTCATATTTTGCAGCCCAGAACTAATTCCGGAAGTTAATTAAGAATCTCAAGTTAGCCGGTAGTATATTTTCCTGAGAAAATGCCAGATATTACTAAACCCTGTATCCCAGAGAACAAACAAAATATTTAGGTAAAAACTTATATCTAGGTTTTCATATATTCAGTTTAAAATCTCAATCTTACTTAACAACTTTCCAATTTTTACAGGTAACATAACGGTAGGAACACATTTGCAAACAAATAGTTGCTACAGGTAAATATGCATTGGTACAAGAAATGTGTAACAAAAAACACAAAGTTACCAATGAGAGAAATAGTCCCTAAATTATCATGACCATACTCAGGAAAAATGCCCTAATCTACAATGATAAAAAAATAAAACGTTTTTCCTAGAATTAACCAATAAGTATCCTTTAATGTTTATGCGGGTAATATCCATGTATATAAGGTAGTCCTTGGTTAGTGCGATTGTGAACAATCTTCAGGAATTCTTATATATATATATATATATATATATATATATATATATATATATATATATATATATATATATAAATAAATATATCTATATATATATATATATAAATATATACATATATATATATATATATATATATATATAATATATATATATATATATATATATATATATATATAAATATATATATATATATATATATATATATATATATATATATATATAAATATATATATATATATACATATATATATATATATATATATATACATATATATATATATATATATAGAAATATATATATATATATATATATATATATATATATATATATATATATATATATATATATATATATATATATATATATAACCTTAAAATTGAGTATAATACGCCCTTTTTTTTCACATTTTTGTCCGCGAAAATAAGGATGCCTCTTATACTCGGGTACAAAAAAAAAATGTTTTAAACATTGGATAAACGAACGTAGAGAAGCTGTAAGACATTATCGCAACACGGGTTCGTGCGCATCAGCACTCCGTGACTCATCCACCCGTTTGCTTAGCAGGTATTCCTTTTAAACAAACGGAACTTACAGTTCGTATTATCAAGAGAGGATGATGATGGCCATATATATTACGACGGCAACAATAATTATGACATGGATGCATCAACAATAGATTAGCTGTATTCTAGTGAAAGCGATTAAGGCTGATAATTTGACGGTATTGTTTTAAATTTACAATTTAGGTTTTTTTTGCCTAATTTAATTTTTTTTCTTTTTATTACGAATTTTATATTTGTTAATAAATATCTGTACAATTTTTAAATAAAATATTGAAAATTTATGGGTGCGTATTATAGTCGAGATTTTACGGTATATACACTGAAGAACCAAAACATTATGACCCCCACCCCTACATTTTGCAATGAATTCGCCTGGATGACATGGAAGGCACGTGATCAGGTGGAAGTGGTATTTAACTGCTACTGGTGAGTCTGAAGAATCATTCTTTCACTTACTTCTGTGTGTGATGGGAAAGGCTGCGGATCGAAGCGACTTTGATAGAGGGCAGATTGTAATGGCTCGAAGGCTCGGAACAAGTACTTCCAAAACTGCACGACTCGTGGGTTGTTCGCGACCTACAGTTGTTAGTACTTATGCAAAGTGGATGAATGACGGTGAAACCAGCAGTAGATGACATGGTGTTGGACGTCCACACGCTATCAAAGAAAAAGATCGTCGGAGACTGTCTCGCATGTTGAAGAAAAACCGGAGCCAGACAGTGGCTCAGCTGACAGCCCAATACAATGCAGAGCCAAGTAGAATAGTATCGCAGCACACTGTTCAGTGGACACTGTTGGATATGGGGCTACGCAGCAAACGTCCCACTCGTGTGCCTTTGCTGACCAAGCGTCATCGCCAACTGCGCCTGCGCTGGGCCCGGGAACATCGCGACTGGTCCACGGATCAGTGGGAGAGAGTTGCCTGGTCAGATGAATCACGGTTTGTCATTCATCACGCCGATGGCCGTGTCAGGATACGCCGTCTTCCAGGAGAACTGTTGTTCCCTAAATGTACAGTAGGTCATACACAGGTCGGTGGTGGCGGTATTATGCTTTGGGGGACGTTCTCTTGGGCGTCTCTGGGACCCGTGGTTGTGGTAGAGCAGACCATGAATGCTACAGGGTATCTGAACATCATTGCGGACCAGTTGCACCCTTGCATGGCCTCTGTTTTTCCAGCTGGAAATGGAATGTTCCAACAGGACAACGCCCCGTGTCACAAGGCTAAAATTGTGTTGGAGTGGTTCCAGGAACATGATGCTGAATTCCAGTTAATGTCCTGGCCGCCTAACTCACCGGATCTCAATCCGATAGAACACATTTGGGATGTCATGGGACGGCAGCGCAGAGTTCAAAGACCACCAATTCGCAATATCTCGTATTTGCTTGACCGTTGCTTAAACATCTGGTACAATCTGTCTCCGGCCATCTACCAAGGACTCCCCGTGGCATCTATGCCAAGGCGGGTTGAAGCTCTGTTGCGCACCAAAGGTGGGCCAACTCGTTATTGACAGGTGGTCATAATGTTTTGGCTCTTGAGTGTATATATACAGTCGGACCTCTATTTAACGAAGTCGCTAAATCCCGAAAAAAATGTTCGTTATATAGAAAATTCGTGAAATAGAGATTCACCTTTTAAAATACTTTAAACTACACAAAACACATTTTTTAAATTCGTAAACACTAAATAATATTTAAAAAAAGTAATTAATCACACCTTTATTTTGTAAATTAATATCTATTTGTTTTATATATCTTACCCATCAAAAAGAAATATGCAAGGAAAACGAGAATAAAACAAAACATTGTCCGGGAATACACTGTATTTTCAATTAAATAAAAATAATTTTATATTAAAATTAATGAGTTTTAAGGACATTATCGAATTTATTATAACAAGTAATTTTAAGCATAGATTACCACATCCGTCTTTAAATTTAATTACTGATAAAGTCTTAATTTTGTCCGATGTTATTGCTTGAAAAAGTTTTTTATCTCCTACGTCTCGCATCGTTGCAATGCACCAAAAATCCCTTCAGGCGTATTTTCGTCAAACATATTGTTTCAAATGATTTTAACATTTCATCATAGGAAGGTTTGTTGATTTCTGCATCATGATCATTTCCATCCTCATCGCAATTCATTGCTGTATATATTTTTTATTTTTACCCACAGTCTAAAATATCCAATTCAGTTAGTGTTTCCGAGGTTTCAGTTTCAGAATCAAATGAAAGAAAATCATCAATCAGCACATCATCGTTAATTTCTTCTTTTCCCCTTAATTGTATCAACATTTTTAAGGTTCCTATAAGTTCCTATATTTTTTAAGTTCCTATAATATCGTCTTCGTTCTCCGTACTTGCCGAATTCTCATTGCTAACAAAGAATCCAGCTTGGCAAAACTGGTGTGGATAGTACGATCAGTGACATCATAGTTCCATGCTTTAGAAATTTCTGATATGCTTTCCCGTAAGTTGATCTTTTGCATGGATTGATTGTTTTCAAGCGCAGTGATAACTCTTCGCATTATTCTCTTGCAATAGTGTATTTTGAAATTTTTTTATCACCCCTCCCTCCATTGACTGCAGTTTTGATGTAGTTTATGAATACGTTTTTTCTATTATGTTTGATAAGCTGTTTGGAGAAATACCAAATTTTAAAACAATATTCTTTTTCTTCAAGCAATATTCCTTTTCCACCTCATGAAGAATTAATTTTTTTCCTTTGATGCCCTAGTACTTTCGATTTGACATTTTCCATCTACAAGAACCGAAATTACCAGCAGGACTCTGATCAACAATCTAGAATACGGGAGACTAATTCACAATATATACGGGAGACTAATTCATAGTTTGGTGACAAGTAAAAATCTGTAATATTTTTCAGTTTTTGGTTGATTTCTTTCGGGTGGGCGAGAGAATTGTCAAAAACGAGAGCAATTTTGCGACACTATGTAATCATATGCTTGTCCAACTTTTGAACCCATTTTTCACAAATTTCTGATGTCATCCAAGATTTTTTTGTTAAAGTCATAATGAACCTCCAAAGATTTTGCGCATTTTTAAACATCTTGGATTTTTACTTCTTCCGATAACTAATGGTCTCAATTTTTGATATGCAGTCATATTTGCACCTAACATGGCAGTTAATCTTGCTTTTCTTTGTTTTCCTCCAAAGCATTTTTACTTTTTAGATATTAATGTATTTGAGGCAAACATTAAAAAAATAAAGCAGTCTCATCTGCTTTAAAGATATTTTCTGGCCTTAGTCTTATAAAATTTTACTTAGTGTCTCCGTTTTCCACTTTTCACTATCATTAACATCAGCGTCTTTACTTCCACTAGATATTCGAGATGTTCTGCCGACCACAGCGTGAGCTTAAATGGCGCTTATATAAAAACAACCTCCGCGCAAAAAGCGACGACCTGCATCTTAAAAAATTTAATTCTTAATAACAAATCCTTTTTTTTTTGTTTTTAAAACTATTTCAGTGGCAACAATTTTAATTCCTTAATTTGTTAAATAATTTATTAATTAGGTGCTAAAACATAAAAAAATTCTTAAGTTTCTTAAACCATCAATTCTATCGACAGCTTCAAAACTAATTTCTATTTTGCCGTGTTCCAACTGGACTTATAAATTTGATTTTATTATATCCTATTTAAGTTCGATTATACATTTCTTATTCATCAAATTTTAACACAAATTTTAACATAAGGAGTGCTCACTTAGCAAACCGTACAAAAAAAAAAAAAAAAAAAAAAAAAAAAAAAAAAAAAAAAAACGCTACATTTAGGTGGGCCAAATTAAACCCCACCATTAAACAAAAACGGTATACACTAAACAATGCATAATAATCAAAACATAACAATACAAAAACATCTAATACAATAATAATACATAACATACACTGCCTTTAGGTATAATATATAATACACAATATACATTATGTTTGTTGAGTGCAATAACTTTACATATAATTATTTTCTTTTTACTTACACTAAAAATTAGCACCTTACACTTCTTTACTGTTGATATATTTCTTTACTATTAACTCATTAACAGCTTATTTTATAATTATCACCTTACTACACGCGTATCACATTTCTCAGTAACTCTAACGCATTGCATTGCTTTGCAATTACAATTACTCATACTTTATAATTAACAATTTACTCTGTTATTACATTTCACAATAATTTAACACATTGCATTACATTTCAATTAACACTTGCTCTGTCAATATTTTAACACCACCATATATATAACCATATATACACCACCACCATATTTTAACACCACAATATTTTCCACTACATATTACGTTTGCTATAATTCCGTGTTTTCTCTTAATATTTTCTAGCCATCCATTGCTTCAAAACTGCCTCATCCACATTTTGGTAGACACATGATTTTAAACGTTTTGAACAAGAATTCGATGAACATAATTTTGTAACACTATACGTTTTTCTATTATGTTTGATAAGCTGTTTGGAGAAATACCAAATTTTAAAACAATATTGTTTTTCTTCAAGCAATATTCCTTTTCCACCTCATGAAGAATTATTTTTTTTTCTTTCATGCTCTAGTACTTTCGATTTGACATTGTCCATCTACAAGAACCGAAATTACCAGCAGGACTCTGATCAACAATCTACAATACGGGAGACTAATTCAGGGACACGGAACAGCTCCACTGAGGGTTGAATGCGGATATTGAAAGTTTTTCTAGTGAAGTGGACAGTGGGAGGGGGGGGGAAATAAATGTTGCCCTTCCTGGGTGAAATAAAAGAATGACAGCGATTTTACTGCTCTCAGGGAGTTACGCGACTGGTAAAACCAGTTCAAGTTCACTGATCACCATAAACGTGTTAAAAGATATAATAAATTTGAAATGTTCGGAAATATTTTGAGAAATTTGGAGAAAGAAAAATATTCGATCACAAGAAAAAGTTCGCAAAATAGAGGTTCGTTAAATAGAGGTCCGACTGTGTATATATATATATATATATATATATATATATATATATATATATATATATATATATATATATATATAATACAGTGTACCACCTGGAAAAATTCTTACATTTAGTATCTCTAATTTACATTATTTAAATTAATTATCATTAGTTTGCAACATATAATATAATATATGAAGATAAATTTACTCAAAAATCACTTCCGTGCAAACTTTTTCTATTAAGAGTTACTCTGTATTTCGTTTTTTTTTTCAAGTTGAAGGAAGTAATGAAAGTATCAATTGCTGTGCATTTTCTTTTCTTTCGATAATTAATTACGCTGTATTGTGTGTGTGCACGTTAATCATGTTAATATACAAGAGACAAATATCCATTTTTCTTTGTTTTTCCCCACCGATCGCCATAATTTAAATAAATGTTCCATGCTGAGTGATTTTTCCGTCCAATCGCAAGAATTTATATTCATTGGCGCACGCGTTGCATGCTGGGAGTGAAATCCTCAGAAGGATTAGTCTGGAAATAAATCCACGCCAACAGAATTTCGAGTTAAATTAGTGTCACATTTTCTAAAAGTTAAACTTTGAAACGTTAAGAGGCAATCATGTAAGTCAATTAACGCAAACAGAAAATCAAGGGATTACATTAATTCACGCTTCATAAAGTTCGTTCCACTAATGGATAAGTCAGATTTTTAAATATGTTTGTCTAGAAGAAAATTAACTTCATAAATCATAGGTGCTTACGTATCAAATTTACTTATAACGCAAGTGTAAAAAAATGAGAGCGAAAAATAGTATTAAAAAATGTTAATAGCTTTTGTAGCATTTAAACTTGAAACAAATTTTAGAATAAAAAAATTTATGATGAGAGTTTCTCATGATAATGAATAGACATACTCTTTTATGTTTGAAGGAAGACTGTAATTTGAAGATATGAATATGCGGAAGAAGTATAGAAGAATATTCAATATATATATATATATATATATATACAGTGGAATCTCGATCGATCGTTTTCGGATCCATCGTTTTTCCGTATGTGTCGTTCATTTTATCCAGTTCCAACGAGCATATTGCTTTGTTATGTTTCCGCATCTATCGTTTTCCCGCATTTACCGTCCAGTTCAGTCGGTATATATATATATATATATATATATATATATATATATATATATATGTATATATATATATATATATATATATATATATATATATATATATATATATATATACAGGGTGGTAAAAAAAATTGCCGATATATGGACCTCTAGTGGCTGTTCCGTTAAACCGATCGAAGTGAGATTTCATATATAGTTATTCAGTGTTATGAGCTCGGTATTCTGTGAATGGCAACAAAATTGCGATCACGGTTACGGATATAGATACAGAAACTCGAAATTTTTGAATGACAACACCCACTTTTTCTCATCGCAAAATGTTCAGCGCATGCGAAAACCCTAAAGAGCGTTGGAACGGTACGTGTATCACAAAAAACGGGCGCGTTATGCACGCACCAAAAACAGATCTGCGATCGGCTACCAAAAACACGATCAGTGCGCGCGGGAGTAATTTGCATATGACAGAGGCAAGACACTGATAACAACACAGATAGGACAAAAGAAAACTTTTATTTGGATCACACATTTTCCACATAGGTGCCACCACAGACCGTTCGCAGAGCTGTTTTTTGCGCGTGCATAACGCGTCCGTTTTTTGTGATACACGGTACTGTTCAAACGCTCTTCAGGGTTTTCGCCTGTGCTGGGCATTTTGCGACCGGAAAAGTGGGCGTTGCCATTCGAAAAATTCGAGTTCCTGTACCTATAACCGTAACCGGGAGTGGCACTTGGTTGCCGTTTACAGAATCACGACCTCATATCGCTGAATAACTATATCTGAAATCTCATTCCGATCGGTTGAATTTAACAGCCTCTAGAAATCCATATATCGACAAAGTTTTTTTATGACCACCCTGTATATAATATATATATATATTTGAAACGTTAAGAGAATTTAATTTAGTAAAATAACGTCAACAGAAAATAAAAAAAATGCGAAATTAATTCTTCATAAAGTTCGTTCCCCTAATAGATAAATAAGATTTTTCTATACGTTTGAGAGTAAGAAAATTGACTGAATAAATCATCGCAGGTTTCGTCTAAAATTTACATATAGAGTAAGTATAAAATCTCACAGGAGAGCTAAAAATATGATAAGAAAATGGTTAATAACTTGTGTAATGTTTATACTTCAAACAAATGCGATAATTAAAAATATTGGTAACAGAACCTGATTGAATTTGAATTGAATAACAGCCCCGAAATGAATTTGATATTTTTTTCGTATTACTGAAGAATTCATCTTGGAGGAAATTAATGTGGGGGAGGGAGTATGTCATAAAATTCAGAATCTATTGAAAAGGATTAAGGAAGAGTGGAGAGGTGTAGGATAAAATTAATGATTTCCCTAATATTTGAATATGATATTCTTTTCTATATGGAGAAAAAATAGTTTGAAATATATAGGGAGGTGTGAATAAGAGGAGGTTGTAAAAATAAAGTTGTGAATTTTCCGCAATTGTTTATATGATACACTTTTCTATTATGAAAGACTGTAGCTGAGAAGTGCATATATTTAAAAAAAATTTAAAATATGTGGTAATGTAAAAGAAAACCTTTGGGTTTCCATAGTTTTGTGTCGGTCTCAATTCATTAGATGTTAAACAGTATGGTAACTTATGCAAGTTCTATGAAAACAATAGAGAATTTATCAACTTGCAATTGGCTTAAATTTCAACATATTTGTGAATTAAAAAAAGAAAATATAGTTTTAGAATTCTGTTTAGCTCCTGGTTAGTCAGCATAGATTGAGTAGATTTAGGTAGAAGAGAGAATTGTCAAATCTGCATGTTATTGCTGTAAAGTGAGGAATGTATTTTGCATCATATATGTGTTTGCTTACATGAGGGAATAATTTAAATTATTTTTTTATAACAGTAAGGTATAATTCTACAAATTCTCTAATGTTATCGAGTGGTTAGATGCAAAGATTTAGGAGAATGCTCTCTTATAATATATTCACGTACTGTATTAAAGAAACATATTTTAAAGCATATTTATGGTCATATATGAAAATAAAACCTATATATTGTTGCTACCATATGTAAAATGATTTTCAAACTGTATTCAAATAACCAGAAAAGTTAATTCATTAATATTTTAGTTAATGAGGACATTTCTTTTATTTTGCTAATTCGTGATATTTTAAGAAATTTCACTGTGACATTAAAGTTAAATTTCGCTAAGCATTAAGATGATTTGTCAATTAAAACTGCTGTTAATAGTCATTCATAAGTTTATTCTTGCTTTTAAATAAAATTGTGTTTATTTATTTCCTAATAGATATTTTTTTACAACGTATTAATTATATCATTTGCACTATAGAAGGTTATTTATTCCTACTATTTTTGCTATTTAAGTTATACAAAATAAACATATGTTATCTCAGTTACGAATAGATGCATCTTAAGCATAAATTAATCGAAAAATTAGTTTTCTTTTCATTTACATATGGATGTTTACGTAAAAAATATTTAAAAAATGGTATACTACTGATACAAAATGCGGGCTTAACGTTAAAACGCCATAATGATACCCTCAACGTTATTAAAGAACGTTTTTAATGATTATGTATCTACCTTTCTTCTAATATTACGCTTTTGACAGTCAGGAATTTCACCATCTTGGACAAATTATATTTCGGGTATTCAGTATGTCAATATTATCTTGTTAATATGTAATTAATTTTTTAAGAAATTGATTATTTAAGAATATATCGTTATTGTAAATATGGTATCTGGTTAAGGGGACTCACGACTCTTAAGTCGAGGAAATAAGGCATATTTTCATACTTTTTGACTCTTTGTAACTATTTCAATTTACTCCCAATTTTTCCAAATTTTATGCATATGATAAATTGATATATTTATTTTAATAAACAAATTTTCAACTCTCAAAATAATTTTAAATAATTTTTTTTTAAAAATGCTTTAGATATACCTTGTATTTTAAGCATTTTTATGGTATACTGGCTTGCGCGCAGAACTATGAAATTAATTTTATACTTAAATGTATAATTCATGTTTTATATTTAAAATAAATAACTCAAAATACAATTGAACATAAAACATTCAACATTAAAATATTTTTTCAATTTTTTTAAAACTGCTCAAAATATACTTAAAATTTTCTTATTTTTTTTGCATTAATTTACCCTTGAAACAATAACAAAATGTGCAGTGATCGCAATAATTCTAGTTCAGACGCAATAAAATAACATGATTATGCAGCGATAAAAATTTCATGGAATCATGTTTCATAGTTTTTGAGATATCAGTTGCTGAATGATGCAAAATTACATTTTGAGAAAAATGAGTTTAAAATTTTTCTTACCATAAACTTGATCAGTAACTAAATATTTAGAATATCAATATCTCCGGAACTAAGCGGAATATTTTCATACGGTTTGCTTTATTTTGTTCAGAAATGATCAGGCTTTAACATATATTTTTTTTCAAAAACTCGAATGTTTTAAAGATTTAAGGGTAGTGAGTCCCCTTAAACTATCCTTAATTCAAAATAATTTTTCAGAAATTGGTAGGTTTTTCTGATTAATTTCCTAATGTTGCACTTGTCGTGAGACATTCGCCTTTTATTATTCCCCGCGAAGTCTTGCTGGGTACTTTATTATGGGAAACTCATTTAGGAGTTCCAGAATTACTCCCTATGAGGGGACATCACGTTAACGACTAAACTTTATTCGGGATTTAAGCACCAAACACAATGCGGAGAGGTTCCATACGCTAACCACTATACCACGTGAGCGTCATTTGGTGGTTTAGTTACGAGGAATCTAAAATGCATTAAAAAATTGTAGGGTGGATAAACAGCATAACTTGTCACATCCTTAATTATCTGAAAAAAACACCTTTCACAACAAAGTAGACTTGAGGCTAACTAAAATGCCTTTACTTTTCTTATCTATATATATAAAACAGTTCCGTAACTGACTCATTCATTCATTCATTCATTCATTCATTCACTGACTGACTGACATACAACGCACAGACCAAACCGCTGGACCTAAAGGGCTGAAATTTTGCATGGCGATTCTTCTTATAGTGTAGGGGTGCACTAAGAGAGATTTTTGAAAAATTCTTCTTAGATTTTTTTAAATTAAATTTTTAAGATGTTTTTTTTACTTTTTTTAAGTTTGCATTTAAAATAATAATTTGAGGGTTATAAAATTTATATCACGAGAAAGATCATAAAAATTCCTTTAAAATGAAATCTTTTTCGAATCTTTACCTTCATTTCCTGATTTTTGGTGAATTTTTAAATATTAATTTTTAGAATTTAATTTATTAAATGCTGATCACGTGACTTCTTTTTCTGGTACTTTAAATAAATTTATCGTCACGTGCATAAAAACTAAATAGACAAAAAATATTTTTTCCTTGCTAATGCGGCAGACGATTGGACATTATCCAAAAAAATATTAAAATACAGTAAAAGAAATGTTCTAGAAACTGTACTATATTAACTGTACTATATTCTTTAGTATTCTTTATATTAGATTTAATTTGAATATCTTCTTCTACATTATTTTGTCTATAAAAATATCCCTTACGATTTTTTTATAAATATATATATATTTTACATCAATTATATACATTGATCGTCGTATTTATTATATATATATTGGCATTAATTGCATACATTCACTGATGTTTTTACTTTGAATGTACTCCGTAGCGAAGTGCGGGTTTTCAGCTAGTTCTACATAAAAACATAGTAAAAAATAGGGATCGATTTGATCCAATGGATTGGAAGAAAAATATTTACAAAATTTAACCATTAAACAAAGAAGAATACAGATAAGCGTGTCATGACCCTTGCGAAAATTAACCTACTTTAATTTTGAAAAAAAACTACTTAAACTGAACGGTAAAGCTTGGGATTGGTACAGGAAGAAAGAAGGGATACAAGCCTAATGGCTCGACAATACGTCGCAAACACATCTAAATAAAAAACTTGCTGCGAAAGCAGCTACTAACACAATGGCTAAAAGCCCTAACAGACTCGCAGAATAGTTACTGCTTACACAAAAACACACGCTGAAAAAACACGTACATCTTAAATACTTGTTGTATATTTACTTGTACAATCCCCATTGGCTGTGACGCGAGAGCTACGTAACTCCCGTCCTACCTTCAAAGATGAAATATCTACATATTATTTTTTATTTTAAACCATCCGTTCATGACACGTTTTTAAATATCGCGTTTTCCAATGAAGAGAGAACAAATACTTCAAAAATTCATGGGCCAATATATATAAGTTTATTACCATGATTATATTAACTTTATTTCTTGTTTGTTCCTTTGTGTGTTTGTCCCTTACAAATCTTGCAATCGATTTTTCAGTAACTTCCCGACTAGCTAGACATTTGAAACTTTTAGAACAGCTCAGAACACGATGACAATGCATTTTTTAAATGCTTTTAGCCATCTTTAAGCAGATTTGAATACATTTTCAGTTAATTTTTTTGTAGATTGGTGCAGCCATCTATCGGCCAGGACGGGAAGGAAAAGTTAAACGCAAGTTAACTTCCAATTAACTTCATTTTCTTTCCAGTTGATGGGAGAAATCATCAAAAAATTTTAAAAAAGTATTTATTAATACATAGAATTGTCAAGTTTATATGATTCAGGAGAAAATTTAAAAACATGGTATATAAAAAGTTCTTTTTATCTTGTAATTATAATTTATTTCAACTGAAAATTAACGTACAAAACTGAGATTATTTTAAATAGAATAAATTTTACAATACATTACTCATAATGAAAACATTATCATGCATGTAATATAGACATAAATATTACAATGGTGCCGAAGCATGTTTGATTTGCTTGTGATTCTAATATATTTATCTTCATAACTTCTCTGTGTTCATTTTTTGTACTATCACTCGATTTTTCCGAGTAATTTTGTTCTACACTTTATACAATTTTCTGCTCACAAGCAAGGGAATTTTTAAGTTATTCTAAAAGTAACGTTTCAATTAATGAATTCTCGTGCAGAGTGTTCTACAAGAATGTACCCAAATGAGGTGCACGGCTTCTTGTCTTGTTAGTTGTATGTATTACGTGCAAGGATGAGCCTCTTGTATACATTGTATAGTTCCATGCGATTTACTCTTTGCGACAACTGCTAATATTTGCTAATTGGAGAAGTGCGTTCTGGGACTCCAAACCCTCAGAAATATTAGTCGAGAAATTAATCCCAGGAAAAGCATTTCCCGTAGAATTACTGTTGTAGTTTGTGACGGCGAAATTTTAAGATATTAAAGCGTTAACGTAATCAAACTTAACGTCAAGAGAAAAAAAGTCAGGCAAAACGTTGTGAAATGCGTGGAAGTAACGAGGTTCAAATACCTTAGGTAAATTAACATCCAAAAATTAAAGCCATAGGCGATCTAACACCTAAAAGATAAAATCATAGGCGAATCAACACACAAAAATAAAAACCATAGGTGAATTAACTCACAAAAAAATAAAAATTATAGGCGAATCATCACCCCAAAAACAGTATATTAAGCAGTGAAGCACAGACCATCGCTTATCTTCGCTTGGCTCGTCAGCTATGGGTAAAGCCCGTTTCGTATATAAGTGGCTTGCTGGTGATTATATATATATATATATATATATATATATATATATATATATATATATATATATATATATAGTCATACTTCTTAACATGCAACTAAGTAGATCGATTCATAGGTTTAAACCTAGGAAATTGCAGTTGATGGCCAGAATAATAGAAGGCACAGTTGAAGTAAAATCGTTTATTTTTACCTTCCAAACTTAGACCAGAGCTAAACTCACTTCCATTTTTTCCACATACATTGCCATTTTTCCACTTTCCTTCTCGAAAGACATAGGTCTACTCGCTAAAAGGGTATCCCGCACTCTGTCTTTCTTCTTGCTGACAACGCTTAGAGAAAAGGACGCTAGGGTGTCGTGCCGCAGACCGCGGAGTGAAGAAGGCGTGCGAAAAGGATTATATAACTATAACGTTATGCTTTAGAAATAATTAGACTTTGATTAGTGCTGCCAAATATCTGCTCTAGTTCCTAACTAGACCTAACTAGCTAACTAGTTCCATTTTCCGTTATTATCCTACATTTTAACATTTTTAATCTTACCTAATATTTATAATATGACAATTAAATGGTAACACCATGTTACAGCTTTAATTTTTTCTACTATTTCTATAGTTTAACGCCTGCAAATATGGAACATTTTCAGTTATTAAAAGAACAATGTTTAATTAGCGAATTTTTGTGCTGAATTTTTTGCAAGCATATACCTAAAGGAGATGCACGCCTTCTTTTCTTGTTAGTCATGTATTTAAGGCTAAGTCTTCTATATACATTATATAGTTCCATGCAATATTCTCTCTGGTAATACTATTAATATTCGTTAACTGCAGCGATGCGCTAAGGGACTCAAACACTCAGAAGGATTAGTCGGAAAATTAATCCACGGAATGGCGTTTGGCGTTGAATTGCTGTCGTAATTTGTGATGGCATAATTTTAAAATATTAAAAGGATTAATGAAACTAGACTTAACGTGAACAGAAAAATCAGGGTAAAACGTTGGGAGATGGATGAAAGTAAGGCTTGAAAAGTTTGTTCCAATAATAGACAAAATTAACCCCTTACATATGTTTTAAGTGATATTCATTCATACTTACATATAATAATTTAAATAATTATATATATATATATATATATATATATATATATATATATATATATATATATATATATATATATATATTTATATATGTAATGAAAGTGTTGTATACTCGGGGTGTAGTCGTTGAGTTCTGTAGAACGAGTGGCTGGCAGTTTCCGTAGTATAAGAAATGCATGCACGGTGATTTATCAGGGTTTCAGGATATTTCGGGATTTTAGAACTTGCCCTTAAACGGCATCGGAAATGTCACTATTCGTCTCAGCGACACCGAAAACTATGGTTTCGACACTACTCTCGGTATTTTGGTCATTTTATATTCACTCCTTATTCCCCTCCCCCCTCCCTCCTATGCTGATGGGGGCTGAACTTGCACTCAAACGTGTGCACTCAAGGACGTGTCACTATTAAGCTCAGCGACCCCGAAAACTATGGGTTCGAAACTAATATCAGAAGTTTTCGAATATTTTTACATGTGACCCCTGCCCCCATGCCCCCTAGAGGTTCTAGGGGTGTCTTCCCCCCCCCCCAGTGTTTCTTTCTAGATTGTAAGTGATATGTGTACTAAGTTTGGTTGAAATTGCTCCAGGCGTTCCAGAGTGATGCTGGAACATAAACTCACACATACACACATCCATCCATTTTTATATAATAATTATTTTTAAACAAATGAGGTCTTGTTTGAAGAAGGAATGTCTGTAGTCTTAGATTGTAAAAAGATCTAAATTCTACGATCAATTTTTGCCGAGATATCGTAATCTGAGACATCGTAATTCCCCCCCCCCCTTGCGGGAAATTTCGTTCGGTCCAACTCTCCACGAATGGGCAAAAAATTCTTTCTTCGAGCCTTCCCCCCCCCCCCCCCGCCTATAGATTGAAAAAATGGTTTTTCATCCAAACCGCATTTGAAAGACCGCTACGAAATTTGTGTTGACATATCGTTCTTTAAAATTCAATTAAAAATCGAAATTTTAAGATAGAGACTTGAAATGAGGTTTATATGAATGAGAAAGCTTTCATCTTTCAGATGATGTAAATATTTTTCTTTGTAAGATAAAAACACTAAAAGCATCAACCATAGATGCTAAAAAGTCTTAAATTTCTCGAAAAAGTGTGTTTAATATTTTGATGAAAATATTAGTCTGTTTTAAATTATTTTTAAACAAATGAGGTTTTGTTTGAAGGATAAATGTCTGTAGTCTTAGATTGTAAAAAGATCAAATTTCTACGATCATTTTTTGCCGAGATATCGTAATCTGAAGTTAAAAAAACAGGAAATATCCCACAAAACATAAAATAAAAAATTTTCTAGAATAAAATTTAAAATTCGGGCTTCGAGGTGCACATTCCCATAGTCTGCACTACCCGTGTGCCAAATTTCACGGCTGTAAGTTTCACAGATTCGCCTGGGGGCCACCCACAAACACACACACACACGCGCAAACATTCGCTTTTATTAATAAGATGCAATGCTTATTACTGTAATGTTAAAGATGGAAATACGCTTCAAAGTTTAATTGTTTACTTAAAATACCTTATTAGATGCCACGACAGAAATTGCTCGTTTTACCTTCAATGAAACTTCCGAAATGAGATTTGTTCTGTAAGAAAGGAAAAGCTGGAGGTATTCCCAATTACAGATGGCGTTGCCCGGGATTTTAAGAATGTTTGTTAACCAAAATCAATTTAAAAATTAACACAGTATAAGTAACATAGAAAAAATTGACATTTTGTATGTTATTTATACTGTGGCATAACACATGACACGGGGTTCGCCCTTCTAGCCTGTCGGTTTAGGGACCCGCTCCCTTCAGCAATCATTGTCAGAGAATGGAAACACTAAAAAACAATGAATTTAGGTATCTAAATTTTGTGGCTACGTATCCCACGTCCTGCTAACAGTCGCAGCCAGAAGAAAAATTCCCCTCCGCGGCGAGAAATTTCGTTCGGTCCAACCCTCCACGAATGGGCGAAAAATTCTTTCTTCGAGCCTCCCCCCCCCCCCCCCCCCCCCCGCCTATGGATGAAAAGATGGTTCTTCATCCAAACCGCATTTGAAAGACGCTAACGAAATTTGTGTTGACATAACGTTCTTTAAATTTCAATAAAAAAATCGAAATTTTAAGATAGAGACTTGAAATGGTTATATGAATGGTAGAGACAGAGACATGAAAGATTTATATGAATGACAAAGCTTTCATCTTCCAGATGATGTAAATATTTTCTTTGTAAGATAAAAACACTAAGAGCATCGACCGTAGATGCTAAAAAGTGCATAAATTTATCGAAAAAGTGGATTTCATATTTTGAAGAAAATATTAGTCTGTTTTAAATTACTTTTAAACATATGAGGTTTTGTTTGAAGGAGAAATGTCTGTAGTCTTAGAATGTAAAAAAATCAAAATTCTACGATCATTTTTTGACGAGATATCGTAATCTGAAGTTAAAAAAAACATAAAATATCCCACAAAACATAAAATAAAATGTTTTCTAGAATAAAATTTAAAATTAGGGCTTCCAGGTGCACGTTCCCATAGTCTGCACTACCCGTGTGCCAAATTTCACGGCTGTAAGTTTCACAGATTCGCCTGGGGGCCGCATACACACACAAACACTTGCTTTTATTAATAAGATATACATACATACATACATATATATATATATATATATATATATATATATATATTTATATATACATACATACATACACACACACACACATATAAATATATATATATATATACATATATGCTGGCCACCCAATTTGCAACACCAAGAAAGACAAGAGATATAACAAAAAAATTTATTTTGTAGATAACATGTTCACCAAGTTTCAAATGATTAAATTTATAGACTTCTGTGAAGTGTGGTTCCTGCCAAAATCATTAGCCAGAGTAGCCGCCATTGTTGGAGATCACCGCTGCCACACGCCTCGGCATTTATTCAAAGAGACTTTGGATGAGTTCTTGGGGTACAGCAGACCAAGCAGCTTCCACACGTTGCCAAAGTTGATCTGCTGTGGCAGCTGGGGATGGAATCTGGGTCAATCGTAGAGCAACCATGGACCACATGTTTTTTATCGGCGAAAGATCCGGAGAGCGAGGCGACCAGGGAAGCAATTCAATCTGGCGATTGACGAAGAACCGTTGGGCAATGCGTGCCACGTGTGGTCGCGCATTATCCTGTTGAAATATGGCTGTGGGCAAGCCCTGAAGGTAAGGAAGGACAACTGGTTCCAACACCTCGGAGATGTAGCGCTGGCTGTTTAAAGTACCGACAATGCGTACTAGAGGTGTGCAAGAGTGATATCCAAAACCGCCCCATACTATAATACCCGGTGCAGGACCAGTGTGGCGGTGCATAACGCAGCTGTTCAGCATCCTCTCTTCACGGTGTCTCCAGACTCGAATGCGACCATCGTGGTGTTGCAGACAGAAGCGTGACTTGTCAGTAAAGACAATTTCATTCCATTCTGCCGTCCACATCCTTCTGTCATCGCACCATTGGCGGCGGATACGTTTGTGGTTCTGCGTCAAGGGTAGTCAAAGCAATGGACGTCTTGCGGACAGATCACTCTGCTGTAAACGGCGTCGAATGGTATGCGCAGACACTGGATGATGCGTTACAGACTGCATGTGCTGTGCTATGGTTCGTGATGTGATTGAGCGATCTGTCACTGCCATGCGCACAATTTGCCTGTCATCACGTGAAGTTGTGCGCTGAGGTGGAGGCGATCGAACACGCCGGTCCGTCGTACCCTCCTGCATCCAACGATCACATATCCGTATTACAGTTGTTTGGTTTCGTCCAACACGACTACCGATTTCCCTGAAAGATAATCCACAATCTCGGTAGGTCACTATCCTTCCT
>OU015502.1:131007740-131015240 GCA_907164885.2 Dolomedes plantarius
CGTCGAAATCTCCAAGTCTGAAATAGCGCTTTGAAGTGGCGCCACAGGCGCGCGTGATGTGCGTCTGCGCTGAAATTCTAATCATTTGCATATCTCACCTCCGCTAATGCATGTTGTAAATTTCATGTTATTTGCATGTTTCCTTCAGGGTGTTTCATTTACAGTGGCCAGCAGTGTATATATATATATATATATATATATATATATATATATATATATATATATATATATATATATATATATATATATATATATGTATCGCACCTCTGCTAAAAGAGTGTTACAACTCCAAATAGCCACACTTTCAGGAAGAGCTAAAGACGATATATGTCGAAATTTCATTTCTTGTTTTATGAATGCCTATGATAATTTTTAAAAACTTAATGTTAAAATCACTTCAGAAGGCAAAACTATATACTATTAAAGCTGTTTTCAAGTACGATTTTGAATTTTAATTACAAGTTATAACTCTCTTTTAGTAGCCTCATTTTGTCAACAGGAACTGAAAAGCTTGAGGGAATACTGTGATATAACTATGCTAATGCACAATCTATCTAAACCTTTCACAATACAAAGAAAAAAACTTGATAACATGAACAACAGGTTAGAAAAAATTCTTTTTAAAATTTTTATTACAGAAACATTTTAATACAACATTAGGCACTGACAAAAATCTTATTTTCATTCTTCACACATGAGCAAGTTCCCCCTCCTGGTTGTGGAAGAGGATAATAAGCGCCATCTAAGATACTGTGTTCGTACTAGGCTTATAACATTATTCTAGAATGCGCAATTATTTCAAAATCAAAAATTCGGAGCTGTAACACTCTTCTAGCTAGCTAACACGCACGCACACACACACACACAAAAATATATATATAGATATATATATATATATATATATATATATATATATATATATATATATATATATATACATATATATAAGGAAATATTAGGTTATTCCAAAAGTAACGTCTAAATCATTAAATTCTTGTGCTGAGTTTTCTACAAGAGTTCACCAAAATGAAGTGCACGCCTTCTTGTCTTGTTACTGGTTGTATTCAAGAATCAACCTCTTGTATACATTGTATATTTCAATGCGATTTACACTTTGGTACAACTATTAATATTCGTTAACTGCAGCCGTGCCTTCTAGGAATCAAAACCCCAGAAGGATTAGACAGGAAATAAATCTACGGAGTTGCGTTTCGAGTTGAATCGCTGTCATAATTTCCGATGGCCTAATTTTGAAATATTAAAAGAATTAACGTAACTAGACTTAACATAAACAGAAAAATCAGTTAAAACGTCGGGAAATAGTTTGAAGTATGAGTGAAATTTTCCCAGGGGTGAAAAACTTTGTTTCAACAAGAAAAAAATATCTGTTGGTAACGATGTCTGTGCACTCGTTCCTCAACAAAAGCAATTTTAACGTTCTTCTGCTGTAACTTGGAGATTGATCGAACCATCTGACTCTAGAAGTAAACCATAGTTAAGGTAAAAATTACATAAGGAACAAACAGACAAGAACTTATACACACACAACTTTTAAAATTATATATATATATAATATATATATATATATATGACAATCGTGTAAAATCTCGATTATTCCATGTTTATAATTTGGATCCTTAAACGAAACGGTTAACTTTCTTTAGTAATTCAATTGAGAAATGAATTTATTCCACACTAATGCTGAAAGTTCCAAAGCTTTTTGTAATTTATTTTAGTTAAGTTTTGCACAAACAATTATATAATTTAAGAAAAGAAAATTTGTTTTACATTGTTCTCAAATTGAACCGGAAAATTTCTAAAACAATGAAGTCTTTAAAGTAGTCTTAAGGTTTGTAAGACAGCCTTTTAATTGTTTTTTAGAATATGGAAACAATTTCTAAAAAAAAATCTCTATTTTAAATTACAGGATCAGAAAATAAGAGAATTTTAAAGCATTAAAATTAGTGAACAGCAAATGTAAACAATTGAGATTTTAAGTAAAGTAACCCAAAATGTTCAACAAAAGAATTCAAATACAATGCTCAATTCAAATAATTTATAACTGAACGATTTCTCTTCATCAAACGACATTAATCCTGATGAACCCTCATGCTGCAATTAATTCCTAACAATGTGCAATAAGAACGCTACTAATTTCCGCAATAGAACTTTAAAGGAGATACCAAACAGAAAAACTAAAGTTTATAAGCATTAGTAGAATGAAATGGTAGACACCATAAACAAAATGCAAGACTTTAAAGGCATTGAAAACTGATAAGATAAGCTTTGTTATCTTTAGCTTAAAATGTATTTTTTATTTGGTGTTAAACCTTAGAAGTAAGTCAAATATATAAAATTACAAAAGGATAAAATTTGAAAGGATTAGGTTATATTTTCACGTGAGTACAAATTTACATACATGGTTTAAAAACAGCTCGAGAGAATTACTTTTTTACGGGAATAATACCCTATTTCTTTACACAGGAATACGAGAAACCATCACTAAAATTTAGCTTATATTTTATTTGAAAAATATATATTTTCAATATTAAACTTTTAGTGTTGAAAAGTTTTACAATATAATCCGCTTATAGTTGAATCTGAATTTCCTATTTGTCTACTTCTTTAATTAGCTATGAAATCCATAGGCTTTTTTCTAAAAAATATTTTTTTAATATCTATATGCTTCAATTTATAATGGATTAGAAAAAAATATTAAACATGATAAACATGGAATTTCTCCTAGATCAAATATGCGAATTGTTATTTCATATATTGCCTGAACTTTCATTTTAAAGAACCGTGTTAATCAAAGCAATTTTAGAGCGTGATATTGTTTCTTTAATGATGTTTTTGAAGCACATTTATTATAATTTTTCAAACATTTTTGTGAAAATTACTTTGCATGAGAATTTTTCAATATTCAAAATGTAAAATATTCTTTGTTTGAGAATATAGTGACATGCAGACAAGCACCTTCAATGTAGATTTTTTAAAATATTTTACAATGAATATCGGCTTTTTGCTTTGTATTGAATTTGATATGATGTGTTTAAATGTAAATAAAATATTCTGCTTTAACATTTTATGAAATAATTCATAAGTGATTCAATAGTCATTCGTTCATTCATACATGAATGAATTTTCCACTCATGAATTTTATAAAAATTTGTTTTAAGATTTACTGAATGAATTGAAAAGGGATTCAGAAAAGCATTCGTTCATTCATTCATTCATTTAAAATTCATTTAGGAATTTTTAATAATCTGTTTTAAAATTTCCTTATATAATTGTATTTTCCAAGAATTTCCTTATTCGTTCATTTAATGAAAACTTAATTCATGTATATTTCATAAAGATAGGAAAACAATTCTTATCTAGGAATTTATAAAAAAGTATTCAGTTGTGTAATATTCTATTCCGCTCTAATGATTTTAATTATTAAATAAATTTCGGTTTATAAAAATACAAAACAGAATATTTAATGACAAACTTCTTACTAATCTATTTTAAAATTTCCTAATATAATTCATAAGGTATTTAGTAAGAAATCCTTAATTCCTTCATAAATGAAAATCTAATTCATGAATATTTCATAAAAATAGGAAAACAATTCTTATCTAGGAATTTATAAAAAATATTCAGCTGTGTAATGTTCTATTTCGCTCGACTAATTTCAATTGTTAAATGAATTTCGGTTTAAAAAAATACAAAACAGAATATTTAACGACAAACTTCTTAATAATCTGTTTTAAAATTTCCTAATATAATTCATATGGTATTTAGTAAGAAATCCTTAATTCCTTCATAAATAAAAATTTAATTCATGAATATTTCATAAAAATAGGAAAACAATTCTTATCTAGGAATTTATAAAAAATATTCAGCTGTGTAATGTTCTATTCCGCTCGACTAATTTCAATTGTTAAATGAAATTCGGCTTAAAAAAATACAAAACAGAATATTTAACGACAAACTTCTTAATAATCTGTTTTAAAATTTCCTAATATAATTCATAAGGTATTTAGTAAGAAATCCTTAATTCCTTCGTAAATGAAAATCTAATTCATGAATATTTCATAAAAATAGGAAAATAAATCTTAACCAGTAATTTTTTAAAAATCAGCTGTGTAGTGTTCTATACCACCCGACTGAATTAAATTATTAAATGAACATCAGTTAAAAAAATATCACACTAAATACTTAATGACAAAACTTCTTAATTATGTGTTTTAAAATTTCCTGATGCACTTCATAAGGTATTTAGTAGGGTGGGTCGTTTTTTACTTTTTTTTAAAATCGAAATCGCCTGTGGTGGTATCGCTGTGTATTGCTATCAAATGTTTGTAAAGGAAATTTTTTTGAAATTAAAATATATTTAGGCCCGGTCCTTGAAGTTTTTCTCAAAACGTAAAAAAAAAAAAATTATTTATTTTTAAATTCTTTTAGTACCAAAAATTTTAACCGCCTGTAGTGGAAATTGTTGCATTGCAAGACCCTTTGTTTGTGAAATTTTTTTAAAATTAAAATATAATTACGGCCCCCGCCCGCCCATTGAAGTTTCTCCAAAAAAGAAAAAAAAAAGCATTTTTTATTTTTTTAAACTTTTTTTATGTACCAAAAATTTTAACAGCCTTTATGGGAAATTGTTGTAAGTCCCTTTGTTTGTGAAAAAAATTATTTCGATATTGTACCATATTTAAAGCCTCCGCTAGGCCGGCGAAATTTGCTTTGAATTTCCCCGATAGATGGTGTGATTTTACTGCGCGGTTTCATAAAAAGTTTCATAAAAAATAGGTTCATAAAAAAGTTTCATAAAAATTCATGAATATAAAGAAGTCTACTGGAAAAATAAGTGAAGCTGTGAAAATTAAATTCAGTACCAATGATGTGGTGCCGTTCGTCAGTTACCTTTACACCATTTGATACGGCATCTAGATGGAATCGCTATAGGCCCTTTTATATATTGTGGTCCTATAGGGAAACTTTCTCGACTTATATGAAAACCTACCAATTGTGAAGTTTTGAAAAATCGCTGTTGACCTGCCCACATTAGATGTGGATAAACTTAGTAGTGACCAAAAATATTTGTGCCAAATCTGTGAATCGATATCTTCTGGAAATTGTCCACAGCATTATCCGCTAAATCACCAGGTAAGCTCTTTCATGCCAGGTGGCTTACAACGGCAAATAGAGTGCTTCGTCTCAATATTGGTACAGAAGAGCCATCACTTGCAATAGAGTATATTTTAGAATACATTGTAAAAGTGTATGCAAAAGTTTGGTTTCTCACTAAAATTGACCCTTCATGCACAGCTTGTACAAAGAATATTTGGGAAGTTATACACTACTCAAGATATCTGAGAGATGAGCTGAAATTAGTAGTGGATCTTCTATTCCAAATGAATGGTTTTATGGTCACCTAGAAAACCTGCTGATTGCCAACAACAAACGATCATATCTGAGGAAATTAGGCTTCAGAAAAATCATGAAGGCTCGAACACTTCCCAGTGAAAAATCTCGTGATTTCGCCTTTCCGCCTCTCAAATTTCACGTAAACGAGTGTATAGAACTGATCAATCGGAAGAAATGTTCACTTACAGAACCTCCACTGACTAAACATATACCCAGTGCAGAAATTGAGAAAATGGCTGAAATAGCCGGCTTTATTGAAAGTAAGCTGTGGACTGTCCCATGCCGTATACAAGTCGTCGAAAAACGCAGTCAAAATAGTGTCAGAGGCATCCTCATCTGTCTGTGGAACAAAAATTCGCGATGGCTTTATACGTACAACATTGGCGTCTCGAAAGCTGATGCCAAACTTCGGAAAGAAGGCAAATTATAAAGTGTAAGATTGCTGTATCACTAAACAGGAAAAAATATGCGCCCATATTTGGTTGGGAGGGTGGATGGATGCGGGAGGAATTCGAATGCAGCCACCTCCTCGTGGTGAATTCTGTGTTATTCTGCCACAATTTTGGCAAAATAAGCAAATAGCTGCTTTAACCTTTTGACGCAGATGGGACATTGAGTTTAATAATGACTTTAATTTTTAAAATATGTTATTAAAAATTTTGCTTTAAAGGGTTAAAATATCAAAATTTCGCCGGCCTAGTGGGGGTTTTAAATATGATACGATATCAAAATAATTTTTTTCGCAAACAAAGGGTCTTGCTATGCAACAATTTCCACTACAGGCGGTTAAAATATTTGATACGTAAAAAAATTTAAAAATAAATAAAAATGCATTTTTTTTACATTTTTAGAGAAATTTCAAGGGCCTGGTTGGGGGAATTAGTATAATTTAATTTGAAAAAAAAATCACAAACAAAGGGTCCTGCAATGAAACAATTTCCACTTCAGGCGGTTAAAATTTTTGATACGTAAAACAATTTTAAAATATATAAAAAATGCATTTTTTTAGATTTTTGGAGAAAATTCAAGGGCCGGGTGGGGGGTGGGGCTAAATATGTTTTAAATTCAGAAAAAATATTTTACAAACATTTGATAGCAATACACAGCTTTTCCCATCACAGGCGATTTCGATTTTTAAAAAAATCAAAGAACGACTCACCCTAGTATTTAGTAATCATTCCTCAATTCGTTCATTAATGAAAAATTAATTGAAGAATATTTCATAAAAATTGGGGAAAAAATCTTCTCTAGGAAATTATAAAAAAATCAGCTTTGAATTATTCTATTCCGCTAGACTGTTTTAAATTGTTAAATGAACATTGGTTAAAAAAATACAACACATAATATTTAACGACAAACTTGTTAATAATCTGTTTTAAAATTTCGTGATATACTTCATAAGGTATTTAGTAAGCATTTCTTAATTAGGTGATTAAGGAAAAATTATTTCATGAATATTTCATAAAAAATTGGGAAACAAATCTTATCCTGGAATTTATTGAAAAATCAGCTTTGTAATATTTTATTCCGCTCGACTTATTTAAATTATTAAATGACCGTCGTTTTAAAAATGAATAAAACACAGATATTTAAATGACAAACTTGTTAATAATATGTTTTAAAATTTCCCGATACACTTCATAAGATATTTAGTAAGCATTCCTTAATTCATTCATTACTGTAAAATTAATTCATGAATATTTTTTAAAAAATAGAAAAAGAAATCCTATCCTGGAATTAATATATATATATATATATATATATATATATATATATATATATATATATATATATATATATATATATATGTATAATCAGCTGTGTAATATTCTATTCCGCAAGACTGTTTTAAATTGTTAAGTGAACATCGGTCAAAAAAATACAACACAGAATATTTAACGACAAACATGTTAATTATCTGTTTTGAAATTTCATGATATACTCCATAAGGTATTTAGTAAGCATTTCTTATTTCGGTGATTAATGAAAAGTTATTTCATGAATATTTCATGAAAATTGGTTAACAAATCTTATCCGGGAATTTATTGAAAAATCAGCTGTGTAATATTCTATTCCACTCGACTT
>OU015502.1:131020240-131055240 GCA_907164885.2 Dolomedes plantarius
ATATTTCTGAATTAATTTTTTTTTTTTGGATATTCCATGCCAATATGCATTTTGACCACACACTATGTTGTACTTATTGGCATAAACTACCAATATTTGAACCTGATATTGAATCCCGGCCAAGGGAAAGATATCTCTGTGCTGTTTGTTTTTATAACTAAATAAAACAGAGCTAGATAATTATAAGATGAATGTAGACAAAAGCAATACAGAAATCAAGCACTCAGGTCTCCACGCACCAGAGGCAAGATTCTGTAGTAGTGCCGGAACTAAACCAGAAATACGAGGTAACCGACTGGTCTCGTCATCAGGGAGCCTAACCAATTCAGTTACCACAAGGGGAACTTTCTGAATAGGATGCAGGTAAGACCAAAAGACATCCCAAGGCCCCGAGATCCCCATAGAAACATTTAGTCAAAAGAAAATGAAAAGACAAGCACAACTTATAGTAAGGGCTCAACGCACCATACATGCAAGCACACAAATAATCCGAATGTAAAGCCAAAGATGCATACATACCCAAATTCCGTAAGTGACGGTTATGGCGAAACAGCAGCCAATTTTACCCTAGTAGTTACGTCATAGTAGCAACACTACAGCGCCACACCCCATTAAAGTTTAAACAAAAGGAAACATAAACCCTATCCTAAACGTCTTTAAAAAAACCTGAGTCTAAATGCCATTTTTTTATAACTTTTAAATTGCCGAAATTAAGGTGCGTTGAGCCCTTACTGCAAGTTGTCCGTGTCTTTTCATTTTAATTTGACTAACTGTTTCAATGGGGATCTTGGCCTTGGGATGTTTTTTGGTTATACCTGCATCCTATTCAGAAAGTTCCCCTTGAGGTAACTGATTTGGTTAGGCTCCCTGACGACGAGACCAGTCGGTTACCTCGAATTTCTGGTTTAGTTCCGGCACTACTACAGAATCTCGCCTCTGGTGCGTGGAACCCCGAGTGCTTGATTTCTGTATTGTTTTTGTCTACATTCTTCTTATAATTATCTAGCTCTGTTTTATTTAGTTATATTTGCCTTTTTCAATATGAAGATATGAATGAACTGCTCAATCTTTTATTGAAAAATTATTTATATTTTCAATGCTAGGGTAGGTTTTAATTTGATTTGTTTGGCAGTCTATGCCCGCCTTTTAATTTTTGTTTGTGTTGATTTGTTTAGATTTTTATACATTCTGTTTGTTTTTAATGAGAAATATGGTTTTTCAACTGGACGGTCCATTAATGAAAAAATGACTAATACAATCGTAGTGTATATAGGCTAATATTCACAGGATGAATTCCTTCCACTGATGTTAAAAAATGCATAAATACATGAATATTGTACGTTTAAACGAATCTGCATGTCATGAATTTGACACTAGGTACTGTTATTTTTAAGTATAGAAAGAAATAAACAATTTGCTAATGATAATGCCGAGAGAATGTGGTAAACGTATATTTTTTCCAATATTACTTATACCCAAATTAAAGCTTGGAAAGCATATTCAAATTATTCCTTTAAGGGGATGGTGGACTTTCAAATTACCAAAAATCGAGCAAAAATTGGAATTTTTTTGGGGGGTGTATTAATATTTTAAAAACATGTAAATATTGGAATGAAATGCATATAAAATGTGTAGTGAAAAGAAAAATGAAAAATTGGTGGCTTTAGAGTAGTAAGTATTAAAGGTAGATAAAAAAATTAAGTCTTTAAAATGCTCCTCGCTTCATAATTTTTGACGAAATTTTATGAAATTTATAATAAAGATTCCTGTAATACCGCAAAATAAAGTTACAAGAGAGCAAGAGTACAAGCATAGTACAAGCATAAAAAGAGTACAAGCAGAGTACAAGCATAAAAATATTTTCTAAAAATTAACTATTCAACGAAAGTACAAAAAAATACATAACTTTCTTCAGAAAGTATTTATAAGCAATATAAATGCAAAATTAAGGGGAAAAGTTCAGAATTGAGTCGCAAGGAGCATATTAAAGAAGGGTAATTAAATTTAAATTTTTTAATTATAAAATATTTTTTTAAAAATATTTATAAAATTTTATAAGGTGTTTAATATTATTATACTTTAATGAATATATATACAAAATTTCATATCTCTGTGGTAAAAATTTCAAAAATCGTTTTGAAAGGTCCACCATCCCCTTAAATGGTAAAACCTTTTTTTCTTTGCTAAACGAAGATATTGCTGTATTTCACCTGAACTGTATGATGTTCATCTAAAAACTCTGTTTAGCAAATTAACAGCAGGACATTAAAAAAATTGTATTCCAGAATTCTTGGCTGTCTTTGTCAACATTTTGGAAATACAGATTCACTAAGTGACTGATTTAATAAAAAAAAACAGGTCAAAAGTTATTTTTATACACACTGAAGAGCCAAAAAACTGGTACACCTGCCTAATGAATTTTGGGACCCCCCCCCCCCCCCCCCCCCCCGAGCACGCAGTCCAGGCAACGTGTTTCCAGTCCTCAAGAGTACAATGGAGGTGTTGATGGGCCCAATCAAAGAGTAAAGTTTTCTGCCGTGCAGTCAACAACGGTGCGCGAATAGGCCTGAAGCTCCAAAAGCCCATTCGATGACGGTCCGGCGAACAGTTCGCACACTGACACTTGTTAATGCCCCAGAATTGAAATCCGCGGGATTTTCAGGAAATTTTGCACGTCTATCTCGTTTGAGGATTCTCGTCAGTCGTCGACGGTCCAGTTATTTAAAGGTCCTTTTCCTACCGCACCGCTGTCGGAGATTTGATGTTTTACCGGATACCTGATATTTACGGTACACTCGTGAAATAGTCGTGCACGAAAATCCAAATATTATTGCCACCTAGGCGCTACCTATGGCCCATCTCTTGTGAGCCGGCTCTAACACCATGTTCAAAGTCACACAAATTGTGATAATCTGCCATTGTAGCAGCAGTAACCGATCTAACAGGTTCGCCAGACACCTGGTGTCTTATATAGGCACTGCCGACCGTATCGCGTTACGATAATTGGATGCATATTATCTATATACGCACGCCTGTACCAGTTTTTTTGGCTATTATACACACACACACACACACACACACAAATATATATATATATATATATATATATATATATATATATATATATATATATATATATATATATATATATATATATATATATATATAGGCCGGTCACTAGGCCGGAGGCAAACTCGTTAAACCTCCTTCTATCCTGAATGGGAGTCCTTCTATCTTGAATGACTTCTTAAGGGGACGGTGAACCTTCAAACATAACTTTTTTTGTTTTGAATGGATTTGCTTGAAATTTGAATATGTGATTAGTACCATAGATGTGTAAAAGTGGAGTAAAATTTAAAGATGAAATATTAATAATTTAGAAATTATGAGTTATTAATTATATCAAAAATTGGCCTAATTAAAATGTTCCATGCGTATTTATTTTGCATATAATATGGTAATTTCTATTTACAGGATAGCTTATAGAACTAACAATAAAACTTATTGCTTCTTTTAAGCATTCATTAAAAATATGAAGAGTAAAAAATAATAATAGTGAAAACACCCTTTTTTTTTTCGAAAAATACCTATAAATCATCTTCTTAAGCAGAGCCTGACTAAGGCAGGGGCATACGGGGCAGTTGCCCCGGGCCCCCACTTCAGAGGGGGCCCCCAAATCAAATAGAAAGTTTATTTTACGTTTCCTTCTTTAATGAACTTTTTTTAAACAAATTATCAGTACAGTGTAAAATCCGTCAGTTTTATGTTAGCTTCTTCATTAATCTATCGTATGAACACAAAATATCTATATTTCGTAAATCCATGGCTTTCTAGGGAAAAATTTAGCTGAATTCCGCCCTAATGTCAGGAAGGATATGAATTTTTCGCAGCTAGATGACAAAGTTAACAATCAGAAAACTGCATTTCGGAAACTTGTGAAAAGTTCAAACTGCAGCGATATGATTGTTAACTAGGTCATCTTAATCACAACTGCGAAAATTTCAGTTGCACCGTGTTCAGTGGATTCTGTTGGATTTTTGCAACACTGAGAAATCACATTAATCAATTATAAGTTGTATTCTCTCAAAATTCTCACATGTCAAATATTCTCTTGATTAATTAATTTCATAATACCTTTGGGGGTGACTTTATAGCTATTTTAGGTTCAAGTCAGTTCTCTTGTTATATATCTATAATGAGGTGAAAAATTTAAATACCTCCATAAAGTTCGGTTCTTCATTACTGAAGTAGTGAAGCAGAGGGGGGCCCCTAAAGAAGTTTTTGCCCCGGGCCCCAATTAGGCTAAGTCGGGCCCTGTTCTTAAGTACAAAATTTAGAAATTCTGAGCTATGAAGCATAATTTTTTTTATAAGATTTATTTGATATACAGTTAAGTATATAAAACTTAAATTTCAAAGCAATACGATAATTAGATATGCGCCTGGAGCAGTTTGAATATTCGTATGACGTGAAAATTTTTATTTTGAGAAAAACACATTTAAAGTTATTGTTATTAGTAACCACATAATATCTAAATTAAATACAAATGCCTATAAATAGGAAAGTAATCACAAAAATTAAAAATTATTTTTGCAACACTTTCCTACTCGTCCGTAGTTTCACAATTCAATAAAATAAAAAAAATCGAATTTTTGGACAAATTTCCCAATTTTGAAAGTCCACTGTCCCCTTAAGCTGGAAATTTCTCAGGAAAAAGGGCCACTATGTAATATGACCTCACCCCAGGAAATAAACACAAGAGATCTCTTCAAGTATTGCAATGGTTTACTCTTAGATCAAAGAAAAAAAATTTGCTTTTACTGAAGGGGACAAGGTACCTTTAACTTTTAAAAAGTTAAAGGTCCCTTTTAACTTTTTTAAAATTTTCAACATTTTACTCTGACATACAAAAAGAGAAAAACTAATATTTTTTTCTACTACGTTGAAGGCACTTAAAAATCACAAATAAGTACTTTGTGTGTATGAATAAGACCTGTTTTTAAAAACAAAATTCTTCAAAAATGCTAGTTTTTTTCAAAATGCTCCATGCACATTAGTCGTCAAAATTTCTTACGATTGTTTTCAACAAACCTGTGCATCATTCTTTGAAATCACAAATATTTTTCAAATTTATAGACCATGAAATAAAGCAAAAAAAAATGGATTAAAAAAATATTTATGGCTCTAGGTTCATACAAAAAAAAACTTCATTGCACAATTATATTTATATATGTACGGTAAACATATATTAAAAAATTTAAAGTTTTAAAATGAATTGGAATGCACATGGAACATTTAGAATAATGCTAGAAATTTTGTAAATTTATTTGAATAATAGGTATTATTCTATCAAAAAATCCATATTTTGAATTCCAAGGGTCTTTAATGTAGTAAAAGAGAATACAAATTATTCTCATTTTACACAAAAGAGGGTTTAGGTAAAATAGGCAGAGAAAAAGTCAACAGGCAAATCTTGATACGTAAATGCTAGAGCGGGAGCTTCTCAAAGATGTCGAAAGTCATTGAAGTAAAGATAAGCATAGATAATGTTCAAAGATTTCCAATCGTCAAAACACATGATTCTGATCCAGTCTAGCTGTCTCATATATATTAGTTAAAAACTGATAATTAAAAAATTCGAGGTAGAAGGTCACTTGCCCCCTTAAACGGTGGTCTTGACATCTTACAGGAGCAATGCCTTAGGTAGCTTTGTGGTAGTGCGTTGGTCTTGGAACTAGAGGTGCTCGGTTGGAATCAAGACGAATGCCATATCCGACCTCCATACATAGGTATTTAACGTACGCGCGTTAAGGATTCGAAACCATAAAGTTACCCGGTGATTAGCCATAAACGAATTGTACTACAGATAACCAGTCGCTGAGTAATTCCTGAATACGCAGACGAGGGTTCGTTTCTTCGTGTTAATTTTCGGCCTTAGGAGCCGTGTCAAGGAGTATAATTAACTTCCGACGGCTGACCCCACCAGCCCCGCACGCGCGTTAAATACCTTCGTGTGCAGGTCGGATACAAGCATATTAAATCCGTTCACTAGAAAGTCTTTCTATGAGGTGAATGGGTGGGGGAAGGTGCGATCCTTCCACATGTTGCCCCTGGGTGTGCTAGATCAAAGTAGAGGTGCCACCAAGGGAACAATGTTGACTCACCTATATGGTGCTCCCAGTTCAAAAGCAGTCAACAAATTCCGCGGTTCTGTACCAATGTCTAAAAAAAGTGCTTTCGTTTGATACACCCCCCCCCCCCAAAAAAAAAAAAAAAAAAAAAAAAAAAAAAAAAAAAAAAAAAAAAGACATTATCTTCAGCCTAGTATGTTGCGTTTTTTGCTTGATGAATAAATGCGTCGCTTATGTAAAAATTTCATTATGAATGTGGATTTATTTTTGAAAAATCCCTGGGAAGTGTTCCCTTACCGCTTGGTCAGTTCGTGTTGGGATTGAATTGAATTTTGTCTATTTCTCTTTCGGAAGAAAATTGCCCAACATGACAAATATTTGGTGGGATATTGTTGTGAGGCAGCGCCTTTCATGGGCAAGCAAGAAAGTTAGAGGCACTAATGCAATGCATTTTCCAAGTTATAGAGAGCTAAAAGAAACATGAATTAGGTTTGGTGATGAGGGAATTGTATAATTTTTCTTACAATTACAGTGGAAGTTGAAATTATCTGGTTGTGTATTCAGAAGGAGAAAATAATAAATATCCCATTGCATTTTTAAAACCACTCGACTAAAATTAAAGAAAAAAAGACCGTCACTCAGATTTATTTAAAATCTTCGCATATTTAAATTGTTCGTCGTATCATTGCTTCTCCAGTAAAAGTATTAAATACAATATATAGGTCAATTCTCAGATGTATTAGATAATAAAGAAATATTGCTTTCCGATATACTAGTACTTTTCTCTTTAAACAATATCGCATGTATTTTTTAATCTCCTCTTTAATGCATGGGCTACATTTAAATATTTCAGATATTTCGAAGAGATATGCCTTACATACAAAATAAATGGAGTAAGAATGTATTTACAATCAATCGGAATCGATTTTGTAACAGAGCACTGTCTGATAAATATCGGAATATCGAATAAATGGATACTCCCGGAAATCGGCATCAGATAAAAAGGAAAAAAAGTATTGAGATGGATAAATCATTTCAATTAATTCCAGCTGATTGAAACATTATAAGCTGCATTCAATTCTTAATTATCCTTATTTTTACCTAAAATTTCTCCCAGCAAAAGCAAATTGAATAATTTTGTCAAAAGCGCTATGTGCGGGAAAGGAATTTTAAATTCACAATATATATAAAAATGTATTTTTATCTTTGAAACGTATTTGCATTAATCGATAGACCCGTGCAATTTTAGAGATTTCTCATTCTCCCTCGTTAGATAAAGAGAAAATGAATGCCTTATGCAGAAATTATGTTTAATGTTATTTAACGAGTTGCAGAGAAAAACCAACTGCAACTTAAATTATAAACTATTTCCATTTTGTTTGTCTTTATCGGGAAAGAAATTATATCTATCTTCTATTCATATCTCTGTTTATGTGTAAATATATTTATGTACTTACTTTCGAGAGCATTTATGCCACAGATTAAAATGTTTAAACATTTTAATTTATGTTAGTTTTAAAGCATTTAAAATAGAATTTACATAACTTTCTACGGCTATTGATTCTTGATCTTGGAACAGTTCAAAAAACATACAGAGAACAATATTCATCCTGCAGAATTAGTTTTCATTTGTGGTTGAATTTATCGGTTTGGTATGCTTAAACCTGAAATTAAATTTTCAGTTTTAGAGACATTTTTTTTAAATGATTTTTGAAAAATCCTTTATTTGTGCCAAACTATTCAGGGTAACTTCTTTTTGGTAACTAAACTATATTTTAGTTACTAAAGAAAGATTTTTTGCCATATTTTGCACAAAGAGTTTTAAGGAGACAGTGGACCTTCAAACCTAACTTTTTTGTTTAGAATGGATTTGCTTGAAATTTGAATATGTGATTAGTACCGTAGTTATGTAAACGTGATTAAAATTTAAAGATGAAATATTAATAATTTATGAATTATGAATTACTAATTATATCAAAAACTGGCCTAATTAAAAACGTTCCATGCGTATTTTTTGCATATAATATAGTAATTTTTATTTACAGTATACCTTATAGAACTAACAATGAAAATGATTGCTTATTTTAAGCATTCATTAAAAATAAAAAGAGAAAAAACTAATAATAGTGAAAAGACCCTTTTTACTACGCAAAATACCTATAAATCATCTTTTCAAGTACAAAATTTAGAAATTCTGAGCTACGATTTTTTTGCTGAGATTTATTTGTTATACAGTTAACTATATAAAACTTGAATTTCAAAGCAATACGATAACTAGAAATGCACCTGGAGCAGTTTGAATATTCGTATGACATGAACATTTTTATTTTGAGAAAAACACATTTAAAGTTATTGTTATTCGTAACCACATAACATATAAATTAAATACAAATCCCTATAACTAGGAAATTAATCGCAGAAATTAAAAATTCTTTTTGCAACACATGCTTACTCGTCAGTAGTTTCACAATTCAATAAAATAAAAAAATCGAACTTTTGGACACATTTCACAATTTTGAAAGTCCACTGTCGACTTAAAACATAGAAGTGTTCAAAACATAGTTCTTTTCATTTGTTTGTTGTTGCTTATGCCACTTGACCGACAGAAACATCAGATCAAGTCCCGAAGGCTATGGGCAATGAAGGTGCTGCTCCTGTTTTTGAATTAGCACCACAAGGGTCGGAGTCCGACTTGGCTAAATGGCCGGTCACGTAATTTTGTAGCGAGTGAAATGACGAGACTGGAACACTTGACCCCGCACCTCCAGAGGTAAATTTGAGAACTTCGAGGACATTGCAGCCACGCCCTATTTTACGTACCCCGGCCACCATTAGTGAACATGGCTGTGGATTTGCAGTGACGAGCATCGAACCAGGAACGTTCATATCACTGGTCCGTTGCTCTTGCCAACTGGGCCACCGCGTTCTCAGTTGTTTGTAGTTACATATATTTGGAATAAGAAAAATATGCTATCTCCTACTAAATCCTAACAGCATACAATGTCTGAATCCCTATGAATTTGTCTCAGAATCTTCTTGTACTATTAGACAAAGTAATAAACCCTGTATATGATAATTCACAACAATCTAGTCGTAGATTGTTTTGTGAAAAATTGTTATTTTTTCTTTAATTATTGCAATTTCTTTGAAATTTTTTTGACCCGAAGAAATACCAGTATCCGAGTACTAATGATTTAAAAATTATTCTTTCGTAGAAAAACTCTGAACCCCTAATTATGTGAGTGGAGTATACGTTTCTCGGAATAACTGAGTGTCCGAAAAACTAGTTTAGATATAAAACACTGATTGGACGAAATAGTGCCGACAATTACCATACACAAAGATATGTTAAAGGCTTTTTCAATCGGAGATGCTGAAAATACAAATAAGTTTAATTGCTTCAATTTCACCCTATTACAAACGCAATATGTAGTACAAACTAAATGTAGAAACAACCTATTAAACTGAGATAACATAAACTTTCTTAAGATATTTGATATAAATATGCAGTAAGAAACGAAACTAGATATGGTTTTCCTGATCAGGAGTTGAACTAAAAAATGCATTAACCACATGTATTATAACACATGCATTTACTAAAAATGCATTTAACACATATATGTATATACTATATATATATATATATATATATATATATATATATATATATATATATATATATATATATATATATATATATATATATATATATGTGTGTGTGTGTGTGTGTGTGTGTGTGTGTGTGTGTGTGTGTGTGTGTGTGTGTGTGTGTGTGTATAGCATTCATGACAAAAGGACACAAAGAGGAATGATGCCATTCCAAAACAATAAACTGAGGAGAACCAACCTAGAGAAGGGAAAAAAAGAGGAAAAACAGAACAAAATGTCGAGAAATGAAAAACAAGGGTAGAGCATAAAAGTACTAAACAAAATGGAATATAAGCAAAAAATTGGTACGTAATAACTATCCAATCAGAATTGATATAATGGACTATACTCTGCTATCATTAGCAACATTGTCAGTATGGAGGGTGGGGAAATTTTTAAAATAACCCATCTTAAAATACAGACTGAGACCATATAGGTTACATCTTTCAGGGATATAAAACATATGGTCTAAAATTTTGAATTGGGAGAAAAGAAAAATATATAGAAATGACTTTTATTTAAAAATCAGATAGCTTTCATCTAATTGAGACGAAATTTAATATTTTCCCTGTATTGTCAAATGTCACTAAAGGCGTAATTACCATTGAAAAACAACCCGCAAATTATTCACAGGTACATAATCTTTCAAAAGCAATAATGCAGCTTATTGACTTACCTGAAAACAATCAGATTTGCTAGTTCCGTTTATGAAAATACGGGGCATTCGAGAATGTCTGTGGATCAAGACCCCCCTTTTTATGTACTGTTTATAAAACCCTCTAAACAAAAACTAATTTTTCTCGTATTCTTGAAATCCTTAATTTCCTTTTCCCCGATTGTTTTTTTTCTTGGTATATATATATATATATATATATATATATATATATATATATATATATATATATATATATATATATATATATATATATATATATATATATATATATATATATATATATATATACTGCTGGCCACCCAAATTGCAACACCAAGAAAGACAAGATATATCACAACAAAATTTATTTTGTAGATAACATGTTGACCAAGTATCAAATGATTAAATTTATAGACTTCTGTCAAGTGTGGTTCCTGCCAAAATCAGTAGCCAGAGTAGCCGCCATTGTTGGAGATCACCGCTGCCACACGCCTCGGCATTGATTCAAAGAGACTTTGGATGAGTTTTGGGGTACAGCAGACCAAGCAGCTTCCACACGTTGCCAAAGTTGATCTGCTGTGGCAGCTGGGGATGGAATCTGGGTCAATCGTAGAGCAACGATGGTCCACATGTTTTCTATCGGCGAAAGATCCGGAGAGCGAGGAGGCCAGGGAAGAAATTCAATCTGGCGATTGACGAAGAACCGTTGGACAATGCGTGCCACGTGTGGTCGCGCATTATCCTGCTGAAATATGGCTGTGGGCTAGCCCTGAAGGTAAGGAAGGACAACTGGATCCAACACCTCGGAGATGTAGCGCTGGCTGTTTAAAGTACCGGCAATGCGTACTAGAGGTGTGCGAGAGTGATATCCAATACCACCCCATACCATAATACCCGGTGCAAGAACAGTGTGGCGGTGCATAACGCAGCTGTTCAGCATCCTCTCTCCACGGTGTCTCCAGACTCGAATGCGACCATCGTGGTGTTGCAGACAGAAGCGTGACTCGTCAGTAAAGACAATTTCATTCCATTCTGTCTTGCACATCCTTCTGTCATCGCACCATTGGCGGCGGAGACGTCTGTGGTTCTGCGTCAAGGGTAGACAAAGCAATGGGCGTCTTGCGGACAGATCACTCTGCTGTAAACGGCGTCGAATGGTACGCGCAGACACTGGATGATGCGTTACAGACTGCATATGCTGTGCTATGGTTCGTGATGTGACCGAGCGATCCGTCACTGCCATGTGCACAATTTTGCCTGTCATCACGTGAAGTGGTGCGCTGAGGTGGATGCGATCGAACACGCCGGTCCGTCGTACCCTCTTGCATCCAACGATCACATATCCGCATTACAGTTGTTTGGTTTCGTCCAACACGACTACCGATTTCCCTGAAAGATAATCCACAATCTCGGTAGGCCACTATCCTTCCTCTGTCGAACCCGGATACTTGATCAAAAGATGATCGCTGTTTTCGACGAGGCATAATTGATATTTTTTTTGAAAAAAACCACAAGAACAACACAATTGCCGAACTTGAAATCGTCGAAATCTCCAAGCCTTAAATAGCGCTTTGAAGTGGCGCCACAGGCGCGCGTGATGTGCGTCTACGCTGAAATTCTAATCATTTGCATATCTCACCTCCGCTAATGCATGATGTAAATTTCATGTTATTTGCATGTTTCCTTCAGGGTGTTGCATTTACAGTGGCCAGCAGTGTATATAAATATATATGTGTGTATATATATATATATATATATATATATATATATATATATATATATATATATATATATGTATATATATATATATATGTATGTATGTATAAATACACTCTGTCACAAAAAAATATATGCACCCAGAAGAAATCGAGCTACTATCACGAAACTTGCCAGGAATGTAGTCTTGTAAGAGATATGCAAATCAATAAAATTTCGACACCAATGAGACAAGGGTAACCGCGCTATGTGCATATGAGATGCGCAGCTGGGAGAGTTTAAAAGCATGATTGCTCGTGCCATAGGGTTATTCAAACAAATCTGTCGACTTGGGTGGACGCTATTGTGACTAGAGATGCCTTTGAGACGTAACCGGCGACAGTACGAACAATTGCCGGACTTTGAGAGGGGGCGTATAGTAGGCCTCAGAGAAGCAGGTTGGTCAAACAATCGTATCCGCCGCTACCTGGGTCGGATCGATATGGTAGCGGCTTTTTCTGATTAGTTGCTCGGTGTTGGCAATAATGGATCACGGAAGGGATAGCCTACCGTCGCGTAGGGTCAAGAACACAAATGCGCGCGAGGATCGCAAATCATAAAAGTGGCAACGTCCGCAACAACAACGTCGCTAGATTCGGTTCGACGCAATTTACCACCTTCCAGACATCCGGTGGTATCAAGGGAAACCATTCGGAGACGACTGGCCGACGCAGGTATAAGGAGCCGACGTCCATTAATACGGCTACCACTGACCTCACATCATAGACAGTGTCGATTGGATTTTTGCCGACCTTGGTTAAGCCGGAGTGTGACCGACTGGAGCCGTGTGATCTTCAGCGATGAATCGCAATTCAGTCTCAATGCTGATGACCAGCGCATACGCATGTGGAGGCGGCCAGGCCACCGGTCCGATCCGGCATTTATTGTCGAGAGGCATACGGCGATTAAACAATGTGGGACAATGTGAGGAGCGATTTTTCGGGACACCTCTAGTCGTCTTTCAACGCACTTTGACGGCACGCAGTTACGTGGACGAGATTTTAACGCCAGTTATACTGCCTATGCTACCAAGTCGCCCACGTGCCATTTATCAGCAAGACAACGCTCGTCCACATACTGCGCGACTCTCCCAACTTTGTCTTCAAGGATATGACGTACTCCCATTATGGCCTGCAAGGTCACCAGACCTCTCGCCAATAGAGCACGTCTTGGACTTGCTTGGAAGGCAACTGCAGCCGTCCCGGAATACTGGTGAATTAACTGCCCAGTTGCAAAGATTATGGCATGATATTCCGCAGGAGGTCATATCTGACCTTATTGATTCGATGCCACGCCGTGCTTCGGTTTGTATAGCTGCCAGAGAAATATTTACAACTTACTGATTTGTAACCTTTTTCATGCAATATCTTCATAATAAAACGGCCTGTTCTTGTGAATTTGTAATCATTTGCTTATATCCTCATACACTACATACATGATAATTTCTTGTTAGTAGCTCGTTTTCTTCTGGGTGCAAATATTTTTTGTGACACATTGTATATATATATATATATATATATATATATATATATATATATATATATATATATATTTATTTATTTATTTTTGTCTGTGCATGCACAAATCGTATAAAATACGCTGATTTCAAATTTATGCCTGTGCATAAACTTCAAATGAGTGAAATATTCACAACATTTTACTTGGCTTTCTACTCTGTGGTTAAACGGTTTGTCGAAGAGACTTTTCTTAGAAGTTCTTAAATTATTTCCCCGTCTGAATTGCGTCACTTTAAATACATCTCGAGCGAATTGAAGCTGTCGTAATAAATTCAGTACCTCGAAGTTTTGTAACTATATTTCTGGAGCAATATGATTCGGATTGCATCCACTTTTCGCGACCGCGATTTCCCACTTTCGGTCCGAAATAAATTGAAATGAAAATGGATACACTTTCCGCAATTCTCGTGGGTTATCTGAATGCGTTTCCTGACCCACAAGTCGGGGGAAGATGTGCTGAGTTTGTTGACACTCGTGTTTGCGGATATTATTTCGCGGAGAGGATGTGAAATTTCGCTGAAATTATTAAGTCTGAAATAATGTTTAAATGAACTGAGGCAATATGAAACGGATTTTACGTTCTAGAGTACCAATTCGAACACATTGTATTAGTAACTGTTAAAATAACGGTAAGTCCACTTTACTTATAACTTTCAAATAAAAGACACATTGTAGCATGAGTATAAAATTAACAAATAAGATTGTCATTAAAATTTGTTAAGGAATTTACTATAGACTGATTTGAACTCATATAAGCCTGATAACTTTTTTAAATTATCAATATTCATACATCACAAAGCATATCACGATTTGCTTCCAAAGTTGCCGGGAGAAGATGGGAAACAATTTTATGTCTTATCCTTTTCACATTTAACCTCTAAAACTTTTGGGACTTGTTCATGTTTATTTGTCCTAACCTAAGTCCACTTTACTTATAACTTGCAAATAAAAGACACATTGTAGCATGAGTATAAAATTAGCAAATAAGATTGTCATTAACATTTGTTAAGGAACTTAATATAGACTGATTTGAACTCATATAAGCCTGATAACTTTTATAAATTATCAATATTCATACATCACAAAGCATATCAGGATTTGCTTCCAAAGTTGCCGGTAGAAGATGGGAAAAAATTTTATGTCTTATCCTTTTCACATTTAACCTCTAAAACTTTTGGGACTTGTTCATGTTTATTTGTCCTAACCTAAGTCCACTTTACTTATAACTTGCAAATAAAAGACACATTGTAACATGAGTATGAAATTAACAAATAAGATTGTCATTAAAATTTTTTAAGGAATTTACTATAGACTGATTTGAACTCATATAAGCCTGATAAATTTTATAAATTATCAATATTCATACATCACAAAGCATATCAGGATTTGCTTCCAAAGTTGCCGGTAGAAGATGGGAAAAAATTTTATGTCTTATCCTTTTCACATTTAACCTTTAAAACTTTTGGGACTTGTTCATGTTTATTTGTCCTAACCTAAGTCCACTTTACTTATAACTTGCAAATAAAAGACACATTGTAGCATGAGTATAAAATTAACAAATAAGATTGTCATTAAAATTTGTTAAGGAACTTAATATAGACTGATTTGAATTCATATAAGCCTGATAACTTAGGTTATGACAAATAAACATGAACAAGTCCCAAAAGTTTTAGAGGGGAAATGTGAAAAGGATAAGACATAAAATTGTTTCCCATCCTCTTCCGGCAACTTTGGAAGCAAATCCTGATATGCTTTGTGATGTATGAATATTGATAATTTATAAAATACTAGCTGAAAACCCGCGCTTCGCTACGGAATACATTCAAATTAAATACAACGGTCAACGTATGCAATTTATGCCAAAAAATAAATATATATATTTATAATAAATGCGATGATCAATGTATACAATTGATGTAAAATATATATCTATCTATCTATCTATATATATATATATATATTTATAAAAAAATCGTAAGGGATATGCATTTTTTGGGGATAATATCCAATCGTCTGCTGCATTAGAAAGAGAAAAAATTATTTTTTGTCTATTAAGTTGTTACGCACGTGACGATAAATTTATTGTAAGTACCAGAAAAAGAAATCACGTGATCAGCATTTAATAAATTAAATTCTAAAAATTAATCGTTAAAAATTCACCAAAAGTCAGGAAATGGAGGTAAAAATTCGAAAAAAATTTCATTTTGAAGGAATTTTTATGATCTTTCTTGTGATATAAATTTTATAACCCTCAATGTATTATTTTAAATGCAAACGTAATAAAAGTTTAAAAAACAGCTTAAAAATTTAATTTAAAAAAATCTAAGAAGAATTTTTGAAAAATCATTCTTAGTGCACCCCTACACTATTAGAAGAATCGCCATGCAACATTTCAGCCCACTAGGTCCAGCGGTTTGCTCAGATCGTTGTATGTCAGTCAGTGAATGAATGAGTCAGTTACGGAACTGTTTTATATATATATAGACTACAATATATTCGAGCAAATTGAAGCTATCTTAATAAATTTGTACTTTGGAGTTTTGTAACTATATTTCTAGAGCAATATGGTTCAGATTGCATCCAATTTTCGCGGCTGCAATTTCCCCCATTCGACCAAAATAAATTGAAATGAAAATGGATAGCCTTTCTGAAGTACTCGTGGATTATCTGAATGCATTTCCTGACCCACAAGTTGCAGGAAGATGGGCAGAATTTGTTGACATTCGTGTTTGCAGATATTATTTCGCGGAGAGGATGGGAAATTTCTCCGAAATTATTAAGTTTGAAATAATGTTTAAATAGACTGAGGAAATACCAAACATATTTCATCTTCTAGAGTACCTGTTCAAAGTTTTTTTTTTGATAACTATAAAAATGATTGTATGTCATCTTTGCTTATAACTTTCGTAACGCAAATAAAGGTCCATTGGACAGATAAGATTGACATTTAAGTAGTTATTGTAGATTGATATGAATTTCAACAGAAGCAGGATGCGTTTAGACAGAAAAAACATTACTAGGTTACAAACAATTTTAAATATTGATAAGAGAGAGAATGGTCCCCACCTTCCCGCCATTTGGAACGTAAATATATACATGCTATGTATTGATCTATAGATATTAATAATTACTTTATTACAACTATATATTCAAAAAGCCAGTTTTAAATGTGCGACGGATTATTTTAATAAATCACACCATGTGCAAAACGACATTCAAACTGTATTCTAGTAAGCTTTGTTCATTTTCATCTCTATTTTAACGGGAACAAAACAGAGCAATTTTATCTGCCATGTTGTTTCAATATTAGTACAAATATTGGCTTTATATGTGTAAAAATGAGTTAAGAATACCATTTACCTTATATCCTCTCGGACGCCTCGTTTATATATATATATATATATATATATATATATATATATATATATATATATAAATAAGACAGTTCCGTAAATGACTCACTGACATACAACGCACAGACCAAACCGCTGGACCTAAAGGGTTGAAATTTTGCATGGCCATTCTTCTTATGGTGTAGGGGTGCACTAAGAAAGATTTTTGAAAAATTCTTCTTAGATTTTTTAAAATTAAATTTTTAAGCTGTTTTTGTAACTTTTTTTAAGTTTGCATTTAAAATAATAATTTGAGGGTTATAAAATTTATATCACAAGAAGATCATGAACATTCCTTTAAAATGAAATCTTTTTCGGATCTTTACCTCAATTTTCTGATTTTGGTGAATTTTTAAACATTAATTTTTAGAATTTAATTTATTAAATGGTGATCACGTGATTTCTTTTTCTGGTACTTTAAATAAATTTATCGTCACGTGTATAACAACTAAATAGAAAAAAAAAATTTCTTTCTAATGCAGCAGACGATTGGATATTATCCAAAAAAAATAAATATCCCTTACGATTTTTTTATAAATACATATATTTATTTATATATATATATATATATATATATAAAATATTTCACCAAACTATTTATGACATTTCTTTCTTTCTACTCTGAGAATAGAATTCCTCTGTGGTTAACGTTTAGATTTATTGGCCCTCGCTTGCTTAACTTTAGAGGTACTCTACAACAATCTCTAAATACCATTTTTGCTTCTCATATCATCTGAGAATTAATGTAGCCAGCTTCCACAGTATCGGGAGGTATGGGATTAAATCTCATTTAAGGCGACAATGGACCATGAAAAAATTTTTTTTAAATTTATTAACCCATTGCTATGAAATTTTGTATACTTATACAGTGTTGTTTAGAGATGGAAATTCTAAATTTAAAAAAAAATCAGAATGTAATTAATTAGAATATTAATTAAAATCAGTTTGTTAATTACTCTATTTAAAAATGTTCCATGCGCATTAATTTTTGTCTCAGATATCTAATTTTCTCTCTTAAGCTAGCTTTATATAGTTATAATAAAAGTTAGTAGCAATATTTGATTTACAGTCATATTTATAAAAATTAGGAAAAAAAATCGATAAAAATAGGTCATTTTATGTAAAATTTGATCAAAAAAATGTTTTTACTGTAAAAATTTTAAGTTGTTTTAAAATAGTATAATGAATTGATTACTAAGTTTTATTCTAACATATATAAATAATCCTTTTATAAAATTTTATCAAATTTCAAGAAAAATTAAGACGCATGGAACATTTTGAACTTATCGAAACGACATGAAAACTTGTTTTGAGAAAATGGCATTTAAAGTTTTAATTTGACTAACATTTCCATTGTTTGCGTTTGAAAAAAATACTTATAACTCAGTTAATAATGATCGGATCAACATACTTTTTTTAAAAAAAATTAAAGCTGATGAGTTGCAGAATCATTTTCTGAAAGAAAAAAAAATCGTTTGGGGAACATATTTTTGTCAATATGAAGGTCCATTGTCGCCTTAAAGCAGTATATATTTCTGAGTTTTCCTCTCATAGGGTACGGTGTTGCATTATATCAACACAAATTCTCTCTTTATTGAATCTCATATATAAATCATAGAGAATTATTTTTACTCCTTATGTTATCTGTTAAGTACTTTAAACATGAACTAATGTCATATCTATTCTTGAGATTTTATAATAATCACACAACGTTCCAAGCCGCATTTTAAGCTGTATTCTCCCAGACTTCCTTTATTCCATCTGCATTTTGACGAGAGAAAAACAGAGTGAATATATCTGCAATATTGTTTAAATATCAGCACAGTTATTAAGACATTCAATTATACTATAAACATCGTGAATTGTTTCGCTGTTTTAGGTGTAAAGTGAGTTAAGAATGCCAGTTATTTTATATCCTCTCGAACGGTCCCTCATTCACAAAAATAACTTAACTCGATTGTCACTAATTTAATTATAACACTAATGTAATTCTTAAGAAATTTAGCAACGCAACTCTTATTGAAATAACTCTTTTCAGTTTGAAATCGAGGTGACAATGTTTCGTGGCATTAACGCTGATGCCACAATTGTTTGTAAGAACTTGCTCGCACTTGGGATTATGGGAGATACGGAATTTTTGCTTCTCAAAGAATATCATTAACAGATATTTTGTTTGAAAAGAGAATTAAAGATCACTGAATAGTATTAAACAAAACTCTCCAAAGTACCTTTGAAAAATTTCATTCTTAAATTTCATTAAGTAGCGAATAAATAATGCCGTATTTAAACGTTGATAAACTAGAACGTTCTTTTGTATTGGGACGTTAATTGACAGCCGGCTTAACGTTGGAAATAGTAATTAATTCGTGAATAGAGGCAGATTTACCGAAGGCTGTTTAATTTAAGTATTAGTTTACAGAGAGTTCAATACCTGAAATGTAACATCCAGAAATTTTGAAATATTTTTCTAAACATTTAATTCTTTTCAAAATGCATTCATTATCGCACTATTTTGAATAACATTTATTAAGTTTCCATTGGTTACCAAACAGTTACTAAAATTAATAGTTACTAAAGTTAAATTGGTTACTAAAACTAAATAAAATTTTTCTGAATTCTTGAAGGTTCGAGTAAAAGTAAGGTTCGGCTGTGAACAGAAAACTGTAATAAATTTAACAGCTAAAACTTCATATGAGTTAATAAGAGACTTCATTGACCTTGGTGATCCAAAAATCCGTAATCAAATCTTCACCAAATATAAGATTTGTATAATTTTCCTACTCAATTAAAAATTTAAAAAATATATACATTAGAATTTAATATATACAGCCCTAACAATGCATTTTTGTTATTTCTTGTCAACTTACTATCGAATTGGGTCTGTGGTAGCCTCGTGGTAGTTCGTTAGGCGTCGGTCTAGGTCGTCTAGTCACCTTCGTGTCTAAGTCAGATTCGTTGTGCACTGAGGCCAGAAAATATTTGCATTTGGTCAGTGACTGGACGAAAGTGATATCTTTACCCGTAGTAGACCTCTGTGGAAAAATTTTATCTATGAGTTACCTAGTAGTGAGAGTTAAATTAAATCATTAATTATGATCATTAAAAAGATAAAAAAAATTAATATTCTTCACAACAGAAGATTTACCTTAACGCACATTTCGATAAGGGGAGCTTTATCTATATATTTAAGTTGCTAAGCCGACTTTTTGGGCAGTCCATAAGAGAAAACTACTGCATCAGTTAACTTCATTTTGGTCTGAAACGAAAGATTGTAATCTGTAGATTTTTCAAATTTGATTTTGTAACCACAATTTCTATCAAATAGCGATAATTTACAATTAAAAATTGATTTATGCGCATGCTTAGTGTCATGTTTAAATCTGTCTTTAGGAACTCACTGTTTCTGCGCATGCTCAGTGACATGTTTCAATGATAAACACGTTTATTCCGAGGAGTTTCTCTAGATCTCTCTCTGCCATTTTTATTTCTATAATAACACCTTAACGATCGCATAATTTTCAATAAAACGGTAATAAAAGTGCCTATTTTTTTCGGAGGATTCCATTTATTTCTTGATCTGTCATATCTAGTTTAAAATAAACCATCCCCAATTACATTATAAATAGTCTGGTGCTGCCGTCTGGTATGCAAAATAAGAAATAACATTTTTTCAGGATAGATGAAATGTATTGTTTTACTCTTTTTGGTGCGTTACTTTTGGATACTACAGCCCGGCAATATCACGGGCACGAGAAATAGAAGGAGAAAACCCATGATTTTCACGGGAGCGAGAATTAAGGGGATAATCATGTTTATAAAATATAAGATGGAATTTAATGGAAATTGTTTATTTCGCGCTGTTTAATTAGTGAAAATTAACAATTAAAAAAATTATTTTCTGAGCATGATCAGTGACATTTTTAAATCTGGCGTTAGATACTCACTAAGCACGAGGCTGCTTATACACATTAATTTTTTTATGCGCTTTATTATGATTTTCAACATTTGGCAATGATGTGTTGAGTATAATTTGTGTATAAGTACATTTATTTACTATCTAGTCGTCATGATTTGACGGGTATCAACTAGTCTATTTTTAAACCATAAAGTTATTCTGTCCTAGAATTAATAACTCACATATCGCATGCCAACTCACATATCGCATGCCATAAATTTAGAGAAAAGAACTGCGAATTGCTAATGGGATACCGAAAACAAAAGAATTAATTAAGAAAATCCTTATAAATAAAGTCCTTAGCACACGCATTTTCCACTTTTCTAACCGCACACTTAGCAGCTTATTTCGAAATAAAGACGTTTCATTCCATATTTGCCGATTCAGCAGGAATTAACGCTTGATAAGGAAACAATGACAGACACAGATTCTGTGGGAAGAAGAAATGACTTAATGAATGAATGAGCAATTACTGTTATGTTTTTCCTAATACTAACTTTAAAAAATATTTTTTCTCCTGTAAGACCATGCTGTTTTTTTCCTTCCTCTTTTTTTTCATGTCTGGTGTTGAGGAAGATCAAATATGATCTTCAAATACGCCTATGATCAAATATGATCAAATATGATCAAATACGCCTACTTATTTTAACATTCTTCTCCTGAATTACTTCTTTATTTGAAAATGAAAAATTGTCTCTCTGAAAGTGCGAATTGAATTCTAATTAAAGCTGCTTGTTTAGATGAAATTAAATTTAAAAAAAGTCTGATATATTAGAATTGTTATAAAAAAGATGTCGTAACATGACCATATATTGTGCATTTTCTTCTGGCCGCTATTACATTCGGCTCTCGTTATAACGAGTCCGTAGTAGGGATGCGACATCGATTTATTGAAGTTGATGTTTTTTTTAACATCGATGTTTTGTGCTCGATGTTTTACGTTGTCTCGATGGTTTTTTTAAATGAAAAAGTACCGTAATAAAAAAAAATTACCACGTAGCATAATTTTCACACTCAGTAAATGTAAGTCTGAATTCTGAAAAGGACGAATACAAAAGGGGGAATGATTCCTTGGCAAACAGACAAATGGCAATTAACAACCAATGAACCAATCAGAGCGCTTGGAATGTTCCTGACAATCCAGAACCTTCCATGGGGTTTTATTTTACAAATAGTATATCCACGAATGCATCCATTTAAGTTTTTGTTTTGTTCAGGTTTTATATAAGTTGACTTTAATATTATTAGTAATATGCCTCCCAAAAGTATCATTTGGAAATATTTTTTCAAAACTACTGACAAATTGGCGAAATGCAATATTTGCCTTAAGTCCGTCAACACTACTGGCAATATACACGAATTTATCTGGACATTTGAAGGCAAAACATGGCGGTATTTACAACGAGAATTTTGAGTCATCAATGTAGCCCAAAGCAACCAAGTTTTTGTCATTTGTTCCTGCCCAATCAGAGAGTAAAGTTAAATCACCCCCTCCCCCCCACGACTAACGGAAGTAACATTAATGTTAGAGATTACTAAACCAGTTTAAAAAAGTGGATGTTCTAAAACATCGATGTTTAAAAACATCGATGGTTTTTGGGCGATGTTTTACTAGCATCAATTTTTTAATATTGAATATCGATGTTTCAAAACATCGATGTTTTGTTATCGATGTCGCATCACTAGTCCGTAGAAAAAGGTCTTTATAACGAATGGCCGCTATAGCAAAAATTGATGTAAAATATAATAAACACTCATTGTTTGCGTGAAATCTATGATTTTTGGATAATTCCATTTTAGTGCACGACTTGAAGGTACATAACTTATGTTCACTTTGTTGTCAAATAAGTAGTAGCAATCTCTATTAAGCCGATTATTTGGGCAGTCCGTGAGAGAAAACTACTGAATCAATTTACTTCATTTTGGTCTTAAATGAAAGATCCTAATACATAAATGTGTCAAATTTGGTTTTAGTAACTGTAATTTCTGTTAATTAGCGATAATTTGCGATTAAAAAATTGCTTTCTGTGCATGATCAGTGACAAATTTACCTCTGTAGATACGGGGTCAAGTGTTCTGGTCTCGTCACTTGACTCGGTTCTACATTAAGGATCTGGCTTGTAGGGGGTGAGGCTGGCCACCTGTAGGGTGCCCCCTTTAATGAATAACCAGAACTTTCGCCCTTTATTGAGAACAAATGGCGTCATAGCCAATCTTTCGGGAATTTGTAATAAATGAATAAATAAATAAATAAATAAATGATCAGTGACATCTTTAACCCTTTCAGGGGCAACAACCTACATCGTTTGCACGGTGCAGATTTATTTTCCTGATTTTTTTTTTTAACCTAAAGAACATTGAAAAATTTTACAATTAAAGGTTGCAAAAGGTTTATACTTCTTTAAATTGATAACAGATGACAGTACTAACCATTTTTTCTGCTCATTTAACTGGAATACAGTGAATGCAAGTGAAAAAGAGACTAAATTTAGGCGTTTGCACTGTGCAAATGGCGCCCTTGAAAGGGTTAAATCTGACTTTAGATACCCACTAAGCACGAGGCAGCATAAACACATTAATCTGTTTTGCACATGATCATTAACACGTTTTAAACTGGTTTTAGATACTTACATAGCACTAGGCCGCCTAAACACGTCAATTTGTTTATTCCGAGAAATCTCTCTAGATCTCGTAATTAGTGATTTTTTAAAGTGAATTTCTCTATTCTTAAGGGAACAGTGGACCTTCAAACCTAACTTTTTTTGTTTTGAATGGATTTGCTTGAAATTTGATTATGTGATTAGTACCATAGATATGTAAAAGTGGTTAAAATTTAAAGATGAAATATTAATAATTTATGAGTTACGAATTATTAATTATATAAAAAAATTAGCCAAATTAAAAATGTTCCATGCGCATTTCTTTTGCATATAATATGGTAATTTTTATTTACAGGATACCTTATAGAACTAACAATGAAACATATTGCTTATTTTAAGCATTCATTAAAAGTATAAAGAGAAAAAAAAATAATAATAGAGAAAACATCCTTTTTATTCCGCAAAATACCTATAAATCATCTTTTCAAGTACAAAATTTAGAAATTCTGAGCTACGAAGCATATTTTGTTTCAATAAGATTTATTTGATATACAGTTAAGTCTATAGAACTCAAATTTCAAAGCAATACGATAATTAGAAATGCACCTGGAGCAGTTTGAATATTCGTATGACATGAAAATTTTATTTTGAGAAAAACACATTTAAAGTTATTGCTATTAGTAACCACATAATATATATATTAAATACAAATGCCTATAACTAGGACAGTAATCACAGAAATAAAAAAAATCTTTTTGTAACACATTCCTATTCGTCCGTAGATTCACAATTCAATAAAATTTTAAAAAATCGAACTTTTGGACAAATTTCACAATTTTGAAAGTCTACTGTCCCCTTAATATTAGGATTTTCAACATTTGGCAATGACGTAATAAGTATAATTTGTGTATTAGTGCATTCTATTATTATTCAGCCGTCATGGTTTAACGGGCACCCACTAGTGTTAATTAATTTAAGTTTGCATAGGCTGCATTCTTTTTTGTGCATGAAAAATTTTAAGAAATTACCAATTTCCGTAGTAATTTCACTGTAAAATTTTAGGAGTAGAATAAAATAGAGTAAATATTTCTCAAAATTGAATTTTTTCTTAAATTTAAATGTTGAATTATAAAAAAGGAAAGGTATTTTCTTTTTTTTTAATTTAAGTGTTGAATTAAAAAAATGAAAGCTTTATTTATTTATTTTTAAATTTAAATATTGAATTTTAAAAAAATTGTTTATTTTTTTAATTAAAATCTTAATTGCAAGATGCAAATTATATATTTTTTGCTGTTTTGCACACTTTAGTTTTCTAACCTTACTCTTAAAAAATAAAAATTATAAATACTCTTCTAAAAATTACCAAAAATAGACTGAAAATAAAGTGACTTTATTGTACAAATGCATAAATTTTATGATGCACAAATATGTAATTTTGAACGTTACTGCGTACTACGATACTATTATTTGAAATAGATTCTATTTCGTTTAAAAATAGTGATAGAAGATATGATTCTTGAAAAACAGACATGCTTTCATAAGAATCAGCGCACCAAATACACAAATACCGATGTAAACTCATTGACCAATCAGCAGCCGCCAAACGATGTAATGGCGTGAATTCATGTAAGGAATGGTAATATGCCTCTGGGCTCTATGCAACTGATACCTTTCCTGACCAAAAAGCAATCTTGCGATGAATTTCAAGTGTAAGAGCAAGGGGGTCTGCTTTAACAAATGGTGGTCCTCGGAACTTTAGAACACAGGAAGATGTGCAAGAAGTCCACGAGTCCACTATTCGTGAGGTAGTTGCCGCCCCAAACCCAGAAGGGATTAACAGAGGGATGGAAAACTTTAAAGAACGGTTTCAGCAGTGTATCGAAAGTAATGGGCACCAACTGAGTGAGGTAATTTTCAAAACCTGGTAGAGAAACCCTATATTATAAGGAATTTTCGAAAATATAAAGTTTTTTTCTGCAAATTGTTACGTCCGTTTTTTTCTTATCCTTTGATATGTGGGAGTCCATTCTACTGAACACAGAACATGTTAACAGATCGATCATTTCTAAAGAAAACGTGAAAGTAAAAATGAATGAAATCACAAAAAAAATGATTCTTACTGGCATTTATTTCTAAGAAAAATAATAATATAAGTACTACTTTTCGAAAAATAAAGGTTTTTGTGCAAATTATTCCGTTCGTTTTATTGTATTCTTTGAAATGTGGGAGTCCATTCTACTGAACACGGAACATGTTAACAGAACGATCATTTCTAAAACAAAATTTTAAAGTAAAAATGAATAAAATCACAAAAAAAATATTTCTTACTGGCACTTATTTCGAAGAAAAATAAGATTATAAGTACTACTTTTCAAAATATAAAGTTCTTTCTGCAAATTGTTCCATCCGTTTTTTATTACCCTTTGAAATATGGGAGTCCATTATACTGAATACAGAACAATTTAATAGAATGATCATTCTAAAATAAAATTTTAATGTAAAAATGAATGAAATAACAAAAAAATATTTATACTGGCATTTATTTCTAAGAAAAATAAGATTATAATTACTACTTTTCGAAATTTAAAGTTTTTCCTGCAAATTTTTCTGTTCGTTTTTTTCTTATCCTTTGATATGTGGGAGTCCATTCTACTGAACACAGAACATGTTAACAGATCGATCATTTCTAAAGAAAACTTGAAAGTAAAAATGAATGAAATCACAAAAAAATGATTCTTACTGACATTTATTTCTAAGAAAAATAATAATATAAGTACTACTTTTCGAAATATAAAGGTTTTTCTGCAAATTATTCCGTTCTTTTTTTTTTATTCTTTGAAATGTGGGAGTCCATTCTACTGAACATAGAACATGTTAACAGATCGATCATTTCTAAAGAAAATTTGAAAGTAAAAATGAATGAAATCACAAAAAAAAATGATTCTTACTGGCATTTATTTCTAAGAAAAAAAATAATATAAGTACTACTTTTCGAAATATAAAGGTTTTTCTGCAAATTATTCTGTTCGTTTTTTTCATTCTTTGAAATGTGGGAGTCCATTCTACTAAACACGGAACATGTTAACAGAACGATCATTTCTAAAACAAAATTTTAAAGTTGAAAGGAATAAAATCACAAAAAAATGTTTCTTACTGGCACTTATTTCTAAGAAAAATAAGATTATAAGTACTACTTTTCAAAATATAAAGTTCTTTCTGCAAATTCTTCCGTTCGTTTTTTATTAGCCTTTGAAATGTGGGAGTCCATTATACGGAATACGAACAATTTAATAGAATGATCATTTCTAAAATAAAATTTTAATGTAAAAATGATTGATATCACAAAAAAAATGATTATTACTCGAATTTATTTATAAGAAAAATAATATAAGTACTTATTGGAAATATAAAAGATTTTTCTGCAAATTGTTCCGTTCGTTGAAAACCAGTTCTGATATGCTTGCAGAGACTGCGTTTTGAATTGTGGAACATTTGCTTAGGAATTGCAGACGCAATAACCGCACCACGGCGTTACTTACAAAACAATTCTATTTAAGTGTATGTAAGACGTGAACAGAAATGTGCATTGAAATGAAATTGGAAGATTATTTAAAGATATATTTTCTTATCCTCTCTTACAAATATCCTCTCTTATCTCTATCCTTTTCTTACATTCACTTAAATAGAATTGTTTTGTCCACATCTTAATGTAAACGAAATTCCCACACGAAAGGAATAACGATAGGCATACCACCGAAAGTAGAATTGTAGTTTGCAAAAAATAATTTATGTGAAAGTCAGTATTAAGTTTTTTTTCTTTTCCTTCGGGTTTTTTTTCTTGTTATAACTTTAAATTTAAAATGTAGTTCACAAAAGTGGAAATGTGGAGTGAAAGGGGAATATTGTATTCATTTTATTTAATTGGCGACTTTTTGTGTAACGTTGGCGACAGGTCGGCATAATGGGAAAGTAACTTTTTTTCTTTATTAAGTAAGAAATTGAAAATATCTTTACATACCAAACAAAATACAAAATATTCTTTTCTAAAAATCCTTCCATAAATTTGAGATGCATCTTATCGCCCGGTATGGTCCAAAAAATACGGTATGTCTAACATACCTTGAAGATTATATCTTCTTCAATGATCAAAAACCAATAATATTTATACAAATTTACATACATTCATATTCAAATATCTATGTGTTTATGTGTGTATGTTTATGTGTGAGTGTGCCTGAGAAAGGATACATAAATATTGTCTATTCATGTATGTAAAATATAAACAATAGAAATAAAGAAAAATTAAAATTCAAGCATAGACTGCTAAATCACTTTAACATAAAACATATCCTGCAAAAAAAAACATAAAACATTTTCAATAGAGGATAGCGCAGAAGCTTCATATCCCCATAATGAAAAAAACAAATAAATAATCCAACAGATATAGATAAAAATAATACGAATATAGACAAAAAACAAACAGAAATCAAGCACTCTGGGCATCTACGCATCAACGGCAAGATTCTGTATAAGTGCCGGAACTGAACCATAAAACAACATAGAGGTAATCGACAGGTCTCGTCATCAGGGAGCCTAACCATATCAGTTACCTTAAGGGGAACTTTCTGAATAGGATGCAGGTAAGCCCAAAAGACATCCCAAGGCCACGATGGTCTCAAGGTATCTCTGTTGGATTATCTATTTGACTATTCATGTATCTCACATATTCAAGAAAAAATTACAGAAAACGGTAAAACAAAATATTTCGTGGCAAGAAAAGAATTCGTTGGATATTTCTGGACATTCCATGTACATAATCAAGTATAATTTGTACATTATTAGAAAGATAATTTGTAGATTACTTTGAATAGGCGTTCATAAAAGTTAATAATATGAAAATCTAGAAAAATTGCTATTTATTCATTGATAACGTTATTTAGTACCTAATTAGTAATGAAATAATGCGCACGATCAGCAACATTTGAATGCAGCAAGTTTATTCGAAATTAACGATGATGGGGAAAGAAATACTTTACCCACATATCAAAGGAATGTCTTCCCAATGGTATTTATTTTTCATTTATTTCTCTTCGAGTTTCCTTTAATGATATTCCATATGATGCGAAACCTTTACTGCGTATCCCTGAGGAATGTATCCTTAAAAATAAACCTTTAGTGCATTTCTGATTATAGCACTGAAAGCCTTCCAAAGCTTTTAAAATTTCAAAAGGATCATTTTTATCTTGATTGTAATGTCTGAATTTCTAATAAATGTCTCAAATCTGCATACAGTTAGTAGCGTAGCTTTTACTATGAGAAGTTTATTTCTGAAAGTTTAGATATGTTTCTCCTTTCAGACATTATTTTTTTTCAAATGGAAGTTTTTTTTCACTCAAATAATCATCCTAATTTACTTCTTCATGTAACTTTAAGAAGCAACGTTTTGACTGTATAAAAGGGAAAAGGAACATGATGTCACTAACAGTGTTTGCAAATTTTTCTCGTTAGTTGAGATTCTCAAAGTTTCGATTTCTTGTTTCGTTGTTATTATTGTTGATTTTTAACAATGACTTATTACATACAAAAAGCGTAGAAGACGGGATTTTTTTGTTATTTTATTGTTGTGATTTCTACGGAATTCCACTTCATCTCAAGAAAGAAAATTTCGAAATTCCAAATTTTGCAGTTTCAATTCGAAACAAAAATCTAGCTGAAATGATAAAAGAGCTATTATTTCTATAAGCTCTATTTCTATAAAATGATAGAAACAAAATGTCATATTATTTTTGAGATCCGTTGTTATATATCTGTCCAGAGGTTGTGACTTTTCCATAAGCAACTCCAAAAGGGTACCTTTCTTCTTTAGTCCCTGAAAAAACGGAAACACACCAGCATTTTAGGTTTTATCCTAATATTCAGGAACGTCTAGAGAAATTTTGCTTACAAAATGGAAAGGGTTTTTAATGTTCAAAAATCAGCTCTTAGGATATTTCAATAAATGAAGGAATCTTGAATTGATTGGCTTAATAGGGTCATGAGGGGATTATATTTCTTCGAAGAATAGCATGTCCACAAGACAAGATGTTCTAAATCTCGAGAAACCAATTCCCTTTATACACACACCATATTCTCTTTCTCTCTCTCTCTCTCTCTCTATATATATATATATATATATATATATATATATATATGACTTGTTCTTCACGCCAATAATAAACCATTGTACTCCGAACTAGTTGATTAAGTATCTCATAAAACAGCAATCGACTTCCGAAATTCTCCATCTTCTTGTACCAGCAGTCAGATGTGGCGAGTGGCAACAAACATCAAAGCAAATATCTCCGAAATATATTTATTACATCACATTCTAAAACTGAGCTCCATAAATAAAATTAATTTAGTCCCTTCCCTGTCCAAAACACGTGTTCGCCAAGCGATACGTCTTTCCTAGTCAATCATCCCATTGCCTCTGAAGATTTCAACCCTTTGTTTCCAGCTTCTAGAAATACGGCGCATGCTCACAAGAGCTATTACGTATACACCGAACGTGAGGCTGGGGCGGAGTGAAGCTGTCAGTCAACTCCAACCCTATTATCTATTTTCCTCGCAATGCTTCTTTTCCGATGCATCGTAAATAAGTAGAATTTAATCGATAATTCCCACCTTTTCTAGCAAAACTCCTTTTAAGGTTTCTTACGGTTAGCCCCCCTTGATAATTCCTTACACACACACACACACACACACACACACACACACACACACACACACACACACACACACACACACACACACACACACACACACACACACACACACACACACACACACACACACATATATATATATATATATATATATATATATATATATATATATATATATATATATATATATGTGTGTGTGTGTGTGTGTGTGTGTGCTTGCTTGCTTGCTTGCTTGTGTGCATACATAATGTGCATTTTTGCTTATAAAGTACATATATACTATACATTTGAATTACAAATTTGCATAAAATTACAGGGAAGAATTTCATAAAATTAGGCAACTCGACATTAATACGGTATTTCTTTTTAATTTTATCATATATGAAATAATGAACCTATAGACGACACTTCACGGCGAAATCCGGGAAACTGTAGAAAAGGCATTGGGCTTAGTAGACTGGCCTGTTGCCCACCAACTCCAAATCAAATAATTCTGTTAAATGGAATAATAATTTTATTACTTTAAACTCATTATGGATATTTACCTGTTAACCATATTACACGAATTATAAAGGAGTAGAAACTATTTACTTCTTTACAAGCAGAAAGAATGGATAATGGCGTCCTCTCAATTCCTTATTCAATCTCTAAGTCCATAGTACCCACGTTCACATCAGCATATATGAAATTTAGTTCTGTTCACCACTCTAACCATCTGTGGTGCCATATGCCCGGACGACATCCAGGTGCATGTAGAAAGAGCGAAGTTAGTTATTCAGGGTGTATGAAAAAACCTTCATACATTTTAAAAATTTATGCAAAAGAAATTATACAAGGTAGGAACTGGAAATTCACAGATGTGTTACTGTATATATTAGAGGTTTTTCTGTGTCCAAAAATGCTCAACATCTGGTGCTAGTTGTTCTGTGAGAGCAAAAGTTGTAAAATGACTACTCAATCAGAGAAAGCGATATGTGTTGGCAGGTATTTCTAAACAGAATCTGCTACGCAAGTGCAAAGAATATTTCGCACGGATGTTAGAAAAGATCCTCCAAGTCGTAACATCATCTTAGCTTGGGATAAAAGGTTTCTGGAAACGGGAAGTGTCCTTAATAATCGACAAAAATATGGGGACCGAAAAGATTCGAAGACGACGTCGGAAGAATTGCGGTTTAATGGCAGATCGTGTCATTGGACCATTCTTCTTCCATGTACAAACGATAACAAAAGAAATGTACTTAGAAGTGATTCAGATTTCTCCTATCCCCAAACTTTCCTATTTACATCCCAACATCATTTGGCTAAAAGACGGTGCACCGCTTAATTGGGGTATTGTGGCATTAAAAATGAGTTGACTGCATGTTACATTATAGAGATTGGGAATTCGTCATCTGGAATAGAAAAATGACATCAATAAAACGATAAACGAAGATTTACGGCCCAAAACTTATGAAACATGGAACATATTTATTTTGAGAGAAATTTAAGAAAATGGCTTAAGACCGCAAAAAATACAGAATGTTTGGCATTCTATGCCCTTATGAAGACCACTCGCCGCTTGCCGAGTGGTCTTCATAAGCGCTCGCCAAGCGGCGAGAATAACTGCGAAATCAAAGTAACACAAAGAGAAACAATTTTGCAGGTGTATCTCGGGGAGGCGAAAAGTAGACAAACTTGTAGCGTAATTTACTAGTCCTTTCTCCCCCGCATGAGGAATTTCACTGATAACAAAGCGGGGTGCGTTCTTAGGGGTAAAAAGTAGGTTTTCGTTGAATAAAAGTGGACAGTCAAGAAGGCAGTATCCACATTTATGCGGTGCGCGCAGCTGTTAGGGGGAAAATCCCATAAGAAAAATATAGTTTTAAAAGGCGGTACAAAACGTTACGACAGGTATTATTGTATGAGAATTTTTAAATGAGGAATTTCCAAACAGGTCGAATGGACAAGATGATCCCATAGAATGGCGTCATGGATCTCCAGATATTACACCTCTTGACATTTTTCTTTGGGGATTTGTCAAACACCAAGTTTGTTCAACAAAAGTAGACAAGTTTGATGTACACAAAAGACGCATAATTGCTAAAATTTCATGTGTTACAGAATCCATTTTGGAATTCAAATGGGCTTAGTTTAATTACCAACTAGATGTTCTCCGTGCCACAAAACGTGCACATATTGAAATTCATTGACTATACCAAAAAAGAACTCCAATATATAAGGTAACATGTATGTAAATTTCTAGTTCCTACGTTGTTTAAATCTTTTCTATAATTTTTTTAATGTTTCAAGGTTTTTTAGGACACTCTGTTTAACGTGAAAGACAAGGTTGGAATAGAATTAAAACTGATATGGCGTTGTTATTACACACAAACACACATACACACAAAAATTGTCAATAATATGTTCTTTTATTGACAATTTATGTGTGTCAATAAAACTTCTTTTCTAAATAGTTCAACTAAAATTAAAGAAAAACATACATATAATCGATAACTATTGGGAAGATTAGATAATATATGTAAAAATTAACTTCAATAGGCAGTACATGTTACGTTGGGGATATAATTGAAGACTTCATAAAACATGAGTTAGAATTTCTTTTAATATGTTTTGACCTAATATTTAGCAATTATATTTTGTAAAACACTAGTATAAACTAAAGAGATATATTGATTTTTCGGAACGTAAGTTTTGTTATTACTTTAGGAAAATGATAATTAAAGTTATTTCCCCTGTTAACAAGAGTAATGGAGAAATCAAATGGCTCACCAATTTCAATAAACATTTCCAAATATGGTAATGGTTAGTGATGTTTCCCTTCGAAATAAAATGTTTAATAAATGTTGATGTTACGATCGATTAAATAAATTCTATAATAAAGCTGTTCGTTGATGTATTTAAACGGTATTATGTGTTATTTGAAACACATCTTCTTAATGAAATTTCGACTGATACACACGGATACTGTAATATTTACTTTTGGTTTCTTTGGAACGTTTACTTTTAATGAGTTTATGTTGGTGCTAAAAAGGAAATACTTTCACTCTTTATTTATAGCATGCACTCATTTAGGTGCTATAAGAGAAAGTATTTCTGTGGGAGCATAAAAAATGCAGTTAAAGAATTTCAAGGAAAATATGGTTAATGAGAAGAACATAAGTCAAAAATGTTAGAATAGGGTATCCATCTGAGTAGTATCTTGTAAGTTGGTGTTGTAAAGAATTTAATTGGGACTAAAAATGAACGAAACTGTTGTTTGTGAAATGCACAGACTTCTGGTACTCTTGATAAAAGTACCCTAATATTCCTGCTGTTTGAGCTATGTTAAGTGTTCTGTAAAATTGCATCTTTTGTAAAGGTGAGTTAACAAGTATCACAAATTAATAGTGTTTCCTCTGTTATCGAAAACTGCTTAGCTGGTCTTTTGATAGATGTGTAATTCGTTATCTTGATGCTAGCAAAGATGTCTGACTGATAATGAGAAAATGTGTACAATGCAGAGGAGCATTAAAAACCTCACTTAAGACAAAAAAGTAGTTGCCATTAGATTAACAAGTACTTCAGTGGAATATGGGATGTCGAGGGAAGCCACATGAACTCCAAAGACATCTAAGAAAGATACACCTATGACTACAAAATGTCTCATCAATCAATCAATCAATATATATATATATATATATATATATATATATATATATATATATATATATATATATATGACGTGGCTTGAAGCAACACATCCATTCTTTACCATGAAATCCAGTCTGCAGCGTTCTGGTGAGGAACTTCAATGCTTAAGAAACGCACCATAATTATTTTCCATAAGTTTATTACTTCAGTTCACGGTGAAAAAAACTCTCCACTTTAAAATAGAACATCGCGCTTGCCATCTCAAAACACGGAACTCTTCACTGCGTGTCGATCATAATCGATCGCATTTCTCGGTCTGCTTATAATTTTCCCGCTACATCGAAACAACGCGACCTTGAATCAGGAAATAGGCTTGTTTGCATCACGACAAGTTTCCGCACGGACAGTGCAACGACGTCTGGAGCAGCAAGGACTGTCTGCACGGCAACCTTTATTGAGGCTTACCTTGATACTACAGCATAGGGACGCGCGGCAACAGTGGTGTGTCCGATGGCAAAACTTCATACAGTAGGGACATCAATTCGCCTTTTCAGACGAGTCGAGGTTCTGAGTGCAGCATCAAGATTGATGTATCCGTGTCTAGAGGCACCGAGGTGAACGCACGTGGCCTGCTTACATTCGATACCGTCATACGGGCCCTGCACCTGGTATTATGGTATGAGTTGCTGAGAGACTGGGTCACCAGACGCTCTCCAGCCACTACGACTGGTGAAGTAAGATATAGACATTAATCAGCATGGAATGACTTGCCCGTATCTATCTTCCAAGCCCAGTTCGACTGGATGCACAACTGAGTTAGAGCCGTTTTAGCTGCCAGAGGCCGCAGCAGTGTGTACTAATTTTGGACCCTGTATACCCCCGAATTGCCTTCATATTTAATCATGTATCCTTCTTACTGTGATGTGTACGTACAATAAGCAAAGTTTTGTTATTTGCTTTCTTTCCTGGTGTTGCAATTTTAATGGCCAGCAGTGTATATATATATATATTAT
>OU015502.1:131060240-131077740 GCA_907164885.2 Dolomedes plantarius
ATATAGCCTATTCAACAGCAAATGAACGCACATTATTTATTAAAAAAATTACATTACAATGTATAAATAAGTTTTCTGAAAAAAAAGACACCCCCCCCCCCCTTATTTACAGGTCATTTATAAAACTACCTGAAATATAAAAGCCTTTCGCCGTTATTCATAATACCTCCACAGACTTGTCGAATATATACCAAAGGATTTTGATCAATCTTTCGGCTCGCAGCCAGTGGCCTCTTTTGCCCCAGATAGTGCGAATGTCTGTGACAGATTGGAATTATGACTAATGTGAAAACGCGCGATGTGTGGAAACGCAGCCACGTCACGAACATCTGGCAGTGATCTAGGATATTCGAAAAGATTTTACATGCCAAGAACAATTCATCGCCTCTTCAAAGTGTACTGCGAGTAATTAAAGGGTGGATTTAATTTTTTATGGTACAGTACAAATGGATGTCAAAATGTTGAAGTCATATGCAAAAGTAAAACAATTTTGCCAATATATATATATATATATATATATATATATATATAATGAGACTTCAGTATAAGAAGAGTTCATACGACGTGGTTTCATAGAATGCACTAAAAAAATTACGTCGACTTTGTTCGTATACCTCCATGCAAGTATACTGCACTACAGAATAAAATAAAGGGAATTTCCCTTTCAAACACTGTATATACATATTTATTTTAATGCACGCGGGAATTTTAACAATTTAAACGAAGGAGTTACATTGCTCTGTCGATTTAATTTAATATTCTGTATGTAAAGTTTTATAAGTAAATTATTATCCCTTAACATCATTCGAACATTATACAAGAACATTATACATACCTTAACATTATACAAGATTTTTACTCGTACCTATAACGCGAATTAATACAACGCGTAAAATATTAATTGCATTATATAGGAATCTTCTGTATATATATATATATATATATACAGGGTTAGTAAGAAATAAGTATCCCACTTCAGAGGGCTCTAAAATGCGTTCTATTGGTCCAAATGAGATAAAATTTGAACCACAGGTAATTCAAATGATGCACTTGACATTTATTAAAAAAATTAAAATACTACAAAATTCCACCCACAGTTGGCACTATACCACAAATGGTATTTGAATATAATGAAAATGTTAAAAATCATTTGCGTTACAGCGCATGCCTATTAGCATTATTCTTTGGATTAAAATAAGTCGGGTTCTGAACGAGCATTAATTACGTCTCTGCACAGCATGTCTACGTTGCAAGGAAAAGCGCTATTGGTAAAATATTTCTACCAGAACCGAAAGAACTCGTTGCAGCTGTAAAAGAATTCCGCAGTATGAAGCAGATACAAAGAGGTCCATTGTCTCTAAGTGCCTGCCCTACGCAGGATGATACAGAAATTTGAATGAACTGGCCAACTTGGCACTCTTCCGGGTAGAGAACGAAAGCAAATCCAGACTTCTTGGCGTCGAAAATGTGGCTACCGCGATCGTTGAAGCCAGCAGTCAGTCGCCGGATGGTAGTGTGAGTGTGCGAGTTGTTTCCCGTCTATTGGATATGCCGTAATCCACTGTATGAAAAATCTTACGGCGGATTTTGCATTTTTATCCCTGCAAAATCAAGCCTGTGCACCTATTGCAGGACGGGGACTCAGAGGTTCGTAAAACTTTTGCACTTTAGTTCCTTGCTCGAATGGTGGTTGACGTCACTTGGCCATGGAACACTTTGTAGACTGACGAAGCCCACTTTTGTCTCAATGGGCAAGTTAACACCCCCAATTGTCGAATTTCGTCAGCGGAATACCCTCACCCTATCCAGGAAATCCCCTTGCATCCCGAGAAAGTGACAGTATGGTGTGGTTTTACGGCTACTTTTCAGATTGGACCGTATTTGTTTGAAAAGATAGCTACAAATAGAATCCAAAGTTGTTACGTCACAGGACAACGGTACCGAAATCTGCTGAGTGATTTTGCAAGCCCGCAACTTCAACAGCGTGGATGCCTTCGGGACATCCTTTTCATGCAGGATGGGGCACCTCCTCACATTTATCCCCGTGTAAAGGAATTACAAGGACAGCATTTCACAGATGCACGGTTATCAGCCATCATTTCCCTACAGCATGGCCTCCTCGTTCGCCGGATATCACCCCCTTCGACTTTTGACTGTGGAGTTTCCTGTAGGACAATATCTACTGTAAAAGGCCAGCATCTGTACCAGATCTGAAGGATAGCATTCAGCGTCATGCTATTGATATTCCTGCAAACTCACTCCGGTCAACTGTGGAAAATATGGTTCTGCGTTTAGAGCTCATTGTTGAAATGAAGGGTGACATATTGAGCAGTTGTAATGCTATTTTTTATTATTATTTAACATTTATAAAGCATATTAAATGTCTCTATGTGTATTAATGCGGTACCTTTGTACTATTTTTGTACAATTTTTTAAATAAATGTGAAGCTCATCATTTGAATTACCTGTAGTTCAAATTTTAACTCATTTGGACCAATAGAACGCATTCCAGAGCCCTCTGAAATGGGATACTTATTCCTTGGTAACTCTGTATATATATAAACGAACCAGGGCATAAAATAACCAAGAGCTTTCAGACGTATAAAGCAGTTACTGGGTATAAATCCTAATTCATATTTGCAAGAAATACATTGGGAAGCCCTGCATAATATGGGAGCCTGTGCAAGTCACCTACACAATCCATTTCTTAAATTTATGGGCGAATCTAACATATTGTAACTGAATTACGTACAAACCTGCTTCGCTTTGTAAATATCTAGATTATTTTTGACCTCGTTTTGGTGATACCCATTGAATATTCCAAGTTAAAATCTACAGTTTACCAAATCAACATGTCTGAAAATAATATTTTTGGAAGTAACAACTAGAATGAAGTGTTATTAAAAATCGAAAGGTATGTTCCCACTGCAGCTGATAATTGGCTGTATCCAATCCGTGAGTAATGAAAGAAAGAGTACGTAATAAACTATTGGAAAGTTACAGATATTAGTGATATCGAAAAGGAGAGAAGAATATTTTGGGGTTTTGGAATACTTAATATGATCTACCGTCCGGTAAAAATATGAAAAATAAATTACAAGACAGTGTTGTATCAAACAGTATAGATAACAGAGTGTATAGATAAGAGTGTATATATATGTGTGTGTTTACAGAGTGATCAAAAACTCATAAAAAAAGTAAAACCTCAATAATGCTAAAATTATTGACAGTAAGACGATGTGGTTTTCTTAGAAATGCAAGGAAAGACAAGGGATTTTTCACTTTTTCTGTGAATTTTGGATCCTTCTGTGTATATGTATATATATATATATATATATATATATATATATATATATATATATATATATATATATATATATATAAATATATATATATATATATATATATATATATATAAAAAAATTATATATATATATATATATATATATATATATATATATATATACATATATATATATATATATATATATATATTAGGTAAAATAACATTTCTTCTGAATTAACCAGAAGAATATTCGGAACAAAAATATATTTCAGTAAATAAATAAACTATAAGTACCCGAGATAGCCTATTAAAAGCGCGTATACTTTCGGCACAAAGAATGCTCGGTTCGTATTCCGACACATACCATTAAATACCTTCGTATCTAAGATGGATATGGGGACGTTAAGTCAGTTGACCGGAAAGTCCCTCTATGAAATTAGAGATGCTTAGAGAGGGTACGATCCTCCAGATGTCACCCCTGGGGGGGGGCAAATTTCAGTGCCACCTAGCTAAGACGAACTCTGACCCTTGTAGTGCTATTGTAAACAGGAAACCACACTACAGTGCGCAGTGCCTATATGCACCTGGTCTGGGACACTTCTGATCAGGGGGCTTTAATTACGACAACAACAGAAAACCATAAACGGATCATTTAAAATTTTTAGTGACATGTATAACGTTTAGTGACGTGTTAAAAATTTGATGTTTTGTAAACGATTTTCTTTTTTTTTTTTAGGGGGGGGGCGATTCAAGTATGAAGTTTGTTTTGTGAGCAAAGTATCACCACTTGAATTTAGTTAATATATGATATCAAAGTGAAGTGCAGGTAGATCATGCATTTAGCATTTAGTGCAAGAACAAATCATGAGGATTTCTAGAAACTATGAACATCTTAGAAACATACAGAAAATAATTCAGAACATACAAACATACAAAATAAATCAGGAAGAAACATTATCGAATTGTGGAAAGAGTTATGCTCCAAAGCATAATTAATGCATTTAATTATTGTACATAATTAATCTCACCTAACATTTTTTACATAGCTGTAACCAGGACTCCCTGACCTGTGTTTTAAAATCCAGATCTTCAACCCAGATGCAAAAATATTATGGATTTTTCCTTATAGCAAAAAAATTGATATTTATTTATCATTGTAAACAGAATTAGTTATGTAAATGCAATTATGTAATTTGACTGTGTAATTACGTAAATTAAGGAAAATAGAAAGATACAGGAGGAGATCATTTCGCTTAAATCGTTATATGATGGCCTTATTTGAGTTATGCACCACCAAAAAAAATGGAGCCTCATTTTCATGTTCATACAAGTCCGTTCTATTTTATTTTAAGACCGGTATACCTCCAGCTTATTTCTGATGTCAACTGAAGGATTAAAAGACAGACTTCAACAGTCATTTCTCAGCACTCATTAAACATTAAGGCTCTATATCTCAAAATGTACAAGAATTGAGTTGGTCCACTATTCAGATAAGACCTTCATATTTCTTCCTCTCAGAGAACCATCCCAGAATTTTGATATTCGTTGCGTCATATCAAAGATGGATTCAGTACTCCCAAATATGGAATATTACCCGAATTCATGATGCAATTGACTTCTTTACCTCACTTTTTTGAGTGCTTATAGAGAGTTTTTTTTCATAAGTGAATAGAGTCACAACAAAACCAATACATTCCCTCAAAACTAAAACTATAAACCATCGTATGATGACAAAATAAGTAGATAGATTTGAAGGAAATTGTTGTTCCTGGATACCCGGAACAGAACTGTTAGAAGACGTAATAGAATGAGCATCTTCTACACGATAAGAAGCACGAATTAAAAATAAATAAATAAATAAATAAATTTACATAAAAGAATTATCTTACCGAAATTAATTTGGAGGTGAATGACGGAATGAATTGAACGATAAATAAACAGAATATATTTAAGCAACATTATATATACATATATATATATATATATATATATATATACATATATACATATATATATATATATATATATATATATATATATATATATATATATATATATATTTAAATATAAGCAACATTAGAAAATGGGGTTCTTATTATCTTATTTGTATTTTTTTAACATTTTAAAAAATGAAAAATAAATTTTTAAAAACGCTGTTTTTTCTATTACAATCTGGGTTTTATGAAATGCCCTATTTATTACGTTTTTCACTGGCAGCCCTGATTGTAACCATTCAACTTCTACCATCAAAACCTTTTAAGCCTACTCATTTTCAATTCTCTAAATACGTTAACGATTTGCACTGTGCGCAACACAAAGAAGTTTCTCTTGCAACTCATCTTATAAAAATTAATAAATAATTGCATAACTATCAGATATTCCATATCAACTGAAAATAATGCATGTTTCAATTGTAAAGAGTCGATTGAACAAAGATGTATCACTCGAACCCACTCATCTAGAAATTATTATTTCATTAAAATATTTACAAAAGAGATTTCAAATGTAGAAAAAGAACAATACAATAGGAAAATCATCATTGAATAACTACCTATCTAATTGTGAGATAACAATTGAAAGAAGTTGTACCATTAAAGATATAATATCATCTGTGTTTTGAATCCATGTTTGCTTTATTAAAAGTTACCGAAAAATTTCATTTATTTTATGCCACTCTTTTGCGAAATTATGAAATATATATACACACTCATGTCCATAAAAACGTGACTTATTCATAAAGCCTATTTATTAAACAAAAGATAAAGATCATAAAAGATGGTGTATGAATCATACCATTCAAAAAACTACGATTTTTGTTCCCTGGAGCAATTGGAAAAAATATGTCCTTTACAAAAACATAATATTACATGGTTGGTATGATGGTTAATACATTGTATGTATCCCATGCGATGAAATACAGTCCATACAACGCCTAGGCATGCAGAGTATCAAATTATAGGCTGATCTTGGGGAAGATTACTCCACTCAGCAAACAATGCTCTCCCAAGTTCTGGTACACGTGTAGGAGGTGGTTGACGGACTGAAACTCGTCGGCCAAGCAAGTCAAACACCTGCTCTATCGAATTCGTCAGGTGAGAATGCTGGCCATTCCATACGAGTGATGTCCTCACGTTGAAGGCATTCGTTTACGATGTTTGCTCGGTGAGGACGGGCGTTGTCATCCATAAACACAAATTCTGCACCCGTGGCACCCCTAAGCAAACGTACATGTTGTTCCAGGATGATGTCCCGATAAATGTGGCCGTTCATGGTTCCGATTTGAACATGCAGATCTGTTCTGGAGCCCAGTATAATTTCACCCCAAACGAGCAATCCTGCACCACCGTAACGGTGTCGTTCAATGGTGTCGTTCAATGGTGTGGTAACGGGTACCTGGCGTTCTCCATATGAAATCCCGACGTGAATCAGACTGCAAGCTAAACCTGGACTCGTCGGAAAACATCGCACAAGCCCACTGTGACGATGTCCACATTGCATGTTCTGTCTACTCCAGGCTTCTTTCTACCAACAGTGAGTTACAGTGAGCGGAACACATCTGACAGGCCTGGGAGCATATAGACCAATATTTCCCAAACGTCTGTACACGTCAGTCCCAAACGTCCCGTGGCTGCAGATAGCTGAAAAGGCAGGTCGGATGCTGTTCTCCGTCTACTTCTTTTGGCAGTTACTGACAAATACCGTTCTTCATTCGGCGTTGTAACTCGTTGACGACCTGTACTGTAACGTCCACTGACATTTCCATCATCTTGGAATCGTTGCCAAAGACTAGAGAGGAATCTTTGGGCAATTACGAATTCCTCGGATACTTCCATCTGATTACGCCATCATTCCATGCGGCCGATAGTTCTACCACGTAAAAAACCCTCCACATGCGTCCCCTGTGTCATAACTATTCGGTGATGGCACTGAGCGGCTTACAGAAAGCTTGTGAACAATTTTACATCCTTGCCACCCTTTCTTATATACTCCTCTCTTACACTCTCGTCATTGGAACGTACTATCGGCGCCATCTGGAGGCTTCATGTAATTTGCATATTATTCTTGAAGATGTATGTGATAATTCTACAGGTGAAAATTTTACTTTAGAGTTCGATTTCCGTGTGATTCTGAATTATCCTTAATTTATGGACATGATTATATATATATATATATATATATAAATATAATGATGATGGTTTTATACGCACGATAAACTTCAGCTATGAAGAGGACCACGCAGCTATGCTGCGTGGTTTCTGAATCATCCTGAATCATAGGCACTTGACTTTCAGTGCGTGCCTTAAAGAGCGAACTAGTTAGTTAATTCGTTTACTTGTTGGTTCTTTTTCAATAAAGCATAGTCCTTTTTTCCAAAAAGGGACTATGCTTTATTGAAAACAGAACAATTTAGAATGCGCTTAATGTGAAAAATGTGGGGCGAAACAGTTAATAATAGTCGGGCGTTATTATCACTTACACACACACACACACACACACACACACACATATATATATATATATATATATATATATATATATATATATATATATATATATATATAGGAGTAGGTCAAAATATGAGCTACATGTTTCATTTTGAGGTCAGGCCAGCTATATGTTCATTATTTTCAAGATGTTAATATGTTAATACAACCTAAAACATGTAATAATCAAGATAGGATGGTAAAAAAATGTTACAACATTCTGTATTTTTTATAATGAATTTAATTGCAATTGTTGGGAAACTAGTAGTTTTTCAAATGGTGGTCTAAATATGGGCTACCTCTAACATTTGTGTAAAAAAAATAAAAATTAAATAAAAACAATCAGAAGTAGGGAAAATGCTGCCTTTTAATTTTATTTGCAGAAGTCGCTCACATATACAACCTTTTCTGCCCCACACATTTTGTGTGTGCCCACATCTGACACGGAAAACATTGCACCCACGTTTCCCCTCTTGTGTCAGCTGAAAAAGGTTTTTTTACAAAAGATGCAGGCTGCATCGCTGTCATCAGTGTAAACTCCTGGTGGAGAATCCAAGTCGCTGTCACTATCATCATACATGGGTTTACTATGTTCTTCCTCGGAGTCGGAAGGCTGGTTATTGGTAGCCCTCTTTGTACCACTTCCAGTTTGCCCATTTTTAGGTTTAGTTTTTTTCTTTTTTTTAAACACCTTCTACATCACTTACAGACCCTAGAATCAGATTCAGTGTTTTGTTTAGTGCTTATATGCACAAGGACGGAGTGAATCCGTTCCGGAAGGGTATGTCACAAGACATGTCTTTGTCACAAGACATGCCCGTCACAAGACACATGTATGTCACAAGACATGCCTTTGAGGACTTCCGACCTCGAGGGGTCGCAACTCCGGAATTGAAATAATTACAGAAAATAAAATATCAACACCCAAAGATAATTTTTTTAAATATATAATTAAAAAAATATTTTAGATTTAGATTAAAATGATATGTGACAGGTGAGAAAAAGGTGTAAATATGGGCTAGCACGTTTTTAGACGGACTCTGCTAGCCCATTTTATAGACCATCAGTATGTTGAACTTTTATTTAAAGGCAGCCATTATCAGTTAAAGATGTCCCTTCATTAATTATCTCAAAACGTAGCTTACTATTTTATCAGTAACGTGGTAACCACAATGCACGCAATAGTTAAGGATAAAAATGTACAGAAATTCAAATACACTTACCTGATAAAGTTTTGAATTCTGAAAATATGTGATTTTCAAAAAGAATGGCGACTGCGTTATACGCAAACGGCAAAGATGTATCATCTGTTTAATGCCTTCTTCCTTACCAAAATATGATTGTTTGATGACCTTGCTGCCAGATGGCAGAACCTTCTTGTATATAACCTTCTTGTATATAATTCAACAACTAGTCCGTTTTTAGACCCAAGCCTATATTTGGACCTACTCTGTAAAGCACCGTACTAGTCCAAGGACGCAATGTCAGATATTCAGAGGTTTTCCGAGCGGTTTTCTTTCAATCGCCGAGTATGGAGTAGTCGATATTGTTAAAAATCACCCGCCTAAGTTAATGGGGCGATATCCTTTTTGGGTTAGACATGCAGTGAGGGTGTTGACTCGGTTTCACAAGATTCTTTTCAAATTGAACATTCTAAACTTTAAACAAACATTTTTTTATTTAAATTTAACAAATTTTCAAGAACACCAAAGTACTATTACAATCTCTTCTCGCCGAGTATATCGTAAATCTCTTGACTCCGCAATATCTATCGAAGTTGCCACTTCCAGAACTTGTAACGTAACCAAAAAATAAAATGAAAACCAAGCATGCAAATGACATTACGTCACACTGAAAAATAGTAATTTATATGAATGCCGGCATGTGGGATAAAATATAACAATTATCACACAATATTGGTGAAACGTGCAAAGCTCAAATTTTCTCGCGGGCACGTTTCCTGGACGTTACATACTCCCCTCTCTCTCTCTCTCTCTCTCTATATATATATATATATATATATATATATATATATATATATATATATATATATATATATATATATATATATCTGTGTGTGTGTGTGTGTGTGTTTGTTTGTGTTTGTTTGGGTGTATGTATTTAAGTACTTGTAAATTTCCAGTTCAGTGTGACACACAGATGTACATATGTCAGAAAACTGATTAGGTATGTTAGAACTTGAAGAAAATGCACAGATACGACATTATCTACTATGAATCTTGAGTGTCTCTATTTTCCACTTGCGTTGTTTTGAGCGGACCGATTATCATACGGACGGAATTAATTCACAAGCTGACCACCCGAGTGAGTAAGAATGTTACCAAACTTCAAGAAGTAGAATTTATAGAGAGTATAATTCTCTCCCTCCCCCCCCCCCCGATGGTAAACGTGCTCCATTTTCAATGCCCCATGAATCTCGGAAATATTCATTTCTAATTAGAAAACTTAGTTAAGCTGCGAATTTAGAAAAGAGGTAATTTTATATCGAAAATTAAACGGAATGGACCCATATGTTATATAGAGGATATAATAGTTAAATTCAGTCAAGGATAAAGGCATTTCAGACACCCCAAATTTCAGACCACATCTTTTTATGAAAAGCAAACAAAATAGAGTTAAATAGCAGTTAAAAAATTTAAAATATTTGGGGGAAATTTAAAAAATGGACGCAAAAGTATTTCATTTAAATATTATTAAATACGAGGGTTGTAAATAAAGTAATGTCAGCATACCCAGAAAACTTTTCTTAGTGTACGTACAAGCAAAATTACATTACATTCCTTCAAATTAATCACCAGCAAAGTCATGTACCCTTTTCCAGATGTCAGGAAGCCGTAGGATACCGTTGGCAAGGTGTTATGTGTTTATGTCAGCGACGGAGCGCACTAATGATCGGATCGCAGACGGCACGTCAGGAAACCTTTGAATTGACACCTCGGAACCCCAGACCTACAAGGTCTATCGTCCATGATACACCTGAAAGTCGTTCACTACGTAGCAAGAGCCTGAATACGCAGTAGAGGGTTAATTTCCCAAGTTCGGATGCATTTTCAATTTCTGTGGGGCTGGAGGATGCCGGATATACAGTACAGATCTGCAATCCACCCAAGGCTCTGATGCCTCGACGGAGTTCTTTCAAATTAGGAAAGAGGTCGTGTCAAGGGAGTAAGGCAGGTGTTCCAACAACTACCTGGTGCAAGTGGTGCTGTAGCCACGAGGAACCTTGATTATAATCCCCGACCTCTGATTACTTTTTGTAAACATAATTTAGAGCGGTAGAGACGACACTGTCCATTTCAACGTCAAGCAGCAACTACCCCTTCTTCTGGATCTACGGTTTTATGTACTCTACACATCGACTACAGCTCCACTTCACTCCTCCAAAATCCTGTTTGAGCATGCCCGATGTTCTACGACTTTCTGAGCGACGTTGCCACTACTTTATTTATAATCCTTGTATAATTAATCCTTAAACTGATTGTAATTTTTGATAGAATGAATCAAATTATAAGTTGCACAATCCCATTTAGATCAGAGAAAGAATCAAAATAGATGCTCAAAAATGTGTCCAAGGGTGTCGCTTCACAGTTGTCACCCACGGATGAAAGACTGCCCCCCCCCCCTTAATACACCACTGGTGTTGTGTTAACCATGTCTATAGAAAAGTATTCAACCATGTGCAAACCGATTCTCGCAACGAGATCTTCCACTGAGTCCATAGGTGCCTCGTGCACACCAATGATTTCATGTGTCCCCCAAAGATGTGTAATAGATTTAGGTCCGGTGAGCGTGGAGACAAAGCCACGGGTCACTCAGGTCCAAACACTGTCCAGGATATGTGGCATTCAGGAAGTGGCGGGTCGAATGCTAAAGTGAGGCGGGGTCCCTCACTTTCACTGAACCAGATGTCCCTCTGTGCGGTGAGCGGAAAGCTTGCAAGGTACCAGGAAGCACTTGCTCCATGAAGACAAGATACGCTGCGCCGGTGAAACGTTCTGGTAAGAGATACAGTCCAGCAGCCAGTCATCAACGATACCTGCCCAGATGTTCTCTGAAAATCTTTTCTGGTGTTTACAAGTGGTAGTAGGGGTAGACTTTCTGATCTTAATAGAAATGTGCAACTTATAATTTGGTTTATTCTCATTTTTTCAAGTGACGAAAGTTCAACTTGGATATTGAAATTGCGCTTTTCTGACAGACTGAATGAATTGCGGCCCTAGGTTCCATTGAAATTATTGTTTGTCTCGTATGTACTATCACCCACCTCTCTCTCTCTCTCTCTCATATATATATATATATATATATATATATATATATATATATATATATATATATATATATATATATATATATATATATATATATATAAATATATATAAATATATATATATAAATATATATAAATATATATATATATATATATATATATATATATATATATATATATATATATATATATATATATATATATATAAATATATATATATAAATATATATATATATATATATATATATATATATAAATATATAAATATATATATATATATATATATATATATATATATATATATATATATATATATATATATACAAAAAGATCCAAAAGTCACAGAAAAAGTGAAAAATCCGTTGTTCTTCCGTGCATTTCTAAGAAAACCACATCGCCTTACTGTCTATAATTTTAGCATTATTGAGGTTTTACTTTTTTGTGAGTTTTTGATCACTCTGTATACGCACATATATATACACTCTTATCTATACACTCTGTTATCTATACTGTTGATACAACACTGTTTTGTTTGAATATTACTAAATCTTCTTGATTTTTGTTTATGATGTTTTTCGAAAAACGTTAGTTCAATAAATTAGTTTAATAATTTAGTTGAATAAAAACACAAACATATTTTGTTTTGACTTCCAAAAACACAAAAATTGTTATCAACTGCTTGATTAAATTTCAGACACTCAAGTAATTTGGGTATTGTTTCAGAAACTGAAGGAAAATTAATTTGAACGTTATTAAATATTTAACCATTTAAAAATTATATTTTTAACTAGTTGGAAATCCTTAAAAAAATAAAATTGTCTTATTTTCTCAGAAATAAAAAAATGCTTAAAAATTATTTATCTTAAAATTTATATCATTCATTGTTGTGAAAACAAACCCAAAAAGTAATTTATAATTGTTATTAATCATGTAATAATGCATCACCTATAATATTTAATAACATATAGAAATTTTATTTTTAAAAAAACATACATGTTTACAGAAAAGGCAAACGATTAATTAAAGGTTTAATACTCTTACAGAAATTAAATCTTCATAAATATTGATCTAGAAAGAAGTTGAATTCAACGAGATTATACGTTTCTTTGATGTTAAATTTTAATGGCTAAACAACATATACCTCCAAATGTGTAATTATTTATTTACTCACTTCTTCAGTGATATATTTAGGAGATTTTAAAAAGTTATAACTTACATATTTAAGTTCAAGGCGGTATTATCTGAAAATGATTTCCTATTGCTGTTGGCTTTTATATTACTATTTATATTACCATTAAAAGCTACTAATTGGGTTAAAATATTAACTTTAATAATTGTCAGAAATTTCATTTCGTAAATGCAATTTCTATGATTCGTTGATTCTCTGTCATCATTTTGTAAAATTTTTAAATTACATTGCGTTTACGATCAAATACTATTAGTGTACTTATTTACGAGTTTCAATATATTTGTTTCATTTCTAAGCAGTTAAAAATATATAGACAATTCATTAAAAATGTCTCTAACTAACTATGACTGTTTAAAATGTGTAATCCTTATGGAATTTAAATACCGTTTCCCATATTTTTAGCTGATAGAGTTTCACAAATATTTCCCTTTGCAAGATGTTTGCTTTCTATGGCAAAAGGTAACAGAAAATGGCTCGAATTGACTGACAGAAGAAAGCACATTTTTAGTTTGTTAGATAAACTATGCAAACTGAACGCACTGGTATTTATACATTTATGTCTTTTGGATAGTTTAAATGCGTGAAATATATATTAATGTTAAGAATATTAGGAAATTCTGTCAGAAACTCTGGAGCAAAGCTATTTATTATTAAGAGACATGTTTGCTCTGTTACAAAGTTGTTTGTTTGTTTGCCAGTACGGGGCACTTGTCCATTTTGACATTCGCACTTAATCCGCAAGAATCATTTTTTACTTTCCATGGGGTCACCGTATATGGGTACCAACACCACCCCTTGGTGATACCTCAATTTTGACCGAGCGATATCCAGGGTCGACATCTGGGGGGATCGTACTTTCTCCCACCCTCTCTGATCTCATGGAAAGATTTTCCGGTCTATAGATTTAACATGGCCATATCCTACCTAGACATGAAGATATTTAATGGGGTCCGTTGGAATTCGAACCGAGCACCTCTAGTCCACTTTAAGTCCGACGCACTACCCACAAGGCTACTCGCTGTGTTCAGATGTCACGACCATCGTTTAAGTAAAAGCAAATATTTTTTCTTTGATCTAAGAGTAGACCATTACATTATTTGAAGAGACGATTTGCGTTTATTTCCTGGGGTGACGTCACATATTACATAGTGGTCTCTTTTCCTTAATAAGTCCTTCAGGGTATTCCAACAACCTTCTGAAAACCCTCGAATTCATTCTTCCCATATATATATATTCTTGGGCGCGTATTCTTGGGATACATGCTATCCCACCCCATACGAAAACGGTTAAGGAAGAAGAAATATCACGGAAAATTTGAGGCATTTTAAATTTCAAATAAGATTTGCAAATACGTCTGTTCCGTAGTTTTGCGGTCTGAAACATTTGAATTTCAAGTCACCTTATTTTATTTCATGAAGCAAAATGTTGTACTATATGGCTTAAACACACTGAAATTTATTTCTCTCTTGAACCAACTTAAACACATATATCTGAATCAATTTGTGTCTTACAAAGGTTCAGAATATTAGAAGAAATTTTAAATCCTTGCCTACGGTGATATCCTCAGAGATAGAATGTTGATATGCTAATATCCTATCGGTCTATTTTCAATTTCTGCCCCGTTCCAAAATGAACCACACGAAGTTTTAGAAAATCACTTCATTTAACTTCCATCGAACGAGATCTCAATTTATTTTCATTGAGCGAAGAGTCAATGGATAGAAGTAATTTGAAATCAGAATCTAAACATGAAAGTCATAACAAATTCAAAGATAGAAAATTAATTCCGATTGCATTTCTCCGTTAGATATGCATTTGACGAGTCACGATATGGGAGGTTTCAGCCTCCCATATTTAATGAAACAGAGAAAATTTCTCGACACAGTTTGGTTTCAAAGTAGATTTGTCAATATTTATGTTTAAATTTTATTCTTGGGACTCTGATATTCACATTCCTTGTTTAATAGAAGAATGACTTATAAACAGTGACTAGCATTTTTAATGAAAAATTAATATCAAATTTACTTTTTTTGCAAATCTGTGTTTCCTATTATAAATGAAATTCAAACAGCTGCTAACTATTTAAGATAATTTAATTTTTAAAAAAATCATAAAAAAAATTATGTCTGTTTAAATTATATAACTTTACATCCAGTGTAACTCAAGAGTATAAACCAGAAAATGTATAGAATTACAGAAAATTTATGTCTGAAAATATCATGTATTTATAAAATGTTTATGTATGAATCATTACAAGCATACAGAATGTATTATTATACGTATCGCAATGCTATATATGAATAGGGAAATATGTAATACAATATTGTAAAAACTAAAAAATTTTTTAAATATATCCGGATTTATAAAAGTTTTAAAAAGAACATCTAGCTAAATGCATATAAATTAACAGATTTGCAGCGTATTTACACGAGCGCTTATTACAAATATTTAATGAAAAATGTTGATTTCACATCATTTGTGTGATGTAAAAAGAATACAGCTTTTGGAATTATTTTTAATTCAACTAAAACTGTAATTTAGCAACATCAACTTGTGTATGTTAACAAATACTGTATTTTTATCCAAAAACACATTTTGCGATCTCATTAACTTTTTTTCCTTTCCAAATAACTGAGAAATGGTTATGAAATATAAGAATCTGTTTGAATTATTTTTACTTTCAGAAGAAATAACGAAATTTTATTCGCAGATGAGTATTTTTAGTTCATGTTTCGTTATTTTCTTCCAGGAAATTAATAAAGCTTTTTCTTTTCATATAAATAGGTTGCGCAGAAAGAATATTTCGGAAAGTTTCCAAAATGCGTAATTTCGCAAAACCTCTGATGTGTATATATTCACGTTTGAAAGAATCCAATAAAGCATACATTCATGATAATGAGTGTTAAGTTTCCCTGTTATTAAAACTTTCTTTTACATTTTCTATAGAAATGCATTCATTTAATTCGTAGAAATGGATGTAATAACAATAATCAATTATCCGTCAGGATTTATATACTGTAAAGGCTGCTTTACAGAAACGAAACATATATTTTTATGGATTTGTTATAAACATTGCATGATAAAACAAATACCTTCGAAACAAATTCCTTTGTATTGCTGCCATGCTAGTATAAATGTATGTAATAACAATAATCAATTATCCGTCAGGATAATATACTGTAAAGGCTGCTTTACAGAAAGAAAGATATATTTTCATTGAATTGTTATATACATTGCATGATAAAACAAATACTTTGGAAACAAATTCCTTTATATTGCTGCCATGCTAGCATAAATGTATGTAATAACAATAATCAATTATCCGTCAGGATAATATACTGTAAAGGCTTCTTTACAGAAAGAAAGATATATTTTCATAGAATTGTTATATACATTGCATGATAAAACAAATACCTTGGAATCAAATTCCTTTATATTACTGTCATGCTAAAAAATATTGATTAATTTTATACCTGTGTCAAAGGAACCCGAAATAATTGAAAATGTTGTTACTAAGTCAGGAAAATAAATATCAAAATTAATTCATTGTATTTATCTTTCAAATGAAACCATTTTCAACTGATAAATAAATTTTATATTTTTTAAATAGCTATGATAAAACAGGTCAAGCACTTAGTACAATATGATAATCATCAAATATATAAAATATCTGTAATGTGAAGAAAATTAGTGGACGTTTATTGCAATTAGAAAAATAGAAATATCGATTATATATTATAAATTATCGATTATATATTATGTCGTTTCTGTAAGTCTGCTTTACAGAAACGAAAGATATATTTCTATGGAATTGTTATAAACATTGCATGATAAAACAAATACCTTTGAAAAAAAATTCTTCATATTACTGCCATGCTAAGGAATACTGATAAATTTTATACCTGTGTCAAAGGAACCAGAATTAATTGAAAATGCTGTTACTAAGTCAGAAAAAAGCAATATCAAAATTATTTCATTGAATTTATGTTTTCCATGAAACCATTTTCAACTGATAAACAAATTTTGCATCTTTTAAATAGCTATGAGAAAACAGGAGAAACACTGAGTACAATAAGATAATCATAAAATACATAAAATATATATTATGTGAAGAAAATTACTGGACGTTTATTACAATTAGAAAAATAAAAAATATCACCCAAAACATATTTGATATCTCGTAACTTTATAACGTTATGACTTATAAAAAAATTTCAGGCTAAATAACTACTGTAAAATATCTTCTTCTAATC
>OU015502.1:131080240-131126062 GCA_907164885.2 Dolomedes plantarius
GGGTTATTCTCTAGCAATGTAACAGCTTCCATCCATTTACTGTTGTCGCTCTTAATGCGAAGGGCGTTTCATCACTGTTGAATTATCAGCTTTAAAATTCTATTGAAAATCGAAAATTTAAGATACAGACTTGAAATGAGGTTTATATGAACGATATTACATCCACATAGAGAATGATATTTCTTGAAAAACTGTATTTCATTTTTTGATGAAAATATTAGTCTGTTTTAAAATATTTTTAAACAAATGAGGTCTAGTTTGATAGAAAAATGTCTGTAGTCTTAGATTGTAAAAATATTAAAATTCTACGATCATTCTTTGGCGAGTTATCGTAATCTGAAGATGAAAAAGTCAATAATTTTCCCACAAAACATAACATAAAAAAAAACTTAAAGACCGATGAAGATGAGACATGTCTTACTTTGGTCCCCTATTTTTCTGCATCCATTGGTATCGCTCTGGACCCCATACCCCCAGCGGTTTCGGAGGAGATAGCGGGACAAGATTTTGACAGCGGCAGTGGGAGTTACTTTTTTTTAGATTAGATAGAAGCAATTTTAAAATTAGTAATACAATTTTTCCCATATTATAATGTGGCATTTTCTGTTGACTATGTACTTTTATATGTATTTTAATTAATTTGAATTTAAATATTCTTAATAATATTAAAATAAAAATATTTAGTTTGTATGCGAATCTGACATAAGTATGATGATGGTGGCAATTTTACATTTCGTACAGCAGACACCAAAATTCGCTGCGAAATTACAGTTCGCCCGCCGTAATTTATATTTTTTTTCAAGTGGCTCCCGGATTGTTTTAAGTTGGATACTCCGAATATACCGTACGAAATATGTAATATAAAATACTTTTGGGATTTTCTACAAAAAGTCTCAAGTATTTGAGTTTACTACTAGTGCTTTTATAAACTTTTATGAAAAGGAATTTTAATCTCTTCAAATTCGAAAAGGATTTTCTTAAAAAAATAATGCATTTGTATATAATTCAAAAGAAACTGGTCAGTAATATACGTTAATAAATTTATTTGCTAAGTAAAATTTTAATTGAACATGTAATAATATACACAACTCCAAGTTTTTAAACATTTAAAGAGTATTTATCCTCTTTATATCATTACAAATTTGTTTAATAGAGGAAAAATATCATGTGCATTTAAAATGTGATTCTACACAATTTTAATGCACTTGATATTTTTCACTCTATGAACACTGAACCAAAATAATTATGGCTTTGATTTAATGGAGCACTCATTCAAATGTGTTTAATATTATGTGTTAAGGGGGCACAGAACCTGGAAGCGCGACGAAATGACTATAAATATGGTCTAATTCTAACTAAAAAAACTCAAATATTAAAAATTTTCTGTCTTTATACATATACTAGCTGAAAAACCGCACTTCACTACGGAGTACATTCAAATTAAATACAACGATCAATGTATGCAATTAATGCCAAAAAAAAATAAATAAAAATAATAATAAAAAAAAGAATCACATATATATATATATATGTGTGTGTGTGAGTGTGTGTATAATAAATATGATGATGCATGTATACAATTGATGTAAAAAATATCTATATATTTATAAAAAAAATCATAAGAGATATTTTTATAGACAAAATAATGTGGAAGAAAATATTCAAGTTAAATCTTATAGGACATACTAAAGAATATAGTACAGTTAATATAGAACAGTTTAAGGAACATATCTTTTACAGTATTTTAATATTTTTTTGGATAATGTCCAATCGTCTGCCGCATTATCAAGAAAATTTTTTTTGTCTATTTCATTGTTATGGACGTGACGATAAATTTATTAAAAGTACCAGAAAAAGAAATCACGTGATCAGCATTTAATGAATTAAATTCTAAAATTCAATCTTTAAAAATTCACCAAAACTCAGAAAATGGAGGTAAAGATTCGAAAAAGATTTCATTTTAAATGAATTTTTATGATCTTTCTTGTGATATAAATTTCATAACCCTCAAATTATTATATTAAATGCAAACTTATAAAACGTTACTAAAACAGCTTATAAATTTAATTTTAAAAAAATCTAAGAAGAATTTTTCAAAAATATTTTTTAGTGCATTCCTACACTATAAGAAGAATCGCCATGCAAAATTTCAGCCCTTTAGGTCCAGCGGTTTGGTCTGTGCGTTGTATGTCAATGTGTCAGTCAGTTTCGAACTGTTATATATATATAGAAAATTCATATCTTTAATCTTACACATAATATGGCCTTACTATAACGGACATAATTATGACGTTACTATAACGGAGCACTCATTCAAATGTGTTTAACATTATATGCTAAGGGGTCACAGGACCTTTAAGTCCGACGAAATGACTATAATTATGGTCTAATTCTAACCAAAAAAACTCAAATATTAGAAAAAGAAATTTTCTTTCTTTATACATATAAAATACATATCTTTAAATATGTCATATCTAAAAATGAAAATTATAAATCTATAAATAATTTTGAAATTAGCAGTTTAGAATTTTATAAAAGTAAACATAAAATTTCAACAAAATGTTTGAAATTTTATGTTTAACATTATATATTAATTGTTTCCGAACATTATATGTTTAACATTTCATATTAAGTGTTTCCGAAAATTATCTGTGTAACATAACGTATTTATTATTAAATATGTTAACATCTGTTACTAATATGTTTTAAATTTCAGTAACAAAACATTTTGGCCAGCATGAGAATTAAATTAAAGGTCTTCAAAGCACCTTCGACAAATATCTATATACTACACAATTAAAATGTCAGAAATTTTTTACTGATCTCTTAAGGTATTTATTGAATCATGTCTATAAGCAAATTAAATTTTCCTAGCTTATAGCGGAAGAATAATTACGATCAGTCATAAAATAGAATTGCAATATTTAACAAAATAAACACATAATTAAACTTCACTATCTTATTTGAATGTACTTATATTGAGTATGTTTTCTTTTAATTACACAGAATTAAAGAGGAAAAATTTCAGTGTAGCTTCTGTGTATTCAGTAATTGGTTTAAAAGATATCAATTTCTTTACAAATATATTTCCTTATGATAACATTACAATAAAATATATATTAATTTCAAATAGAGAAAACATATCTTTACTCTCTCTAAATTAATTTGATAACATAATTTCAATCTTTCATTTGTTTCTTGTTTAATGTCATGAGCACGTTTTGATTAAATTAAGTAGATAAAAATTGAAAGAAATTACTGCGGTATATATTTGTCTCTTATTTCTTTAAAAGGATTTAAATTGGATTGCACAGACATATTCAGTTATTGAATCGTTGCCATAAACAATTAAGTTATATATGGATACAAAGGAAATATACATTTATTTTTCGTTACAAATTATTTAGGACTAATAAACATTTTCATGTTAATTTATCTTCTAATCGTGTAATAATTAATGATATAAATGTATTCACGTTCAAAGAAATGGTTCTGGTATGTTTTCAATTATATATTATGTTTCAAGTTATTATATATTATGTTTCCGATAATTGTTATCTAGCCTTTAGTAAATTACACGTGCGAATAAATTATTCAAAGATTGTTTAGTTCGTATTCCCAAATAAATTATTAACCTTTTAACGATGGGTTAAATTGATTTTAATTTCAATGAAAATTTATTAGGACAGAAAACTGCCTTCAATCAGAAAAGTAAAAAGATGTCTATTCCCTATTTATATTAACTTGTTCTCAGTCAAAATTAGAATAGATTTTTATCTACGCCCCGTTACTTGTTGTAGAAAAAATTTAATTCATGCAAGCAGAAAGACTCCTCTGTCACACTTTGAAATTTTTAGAATATGTTTTCTTAAGATACTGAACTACGTTTAAAAAGATTTTGATTAAAAATTCGAATATTTTTTTAAATTCCTGTTTCTTAGAGAATGTGAATGTTTGTCTCTAAATCTGTTTTAATTTTTCCTGTAACATCATTAGAAAGAAAATTAGAGTGATTTAAAAAATAGCAGCAGCTGTCAATTTATGCACAAATGAAAACTTTCTGCTTTTTTTTAGGAACTTGTTTTTCATTGAAACTGGATACGACAAATGCGATAATTTAAAATATAATCATGATAAGAACACCTAATTTTTTTTTCGGAGGGGGGGGGAGAGATGGCCGAATGGCTAGGGCACTGGCATGGGTAATGTAGCAATTTGGTTTCGGGTTTAAATTGTATGTCTAATTTGCCCTCGTATAACAAAAATTTGACCGTAGCTCTCCGAACCAAACCTGATCCCTTTTTACATGGAAGATGCGTTCCAGACTGTGTCGTGTAAAAAAATCATCGTTTAAAAAATGTAGGGTATATGGTAAAATGATGGATATATTCAACGACTTGTTCAAGAAATTATAAAATGCGTGTAAAAAATTTTAAAAATAATAAATAATTGAAAAACTAAATAAAATTAATTATTTCAATATTAATGCAAACTGTACGCATTAAACTTAAAGAAAATCATATTCTTAACAATCTTAAAAACAAAAAATAAATTGTAGTCTCTTGAAATTCAAATGAATGAAACCTGTATACATTTTTTTAAAATATCAAATTCGGGAGCAAGATAAAAACAATATATGATTAGACTCTTTATTATTCGGATTCGCTTTCTAGGACTATTCGAAATCTTCTGTGTTGCGCTAGTGCAGAGTTGCTTATTCGGATTGCAGAATCAAATAATTTTTCTCTTGGTTGAGCAGTCAATCTTACTCACTCATTTCTTAACAATACTCCACAAATTTTTGATAGGATTTACATATGGGAAATTACCGAGCCAATACAAAACGGTTAATTTCTTTTCTTGCTTAGAATTATGGCAACTGGTATTCCTTACTAGCTTATAATTATGGCATGGAGCAAGATCTTGTTGAAACACACCATCATCGCCAGCGAACGTTTGTATAAAAGGCACAAATTTGTCTTCTAGTATTGAAATGTATTTTTGGAGTTCATCATTCCTTCAATTGGTACTAAGATGCCAAGTCCTCCAGATGTAAAATAATCCCCAAACATCTCCTTTTGAGGGTGCTCAACTGTTCGATTAAGATGTTGTTCCCTTATGGGTTCTCCAGCGCTTCGCCTGACAAATGTTCATCGAAACAATTGCATAAAGCATTCGTTTCGTCACAGAATACAACCTTATTCCAGTTTTGCGCAGTCCAGGATTGATATTTCCTGGCCCAATAGAAACGTTTTCTCTTCATTGCATGTGATAATAGCTATTTTTGGACTGGTGTTCTTGCCCATCTCCCTGCTTGAATAAGCCTTCGTCGTACTGTCGATGAATTAACGCTCTCATCAGTAGCCAATAATTCCCATTGAAGATCTGTACTTGTCTTGCGCCACTGCATTTTACTATTTCGTACAAAAAAAAGTCTATCCGAGGTGTTGTGTGACGTTCGCGCCCATATTTACTCTTCCGTTTTCGAGAAATTGTCCCGAATTTATTATGCTGATTAATAATCCTGGAAACATTGGATTTTCCAAGTCCAACTGCTGCAATATCTCTCACAGTCATAGAGATATGCTGACTAAGAGTAACAATTCTAGTCTTTTTCCTGGGAGTTATTTCCATTTGTTTTCATGCAGATGAGAACCAGAAAACTCACGCAATCGACCACTTCCTACAGCAGCTGAAACGCAACTGACGCGAAAATGTTCTACGTGTGATAATCCCGTTGTCAAACCAGTTTAGACTAGTCGAGGCCCTTCCTAACAAAATTCAGTTCAAACCGGTCTCAAGGGAGTAAATTCCTGGGAAAGGAAAATTTTATGAAAAATAAACCTTGTTCAAATTAATTTGCATGGACTGTATATATATATATATATATATATATATATATATATATAATTCCTTTTAAAAATGATGAAATGTGTTTAGAAAATGATAAATTAATTAAAAGCTTCTGCATCATACTACATTACAGGTATTGAACTCTCCGTAAACTAATGCTTAAATTAAACATACTTCAGTAAATCTGCCTCTATTCACAAACTAATTACTATTTCCAACGTTAAGCCGGCTGTCAATTAACGCCCAAATACAAAAGAACCTTCTAGTTTATCGGCGTTTAAATAGAGCATTATTTATTTGTTACTTAATGAAATTTAAGAATGAAATTTTTCAAAGGTATTTAACCGGGTTTCGTTCAACACCATTCAGTGATCTTTAATTCTCTTTTCAAACAAATAATCTGTTAATGACATTCTAGAGAAAACTAGAATGCCTCCTTTTCCATAATCCCAAGTGCGTGCAAGTTCTTACAAACAATCGTGGCATCAGCGTCAGTGCCATGAAACATTGTCACCTCTATTTCAAAGTTAAGACAATTATTTCAATCAGAGTTTTGTTGTTTAACTTCCTAAGACTTACATTAGTGTTATAATTAAATTAGTTACAGTCGACTTAAATTTCTTTTGTAAAGGAGAAGCCGTCCAAGAGGATATAAAATAATTGGTAGTCTGAACTCGTTTCACGCGTACAACAGCTTAACAGGTATCAATGTTTATAATATAATGAATGTTTTAGTATTTATACTGGTATTTAAACAACATTGTAGCTACAACTACTTTGTTTTTCTCTAGTTAAATCGGGGATGAAACATGTGCATTTTCGCAGTCAGTAAAGATGGCTCATGGAAACGCATTTTAAATACGGCTTGGGACGTTGTGTGATTATGTTTAAAATCTGATAAACAGAAATCCCATTTTTCATGGTAAAAGCAATTAACAGACATGACTAGATGAGGAATGAGAATCATTGTCTGTTAATTTAATTATTTATGTAATATTATTGATAGAAAGTTAGCGGTTATGTAATAAATATTTGCCTGTTGATAGAAAGCTTGCGTTTATACCATAAAAATATATTTAATACATTGTGTATATATCCTTATCACAATGTACACTGTAACTTTATCTATATATATAAAACAGTTCCGTAACTGACTCATTCATTCATTCATTCACTGACTGACTGACATACAACGCACAGACCAAACCGCTGGACGTAAAGGGCTGAAATTTTGCATGGCGATTCTTCTAATAGTGTAGGGGTGCACTAAGAAAGATTTTTCAAAAATTCTTCTTACATTTTTTTAAATTAAATTTTTAAGCTGCTTTTTAAACTTTTTTTACGTTTGCATTTAAAATAATACATTGAGGGTTATAAAATTTATATCACGAGAAAGATCATAAAAATTCCTTCGAAATGAAATTTTTTTCGAATTTTTACCTCCATTTCCTGATTTTTGGTGAATTTTTAAAGATTAATTTTGAGAATTTAATTTATTAAATGCCGATCACGTGATTTCTTTTTCTGGTACTTTCAATAAATTTATCGTCACGTGCGTAACAACTAAATAGACAAAAAAAATATTTTTTTCTCTTTCTAATGCAGCAGACGATTGGATATTATCCAAAAAAAATGCATATCCCTTACGATTTTTTTATAAATATATATATATAGATAGATATATATTTTACATCAATTGTATACATTGATCATCGCATTTATTATAAATATATATATTTATTTTTTGACCGTTGTATTTAATTTGAATGTACTCCGTAGCGAAGCTCGGGTTTTCAGCTAGTCTATCTATATATGTAGTGGATATATATATATATATATATATATATATATATATATATATATATATATATATATATATATATACCGGGTGTCCCCAAAATAACCGACAATTTGAAAAATCAATTAAAGAAAAACTGAATGCGATAGAAATGTGCGGTTTGCTGCATTCTGCTTAGGTAACCAGGGAATTTATTCTCACCAATTTTCAAAATTATTTACAAAGTTCGTCAACAGATGGCGATGCTGACTGGGAAAAACTATAAAACAATGATTTCAAAGCATGAGGCATACGCAAGTGGCATGTATTGGCCTCCCTTTTTCGCCAGATTTGACGCAATGCGATTTTTTCTTTAGGGGTACTCGAAAGACCAGGTGTATCGTCACAATCCACAAACTGTAGATGAACTGGAACGATACAACTCTGCTGCTTGTCAGATCATTCAAACTGAAATGTTTTCACGGGCGTCTGCGAATTTTGACCCCAGACTGCGCCACGTTGTTTCTGCAAACGGTGGTTATTTAGAAAACATTGTTTTATAGTTTTTCCCAGTCAGCAGCGCCATCTGTTGACGAATTTTGTAGCAAATTTTGAAAATTGGTGAGAATAAATTTCCTGGTTACCTAAGCAGAACGCAGCAAACCGCACATTTCTATCGCCTTCCAATTTTCTTTAATTGATTTTTCAAATCGTCGGTTATTCTTGGGACACCCGGTATATATATATATATATATATATATATATATATATATATATATATATATATATATATATATATATATATATATATATATACTCTTAAACTCACGGCGCAACAGTCCGATGTGGACCAGGGCCGGCGGTACCCATCTCTGCTTTCGTAACCGTGGGCTTAGGGTGCCATACAGCGTATGTCTCAATCAGGTGGTCAACCTGACGTGGAACCCCCAGAGTTTAGTTCTCAAGCATGCTTGGTCCTCATTTTATCGACCCACTGAAGGGATGAAAGGCTGAGTCAACCCAGTTGAAGAATGGCTGAGTGGAATGAAAGGCTGAGTTGCCCAGTCACAGGGTTGAACCCTGGACCTGTGGGATAGCAGTTTGACGCTTTTAACCACTCCGCAACCGGGTTTTTATATTTATATATATATATATATATATATATATATATATATATAGCCACTCCATGCATTCAGTAAAATTTATTGACAAATAGTCATATTTTAATATAATCTTAAATGGATTGCGAGGAGATAGCGCATGCTTTTCTCTGAGACACTGTCACGTGTGGGATATTCCAAGAGAACGACAAAATAAGTATTATTAACTCTTATTTGTGGTATCAATCTTATGTTCTCTTGAAACATTCAAATTATTTTTAAGATTTGAATTCCTCAGAATTACTTAAAAATTATTTTTTTTATTCGATACTAATCAGCAAATAAATGCCTCCCGATAATACTAATTATACGTTAGACAAAAATCATCTTCATTTCAAAGCAATGTAAATGTAAATATTTGAATAATTTTCTCCATACTGTATCTTGAGGTATATATGACAATCGCATGTTTTTCTGATTTGCATTTGGAGTTAATATAGTGAATTAATTCCCTGTGCATTTTGGTCTTATACATGATTTTTTTTTGTTTATAACAATGAAGTCTTGATATGGATTCTTAAGTAAACTTCCAATCCATTTTAAATTTCATAGATGGAGGATTTTTCTAAACTATATTTGCGTGAGCAAAGGGGTCTGATGTTGACGTCTGATATTTATCTAAATTAAGTAAAGATTACATATAGACTAGAATTTTGAAATACCCTTCACTCCTTAGAAATATTACATGCAGAGAAATCGTGCCTTTACTTTCTAAAAAATCTTCTCTATGCGATTATCATACAAATATTCCTCTTTTATTAACATTTTCTACACTCATTTAAGATACGTTTGTAATAGTAGTATTTATACGTTCCATACAAGTAATTTAACGAGAAAAACTCATAAATTGCAGTAAAATGTTTTTCATAAAATTTATTTAATGACATGAACTACTGTGTAATGTATTAATTCTGTACTTTTGATTGAAATGTTATTTATTTTGATATCAAAAAAGCTCCAGAAATAAAGCATCTGTTAAAGTTCTTTTACGAATTTCTTCCTTGGAAATCGATGTTTATCTATCGTTTAATGCTATTTCTGGGTACAAATATTCTGTTACAAAGTTTGTCAGTAGCAGAATTATTGCGAAGTCTGTATGTAAAACCTTAAATATGGTTCTCTTTTGCTAAACTCCATATTTTACATTTTTTTACATTAGACTTAAACTTTAAGAACAGTTTCCTCTTTTTTATGTTATAAAGCGTTAGTAGTATATTTATCTTACATTATAGTCTTACTTTTAGTACTAAACATATTTGATAAAAATGTTTTATTATCTAAACTTCTGAAGAATAATTATATTTTTCTTTTCTTTACAGGGTACGTAATTTTCCTTTTACCGTGTATCTGTCGTCGCATGTCCGGTCCAGGGTGTATTGCTCAATTACATAAAGCATTTGGAACAGGTGTCCGTAGTTTTATGGAATTGTATTCTAGCTATCAATCTAGCTTTACCTAATCAATACGACCGTCAGAAGAAAACCCAAACCTTCTAATAAACTCATATTATAGGGTGATCTATCCATAGAGGTAAGCAAATGTGTTTTATTTAACATAAATTATTAACTAGAAAATACAGGGGTTCTGGGCTAAAAGTATCTAGAAGTTATGACTAATTTTTACGGAACTACCCATTAGAATTTTTAAAAAAAATATTTAAATAAAAAGCGCATCTCACCAAATTTTAATATCAATCATAGATTTCGATCATAGTATCATAGATTTTGATGTGTGCACCTTTAGTAGCACGACTAACGTCTAAATGGTAATCCAGTTCTCTCCAAGTGTTTCGTAGCATATCAGGAGTTATTTGACTATTTTGTTTAGGGATTCATTAAATTAATTGTCTATAAGCAAAAAATTGAAACTGTGGATGTGTTGAAGAAGCGTATCATTCGATCAATTCGTATAATAACTCATGATATGCTACGAAACACTTGGAGATAACTGGATTACCATTTAGACGATTGTCGAGCTAAAAAAGGTTCACACATCAAAATCTATGATATTATGATCGAAATCTTTGATTGATATTAAAACTTGGGGAGATTTCCTTTCTATTTAAATATATTTTTAAAAAAATTCTAATGGGCAGTTCCGTAAAAATAAGCCACAACTTTTGGATACTTTTAGCCCGGACACCTGTATTATATCTGAAAGAGTAGCTATACGTAATAGAAGGTAAATCTTAAGTGGTGAGAATACAGTTTAAATCAAGTTATCCTTTTAAATAAAGACTAGGTCATATAACTCAGTGATCTCCGTTGATCAGCCATCTATGTTCGAATAGTTAATGTAAATATATCCATAACCTGTGGTTAAATCTTCAGTAGAAACATGGGATACCTACCAATCTATTTGAATCATTAAACTAGTCATTATGTTCATCAGATACATTTATAGAAATATATTTTATTGGAATTACTTTTATTTACATTAATTTTATGTGAATGGATTTTTGGAGCAATCAATAGTATGTTTTATGTATAAACTTCTTAGTATTTAGCTATGTCCCAGAATAATAACTGTATAATATGTTTCAGCTTTAAAATATACGTTCTCAGATAAATTTCTGAAGATTTTATTAAATAAATACATATAAAGAACAAACTTTATAAAGGAATTATCAAGAGAAATGATTTTCACTGACCTATATTTCGTGATATAATTTATTCAGTCAAACATATTGTTTGAAATTTCCTACTTCAGAAAATTTAAAGATGATTGTAAAGTGCATTAACATCATTTACAATTTTTCTGTACGCTCTGATAACGGGTATTAAATTTCCATAAGTTATAAGAGAATTTTATCACGTATGTTAGATGTTTTACATAGAAGTTTATCTCTAAGGAAATAAGTTTGAGGATTGAAAGAAATTATTAAAGCATCTATAGCATTTCCATTCAAAAATATTTATCATGTTTTCAATACATTACCAAGTAGAGTTACTGTATTTTATGTAAAAAAATTAAAACACATTCTTTTAGTATGAGTCTGATTTGACCTGTAATTTACAAACTTTGTTTAAAATCATTTTTAGCTTTCTTTCATCAGTAATAAAATAAAATAAAATAACACAAATCACTTGAGTACCAAACGGACAATAATCTGGATTTCGCTGTTAATACGGACTTGCTAATATACCGAACGATGAGGTGTGTAAGCAAATCACTGTCGAAAGCGAAAATTAAGAAACCATATCGATGAAAAAATCTTTACTAAGAGACGATTATTTTTGCATGGCATATCCATCCTATATAAGGTGTGCATTATTCAAATTCGGCATGATAATTATGATTTTTATTTTGAGTGTGGATTTAAAAAAATTCTAAATGAACCTAAATGCCTCTAATATTATTTTTATCAACAATAAGACACGCATATCCAAGTTATACTATGATATATATGTTGTAATAGATTTTTAAAAGAGCTTCTTAACCCCTTAACAACCGCATAATTTTCAAGAAAAGAGTAAAAAAGTGCCTATTTTTTCGGGAGGATTCCATTTATTTCTTGATCTGATACATCTAGTTTTAAAAACCCCATCCCCATTTACACAATAAAGAGTTTTGTGCTGCCATCTGGTATGTAAAATAAGAAATAAAACTTTTTCAGGGTAAATGAAATGGATTGTTTTTAATATTTTTGTTGCGTTACTTTTGAACACTCTAGCCTGGAAATATGAAGGGCATGAGAAATGGAGGGCGACATCTCACTCCGTAATTTTGACAGGCGTGAGAAAGAAGGGGTTAATGTGTTTTATAGAAAAACTATCTTCATAACGCGGATGGTATCTAAAGATGGTGACTCATCGGGACTTTGTTGGTTAATTTATTGTAAAAGCATCAACCAAGGTGGATAGTATTTCAGTCTAAGCAATTATGAAAAAATAGACATATATATTAGACAAGAGATAATTTTTTTTTGTAATTTGTGTGCCACAAGTTTAAATAAATTTCTAGTTCCTTAGAAAATTCAGCACATGAATTTCCATGTTTTATCCGGGATTTGAACCCGAGCGCACCATGTAGAACATCGAGACCTTAACAACTATACGATGCTGTCGGTGACTTTTAATAACAAAATTGAGATATTCTTATAAAAGCTTTTCATTTCCAAGTTCCGATTATCAAAAGTTTTGCATCTGTGTCGGGAAAGGATGTTATTTTCTGGATTTTAATGTTAAAGTCATCGTTCAGTCAAAAAAGAAGAGAGTGTTTCAGTATTTAACCAATCAAGGTATTTAAGAAGATTGCTTCGTATAAAATAATTTCTTCTGTGCAAAAGCGAATAGTTTAACTATGTGAAAAGAATTGTGTTAAATATACAAGATTTAGAACCCACGTGAAAGAAATATTGATTTCAGTCTAAACAATTATGAAAAAATAGATGTATATGTTAGACCAGAGATTGCAGATCTTATTTTTTTGTATGCATGTGCCGGAAGTTCAAATAATTTCTGGATGTCTTAACAAAAACCATACGTTATGAATATGAAAATAATTTTTTTAAACATAAGATTAACATTATATTATAGATATATTTTCTTTATAGTGACAAACAAAATTAATGCGGAAATGATAAATGAATATATCGCATGAAGTAAAAAGTTGTCGTTGCTGTTGTTACTAATCCCTCCAAAAGAGAGAACTACAATGGATTTGACCTCTAACACTTTAATTTTTCAGAGACCTGCGAAAGAGTTAAATCTGCGGTCGCTCTTTCATGGCAATCTCCCCTAGCACATGACTGTTAATTTGGCATACAGCCGGGTGGAGCTATGACTTTTGTGGGCAGTCGTGCTCAGCAGACTACTTTGTCAATACTCCTAAGTGGTCACCTTAAATTTGATCAAGGAAATAAGATATTCCCCATTTGTGGAAAATGCAACATCAATCATTCCACCCCTACGAGTCTTCTTCCTTGCTTGAGGCTTGAAAAGGGGTTTTTGACGCAGAGGCCTTGTCTTTTCAAATGTTTTCATTTGAAATGTTGTCATTTTTAAATGTTTTCGGTCTCATGGATCTGGTCTAACCTATCGGCTAGCTAAGATAGGATTAGTAACTACAGCAGCAACAACAACAACACAAATCCCTCCTGGTCTAGCAAGGCTAGACCAGGTCCAGGAGTTCATAAATTCTCAGTAGGTCCATTAATAGTCGAGAATCAGTATTAAAGTCCTCCCTAGATAAATTTAGGCAAGTCAGGATGTGACCAGGAGTGGCCTGCTCAATATTACACTTATTACAGGTGGGAAAGATTTTGTTTTGTCTATCATATTTTAAGCACCTCAAGTGGCCACTTTGAAACCTAGGGATTGCAGTCTGCTCAGATTTATCAACCTTGAAGGCAAGAGCTGTACCAGAGCAGACACTGCAGTACCAGTCATAGACCGGTGGAGATCTCCAGGTACTCTGAATATGAGATTTCCTTACGGAAGGTTCCTTCCTTCCCTTCCTTAAGTACGGACTGTAAGAGTCCTGTACTTAAAAGTACGGGATTCTTACAGTTTACTGTAAGAGCCGAAAAAGTTGTTGAACGTTCAGCGGTACCATCCTTTGTTAGGTTGTCAGCTATCTCACTGGAAAATAGGCTTACATGAGAGGGGACCCACTGCAAATGAATAACAGGGTTCACGGAGAGATGACCAAGATGATGCAGGATGGATAAGACGGCTCTGTCGCCACTTTCGCCCAGTTGGCCAAATACTGGTTGGAACTGAGACTACCTGATAAAATCCATATGTCATTAAACTCGACATCAGTTCTAATTGATCACAAGCAGTAAAAAGTAAAGAATTGAAATTGATTACATATATTTTATGTAATGTTTGCTTTTTTGAAACTGAACGGCCAAATAATTCAAATGAGACTCATATTTATTCATATTGATTAAGACATACATGGAACTGTCAGCCTATTTCTAAAATTCGTTTTAAAAAAATCATAAAAAGAAAGAAAATCATTTCTTTCCCACACAGGTTTTTCCATTGCAGGTAAAACTGTTTCGCGTGTTACCTTAGCCACGCGTGCTATATGTTCCCCATTTATGGGCTAGACATTTTAATCTCGTATTTCGATGAAGATTTAAAATAACTCATTTGAATATTTGAATCTAATTCAAAATTTCATTAAATAAAATATAATTTTTTCATGTATGGTAAACATCAGTCGAATTGAATTTTTCCCAGTCCCAGTTTTTTTTTAGTTATTCGTCATACATATTTCAATCTTATTCTAGAATTTTCTCTTATGTTATTCGGAGGAAGCTGAAATTTTTCTATCAAAAGGGAATTCTTTTTATCCATGAAATATTTACGTTGCTAATACTCGAGAGTCACTAAATAGGAAAGTTTTGTTTGTTTACTAAAAATGCTTCTATTTATTTTTTCTTCAAGCCATGGGTTTGAAATATTCTTTTGAATCTATAGATATTCTGCTGCATTCTGTATTTTCAGAATTTTTCTGATGCTCATGGAAATCTAAAATACATTTTTTTTATAAATAATAGATGTTTTCCCAACTGTTGTAAATGATTCTCAATAATAATGGAAAAAAATAGTGAATTGTTAGTTTGTATAAAAACCCATAAAAATATTCATATATATGTTATTATTTTATTCAACAATGCTTTGACTTAAATAGCTATATATATATGTGCTAAGATGACAAAATGTTATAAGAAATTTACGTGACAGCGATTCTAAGATTCAAGATGTCATGAAAAATCAGTAATTTGCTTTACATGAGCAAACGTGGTACCAATGTTTCAGAAAACTAGTTGGTCATTACTTTCAGTAGTTAGAAGTAAATAGAAAACATCGATGAAAGAGAATCCGGAAAGTGAAAAACTCAATTTTTTTAAAGAAAAGTTTCTTATAACATTTTGCCATCTGAGCACAGATATACAAGGTATTTCAAAAAGAATCATCCTTGAAAGGAGTATATTATGAAAAATATTGAACATAGGAACTTAAAATTAATTTTATATTGCAGGGCTAATCATAGAGTTTTTTTTTTACAAGCCAAATTAAAGGTGCATAATATGCCCACCTTTGGAGGCACGACATATGTCTATATGGTAGACAAGTTCGTCCCAAATTTTTTCGAGCAAGTCTTCATACACTGGTCCACGGCTGTTATGCTTACACAGACAACTCGTGTCTTGGAATTGTTTATACCATCGCCTAATTATCTGAGAGGTAGGAATTTCAATCTACCAGGGTTTTGTCGACGAAAATCACGCCGAACAGTTGTTACGGACTCACACTTCGCAAAGCGTAGATCACAAAATGATTTCTGTTGTGCAGTCGCAATCTTTACAAACGCTGAAGTGGCGCTCGATGGAAGAGCGTTAGCGCTACTTGTCGACTGCTTGAAACTTGAGATTTTCCTCTTTTTGCCTATACATTATTCGATCAAAACGGATTAAGAGATGAATAGTTATGATTTTTTTAAATTCGGATGATTCTTTTTGAAACACTCTGTATTAAAGCCAAATATCTCTCACTGACTCTCTTAGCCAAATGTCTCTCTCGAACAATAAGCTCTGGGAAGCTGAAAATTTTTATGATGGTTTCTCTTAAGCTCTAGGTACTCATTAACAAATACTTTGAAAATGTTCAAATTTAGGGTTATTTAAAGGGTTCTTATACCCCCAATATGAAACACTGACGGACTGATCACAGTATCTCTGGAACCATAAAGCCTAGGAATCTTAAATTTTGCTTGGTGGCTCTTCTAAAGCCCTCGATACTGACTAGAAAAAAGCTTTTTTTTAAACTTCAACATTTAAGTGAGCTAAAAGGTGCTTAAGCCCCCCGAATAAGAAAAAAATATCTAAAACCCATATTTAATGTAGGATCACAGTCGTTAAATTACTGGGTGAACTCCTCTGAGGAATGACAGACTTAACTGATAAATCTAATTTATCCTTTAGCTTACGGGTCCCATTTTTCTGATTCCTTCTTTGGAACGGGAAATTTCATACCCCTTTTGTAAGAACGGCCATCAAGGGGGTTATGCATATATATATATTCATTCTAGGACCCATATTCATGGAATACAAAAGGAAAAGTTTAAATTGAATTAACAAATGACATAATTCATCGTACTAATGTAACTTTACTGATAAATCTAATTTATCCTTTAGCTTACGGCTCCCATTTTTCTGATTCCTTCTTTAGAACGGGAAATTTCATACCCCTTTTGTAAGAACGGCCATTAAGGGGGTTATATATATATATATATATATATATATATATATATATATATATATGTCAAGGATTTAGTGGGAAAAGAATGATTACTCTAAATTTAAAGGGGGCTTAGTAATTAATTTTTTGTTGTGGCGTAATTCGCCACTATTCTCATATCTTATTTCGAAACGCATCGCAGAGAAAGTATTTTACGGGGTGAACTTGATTCACGTAAATTGAAGAACCAGGAAGGGAATCTATAAATAGTAACAAAACTAGCTTCGCCTTGGCCTCATCTTCGGTGCAAACGTCACACGCATGTGCGATGGCTTTAGATGGCGGAAAAACAATAGCGTTTAATCAGACGGCGGGAAATTCTTGATGGAGATAGTCACGCGTCGCGTGGGAGCTTGATGACTCTTGGATTTAATTTATCAGATTGAATCAGGTAGCTTAAGATTTTGGAAATAAACGATGTTAGATATATTAATTGTAGTTCTTTGCCACCGGCCTTTTAATTCATTGACTGCATAATGTCGAATCCACACAGGAGCAAACACGCTGCCTGTCATATATATACATTCATTCTAGGACCCATATTCATGGAATACAAAAGGAAAAGTTTAAATTGAATTAACAAATGACATAATTCATCGTACTAATGTATTCTGTAGTGAAACGTGGGTATTTGGCTAGTAATTTGATAACACCAGTGACATTTTAAAGGATTATAAATAAATTTACTTATTAAAGGGTTTTGTATGTTCTTCGATAACGTTACAGCTGGGTATTTCCCGACTCGGAAACACTTATCTGGAGGACATAAATACGTCTACACCACAATTATTTTGTCTTCTTTAATACGGGAGCACTGCAGAGGTTAACGAACATCGCTTCTTGTGAGGGGACCATGCAAGTGGGCCAATTCTTATATCGAATTCGACCTAATCCCTGCATGGGAATCCCTCGCTAGACTAACCACTATACTATGTGGGAGGCACATTAGGTTGTCTTAAAACATTTTTCAGATTAATAGTAAGCTTACAGACATCTTATCATCGTAGAATAGATAATTATTCTTAAATTCTATAATTTGGAGGGTTAGTACATGTTTCCAGAAAATAGGTTTTGCTATTCATAGCTTAGATTACAATAATCATTGCCGTTTATCTTCCTCTACATACGGCAGATTTCATAATTTTATATATTTCGGTCTTTGGACGTTCTACCACATAAATATTATGTTTGACATGGTTTAAGATCAAATTTGATTTTTAGAATTTTTGTTGGTCAGGGGTTAAGTTATAACATTTTCGGTTTACCCCTTGGAAGTTAACTTGATCTGTCTGTATACGCATTTTGAAATGAAAACTGCACTCATATACCTCAGCAACAGTTCACCTAAAGGCCAGTTGATGTTCTGAAACACCTATCCTTTCATTTTCGTTTTATGCTGTTGCCGCTATTTACCATTATGTATTCGCTATTACCATTGTCTGCGCGGCCTGAACCTACTGCGATACTTAACATCACCCTAGATATGTTTCTGTTGAGTGGTGAGGGGACTTTCGACTATATTCTGTCTATAATTTTCAATAGATTGATTTGAAATTGTGTTTTGCATCTAGTATAAGCTCATAGAAACGTCGCCAAAATTTTGTGAAAGTGTATTGAAAATATTTTCAGTTATAATACGGTTAATGTTTGAAAATAACATGCTACCTGTTTAATTTATAGAGTTCGATTTAATGTCTAAAAGGTAATTTATATTATATTTACTATATCTTAGAATCAAACTTGGCAATCTATATATTTAAGTTGCTATGCCGACTTTTTGGGCAGTTCGTGAGAGAAAACTACTGCATACATTTACTTCATTTTGGTCTTAAATGAAAGATTGTAATCTGTAGATTTGTCAAATTTGGTTTTTATTACGGCAATTTCTGGTAATGAATGATAGTTTACAATTTAAAAAAAAAATTCTGTGCATGCTCAGTGGCATGTTTAAATCTAGCTTTAGAAACTCATTGTTTCTGCTCATGCTCGGTGACATGTTTTAATGATAAACATATTTATTCCGAGGAGTCTATCTGGATCTCTCTCTGCCATTTTTATTTTTATGATAATTATGTTTGTGAAATATAAAATTAAACCTGATGGAAATTGTTTATTTCACGCTATTTAATGAGCGATAATTTTTAAATCTGGCTTTAGATACTCACTAAGCACGATGCCGCTTAAACACATTAATTTGCTTCTGCTCATTATTATAATTTTCAACATCTGGCAGTGATGCGTTGAGTATAATTTGTGTATTAGTACATTTATTTACTACCTAGCCGTGATGATTTGACGGGTACCAACTAGTTATTATAAATATTCAGCCCCTTTGGAGAACTAAATTAATTTTTCTCCGATAAATACCCTGTTTTCTATCCAAAATGCAAACTGCTATCCTCTTGCACATACAAATTCACTCAAACTGCACTACGTTTATATTTGTTACGTTTATTTAATATTGAAAAGAAAGACAAACTATCAGATTGAAATTAATGTGATTGTTGGGAATTTGCGTAGAGCATTTCAAACATTTAACGAGCGGGAAATTCCGAACATTGCAAAAATTCTAATTTAAAACGTTTAAATGAGTTTCAATATGTCATTTGTGTTAAAGGGTACTGACGCGAAAGCATGACGATATGAAATCACTTCACAAATTTAGAATTTGACTTTTAATTATTCCCATTAACATGAATGTACTATGAAATTAAAGCTAATGCCACACCGAATGCAATTTTGATAATAGATTTTGAACATTTTAAGTTTATTAATATGTATTTGAAGATTTAGGGTATTATTTGAGGTGAAATAATTGATTCACTTTCTCTCCTCCATGCGTGTGCCAATCGCTGTGTTTTCTTATAAATCATGCAGAGAGACTGTACTTCAATTGTATTATTTGAATAGTAGTCTAACTCCATTTTTTTTAAAATGGAGTTAGCCTCAATTTCAAGTTCAAACAAGTCGTTTCTATCTTGTTTTTAAACTGATACACCCTAGATTATTTCTGTTGCCAACAGAAGTCATTCCAAATCAGACTTCAGCAGTCATTTCTCAGCACTCATTAGACTTTAAGGCTATGCATCTCAAAATGAATAAGAATGAAGTTGGACCACTATTCAAATAAGGCCTTCAATTGTTCAATAGCCCAAGATAGGTCTACAGCGATTTTCAGACTGATGACTAGACATCATTTCTTAGCCCAGTGTTTCTTTAACTTTTGATGATCAGGGACTACTTGTCACAAAATAATTACCTGGTACCATCTCATAACAAGTTCTTTCAGAGGGAAAAATTGCGTTAGTTGTCTGTATAAACAAAATATATGATAAAAAGCTTTAATTAAAAGTTACAAAAAAAATTTATAACAGTGTAACATATTTAAAATTAAAGTAAACTTATCAGCAAACATAAAAGCCTCCGAAAATTCAAATGTAAATAATATTAATGAATTTGTACATTGCTGGCCACCCAAATTGCAACACCAAGAAAGACAAGAGATATCACATCAAAATTTATTTTGTAGATAACATGTTGACCAAGTATCAAATGATTAAATTTATAGACTTCTGTGAAGTGTGGTTCCTGCCAAAATCAGTAGCCAGAGTAGCCGCCATTGTTGGAGATCACCGCTGCCACACGCCTCGGCATTGATTCAAAGAGACTTTGGATGAGTTCTTGGGGTACAGCAGACCAGGCAGCTTCCACACGTTGCCAAAGTTGATCTGCTGTGGCAGCTGGGGATGGAATCTGGGTCAATCGTAGAGCAACCATGGACCACATGTTTTCTATCGGCGAAAGATCCGGAGAGCGAGGTGGCAAGGGAAGCAATTCAATCTGGCGATTGACGAAGAACCGTTGGACAATGCGTGCCACGTGTGGTCGCGCATTATGCTGTTGAAATATGGCTGTGGGCAAGCCCTGAAGGTAAGGAAGGACAACTGGCTCCAACACCTCGGAGATGTAGCGCTGGCTGTTTAAAGTACCGGTAATACGTACTAGAGGTGTGCGAGAGTGATATCCAATACCGCCCCATACCGTAATACCCGATGCAGGACCAGTGTGGCGGTGCATAACGCAGTTGTTCAGCATCCTCTCTTCACGGTGTCTCCAGACTCGAATGCGACCATCGTGGTGTTGCAGACAGAAGCGTGACTCGTCAGTAAAGACAATTTCATTCCATTCTGCGTCCACATCCTTCTGTCATCGCACCATTGGCGGCGGAGACGTCTGTGGTTCTGCGTCAAGGGTAGACAAAGCAATGGACGTCTTGCGGACAGACCACTCTGCTGTAAACGGCGTCGAATGGTACGCGCAGACACTGGATGATGCGTTACAGACTTCATGTGCTGTGCTATGGTTCGTGATGTGACTGAGCGATCCGTCACTGCCATGCGCACAATTTGCCTGTCATCACGTGAAGTGGTGCGCTGAGGTGGATGCGATCGAACACGCCGGTCCATCGTATCCTCCTGCATCCAACGATCACATATCCGCATTACAGTTGTTTGGTTTCGTCCAACACGACTACCGGTTTCCCTGAAAGATAATCCACAATCTCGGTAGGCCACTATCCTTCCTCTGTCTATCTCGGATACTTGATCAAAAGATGATCGCTGTTTTTGACGAGGCATAATTGATCGGTTTTTTGAAAAAACCAAAAGAAAAACACAATTGACGAACTTGAAATCGTCGAAATCTCCGAGCCTTAAATAGCGCTTTGAAGTGGCGCCACAGGCGCGCGTGATGTGCGTCTGCGCTAAAATTCTAATCATTTGCATATCTCACCTCCACTAATGCATGTTGTAAATTTCATGTTATTTGCATGTTTCCTTCAGGGTGTTGCATTTACAGTGGCCAGCAGTGTATTTGTTTTACTAGCTATAAAATGGCTGCGACTCCCCGTCACGGAATATATATTTGGGATTTTTATGCAAAACAGGGAGTTTTCTTACTCAAAACGTCAGGAAACGAAAGAATTTTAAGAATTTTTAGAAGATGAAAAAAGATATTTTTTGTGCACAATTTTATAAAATTACTAAATTCGCGATTGTTTTGAAAATATGAAACAAATTATTTTTCTTGTCTTGTTTTATCACTGTTGACTTTTCGGACCACTCCCTTGGTTCTCCCGGACCACCGGTTAAGAAACAATGTCCTAGACACTCGAATAGTCCAGGGCTAAAATCACTTTACAGCCATTTTTACGTAAATGAGTCGTTGACTTTTCGGACCACCGGTTAAGAAACAATGTCCTAGACAATCGAAGACTTCCAGGGGTAAAACCACTTTACAGCCATTTTTACGTAAATGAGTCGTTGACTTTTCGGACCACTCCCTTGGTTTTCCCGGACCACCGGTTAAGAAATAATGTCCTAGACAATCCAGGTATCGAGTAAGAGACCAGGGGTAAAATCACTTTACAGCCATTTTTACGTAAATGAGTTATCAGTGCCATCTTGTACCTTTCAAGGAGTACTAACACCACGTGCATTCATATCTGGGGCAGAACCACTTTAAAGCGGCATAAAATAGCCATACATTTTCGGCGTGCAGTAGAAAAACCACATTACTCCAACTTTCAAATTCGTTTTTCTCAAAACAAAGGTTTTGTAATAAAGTGGTTTTACCTCTGGACCCTTCTTAATCTAAGTTCCGAGTGCTCTCACTGCAATGCCAGGGAATTTCTGAATTCTGACCACCTACTCTTTCGTTCTGCTTTGACTGAAAGAATATCCACTTCTGGACACGCCAGAGACTGTTTGCCAGTTTTGTAGCTTTAGTTCTGATTATTTTTTGAGCTCATTTTTTTTGGCTTAATATAATCGTTTACTATGCATGACTTATTGTATATTATGGCTAAGGATGTTCGCCCATTTTTCTTCTGTACTGGAAATTTAAAGTATGCATTCTTAGCTAGAGATGAAATTAATTTTATAAATACATGATCATAGTTTGGGTTTTGTTTTCATTTTAAGTTCCTTTTAAGTTTCGTTTATCTAGCTACATAATTCTTTGGCTGCCCTCAATTAATAATGGATGGTTGTGGAGGATTTTGAAACATTTTATTTCAATTCGATTACCCCATGTATTTTCAATGACTTGGTATGCAATTTTATAGGACCCTATATAACTTTGAAACACTTAAAGGGATAATAGATATCGTATTTCATATATCTTTACACAGAAGTATATGTTGATGAAAATGATACAAAATCTGGTGCAATATGGTGAAAGTATTGGCGACCAATTTACCGATAAGGTTTTGAAGTTACTACCGATGAAGTTTTGAAGTTACACAAATTTTCTTTACGGGTTGCGTCAAGAATTTTGAACGAATAGTAAATAAAAATTGTAAGGTATACACAAGATTCGATTCACAAGAATCGAACTTTTGAGTGAATTAAAGAAGCTGCTTTAGATATGCTAATTTCGGCATACGCGCTTAGTATAAATACCACGCAGCGTCATTAATAAAAAGGGGAGGTTGTTAAGGTTGAAAAGGTGTTATCCTGCGCTAGTGCTTAGCGGGCCAGAAGTTTACATGGCAGTACTGCTGGTTTGACTTACTGTTCGTGAGTATAAAAATATATTGTTCTTGAAGGCTGTGTTTATACATTCCGTACAAGTAGTACGCATGCTTATTGCTGTAAAAGCCAATTATATGTGCAACGAATTCAATAAACATTGTTTCATGTATAAACATTCTTTGTATAAAATTCAAATAGAGTACCACTTCAAATTATATACACCCAAGTCTGGGTAGAAGTGAGCATAGATACTCTATACTGGCGCCCGAAATTATATATACCCTGGTAGTTAGCGATAACGGTGTTCAGTTTGTCAGCGAAGTTTTCACGGACCTGTGTCGCAGGCTTCAAATAAAACATGACACAAGTAGAGAGATAAAGCCAGTAACTAAACACGTTGGTGCGGCGTATAAATTTGACAAAATAGAATCTGCATTAAAATCTAATACCGATACAAGCAAAAGTACGAAGAAAGGTAAAGTGTGCACTACAAAAACTCCATCAAAGGATGAATGCGTCGCTGATAAGGTACACAAGGTTATCAAAAGGAAGAATGACAATTTTAAAGTTCCTTTGCATAAGTACAGGAAACGGAAGATTTCAGCCGCCCAGCAAGGTTGGCCTCCTCCCAAGAGACCTCCTGTCCATCGTCAAGCCGGACCAGCGCCTCAGGACCAACGACCTGCTGCACGAAGGATGCCCACACGGTCAACGAACCCCTTTACTAGGACTGCGACCATCAAGAGAGGTTCCACGGATTGGACAGTCTGGTGCAAGGAAGTTGCTGCATTCATGAGGAACAAGTCTTGTATCAACTTTCTTATTCTAACTCCAACCCTTTAATAAAACCGAACCAAATTGGTTTGAAATTCCCCAGTGTATATACTGTGTAAACATTTTGAGGGGAAGGGGTGAGCCACTGAAAAAAAAATACGGCATACTGTTGTTTTATAAATTTTTGAAGGGGACATGTAGTGACTAGGAAAAAAATACATACTGCACAATATACCAATTAACCACTAATGTACTAACTTCACAAATCATGACACATGTGCATTATAAATTGGGGGAGAGCAGATACAAACAGTCAAGAAATGTCATGCTGTGCAATTGTGTTGACAATTTTAACTAAAATAAGTTTTTTAGGGCGCAGTTGGCCAGCCCAGTATCCGCAACTCTGCAAATCCACTGTGTGATGGTGTCACCTGGACCCTTCGGGGTTAGTTTTGTAAAATGGTAGTGGCGTTTTTCCCCCACACAACGTGTGGAAGGTTTTTGGCTTTGCCACCCATTATGTAAAAAGTCAGACCAGCACGCGTTTTCAATTAGTTAACTGAAGCCGTTCAGACCTCAGTTACCTAATTTTTTTTTCGAGGGAGGCCAGTGTAAGGTATACACAAGATTCGATTCACAAGAATCGAACTTTTGAGTGAATTAAAGAAGCTGCTTTAGATATGCTAATTTCGGCATACGCGCTTAGTATAAATACCACGCAGCGTCATTAATAAAAAGGGGAGGTTGTTAAGGTTGAAAAGGTGTTATCCTGCGCTAGTGATTAGCGGGCCAGAAGTTTACATGGCAGTACTGCTGGTTTGACTTACTGTTCGTGAGTATAAGAATATATTGTTCTTGAAGGCTGTGTTTATACATTCCGTACAAGTAGTACGCATGCTTATTGCTGTAAAAGCCAATTATATGTGCAACGAATTCAATAAACATTGTTTCACGTATAAACATTCTTTTTATAAAATTCAAATAGAGTGCCACTTCAAATTATATACACCCAAGTCTGGGTAGAAGTGAGCATAGATACTCTATAAAATGTTTGTGTTAATTAAAACATATAAAACATCGTATTTTATATCTAAGAAAATCCTTTTACAATATATTATTAATAAATTCGTTCAAATATGTTTTTTGTCTGTTAATATATCAAATAAGAATAGTTCGTTAAGGAAACCTTATGACGAAATTTATAAAAATTCTGTAATAATAATAATATTTGCTTTCAGTATATTAAATTATTCGTGTCTGAACAAAATTAGTAGCTTAGTAAGATCTCTTCGTATAAATTCAGTCTGAAGTCGGTTATATATATATATATATATATATATATATATATATATATATATATATATATATATATATATATATATATATATATATATATATATATATATGCCTAAACCATTTGACTAATCTAAGTAAAATTTTGCTTGGGATTTCTGGATGCAACGTAAACTGCAGGCTACCTTAATGATGAATGATAATTACCTTCTCTCTAATTTTATATCCTTAACAGTTTGCAAACGCTTAGTATTAAATTCTCATCTTGTTATTAAGTTGTTTACCTAGCATTATTTAACATAACAGGTAGCTGTTTCTGAGAGTAAACACAGGACAACAACATTATTGCTTGATATAAATTAATTTCTAAAGTCAAGGATAGCCAAAGGGTTTATTGCTGAAAATTTTTAAATTAATCGAGTAAGGCTTTCACATCTTCCATTAAAGACATTTTTTACTTTGTCTATACTGATGGGCTTTGTCCATCAGTAGAACTTTATATGGAATATATAAATACAAAACGTATCAGCTACATAACCTTACTTTGTAAAATTGAAAACGACATTATATGATATAATCGAGTCAAAAGAAAGGCCGAAAAAACTAATATAAATATGCATTGGTGACTAATTTTTATGTAACTGTTTAAGGTTCAAAAATGTGTGTCAATTAAATATGAACATCCAAATATGTATTTCTTTGAGATTGTCGAGTTAAAAGAAAAGCCGTATAAAATTATACAAATGTGAATTGGTGAGTAATTTTTATGCAAATATTTAAGTTCAAAAGTGTTTATCGGACAAATATTAACATGCAAATATATATTTTTTTTGAGATTTTCGAGTTAAAAGACAGGCTGAAAAAATATTGTAACTATGGATTGGTTAGTAATTTTTATACAAATATTTAAGTTTACAAACATTTATAGGGAAAATATATACTTCTTTCAGACTCTCGAATTTAAAGAAAACTGAAGAAAAAATAATGCAAGTATGTATTGCTGAGCAATTTTTAAGCAAATATTTAATTTCAAAACGTATATTAGGCAAATATAAACATGACATTATATATTTCTTTAGAATTCTGGAGTTAAAAAAAATGGAAGAAAAAATAATATAAATATGTATTGGTGAGAAATTTTTACTCAAACATTAGAAAACATTTATCGGAAAATTATAAGCGTGCACTTCTAATTGTATTTTAAACCATGACAGTAAATCGCAGACACTTTTAACGTAGGATTACGTTTCTCCATAACGGTCCTCGGTAAAGCAAAATTTGAGACATTAAAACCGTCGTCGCCAGTTATAAATCAAGAGTGGCAAAATATTATTTCTAAAAGGTGTTTTGTTAATCCTTTTTCTCCCTTCATACTTAAACAAAAACGATAAATGAGGTACTATTTTAAAGATTCTCGCTTCATGCTAATTGTTAATTCCGAATTACACAATTAGGGTGAGTGTCCAAAATGTCACCCATGTGTCCAATATTGCCTACTCGTGTTTCTAAAGTATGATTCGTGCTATGCATGAGAAAATGCAGTAACTTCTTAGTTCTGGGTTTGTACTAACAGCGGCGATAGCGACAACTCTCTTATCAATGAACTATATGGCGTCTGAAGTTGTTTTGGCTGTTGTCTTCGTAAACTTTGGCTCTAAAGGATCAGAATCCAGTAAATCACCAAGTATGTGCAGCCAAATTCTAATTTTGTTTATACCATTTGAAGTTGCATTAAACAGAGACTTTGTTAATAACGCCTTTTAACAGGTGCTCCTGATTTCGCCTAGTAGGCGGTAAGAGGAACAGAGGTAGGGGATATTAGGAACCGCTCTAGAGTTCACTGGAAATTTTAATTTTTCCAGTTTAGTTACATAACTTAAACTGGCACTGGTTTTGGAGCTGGTTGATCTCAGGATACCAAAGGAAATAGTTCTTAGGGATGTTCTTTGAGTTTCCTGCCCAATCAGAAACTAAAAAGGGGATGAAATGTCGAAACAAGTTAGAGTAGGCGATATTTGAGACACCTACCTTATTCTTAAAAAAATTCTTCTATTTTTTCTTAAAAAGATATGGTTCCGTCCAACTATCGGAGTACACTGGGAAACTCATTTATTGACATTTACACGACACATTACCCTCCATTTTCTGACATATTTAACTCATTTTTCTTACCATCAACCTATTCTGTATAGGGTTATCACTCATCCTTCTCTTCTTATGTAGGAACTAGCTGAAAACCCGCGCTTCGCTACGGAGTACATTCAAATTAAATGCAACGGTCAATGTATGCAATTAATGCCAATATATATATATTTATAATAAATGCGACGATCAATGTATACAATTGATGTAAATATATATATATATATATATATATATATTTATAAAAAAATCGTAAGGGATATTTATTTTTTTTTGATAATATCCAATCGTCTGCTGCATTAGAAAGAAAAATAATATCATTTTTGTCTATTTAGGTGTTATGCACGTGACGATAAATTTATTTAAAGTACCAGAAAAAGAAATCACGTGATCGGAATTTAATAAATTAAATTCTAAAAATTAATCTTTAAAAATTCACCCAAAATCAGAAAATGAAGGTAAAGGTTCGAAAAAGATTTCATTTTAAAGAAATTTTTAGGATCTTTCTCGCGATATAAATTTTATAACCCTCCAATTATTTATTTAAAATGCAAACTTAAAAAAAAGTTACAAAAGCAGCTTAAAAATTTAATTTAAAAAATCTAAGAAGAATTTTTCAAAAATCTCTCTTAGTGCACCCCTACACCATAAGAAGAATCGCCATGCAACATGTCAGCCCTTTAGGTCCGGCGGTTTGGTCTGTGCGTTGTAAGTCAGTGAGTCAGTTACGGAACTGTTTTATATATATAGATTTATTGTTAAAAAAATAGGTAAGCAACGATAAGTAATCCTACGTTAATAACCCACGGTAGTTTCGTTAGAAGAGATTACCTGAAATGTTTTTAGTGTATTGAGGTTTATCACAGGCACTTGACACATTCATCGTCGTTGCAGTCTGTAATTGTTTGGTTTTAGTATTTCATAGTTACTGATGCCTTTTGGAAAATTTTGTAATACTAGTACCCCGTATAAATTAAAAAACGAAATATTAAGTTTAAAATCTGGGTTTTTTTTTCTCCTATGACATATTTTAGTTTCAATACTCTGTTTAATTAGAAATCGAACGAGGCAGCACTTTAATCAACAAACATTTTTCTCTGGAATAATATAATTACACCAAAATGTAAGTCCCATCAGACTTTGACGTGTCAAGGTTCGAGGGAAATTTTATTCCCAAAAGCTTTATCCCGCTTCTATTCTCATTCCAGACATAAACATCCACTAATGACATACCCCATGACACGAAAATTATCACCAAATCCCCAGAGAAGAAACCCTTAAAAATAATCCCTAAATCGTGCAGTCTAGAGATTACCGCTGTATCTTAGAGCTTTAATTTTGATTGTGTTGTTAAACTTTCCAGCAAACCAGGGCCCTTTTACATTCATGGCGTAAAATGTTTTATTATTTAAATGCTTTTATACAATTTTGAATAGTTTAAGCGAAAAGACCTGCTGAAAAGTGTTATCTTTGAGGATTGTTATTTTGTTGCATGGGATGCAAATTGTGAATTGTGCGAGGGAGAATTTATATAAAAAGGAGGTAGAATAAAATACAGCATGTGACAGGAAAGGAAATTGAGCCACGCAATTGCCAAATCCGTTAAGTCCACAAAACAAACAGTTGAGAAAAGTGATAAAATAATATAATTTTTTTTTTAAATTCCTCTGAAAATGTAAATTGAAATAAACACTGTAGAACGTATTATTGCCGATGTAGGTTTTATGTGACATCATCTAAACGCTATAAGATTGAATATACTTGGAGTGATCTTTATTATTACTACAATTTTTGCGTGACTAAGAGACTTGACAAGGGAAAAACATCCAATTCAGTCTTCAAATTATTTTTGCACTACAGAAATAAAATTTAAATAACTGTCTAACCATTCCCAAATACTCCCTTCTGCAGCAGTTAGACTGACATTGACTCATTTATTTTACTTTTTTTGTGATGAAACAGCACTAAACAATTTACCGTTATCATCAGGTACTTGCTTTTGTGTTTGAATTGCATTTTTACAACGATTTACAACAGAGTATGGACTTAACTTGATTGGCTTCTGAAAAAAAGGGACTTATTAGTCGATGACAAAAAAAAATTTCATTTAGTAGTGTTAATTCTTATTATTTGGATATTTCTTATGAATATGAAAAGTTAGGAGTCAATCAGGTGCTTTGACAAAAAAAAATTCAGAAATTTCAAAATGTGGACTGAACCTGTTTGGCTCGTGGATGGCTCAATTATCAGTGTTAGAAAAATTCCTCATGAGAACAAGGTTCAACCGGCAATTGTGTTTCGGGGATTTTATGACTTCGTTTACAATCCAGGTAAGTTGGGGTAACTTGGTCATAGATTTTCAACTTTTTAAAATACTATACTTTTAACACATTAAAATTATAGTAACATGTATAATTTTCAAAAATATTTGTATTACATGCATTTTAGTAAGTCTTAGGGAGTCTGTTTAAGCTATGATATTGAATTTTATTATATATATATATATATATATATATATATATATATATATTGTATATATTTTTAAATACAGGTGGGCTCCATTCCCCTGATAAATGGGGTAAGTGGACCATTCAGGTATATTTCTCATAAGAAACAACGAAATCTGTGACTGGGTAAATGGGTCCAATGCTTGTATGTCTAGAAAAATAATACCCCTATTTAAAAATAATTTTTCAAAGCAATTACAAAATGGCTGTAGTTTTGTTGACTTCTGCTTACCAGTGTTGCCACAACAAAGTGGAATTTCCAGCTTATATGTAAAGGAAAAATCTGGGAGGTGAATGCCCAGTTACCCCATGGGCCCAGTTACACTAATTTACCTTATATTGTTATAAAATGAAATTGTTGTTTAAAAGGTTAAAAAAATTATCAACAATAATAATCAATAGAGTAGCGTGAATTTACTTATGCATTACTTTAAATAAATTATCTTCGACATTCAAATTAGTATTGCTTGATTGATACAAAACTTCCCTAAAAGTTCATTAACAGTTATAAAAATCCTATAAAACAAATGGAAGTATGATAAGCTGCTTAAATATTTCTGTAAACTTTGAAAAGATAATTAAAAAATGATTCTGCTCTTTCAAAATTTTTATCAAATGCTTTCTTCTAATGATCTGCAAGTTAATTTAAAATCTTTACTTAGTTATAAACTTCATTACTATATAATTAAACTATAATAATATCAAACAGCAGAATAAAAAATGATTCTGCTGTTTGACAATTTTTATGAAATGCTTTCTTCTAATGATCTGCAAGTTAATTCAAAATCTTTACTTAGTTATAAACTTCATTACTATATAATTATCCAACATATATAAATAGCCTGCGTTTGTATATAATTTACCACAGAAAATATAAGGCAATATAGTATGGTGTATATTATCAATAAAACTATTGTATCCTTAAAAGGAGTAGAAACACAATGAAGTTCCGTTAAAATCAAGCAGCAGTTGACAAATTGATCAAACCGAGCTCAACCTAAAAAAAAATTTGGCTATAGGAACAAAAATGAAGAATTTACGTCTAAATATTTCTTGGATGGGTTTATTATGTTCCCTAAGTTACAAATAGATTAAAACGTTTAGTCAATTTATATATTAAGTATTAGTGAGTATTATTGAGTATTATTAATCTATACTATTAAGTACTATTAAGTACTTATCTATATTATTAAGTACTATTATGTATTATTATCTATCTATTAGGTATTATTAACTAATTTATTTATCAAGTATAAAAAAATTAGCTTAGCAATTTGGCTAAAAGAAGAAAAATGAAGAAATTTCGTCTAGACATTTCTTGTATTGGTTTATTCCGTTCCCTAAGTTACAAATAGATTAAAATATTTAGTAAATTAATCTATCAATTATGTACTATTAAGTATTATTACTATATACTATTAAGTACTTGTATATATTATTAAGTACTGTTAAGTATTATTATCTATCCATTAAGTATTATTAAATATTATTAAGTAATTTATTTATTAAGTATAAAAAAAATCTTAGCCTAGCAATTTGGCCATGTGAAGAAATTACGTCTAAACATTTCTTGGATTGATTTATTCCGTTCCCAAAGTTACAAATACATTAACATGTTTAGTAAATTTATCTAAAAATATACTTTTATTTAGATATAACTTCCGAATTAACTTGCGTTTTAAAGAAAATTCGAATTATAGGAGGCTTAATAGGTTACAGATCATTATATTCATGTTATAATTTTGAAGAATGTAGAATGTGGTTAAACCACTATTTAAAAAAGTTTATGCCACAGAAAAAGGAAAAAAACAATCACAAAAATGTAAATTGAATTTCGAGCAGCAAAAATTGTCAGTTTTTGATAAAATCAGATGTGACATTATTAGTTTTATTCTACTTAACCTGTAAACCGTTTGAAAGTTTTAAAACTGTCAAAAATTCCCATAAAGCCTGTGAATACGTCATTTCAAACCACACGAAATGTCTTGGTTTATTCCCAGCGGAAAACTGAAGTACAAAGATTATTTTCATACTTAATTGGGAATTGTATATGTCAAAACGGGAAAGGCATAGAATTTTGATATTTATTCTCTTGTTGATTATAATCATGGGACACTAAAGAAATTATGCTATTATTTTTAAGTTTAGAAAATATAATAAACGTTATTGATATCTATATCTTATCTATATATATATATATATATATATAAAGACAGATAACGCACAGACCAAACCGCTGGAACTAAAGGTCTGAAATTTTGCATGGCGATTCTTCTTATAGTGTAGGAGTGCACTAAGAGAGGTTTTTGAACATTTCTCCTTAGATTTTTTTTAAATTAAATTTTTAAGCTGTTTTTGTAAAAAATTTTAATATTTATTTCACAAGAAATATCATAAGAATTCCTATAAAATGAAATCTTGTCGAATCTTTACATTCATTTTCGGATTTTTGGAATTAATTTTTAGAATTTAATATATTAAATTCTGATCACGTGGTTTCTTTTCTCTTTGTGATACTTCATATTAATTTTGCGTCACATGCATAACAATGAAATAAATTTACAAAAAAATACTAAAATGCAATAAAAGATAAAATTTAACCACTAGACTAATTGAGATGGAATTTTTTAAGAATTTAATTCAAATTAGTATATTTTATGGATATTAAACATGCAAAATAATTACATTCATTGACCGTTGTATTTAAATTGAATGTACTCCGTAGCGAAGCACGGGTATTCAGCTAGTTACTTATAAATTCATTGAAAAATAATATTAAATTGATATAAAATTGAGTTTTTTACAGGAGTAAAATATCGTTTAAAGTTTTCCCAAAGATTTTTATAATTTATTTGAAGGAGAAAATATGTTGAAATACTTGCATAAAACTTGTAAAGGCTATTCCATTTGCAAAAGGTTATTTTTAAATCCCCAATAGCAAGTAAAATGAAGAATATAATTTTTATGTAATCGATCGCAAAAGCATTTGTTGTTTGTCCATAGTGGCTATAAGAGCTGATGCTCTGTGGCGTTAAAAAAATATTTTTATGGATTCTAAAGTAGTTAATTTTGCATTTACTGTTATGAATTTTTAGATGTTGTTTTTATTAGTTTGATCTTGCCTTTATCTATTCAAAGTATGCATTCCAAATTCTATTTACGTAGACGTTCTAAGTCATCCGTTTTAAAATTCAGTTACCCATTGTACACCACGTTTCCCTAATAAAGGGGTTCTGTATTGTGTAAAATACGAAAATTAGATAAGGTATAAAATAAGATTAAAAAGGCTTTAATTTTTTTTTTCAATTGAGAGGAGTCTGAAGATTAGACAATCAATGAATGAATATAATTTTTAATAGCTTCTTTTGTATTTTTTTTTGCTTATGATAATTAATCAGAATAAAGTTCTACATTTAAATATTATATTTATCTAATTTGTACTTAAATGATTGGTTAAAGGCTATTCACTGACATCGGAATAATTTTTTATCAAGCAAAATTATTTTTTTGTTATATATGTGTAATGAAATTTATCCGCAATACCCTGCCTATTATCCACTGCGGTGTATAATCCGCTGTCATAAATTTCACCAAGGACATATAAAAAAACCCCTCCTTTTGTCCAGGACGGCTTATAATTCACTGCGAATTGAGCGCCTATTCACCTGCTTCCTTTTAACACACGTTGTACTACAAAATTAAAGCGAAATTGGCCGATGCAACTAGAGCGTTAATGTTCCATTTCCGAATAAAATGTATAACTGCATACTTAATATAATCATCACGCACAGTTTTAAAATTTTCTGTAGAAGCATAAAGAGTAGCTTATTTTACCAATAACCAAAAAAAAAATTACAAAAGTAAAATTAAAAAAAAATGTTGGTACGAAGTTTGATACTCAAACCATCATGCCGTAAGTTAATACATACAGTTCACTGGAGTCTATGCTAACTATTTACAGAGACGTAAAGCAGTTAATTATCGGAATCCTGTATCGTGTAGTTTGTTCTAAACATCAAAGGTTAAAAAATTTCAGATATTCCGTTAAAACTACTTTTGTATCGGAATTGAAAACTTTAGTAAAAGAGACAATTTTTACTATTCCAGTAACATCTAAAACACTTCTAGAGAATTTATAATATTTGGTGAAGGATTAATTTATTCCGAAATGAAATTCCAATTACACGCTGAATTACGTTCCCTTAACTAATTTGTTACAGTAACAGCGGATTGTGTGGCATCTCGGTTACCTATATCCACCAACAATAACTGTAAGCTTTTTATTCTTCCGTATATCTTACGCACTTTCGCCTTCAGGGTATATTCCATGTGTCAAAGAAAATTCTTGGACGTCGCAAATGAAATAGTTTTGAAGTACACGTAGTTGAGGAAGGTAGAAGCTAGTCATCAGAATACTTTTCCCTCCCATCCCTCCAATTACTTGCAAGAAACTAATTGCTCAAACTTTTCAGGTGCTATATTAGAATACAAATCAACCAGATTGACAGGTGATTGAGAGGTTTATGACGCCGTCTACAGTGAATAAGGAATATTTTATAGCTCTTTTTCAGAACTATAAAATTTTCACTGCGGTCTCTGGAAAAAATATGGAGATATGATGCAGTTGTCTATAAAATAAATTCATAAATTTTAAAGTGTTTTAATGTATAATAATCCAAATCATTGCTCCTCCAGTGTTTTAAAATGGTTTTTAATTAGATTCATGATTCCAAAAATTTGATCCACGAACTCCTAGTAATGTTGATATTTTGACAGTTGTAAGAGATCTTAAGGTGATGAAGTCTTTCTCAATCGTAATCGTTCAAGGCCTAATATTTAGACAAAAAAATTATTAAACCAAATTTTCATACTCACTGAACAGGATAACTTATGAGATTCATATGGTAACGAATCCATTAGAATTGTTTTTCACAAAAAGTGTAAATGAACTTTCCATTATAAGGAATAATTGCATAAAAATGTAAAACATAGCTCTCTTACTCCGTTTTTCACAACATGGATTTCAAAGGAAATTTTTTAGAGTTGCTACACGTGGAAAATCAACTTATGGTATAATAAAGCTCTAATTTATCTTTTTTTTAAAATTCTTCGGCGATTTAATCGATAGTTGACTTTTTATGTCAATTCTGTTGCAAGTTTCTATTGCGAAATTTCCTGTGGAAGGACGTTAGACGTAGCGAGTTAAACAAAGCAGAAAAGTTGTACGACATTAACTGAATAGCCAAATCAGATGACTCCATGAAGGTGATCAGCCTATGCGTTTTTTTGTTTTTTTTACGCACTGATTTAGTTTCACGTGTTTGAAGAATTTAATCATACAAGTGAGGTACGGGATATCTCCATTTGAGTTTACAATATGTCCGCACAGTGTGCTGTAGTGTCTTATCGCCAAGTTGATTTACCAGAATTGTGTGACAATTGTTAAAGAACACCTGTTGTCATTTTATAGAAGCTGGACAAGATCCTTTCTTGGTCATCCGTCCTTGTAGTTACTCAACACTTTATGTACCACATTATGAATTAATAAACGAAAACTCACAAAATTTTTTATTTATATTAATTCAATGCTAACCAACAAATAAATTTTAAAAAAATACTCACCTTCTTAAAATTTAATTAATTACTATTAGTTGATTGAACTGGTACTTAAAAGTACCGCCAGTATTATAGACTTACAAGAATCTTCAAACTTTGAAAATTAATCAAAATGTCGCATCATATGACTACATAATAATTATGTGCGAGCAGTTTCTAATTTAAAAGATTTAGAATTAACATACAATATTTATGAAAGGCTTTTGAGATTCTGGAATGTCATTAGTATTTTATTTTTTTCAACTGTAATTGTTAGAATCTTTAAGCGTAACTTTTGAAACGGTAACAAGACGTCTGAAAGAAAACTTTAAACAAATTTACAGATTTTTGTTTAATATTGATGGTTTCTTCACAAGAACCCGAAATTCATAAATGTAGTTAGAACTTAAATAAAATATATTAACGTTTTTTTGCAATGGAAATCAAAATAGTTTTATTTTTATAGCAAAACAATTATTTCCTTCTATTCGAACAAAATATATCCATTTATTACACTCAGCATTGCTTTGCTTTCCGATAATTTCCACTTCTGAGCCATCATTTAAAGTTGTTTAAAAAATAAATGACTGTCTTTTTTATACTTAAGTTTTACCACTAATAACGCATTGCAATATTTATCCTTCCCACGTTAACTGCAATTTGCACAATATTTATTCCACTGCGTGTAATTTATTCTAAATTACCAAAAGTTTTTACGGCTTTGTTATATACACAATTCTTTTAAGCATATTCTTCCGGAACACACGATACATTTTATTATTTTCACTGTAAAGGTGGTAATTATTATTATTATAATATTTATGATGTGCAATGGTAATTATGTCTGAATCCGCCCAAGCACACATACGCACTTCTACCACCCATCATAAATTCAGACCTGATGACTTGAATAATAGATCACTTTGTGCCGGCATAATTAGGTAAATGGCAAGTCGTATTGAGAAAATATAAGTAATTTATCTGCATTATACGACTTTATTAAGAAAAATTCAAACTAGTTAATTATTAACGGTATCCGAGCGTTATATTCATCTTGTTTTCCACCATTACTCATTCCGATAATTACAGATTTTCCAAATCCGGAACACTTAGGGGTATTCTTAATGCTAAATTATGAATGAATGTCGCCTGAAATGTCTCCATATTGGTGAGAATTCTTAGCAAATGTTTACGTCATTGTTGCACTTCCTTCCAAAATCCATTAGTCAAGATTTCTACCTGCCAAAGGCACTTGTCTTACATTTACAGGAAGCTTGATTCAAGTGAGTGGCAGGGGGCCGTTTCTATTTTCTCGAATGTTGCTATTAAATAGAGTCAGGATATTTTACCGGAAATAAGTTTCTGTATGATCAAATATATATATGTAATAAAGCATTGAATACAATCAGCGCTGGAATATTCTTAGAAAAAATATCTTTACCTTTGATAAGTATTCATAAAAATATCTTTTGAGTAAGCACGCAGTTTGAGAAAAGTGAAAGTTTAAAGCGTGCAATATTAAAGTGAAACTCATAAAAAAAATGAATTTCGTACGAAGGTAGAGAAATTTGAATTAAAGTAGGAGCTCACTAAATCAGACATTGGTTTTGAATTCGATTTAACAATATAACGGTAAATAACCACAAATAGCGACTATGCGTTAAGAAGTTCTAATTAAACAATAAGGATTTGGGTTTTTGAATAGATCTATGCTTATATAGGATGTATTTCAACACAAATGGAACCTTCAAATTCGTTTTCTTTTTTACTGCGTAAGTTTGCAAAATTATACACTTCCAGTGTGCTAGGTAGTATTAGGCTTAGGTTTCGTCATTGTTATGGGTTTTAGCAAGGCATAACAGATGTGTACACTGAAAGAAAAATGAATTTCAAATGTTAATTCTTCGTTTTGAATGCCCATAAAACAAGCAAAACCTTGGTCCCTTGTTACCTTGTACGCTGTAGTTGCATATTTTTGCAACTGGTTTCGCCCATCAGGGCGCTCTGTGTGAATTTTGCCATCCCGTCAAGTTTTCCCTGAGATAACTGAAACTTGAGGATAATCAACATTTTGCCATCCCGTCAAGTTTTCCCTGATTTAACTGAAACTTGAGGATAATCAACATTTTGCCATCCCGTCAAGTTTTTCCTGATTTAACTGAAACTTGAGGATAATCAACATTTTGCCATCCCGTCAAGTTTTCCCTGATTTAACTGAAACTTGAGGATAATCAACATTTTGCCATCCCGTCAAGTTTTTCCTGATTTAACTGAAACTTGAGGATAATCAACATTTTGCCATCCCGTCAAGTTTTCCCTGAGATAACTGAAACTTGAGGATAATCAACATTTTGCCATCCCGTCAAGTTTTCCTTGAGATAACTAAAACTTCAGGATAATCAAAATTTTGCCATCCCGTCAAGTTTTGCCTGAGATAACTGAAACTTGAGGATAATCAACATTTTGCCAAACCTGTATAAATTGCGTTTTAGTCAAATCGACACACTACTCAACAAACTACCTGTTTTTATTTCCAGATACTTCTATGTATAATACTAGTGTTTCAGAATGTTTTTCCTCTTCCTCACTTCTTTTTGAAAAAGTCTTTCTCACCGGAGTACTTGCAGAATGTTTTTTTTTGTAGATTTATTGCTCATGGACATCGCAATCTATTATAAAACCATCAACTGCGCTGATCAAAAATACTTCTTCATTGCCTGCAAGCCGTTTCAAAAGTATAATTAATTTATAAGTAAAGTACCTTATAGTATATTTTAAGGTTACTCAAAAAGTTTTGTATCATTGCGAGTTTTCCTAACTGTGTTGAATAAAAAAAATCCTGACAGTTGTTGTTCAGCATCATCGATTTAGTAAAAAAAGACACCCTGCGCACATTAATACTGAAAACAGAATGTAAAAAATGAATATTTGTTTGGTTGTGATTTTCAAAACCATGGCATCGTTGAAACAATGTGCAGCGAGAAATACAGTCCAGAGTGCAAATGGATATAGTGGCTAATGGAGAGCATTTTCAGCAACATACATAAATGGTCCTGAAGATAGGAAATGTCTCAGTTTCTTTCTTCCACTCTTTATGACATGACAATTTTCGAAATCGTGACCAAACAAATGTTTATTTTCTACATTCTATTTTAAGTATTTATGTGCACAGGGTGTCTTTTCTTACTGAATCGATGATACTGAACCACTTTGTAATTGACTTTTTTTCCGTATCTCGTACTCTTTTTGAGATAAAAATGCTAATTCCAAACTTTGCCGATAGATGGCGTTGTGAGTTATCTCATCGAGTAGCGCATAGCCTTTTTACTATACTTAGACACAAACTTTATGGCTTAAGCTGTCACCGTTCAGATGTTAAGGGGGTGTAACGGATATAGGGGTAAACCCTGTATATTCTAGAATTATACTTATTCTATGTACTACGATAGAAAATCATTTAATTACATATTTTAATGACTACCACTTAACAGATTGACATAATTTACAAAATATTTCAGCCACGTAAAAAATATGATTCTTGGTTTCTAAACATATACTAACATGAATTTTACTTCATATTTCTCTGTGTAGACACAGATCATATTTTAAAGGATTCTGAAAAGATATGCTATGTTTCTCAAATTTCTAATATATAAATATGTTACATCTGTATATGAAACATAGGCATGACAAATTTTCGTAAGTCATATCAATATTTATTAAAGGTCGATGACGTCTTTTTATGGTTCATAATTTTTAAAAGCCCGTATTTTATGCACAGTGCTTAAAAACATGAAATGAATACCCGCTCATTTTGGATTAAAGTACAAACGACTCAACAAATTTTAAAACATATTATTTATGAAAATTTCTAAACGTTGTGTTTTTATTTCTTATTTTAAAAACTGAATCATACCACATTCTAATTCGACCCTTGTGAATGGTGAACATGGATTTATTAAAACTAAAGTAAACATTTATTGAGGCATTTCAGTAAAACATATAACATATATTTTCCAAATTATGATCTTAGGATTCTAAATGTCTAGCATCAATTTAATTTATATTTCTCTCGACTTTGTAGACACAACTCGTATTTTTAGTGATTCGCCAGAGATATGATATGTTTATCAAATTTGTTATATAGATATAGTTATACCTGCATATGAAACATAGATATGATAAATTTTCGAACGTCATATCAATATTTTCTAAAAACAAGAAGAAGAGTTTTTACAGTTCATAATTGTTAAAATTCATACTTGTTAAGTTTATAATTGTTAAGTTCATAATTGTTAATGCTAGACATTTAGAAACCCAAGATCATATATTTTCAAAATTATGATCTTGGGTTTCTAAATGTCTAGCATAAATTTAATTTATATTTCTCTCGACTTTGTAGATACAACTCGTATTTTTAGTGATTCGCCAGAGATATGATATATTTATCAAATTTGTCATATAGATACAGTTATACCTGTATATGAAACATAGATATAAATTTTCGAACGTCATATCAATATTTTCTAAAAACAAGAAGAAGAGTTTTTACAGTTCATAATTGTTAAAATTCATAATTGTTAAGTTTATAATTGTTAAGTTCATAATTGTTAATGCTAGACATTTAGAAACCCAAGATCATATATTTTCAAAATTATGATCTTGGGTTTCTAAATGTCTAGCATAAATTTAATTTATATTTCTCTCGACTTTGTAGATACAACTCGTATTTTTAGTGATTCGCCAGAGATATGATATATTTATCAAATTTGTTATATAGATATAGTTATACCTGTATATGAAACATAGATATGATAAATTTTCGAACGTCATATCAATATTTTCTAAAAACAAGAAGAAGGGTTTTTACAGTTCATAATTGAGGCGTTGAAAGGCAAAGTGGTGTAAGTCACATTTTCAACTTTTTTCATTTGAGGGCAATTATGTAATCACCATGTTCAATTTATGGTGGAATTGTAAATAGTTATTATTTGCAATATTGTAATAATTGTTATGAATTATAATTTGTTCAATTTATAGTGGAATTTTTTGTAGTTTTTGCAGTTAAACTCTTTTGACTTACACCACTTGACTTACTGACTTACACCAATTTGCCTTTCACCGCCTCAATTGTTAAAAGTCGTATTGGATGCACAATGTTTAAAAACATTAAAAGATTTCCCGTGATTTTTACACCAAAATACAAACGCACTTTTTAAATCTTTAGTTATTACATATTATTTATAAATCGTACCATATTTTAATACAAATCTAGTGCAGAGTGAACATATATTAAAAATAAAAATAAACATACTTTCAGGCATTTCGGGAAGTCATATAACATATATTTACAAAAAAATATTAAAATTTGCAATTCCCTCTTAACTTTTCAGTGGATATTCCCAACCACTTCCTTACCCTAAAGATTTTATCTCCAGTTCCTTTTCTGCACTTACTAGTTCATTCTTTTTCTTCTTTTTTTAATCGTCAACTCAACTAAGCTTTCGCGATAAAAAAAGAGGAAAATAACTCCTCCTTATCGAATATCTAGAATTCTGCCTGAGAAATTCTTAAGTAAATATCATGGATAACGACAAAAGAGAGATTTCTCTTTTTTAGGCAAAATAAACCCTATTAGCATGGATTTGACACACGTGAAACCCTTATGCGTTCAGTAAAGCTTTATAAATAACGACTTTCAAATGCAAAGTACCTCACCGGAAGTGTATCATTTTCCAAACTTATTTACATGTATTTATTAGTCATGTTTTTTCTTTCCACTTGTTTTAGTTATCTGAAATGACTCGATAGTTTTATGGGAATAAATTTTTCTTCGCATTATTAACTATTTTTTTTTAAATGAACGCGGCATGCATTTTTAAACATGAAGAGTCTTAAACGTATTTATTTTCTCATTTAAACGATACTTTTTGAAAATCGATAGTGCGGATTCTCTTTTAAACCATTTTCCTTTTGTGTGCGTCATAAAGTAGGAATTCTCAAAATTTATTTATTTGGAGTTTCACTGGCAATGTCGTTTCTTCTTTCATTGGGAATTTATGTAATAAGGCATTAAGGAAAAATGTCGCTATTTAGTATCTATTTTTTTTGGTTTTAATTATGTTATTTCATAAAGTAATTATTTTTCAGATTTCTTACGCTCTTGAAAAATATTAAGGACAATCGCTCGAGGAAAATATTTTTTACAATTCTACATAAACGTAAATTATGTTTTAGAATAAATAAAAACCTAATAAAATGTATATTTGCTAACTTTGATTATTTTACTATTTTAATTAACGATATATATATATATATATATATATATATATATATATATATATATATATATATATATATATATATATATATATATATATATATATATATACATATATATATGTATGTATATATATATATATATATATATATGTATGTATATATATATATATATATATATATATGTATGTATATATATATATATATATATGTATATATATATATATATATATATATATATATATATATATATATATATATATATATATATATGTAAATAAGAATAAGATGAAAGAGAAAACCAGTAATACCTCTAAAGCTACATGAAGCCAGGAACATCCAACATGTAATGATAAGTATGAAAACGGTTTTTGACAGCATTTCTTCATCAGCGGTGTCAATACTGTCTAAAAACCAATGGATTGTTTCTGATGAGTATGATCTATTAAATAAACACACTCAGACACCGTACAATCCATTATTAACAGAAGAATTGAATAATAAATGAATTTGTATTAAAGTACTTAACCAAAGAACACCAAGCCTGGCGCTAGTCAGAGTGGAAGTTAAGAACTTGTAACCGCTAGATGACTGACGTCATAACTTGCAACCATTGAGGTAGTGGTTACTCAGTTACAGACTTACTTAGGTAACTTATTTTAAGACTATTATACCATTATTTATTTAGTTTTATTATTGTTACTACTATTAGTTAATTATTTTTTATTATTCTTATGTTTTTATTTTTGTTTTTAGTAGTTATTATTTTTATTTTAACCTATTTATGTTTAACTTATTAATGCAACAGAACAAACTATTCATTAAAACAAAAACAACCAATTATGTTTTTGGATAGACTAACTGGGTAATTATTACTAGTTAGCACTGCTTTCAAGTCTATAATATGCTTAATCCTATTGTCTTTAGAACATAGCCTATTTATACGAACTAACTGATTTACAATAATGTTATTAAAAACAGATTTATGTAAACAGGTTAGATAATTTTGAAATTTAACAATATTAAAATTATATTCAGATCTTTTGTCGTATAAGTCATAAGTTAATTTATTGTTAGTACTTAATTTAATATTGATATCTAGAAAGTTTACATTAATATTATCATGGCTACTTTTAATTAGTTCCAAATTAGGAGGGTAAAAATTTAAGTCTATAGGGTTGTTACTTTTATTTATTACTATTATATCATCTATATATCTAAATATATTGTAATTGCTATTTTCTATATTATTAATTTCAAAATAATATAAGTATAAATTAGCTAGCATACTTGAAGCATTACCACCTCGTGGTACACCTTTGGACTGTAAGTATATACTATTATTATGAACTATGTAATTATGTTTAGTTACTAATTCTAGGAGCCTATTGAAACGAGTTAGTTTAATTTCGTTGTTTAAGTATTGAATATTATTTTGTACTAACATTATGATTATTCTATTTAAATCAATTATATCAATATTATTAAATAGATCTTTAAAATCATAAGTTACAATATATTTACAGTTATCTAATGTTTGTAGTTTTCTAATTAGACTATAGCTATTATCAATTATACCACAAACACCTGATATTATATTTTTATAGATTAATTTAAGGTATTTTAATAATAATTTACTTGCTTTTGTAGCATAAGTATTATGACCACAGGTTACTGCTCTAAAAGCAATAGGTGTTTTATGAAATTTAGGAACTAAAGTTATATAAGGAAAATGATAAATGTTAGATGAAATACCTAGCAGTTTATATTTAGCTATGATTTTCTTAATAATAATATTAGTAGTTTCATTTAATGGCTGAAAAAGATCACTATTTTCTAACTGTTTTTTTAAACATATGGCAAAATATTTTTTACAAATTATAGCATAGTTGTTGGCTGCTTTATCTACATAAGTGACTATAAAGTCATCTTGTAATTTTGTAATAGCAGCTTTAAAGTGTTTATAAGGATTATTAATGTTATTACTATTATTGTTATTATTGGGTAATTTAGCTTGTACTAGTTTTAGTAAATTAATTTTCCAAGGGTTGAAAGCTTCAGTAGGTACAGAATAATTAATTGCTATTTTGTAAATAAATTTATCTAAATCAGCATTTAAGAAACTAATGATTTTCTTATTATTATTAGTACTAGGTATTCTAAACTTAGTTCCTAAATTCATCAAATCTCGCAGTGCATCATCTTCCACAATATCCATATTGCCTGTTATTACATGACCATGTGTCGTATCTAAATAACTATTGTAAATGGGCAGATGACAAACACAAGTTAAATTTAATGACTCAGAAAAAATTTTTGAAACCTGATTATAGTTAAATATACGTCTACCCATAGGCAGAGTATATTTAAAGGCACGTTTTATTTTTATTTCTTTTATAGGAAATATATCATGAAGTTTATCAAATATACTATTGAAGTTAATATAATTAAGTTTTAGGTTAGTAAAATTTAGTACACAAAATGTGTTATTATCTGAATTTTGTTTTTTATATAAGTTTATTTTTAAATGTTTTGCCCGTGTTAGTATTAAATCATATACCAGATGCTGATAATGATAATTCTTTAGTTTCGTATTTAAAAATAGTTGATAAAGCTTAATGATATGTTTTTTAACGATAGAAAAAATCCAAGCTTTTAATATTTTATATTTATAATCAATTATAAACCTTTCCTGAAAACTTAATAAGGCAGTTTTATATATGTTACTATCAAAAGTCTTACTTTTATTATAACTTTTACCTCTTTTAGTTCTTTTTGAGGACTGTGTATCTTCAATTAGATTAGGGTAAATAGGTTGAGCTGACACATCAGTAAAATTAAATTTAACTATATTTTTTTGTTTAAACATTTGATTAAGGCCATATGGAAAGAGAGTTTTATGTTTTTGCATATAAATATTTTCATAATATAACCTTTCAGAGGGTGATTTAATTATATCTAGTATGGTGATTACAATATTTTCAAAATTATGTTTTTTGAAGTGATCAAATTCAATGTTAAGTGGATGACTATTTAGCGTATTATATTTTTTTATATTAGAACGGTGTAAATTTATTCTAATATGTAGAGGATTAGAAGTTTGTCCTATATATTCCATATGGCAACAATTATATATATATATATATATATATATATATATATATATATATATATATATATATATATATGTATATATATATATATATATATATGTATGTATATATATATGTATATATATATATATATATATATATGTATATATATATATATATATATGTATGTATATATATATGTATATATATATATATATATGTATGTATATATATATATATATATGTATATATATATATATATATATATATATATATATATATATGTATATATATATATATATATATATATATATATATATATATATGTATGTATATATATATATATATATATATGTATATATATATATATATATATATATATATATATATATATATACATATATATATATATATGTATATATATATATATATATATATATATATATATATATATATATATATATATATATGTATATATATATATGTATATATATATATATATATATATATATATATGTATGTATATATATATATATATATATGTATGTATATATATATATAT
>OU015502.1:131126562-131139062 GCA_907164885.2 Dolomedes plantarius
AACAAGGCAAGCTTCTGGTTACTTAATAACGGAAGATCAACATGACATTATACTTAAAACGATAACAACAGTTTTATTTGAGGAATATAGAAAACACTTAGCGGCTGGCCGTCAACGTGCGACCGCCATCCATTACACATCGCTCTCTCTGTCTGTTACAATATTGCAGTGCGCATGCGCTCACATTCTTCGTGCGGTCTGTTACATGCTGCCATCTATTAACATAGAAAATTGCTTACATTCGGGCATCCTGACAGAGAATTGCCCTCAATTCGTACTTATAACACTACTAAAAATACAACTTAAACATTTAGAAATAAAAACAATGTGCAAAAAAAACAAAAATAATATATGGTCTTCAAAGTCTTTTGGATAATGTCCTAATTGAGTCCTTCTTAGAGTTCAAGAGTTCTTGGGTAAAATTTAAAAAAGAATAAAAAAAACTATATTACCTGATCTTCGGAGGTTGTTACCTGGTGATGATTTGAACTAAGTTAAGGTGGTTCAGGAGGTTCTGCACTGGGAGCCTCGTTGTCTGAATCGCCATCGTCATCGTCTTCATATCGAGGTTTAGGCCATGGCTTGAGTTGACTGACGTGAGCTGTGGTGGTGTAAAATCGTCCTTTCTGCTTTTCCTCCAGCTGAGTAATTCTGTATGTGTCATTCGGCAGTGTTTCTGTAATTATCAGTGGTCCTCTATATTTCGCTTGCGTCTTCGTAGGTTCTCCTGTTGGTTTTGGTGGTCGTCTGACAACTACTATTTCTCCTGGTTCGTATGTTATAGTTCGACACCTTTTCTTGTCATAATCTTCCTTCATTTTTTGTTGCTTCTTTTCAATCTCTTTACGTGTTTTCTCTTGAATTTCTTTCGGGTCTTCCCATTTTTCTGCGTCTGCGTCTGATAGTTTCCTGAGGATACCATCATTGAATCTGGGCAAGTAGCCATGTAGCATCTCGAAGGGAGTTTTATCTGTGGTTTTGTTAACTACGTTGTTTAAATTTCTTTCAGTTTCTTTAATTCGTAAGTCCCAGTCTTTATGACGTTGGTCCTTCATTGATGTCGTTATTGTTGATAAGATGGTTCTATTAACTCGCTCTACCATACCATTGCCTTGTTTTCCTCCTGGTACTTTGTTCATCAGGCATTCAAAGCACATAGATATATGTCTTCGTAAGTAACGCTTCATATAAGGGAACCAATATAATTCTTTAATTTTGTTGGCAGTTCTGTCGACTGAAAAGTGTCCCATCAGATCATGGAACTTCACTGCGGTACTTTTCCTCATGCTTTTGGGGATTACGTAAAGTAGCTTTTCTTTTCCCTTCTCTTTAACTTTTCTATACAGCTTATTTCCTTTAAAAACATAATTGCATATTTTCTGTTTGTCGTTAGTTGTCCTTTCATACTCATCTTTTCGAAAAATGTGTATTAATTTCCTTAACTCTGGATCTGCATGTTGAGTTATTAAAACTTATTCTTCTTCACTAAGTGTAAGACAAACTTCTAGATTTCGTTCTATTACGCTTGTCATAGTATCTTCTGCCTCTAAAACAGGAGCTCTGCTCATCGCATCGACGTGACTCATCTTCGTACCCGGTCTATGCTTTACCTCTATATCAAATTCCTGAATCAAATCATACCATCGAGCTATCTGGGGATTCGTCGTTTTCTTCGAATTCATGTAGATCAATGCTTGGCAGTCAGTAACAATTGTAAGCTTAATTCCAAGGAGATACTGTCTTAATCTGTCAAGTGTCCATACAATGGCCATTAATTCTAGCTTACTTGAGTGGTAATTCTTTTCTACATCAGTTGTCTTCTTACTTACGCAATACACCAAATGCCATTTTCCATCGTCTCCACGTTGAAGTAGCATTCCGCTTAATCCATCTGAACTCGCATCTGTGTGTACTTCCGTCTCTAATGTGGGGTTATAGTGAGCTAAAACTGGTTGATTACTAAGAATTTCTTTCAAAGCTTTAAAAGCATTCTTCTGTTCTTCTTTCCACTCAAAATCTTTATTTTTCTTAGTTAATCTACTCAATGGTTCGGCCTTCTCCGCGTATTTAGAAACAAAACGCCTAAAAAAACCTGTAAGTCCTAGAAATCTTTTTACTTCATAAATATTCTTAGGTTCAACGTATTCTTCAATAGCTTTTATTTTCCTTAAACCTGGCTTTAAACCATCGGTATTTATTACAAAACCCAAAAATTGTACTTCCTTTTTACCAAATTCGCACTTAGCAAGTTTAAGAGTAAGTTTCGCTAATCGTAGACATTCCAAAACTAATACCAATCTTTCAAGCATGTCCTCCCAAGAGAAAGCAGGTATGAGGATATCATCTAAGTAACAAACAGCTTTAGTAAGAAATAACGGTCCTAGTACTTGATACATTAATCTTTGAAACTCTGAGGGAGCATTAACCAATCCAAAAATCATTCTCTCGAATTGTCCGGTTTCGTCAGGTGTAATAAAGGCTGTTTTTTTCTTCGCTTCCTCCGACAATGGAATTTGCAAGTAACCGTGAGCTAAATCCAAGGTGGTAAATAATTTAGCACCGCTCAAACTTTCCAATAAATCATCTATTTTTGGCAGGGGGAATTTATCCTTTACCGTTTGATTATTAAGACGACGAAAATCAATAACTAATCTGTGTTCACCTGTTTTCTTTTTCACTAACAAAACTGGACTTGCGTATGGTGACCGTGTTTCCGAAACAATTTTGCTATCTTTCCATTCTTTTACAATTTGTTTGATAATATTACGCTCAGAAGCATTCGTCTTATACGGTCGGGAACATACCGGCTTACTACCGTCTATCTCTTTAATATCCATGAAAGTTAAATCTGTGCATCCTAATTCATTTAAATCAAATGCAAAACAGTCTCTATATTCATTCAACAAACGAACTATATCTTGCTTTTGGTCTTCAAGTAACGTCTCGTCAAATTTAATTTGTTCTAAAGTTATAGGTTCTCGTTCTACGTTAGTACTCATGTCTAGAGGTTCTAATGATTGTGCTTCATTAACAAAACTTATATTGTCCTTATACGACTTTAAATTGACATCGTCCACTAATTCCGCTTTACTAACATTTTGATTTCTATTCAATATAATATTCCTATCTCTGGTATTAATAACTGGTACAATTGTTTCCCCTTTCTTGACTTCCAATAATGAGTCTAAATTTTCACCTTTTCCCCTAATCATAATTAAACCATCATTTAAATCTTCAGTCTTCGCTTTGACAAAATTTATACTATTCTTCACAATTTGTACTGTTTCAGTTACTTTCAATTTAACCGTTGGGTTTTCCTCAATAAATTCTAAATTAACGAATGGGTAATCTTTCGCATATCCGATATGTAAGTTTTCTCCAACCCTAGCATATGCTATGTACGGTAAATCGAGCAATGTTCTTCCAACTAATAAATCAACTGGTTGTGTATTGTCTGACACGATCAAAATAGTAACGTCCTTAGCCAAAACATCGTCTATCTCTATATCTGTAACTGTAACACCTAGACTTTGCGAAACTGGATTTATTTGGTTTCCAAACGAATAAAGATCCTTTTTACATGGAGTAATATTTAATCCTAACTTTTTAGCAATTGACATTTTCATCAGACAACAGCTACTTCCCGTGTCAAGTAAAATACTAATGCTTTGATTGTTTATCTTTGCCTGGCGTAGATATTTGTCTGGCGCCGTCATTTCACGATTCCCATAAACATTCAGATTTTCGCTCCGCGGCTCATTCGTTTTTCTGCAAAACTTAGCAATGTGATTTCTCCCTCCACAAACAAAACATGCTCTATCATCGCGTATCGAAGAACTAAATACTTTATGAGTTGCGGTTTCTTTTTCATTTATTTTACTTCTGCTGTCGTTCGCGTTTTTTTTCTCAAACTTGCTCGAATCGAACCTATTCGTATTACGATTACTCATCCTGTAATTTGAATGCGGGTAGTATTTAAAATCATCACGATAGTTAGTATGCTTCGTATTTCTGCTTTCGCTATTAGTTTTAATTCCTGATCGAACGTTTTCATAATCGTCCAGCACTTGGGCTAAATCATTCGCTTTAACAAACTTTGGCCAAGAATCAATGAAATGTTCACGCATCGTATTTGGGACTCGCTTTTTTAATTGATCTGTAATCATAAGTTCTTTTAGGGATTCAAAGTCATTTATATTTAATCCTGTTAACCACTCATTAAAATAGGTGCGTAATTCGAATACAAAATCAGTCCACGTGCCGTTTACATCTTTAACACGGTTGACGAATTTCTGTCTAAAACTTTCGGGACTTAGTTTATATCTTTTTAACAATAAATTCTTCACAAATATATATTCATTAGTTTCCTGTTATGATTCTCTCGCAATTCGCTGAGTAATTTCAAGAGGCAATAGCCCTAATAAGTGTGTTACATAGTCACTCTCCGTAAGTCCTACTCGTTTAGCTTACCTTTCAAATAATACCAAAAATGAAGCTATATCTCCGTCTTTTAAGTCAAATTTCTGCATTAAATTCCTCAAATCTATAGTGTTTTTCTTTACTTCTGGTACAATAACATTACTTTCAGCCTGAGAAATTATCTTATTCTGATTCTGGATTTTTAATTTTTCCAATTCAAAAGCATATTGTTGTTCAATTTTATGTAATTCCTGTTCATCTATCTTATTCTGATTTTCAATTTTTAATTTCTCTACTTGCAAAGCTCGCTCAAATTCAAATTTTTGTGTTTCCTGTTTCACTCTTTCGTCAACTAATCCTGCTAACACTTCTTTAACAAACGGTTCATCATAGTTTTTACTTTTGGTTATAATATCCTTCAAAATAACTATCGTACTAATTTCAGGGACACTCTCGCCCAACTCAATCGCTAACTGAACTAAATCACACTTTTTATATCTACCTAAGTACGCCATTTTTGAGTAAAACAAAAATTCAAATATTCAAGATTACCTTGTTCGTTGCCGTTGTCAGGAAGTTCCTCTATCCCTCTTCTGATAATTGTTGGCTCTTCTTTTGCTAACAAGGCAAGCTTCTGGTTACTTAATAACAGAAGATCAACATGACATTATACTTAAAACGATAACAACAGTTTTATTTGAGGAATATAGAAAACACTTAGCGGCTGGCCGTCAACGTGCGACCGCCATCCATTACACATCGCTCTCTCTGTCTGTTACAATATTGCAGTGCGCATGCGCTCACATTCTTCGTGCGGTCTGTTACATGCTGCCATCTATTAACATAGAAAATTGCTTACAATCGCTAGAGGCATAATGGTTTTTGCCCTTTTTTTGTGCTTAGGGAAAAAAGGGCTTAGGGGCTTTCAAGTGCTTACGGAAAACACTTGACATTACCGTAATGAAAACTACACTGAAGTACCAGAAATATTGGTCACCTGTCAAATACGTCGATGGCCAAATCTTAATTAAATCCGATATCATGCAGTAAACATTTTACAGTCCTCACGCTGATGTTGGTAAAAGCCCAAGCATTGAGTTGCGGTGTTACTTGCACCAATGTTACACTCATTTCACGTCATATGATATTCGACAGAAGACACCGATCATGGTCATTCAGAGTCTTTCGACGCTGACAGTATTGCAGTAGGTTTGATGTTTTACCGGAATTCTTAAGCATTGAGTTGCGGTGTTATTTGCGCCAATGTTACACTCATTTCACATCATTTGATCGTCGACAGAAGACTCCGATCATGGTCATTCAGAGTCTTTCGACGCTGACAGTATTGCAGTAGGTTTGATGTTTTACCGGAATTCTTAAGCATTGAGTTGCGGTGTTATTTGCGCCAATGTTACACTCATTTCACATCATTTGATCGTCGACAGAAGACGCCGATCATGGTCATTCAGAGTCTTTCGACGCTGACAGTATTGCAGTAGGTTTGATGTTTTACCGGAATTCTTAAGCATTGAGTTGCGGTGTTATTTGCGCCAATGTTACACTCATTTCACATCATTTAATCGTCGACAGAAGACGCCGATCATGGTCATTCAGAGTCTTTCGACGCTGACACTATTGCAGTAGGTTTGATATTTTATCGGAATTCTTATATTCGAAGTACATACTCGAAATGGTCGAAGTTGAAAATCTAAACTTCACCTGTATCTCCTAATGCCATGACCCATCGCACGAGTAGCAACTGTCATACCTCGTTGAAATTCAACTACATCATGATGCCTGCCATGTCCACTGCACAATATCCTTTTTGAGCTTCTGCAAATGGCTGTTTCTATATACACACTGCTTGAGCACGAAACCGTTTATGAGAAAGTGAGTAATATTACATGTTCCGAAAGTGATCGTCTTTACTAGTTATTTTGGCATTTAACTGAATATAGAACAAAGAATGGAAAGATCCCACATACTACAATAAACGGCAACGGATGTCAATTGTGACACCAAGTGCTCCCCAAGCTCTAGAGATTCTTAACTTATCTAAAACAGCCATTTTCTAAACCTTGATTACAAAAATACTGATGGGGAAATTATCCGTAACTTAACATGGCGCTTGAGATCACCGATAAGACCTGATCTGCCCTCTTAAGGTATTGTATGTTGCCTCAGGTTGGTGAATCCAGAGCCTCTTTTATATTCGTTGAAAACACCCTCAAATTAAAGAAAATTACATTAAGCTTGAAAGACGTTTCATTATGCCTTTTGGACGGCCTACCAGCCTCCTAAAAAACAGTTATAGTTTTTTTTTACAAACTATAACTGTTTTTTAGGAGGTTATAAAACTCCTCAAAAACAGTTATAGTTTTATATCGGGTTTTGTGTAAGATCATGGAAATACTTTTTAAATTGAAATAAATTGTAAGATTTTATTAAAGGATGTTAAATAGAAAAAATCAAAAGTTATACCTCATGGGAACAGATACATGCTAGAAGAATTTATGATATCTGCAATACAAAATTTCACAGGAGGCCATTTTTTATTTTTGCAAGATGAAATATCATTTGAAGATCATTGATGAAATATCATTTGCAAGATGAAGGTTCATTTATGTAATAAATCTTTTGAAATATCCAAAAACATCTTTAATTAATTTTTTTTTTTCAAATCCACTATTTTGGGGGTTTAAAATGTTAGATGGTGTCATTATTTATGAAGTTAAATCTGCAATGCATCTGAAATTATTTAAGTTTTCATGTTATTCTCAACAATTTGAATTTTATTGTCTGGAATGACTTTTATAATATAACTCGAAAGTTTGCTACTATTAGTCTGTGTAGCTTAACAAAGTTATACGTTTCTTCAAGGGAATTTCTGAAATAATAAAACGTCGAAAATAGTGATGTATTAAATAGAATAATTTAATATTTTTGAGTTGATTGCGTATCTATACTGTATTATTCTAAAACTCCCATTTATTTCTTGAAGAAAATACTTATCCTGAATACGCTCCTTGGGGTGCTCGGCCAAAATGGAGGTGGCATAAAAAAATAAATAAATAAATAAATATATATATATATATATATATATATATATATATATATATATATATCCGAAAATCTTCCATCTTCACGTAAACCACCTCTCCAAGATGGCGAACATCGTAGCGCCCACCCTATTCAAACGCGGAGCAGTTCTAACGTGTGACTGCTGTCATTGGAAAAATCGTCTCGGTCTGCTTAACTTACCTATTGTGTCAAAAGCTTATAAAACTACTGCGCATGCTAACAAGAGCCTTGTTACGTTTGCACCGAAGATGAGGCCAAGGCGGAGTTATAGCTGTCAATCAAATCCAACCCTGTAATCTACTTTCTCTTCGATGCTTTTATCCCTATATCTCGTAAATTAATAGTGTTTAATTAATAGTGTCTAATTCCTAATTTCTCTAAGCAAATCCCCCGTGTAAGGTTCCCAAGGTTGTTCCCCATAGTTAAGGCATTACATATATATATATATATATATATATATATATATATATATATATATATATATATATATATATATATACCATGGGAGCACCTATATCCTCGCGATTAAGTGCGAATGTCTTCAAGTACATCAAAAAAGGGCCGACTCTAATTTTCGTATGAAATTTTTCAACTAAATATTCAAATTATCGAGAAACAAGATTTAAATTTTTCTTGACCTCGTCTACTCATGTAGGTAAACATATCTCTAATAGCTGTTATAATGACTAGAAATCTTTTTAAAATAGAATTCATTTACTTACAGAAGGTATCAAATCTGATGCAGATATAACTACAGAAAGTTCAATCAAATTTAGATATTTAATATTTAATTATTTAATATTTAATATTAGATATTTAATATTAGATATTTAATATTTAATATTAGATATTAAATATTTAATTCAAAAAGTTAATACAGTATTTATTGCTTTAAAATATCCATGAATGTTTATTTTGCATCTTTCGAAGCTGTCATAAACTGTATACTTATGAAACTGTGAGTTATGAAATTAAGTCTCATATCCTTTTCTCCGAAGCGTACCCTTGAGAAAAAATACAAACTTTCCTTCCTGTCAAGTTTTGCAGCATTCTTTCAAATTTAGTCGTTGTCTCTGTTTGTAATTTCGAAGTAAATATTGAGGGAATACGACAAAAAGGGAAATCTGTCTTTTATTCTCGAAGATAATATGATTACCATGGATTTGATACACATTTGCTGCTCCTCCAAATTCACTTTTACTTCTTTCAAGGGTTCATAACTTCAGTGTTAAACTTCACTAGATGTGTGTCATTCCCTTGTTGTCTGCATTTATCAGTCAGAAGCATTAATTTATTACAGCTTTTTAAAGTTTTTGACATAATATAATGTGACTTATGAACAAGAGTGTTACAATATATACAGTAATAACATAATACAATAAATCGTACTTGATGTCAACTGGGACACCATGTACTTTACGAGCTCTGCCTTACCTTAAGTAAAATATGCATTTAATAAACTGAGATTACAAAATTACTGAGAGAGAAACCTCCTATACCTTAACATGGGGATTGAATATATCCGGTAAAGACCGATGCACCACCTACAGAGGCTGTTCAAACATTTTTTAGACCATGTATATTATATTCACAAAACTAAATTATATAAAATTCTTGTGCTTTAAATGTTCTATTTGACATCCCTTATTCTGAACTATCTTTCAACACCGCAATTTCCAGAATAATAATGTCTTTTGAAGTGTCAGAAGAGGTATTCTATCCCATTCCTCCTGATCAGCTTTCCAGAGTCCTGTAAGGGTTTTGGGACGACGTTTGGATAATGCGGATTTTAAAAGTCCGAAAGCACAAAAATCCATAGGTGATACATCGGGAGATTTAGTAGGGATATCAGTGAAGGGTATGGCCTTGATACCAGTTTTTAGTTCCATTTCTTTTAGGAAATTTACAATGGATTTTGATGTGTGACTGCTAGCTTTGTCCTGATGGAGTCTCACAGATTGATGGCACTGTGGGTAAAGCGATGGTATTTCATTCAGAAAAATTGGCGATAAAACATGTTCCTGATAGTATTTGGAATTAATCTTGACATTTATTTCCACTCTCTTTATTTTTAACTTGCCATTATAAGAAAAACCAGCAACAATCATGAACCCCTTAGAAAAACTTTCTTTCGATTCTTTGAACCATGTACTTAAATTTTTTTCTCCCCTTTTATGATAATAAATGGCTCTTTTTTTGTTGCAATCATTTAAATACACCCATGATTCATCTTTTGTGACAATTGTTTTCCATTTTTCTTTGGATAAGTGTTTCTCATATAGAATTCTGCAGCGTGTCCTGCGTTCAGCGATATGATTTGGAAGAAGACGATGCACATTGCGTTTTTTCGCTTTCTTAAGATTTAAATCGACGTTTATCATTTTGTTTACAGTGGACACCGAGCATTTTAATGATTTTGCAACTGTCCTTTGACTAGGAGGATTTTCTTTTAACATTAAACAACGTACCTTTGCAATAGTCGAAGATGTCCGTTCTTTCCTTGGATACTTGTTTGGAATTTTTTTCTCACTTGAGGCTCCAATTTGACGTTTTTTTTTTCCTTTCTTGTTGACGATATTACCTATCGATGCTTTAGATATCATAAAACCATGACTTTCACATCGTTTTTGGATAACGGAGTATGCATATTTCTCTTCGGAAAGAGTATAAATGTAGCCTTCGAACCACTCCTTTGTTAAAAACGCCATTTTGAATAAGAACAAAACTTTCAAGCCGCAGACGATAATTTTGACTTTTAAAAGCATATTACAATTGCAGTTATTTCTTTTGCAGCAAACGATTTTTCATTACCGCTTACCAAAATCGTGTAAAAAATGTGCGAACTGCCTCTGTATATCTGCTGTACGTTGCCTCAGGTTGTTAAATCGGTAGCCTCATATTCTGTGAATACTCCAGCAAATTAAAGAAAATTGCATTAAAATTGAAAGATGGTGCATTATATATCAAAAAAATAAAATTCATTTACTTATAAATAGTGTCAATTATGGCACATGTAACTACATAGAGTTGAGTCAACTTTATAAGCACATTTTTAATTCAAATAAGTTAATGCAGTAATTTCTGCTTCAAAGTATTCATAAATTATTTATTTTACATCTAAAGATGCCGCCATAAACTTAAGATTTATGAATTTAAGTCTCATATCATTTTCTCCAAAGCTTACTCTAGAAACAAAATAAAAACTTTCCGCCTTATCGAGTTTTGCAGCATTCTTTCAAATTTAGTCGTTCCTTCTTTTTGTAATTTCTAAGCAAATATTGAGGAAAAAGACAAAAGAAAGAAGATTTGCCTTTTTTTCCGAAGATAATATGATTACTATGGATTCGATACACATTTGCCGCTCTTCCGGATTCTCTTTAGCATTTTCAAATGGTTTATAATTGCGGTTTCCTGAAGTAAAAACTTCACTGGAAGTGTGCCCACATCCCATTTGCATACATTTATTAGTCAGATGCTTTAATTTTTTGCAATTTTTTGGAGCTTCTTAAAATATTTTAAAGTGAATTATGAAAGTAACTGCTAGTCTTTCTACCAGTTTCTGTTTATTTTTTTAAAGAAAAAACAGTATGCATTTTAAATTCTGAGAGGCAGTTAATGAAGTGTAAAATTTAACGATTTACAGATATACTTTGTGACATATAATGTAAGCGTAATTTAGCATTCTATTTTTAATTCTTCCGTATACTACGTTTATTCAATATTGCTTTCTCAGTGTTTACATGTATATTGATGAAGTTCACTTTTGCCTTGCTAATGATATTTTTTATTGCAAAATTATTTTTACACTTCTGGCCATTAAAATTGCAACACCAGAAAGGAATGCAAATACCGAAAGTTTACTTATTGTACGTATACAGCTAGTAGGGGAAAAACATGATTAAGGGGGTCCAGAACACATTTTGAAAATTTTTTTATTTGAGTTAAAATTTTGAATTTTTTTCTGATGGTTAACCATATAATTTGTAAACCAAATCACACCATAAAACTTCTCAAAAAGTTTTTAAAAATTTTTAAAATTTAAAATTTTTAATAAAAGTGGAGTAATTTAAAATTGTTATAACTCGAAATATTATCGGTCGAATTCAAAATTTTTTTCATTTAATTAAACAGCAATATAAAAATTTTAATTTTGATTCACCATTTTTTAAAATATTAATTTTTTAAAAAATTAAAAAATTTTAGATTGAAAATTACGAAAAAAATTATGTAACTTATTTTTAAAAAATCATATTTTCCAAACTAAATATTTTTTTCAAATTTACTGAATCAAAATTAAAGTAAAATAATTGAAAAAGACATTTTGCAAGTTTCAATCATTTATCTTTAACGGTTCTTCATTTATAACGGTTCTTCATTTAAAGACGAGAAATGGGGAAAAAACCCATCATGCAGAAAAACGCACTTACAGGTTTAAATAACTATTGGCTACTATTAGAATGCTGAAAAAAAATAATAATTTCCCTTGTTCTAATTAAGATAGAAACATGATTTAAACGTCATTTTAAGCGCAAAAGAACAAAAAAAATTTTAATGCAATAAATTTTTTTTCGAAAATTCGAACAATTTTGTGTCCTGGACCCCCTTAAATTTGTAGGCAATTTGTCGGTATACAGGGTCCGAAATTAGTACACACAGCTGCCACCTCAGGCAGATAAAACGGCTCTAACCCGCATAAGCATCGAGTCGAACTGAGCTTAGATGACAGATACCGGCAAATCATTCTACGCTGCGTCAAGTCTATGCCATACTTCCGCAATCGTATTGTCTGTAGAGCGGGGCAAACCACACTCTCAGCAACCCATGACCAGATTTTTTCAGTGGGTGGAGAATGTGCTGACCAGGGCAACAGTCGAACACCCTCTGTGTCGAGGTAGGTCAGGACACGACGTGCAGCATGCGGTCTTGCTTTGTCTCGTTAAATGATGACGTCTTCGAGGCCTCGAATAAACGGCATAGCCACAGCCATTAAGGTCAGAGAA
>OU015502.1:131149062-131184062 GCA_907164885.2 Dolomedes plantarius
CTGTCAAATTAACCCTCGTGTATCAAAAAATGACCGTAGCGCTCCAAATTAAACCAAACCTTCCATATTTGTGATTTTAAATTTTCCTCACTATGCCCAAGTCTTTCCAAAGTACCTAGGTAAGGGTGTGAGTGGAAAAATATATTAATCAATTTAAACAACAACAAGGATTTTACTTATGACCGAGATAAAGTGGATGTATTAAAATACTACCTATTAATACTGTCCTATGATACGTATCTAAACAAGTCTATGATACCCTTTAATACTATCATAGACTTGTTTAACGCCAACGGAGATATGTTGACTTTATATAGAACTAGCTGAAGTACCCGACGATGCCCGGGATTTTAAGAATGTTTGTTGTTAACCAAAATCAATTTAAAAATTAACACAGTATAAATAACATAAAAAATATATGTGAAATGTTATACACGTCTCAGAATTTCAGCCTTTCATCATTTTAATACTAAAATCTGAAAAGTAAAAATGTCAAATTCTCTAATGTTTGTTAACCAAAATTAATTTAAAACTAAGCACAGTATAAATAACATAGAAAAAAAACCTTGTGAAATCTATAAATCTATAAATTTATAATAAACTCATCAGAATTCAGCTAGAATTAGCCTTTCATCATTGGGGTAAAAAAAAAGCTGCAATTACAGGTTCAGCAGAAATTTCCAATAGAACAATGATATGACTGCAGCGTTGCCTCTTAAAAAAATGAAGTGTTTGATTGAGGGCTGCAAACCATTCAACTCCTCTCCACATTTAACTCCTATAAACATCCTCTACATATTAAATTCCTTTTCTCTCCATAATAAACTCCTCAGAATTTTGGTAAATTCAGTCTTTCATCATACTACCACTAAAATCTGAAACATCCTCTCCAGAAATATAAATTTATTAATTTCAATAATTAAACACACACAAATATATAAATTACGCAAAAGTTTTTTAACCAACATTTGAATAATTCGTAAATGAAAAAGCATATGAAAATAAAGATAAGAACTTCCGGAATCGAAATTAATTACCCTTAATTTTTAATTAATAAAAAACCAACATAATATGAATAAAAACGATAGTTGCTTAAAACCATACGAAAATAAAGCTATTATAAAGATGATAATAATAAAAAAAGCATAAGAAAATAATGCTCGCGCATGAAGTTAACGTTACGATATAAAGATAGTAATAATAATATAAACCGCGTGCATAAAATATTTAGCTTTTCAAGCGAAATAAATTGATTTTTAGAAAAAAACTACTTTTAATCGAGAAATTAAAATACATTGCACAAAATTTTAATTTTACCAACTTTCCACCCTACAATTTACACCCTACTTCTTTTAAATAGGATGTAAATATAAAGTTTTAACAGCCAATTGAATGCCAGTTAAAAATAATGTGTGCGCATGAAGTTAACGTTACGATATAGAGATAGTAATAAAAATCTATATATATATAAAACAGTTCCGTAACTGACTAACTGACTGATTGACTGACTGACATACAAAGTACAGACCAAACCGTTGAACCTAAAGGACTGAAATTTTGCATGGCGATTCTTCTTATAATGTAGGGGTGCACTAAGAAAGATTTTTGAAAAAATCTTCTTAGATTTTTTTAAATTAAATTTTTAATCTGTTTTTGTAACTTTTTTCAAGTTTGCATTTAAAATAATAATTTGAGGGTTGTAAAATTTATATCACGAAAAAGATCATAAAAATTCCTTTAAAATGAAATTCTTTTCGCATCTTTACCTCCATTTTCTAATTTTTGGTGAATTTTTAAAGATTAATTTTTACAATTTAATTTATTAAACGCTGATCATGTGAATTCTTTATCTGGTACTTTAAATAAATTTATCGTCACATAACAACGAAATAGACACAAAAAAATTTAAAATAGTGGCGACATCTACTGTACGCTTGTGAATCGAGAGTTGTTGGTTATTTATTAATTAAAAATATTGGAAAGTTCTTGTGGATCTGTAAATATACATGTGGTAACAGTTTTAAAATTTATAAATTATCAACCTACACAGGTGATAATTTATCCGGCGTTGCCCAGGATTTTAAGAATGTTTGTTAACCAAAATCAATTTAAAAACTAAACACAGTATAAATATCATAGAATAAAAAGCATGTGAAATGTTATACACATGAATAAAAAGAAAACCCAACATAAAAACCATAAATTTACAATAATTTCTTCAGAATTCAGCTAGATTTAGCGTTTCATCATTGGAGCAAAAAAACCCTGAAAAGTAAAGCATAAAATATATACATTTATAATAAACCACTAAAAGCTGAAAAGGAAAAATGTCAAATTGTCTTTAGGAAAGTAAAGCTGAAAAGTAAAAATGTCAAATTGTCGAATGTTTGTTAACCAAAATCAATTTAAAAACTAAATACAGTATAAATAACATAGAAAAGATTTAGCCTTTATCATTGGAGCAAAAATTCCTGAAAAGTAAAACATAAAATACATAAATTTATAATAAACCTACCAAAATCCATTAAAAAAATAAACACAGTATAAATAACATAGAAAAAAAAGTATACGAAATGTTATACACATTAATAATATGAAAAATAAAATAAAATAAAAATAATAATTTTTAAAAATAATAAAATAAAATAAAAATAATTTTAAAAAATAATAAATAAAAATAATAATAATAATAATTTAAAAAATAATAAAATAAAAGCTGAAAATACAGGTTTAGCAAAATCTGTAGGATCCGTATTCGAACCCGCGTCTTGTAGTGTAGAAAATGAACGCTCTTACCGAATGCGCCACAATAACATGCTGGTGTATTGTGTAAATAGGAGAATATTTGTACTAAAATTACTGGAAAGTTGCTATGGGTTGGTGAATATACATGCATTTATGGAGTAAGAGGAGTTTTAAGTTAGAAATAAGTTAGCAGGATAGAAGCTTAGTCTTTAACTCTTCAATAGACACAAAGACATAAGCGAGGGAGATTGCAGTAGCTATTAAAAATGATCTTGTGACAGTTAGCGTGGTTGATTCGAATTTTCCATCGCGTGTGATACTGTCAATATGCCGTTGGATCCGATTTATTTTAGAGTATAAAATCTGACTTGAAAGATTATTATTTTCATTTATTATTCTGGTTTAATATGTAACTTGAAACTTTTTGATTTTATTTATTTTTATCTTTTCGCTCGCTGTTCGCTTCAGCTAACCCTAACGTGGACGCCATATTCAGAGGGGTGATTCCACAAAGTGTAACATCTTACATTTAGTTTCAAAATTTTTGGTTTTTTATTAATTAAAAATCAACGGTAATTAATTTCGATTTTTGAAGTTCTTCAGACCCTCGGCTGTTTTTAAAGACGCCTGTATGTAAAATTTCACGATCGTTGCTCCTAAACTGTGGATTTCTATACAATTACAGAGATACAAACATTCATTTTTATATATTAGATACTAGCTGAAAACCCGCGCTTCGCTACGGAGTACATTCAAATTAAATACAACGGTCAACGTATGCAATTTATGCCAAAACATAAATATATATATTTATAATAAATGCTATGATCAATGTATACAATTGATGTAAAATATATATCTATCTATCTATATATATATATATATATATATATATATAAATCGTAAGGGATATGCATTTTTTTGGGATAATATCCAATCGTCTGCTGCATTAGAAAGAGAAAAAAAAAATTTTTTTTGTCTATTTAGTTGTTACGCACGTGACGATAAATTTATTGAAAGTACCAGAAAAAGAAATCACGTGATCAGCATTTAATAAATCAAATTCTAAAAATTAATCTTTAAAAATTCACCAAAATTCAGATAATCGAGATAAAAATTCTAAAAAATTTCATTTTGAAGGAATTTTTATGATCTTTCTCGTGATATAAATTTTATAACCCTCAATGTATTATTTTAAATGCAAACGTAAAAAATTTAATTTAAAAAAATCTAAGAAGAATTTTTGAAAAATCTTTCTTAGTGCACCCTTAAGAAGAATCGCCATGCAAAATTTCAGTCCTTTAGGTCCAGCGGTTTGGTCTGTGTGTTACCAGTTAGTCAGTCAGTCAGTCAGTTACGGAACTGTTTTATATATAGAGATTACGAATGTCATAACGCCTCTCCATTACAGTTAATATTAGTGATTTGTTGTCGATCTACCATGTTACATGTACCAATTCCATTTTCATGTACCAAGCTTGTGTTAAATATCACGAAGGCATCTGTTGAAACTTTTATAGATGGGATGTATTGAATTCTGCTGTAGAATGCTTGTATTAAAAGCATCTGCAGAAAGTTTGTTGTGAAAGCTTCTCAAGATATGAAAAGTTTGCAGCTAAAGTTCTACTATTGATTACTGATGAAGAAATATTCTATCAAAAGTGTCTATAGAAAGATTTACAGAAAGCATCTATACTACAGAAGCATCTATTTTCTAATCTTTGTGCACAGCTGCACGAAAGAGGGAAATCCAATGCAATGCTGTTCCCTTAAAATGACGTACCTTAATTTCTATCTATATATCACTTTTCGAGAAGTTACTATTGAAATTTCGATGCTGTTTGAACTAAAATTATGTTACTGTCGATTTTATAAATGATTGTTCTATGTGACAGTGTTGAAAATATTTCGTAAACCCTAGAAATTATTTTATCGATTATCCAACATTATCTAATGCCAACAAAACCTTGCACTCCATTTCTAAATAAAACGTAGAAGTCACGAATATATTATTATTATTATTATTTTCCATTAACTATTGAATTCAACAAAAAGCTTTTCAAGATAAAAACAGGTACGCGAAAGAAATGAAAAACGATGCAATGTTCCGCTCTTAAAAAATGTGTCAAAAAATCAAACACTTTTATCACACAACTACCATTAAGACGAGTTGCAATTTATTTTACCATTACAGGATAAAAATGAGAACAAACGTAATATTGCTCTATTAAAAGGACAAAAATCGAAAAATCAAAACACTATAATGCGTTTTTACAACAGCTAAAATATAAAATATGCAACAAAAACGCTTTGACAGGTAAACTAAAGATATAAAAACAGGTAATGCTCCACCCATACCACAAAAAGATGAAAAATGTTTTTACGTATTTTTACTTTAATGATGAAAATCTAAAAAATCAAAAAAAAGTAAAAAAAAAATCATAAGAGAAACTTGCTTCATTATTCAGAAGTTATTTGATAGTAGTTGCTAGGGTATAAATTTTAAAATCTCTTTTTTAGCGTTATAAATAATATGCAATACTTTTCTGAAACAGAAATTGTGTTTTGAAAGTTATTTTTATTCTACCAAAGCCCACAGTGACGATTTAAGCAGTAAATGAGATTAGCATAATGCTGTCATTAAATATTTAATTTTGTAACATAATCGCATCAAATTTAATTAGTGACTAGTTTGATAAATTATTCTTTTGCTGACGTTTTATTTGCGTCTTATTAAAATTTCTCCAAAAATATTTTTCACCTCCAAATTATTTCTAATTTTTACGAATCCCAAACAAAACTAATAATTTTAGACGCTAGTTTTTACCAAGCTTAGCCACTGTAAAGATAATGAGAATTTTTTTTAGAGAAGTGCACTCGTTAATCGACTTCAGCGAGCTCTTACAAAAGAATTCAAAAGTGAAAGAGGGATTTTCATATTAGTATCAGGTGCTAATGACTTAGCTAGATATTATCCCGCGCGTTTAATACGATAATTAATAATGCCGCTACAAAAATGTTATTTCTTTTCAAACAGAGTTCCACATTTTAAAAGGAAATGCATTTAATGGGTGTCATTATGCAGTAAATATGGAAGTAGAGGTTTTTGCCAACATATATGGAAATTTAGGGAACCTAACTTTGAATATGATAAACTATAAGATGATATTTTTTCTTTTGTTGAGTAGGAAATTGGCATACTAAGTGTGGCTCTGTTTACTCATTAAATGTGGAGCTTCAATTTCTAATCTAAGATATTATTATTAGGGATACGTAAATTTCGCATAAAAAATATCAAAATTTCGCAACCAAAAAATTACAATATATAAAATTTTGCATTTATTCGCAAATATATATATATATATATGAATATGATAAACTATAAGGTGATATTTTTTTCTTTTGTTTAGTAGGAAATTGGCATACTAAGTCTTGCTCTGTTTACTCATTAAATGTGGAGCTTCAATTTCTAATCTAAGATATTATTATTAGGGATACGTAAATTTCGCATAAAAAATATCAAAATTTCGCAACCAAAAAAATACAATATATAAAATTTCGCATTTATTCGCAAATATATATATATATATGAATATGATAAACTATAAGATGATATTTTTTTCTTTTGCTTAGTAGGAAATTGGCATACTAAGTGTTGCTCTGTTTACTCATTAAATGTGGAGCTTCAATTTCTAATCTAAGATATTATGATTAGGGATACGTAAATTTCGCATAAAAAATATCAAAATTTCGCAACCAAAAAATTACAATATATAAAATTTTGCATTTATTCGCAAATATATATATATATATATGAATATGATAAACTATAAGGTGATATTTTTTTCTTTTGTTTAGTAGGAAATTGGCATACTAAGTCTTGCTCTGTTTACTCATTAAATGTGGAGCTTCAATTTCTAATCTAAGATATTATTATTAGGGATACGTAAATTTCGCATAAAAAATATCAAAATTTCGCAACCAAAAAAATACAATATATAAAATTTCGCATTTATTCGCAAATATATATATATATATATGAATATGATAAACTATAAGATGATATTTTTTTCTTTTGCTTAGTAGGAAATTGGCATACTAAGTGTTGCTCTGTTTACTCATTAAATGTGGAGCTTCAATTTCTAATCTAAGATATTATGATTAGGGATACGTAAATTTCGCATAAAAAATATCAAAATTTCGCAACCAAAAAATTACAATATATAAAATTTTGCATTTATTCGCAAATATATATATATATATATATGAATATGATAAACTATAAGGTGATATTTTTTTCTTTTGCTTAGTAGGAAATTGCATTCTAAGTGTTGCTGTGTTTAGTCATTAAATGTGGAGCTTTAATTTCTAATCTAAGATATTATGATTAGGGATACTTAAATTTCCTATAAAAAATATCGAAATTTCGGAACCAAAAAATTACAATATATAAAATTTTGCATTTATTCGCAAATATATATATATATATATATGAATATGATAAACTATAAGGTGATATTTTTTTCTTTTGCTTAGTAGGAAATTGCATTCTAAGTGTTGCTGTGTTTAGTCATTAAATGTGGAGCTTTAATTTCTAATCTAAGATATTATGATTAGGGATACTTAAATTTCCTATAAAAATATCGAAATTTCGCAACCAAAAAAATATAATATATAAAATTTCTCATTTATTCGCAAAAAAATATACAAATTTAAAAATTCCGCATTTATTTAAAAAAATTACAATTTTACTTACTTGAATAATTAATTATCAAAATTCTTAGTTGAAATCTAACATTGTAGTAGTCTCCACATTATGTCCCTTAAAACTTTGCCTTCTGTCATTAATTACTAAATTGTAGATACTAAAATATCTCAGCATCTACTCTGTTAACGGGAGTTAACAGAGTAGATTAACAGTTTAATCTACTCTGTTAAACAGTTAAGATTAACAGAGTTGATCTTAACTGAAACTAATCTTAACTCTTAAGAAAAGTATTTAATTTTGTAACATAATTGGAGTTAATTATGTAATTAACTCCAAAGTAAAATTATATAATTATATAATTATAAAATCTTTAAAGATAAATAAAGTTTATCTGTAAGTATTTCAATTAATATTACATAGCATAAATTATTATATAATTTATATTATATAATATTATATTTTCAAATAATTTCTCAGAGTTCATCTTAACTTTTCTTTATCCTCTACCTATAGCTAGAGGCCTCTATAGGTATAGCGTCTAGCTATACCTATAGAGGCTTTGTATATCTAGCTGCCTTTGCAAAGTTAAGGTACCAGCATTTCTTTGCAATTAATATATGTATAACATCAACAGGAGTTCCTTCGTTGACTACTGTAAGTAGCTGAAATACACTTGACTTAGACGCTCAAGAGACTTTCTTAAATATACTAAATTGTTCCACTAAACTTAATGGTTGATTTTTACAGTTAGATTTTTATATTACACTGCGGTACTGACAAACTGTCCGGGTGAAATTCGTAGCAAATCCGAAAGAGAGTGAGATTTCTCAGTTAAAGACCGCTGATGGTCTTAATTAAGTAATTACACTCAAGAGCCAAAACATTATGACCACCTGTCAATAAAGAGTTGGCCCACCTTTGGCGCGCAACACAGCTTCAACCCGCCTTGGCATGGATGCCACAAGTCCTTGGTAGATGGCCGGAGGCAGATCGTACCAGATGTTTAAGCAACGGTCACGCAAATCCGAGATATTGCGAATTGGTGGTCTTTGAACTCTGAGCTGCCGTCCCATGACATCCCAAATGTGTTCTATCGGATTGAAATCCGGTGAGGTAGGCAGACGGGACATTAACTGGAATTCAGCATCATGTTCCTGGAACCACTCCAACACAATTTTTGCCTTGTGACACGGGGCGTTGTCCTGTTGGAACATTCCATTTCCAGCTGGAAAAACAGAGGCCATGTAAGGGTGCAACTGGTCCGCAATGATGTTCAGATACCCTGTAGCATTCATGGTCTGCTCTACCACAACCACGGGTCCCAGAGACGCCCAAGAGAACGTCCCTCAAAGCATAATACCGCCACCACCGGCCTGTGTATGACCTACTGTACATTGAGGGAGCAACAGTTCGCCTGGAAGACGGCGTATCCTGACACGGCCACCGGCGTGATGAATGACAAACCGTGATTCATCTGACCAGGCAACTCTCTCCCACTGATCCATGGACCAGTCGCGATGTTCCCGGGCCCAGGGCAGGCGCAGTTGGCGATGACGCTTGGTCAGCAAAGGCACACGAGTGGGACGTTTGCTGCGTAGCCCCATATCCAACAGTGTCCGCTGAACAGTGTGATGCGATACTATTCTACTTGGCCCTGCATTGTACTGGGCTGTCAGCTGAGCCACTGTCTGGCTCCGGTTTTGCTTCACCATGCGAGACAGTCTCCGACGACATTTTTCTTTGATAGCGTGTGGACGTCCAACACCATGTCGTCTACTGCTGGTTTCAACGTCATTCATCCACTTTGCATAAGTACTAACGACTGTAGGTCGCGATCAACCCACGAGTCGTGCAGTTTCAGAAATACTTGTTCCGAGCCTTCGAGCCATTACAATCTGCCCTCTATCAAAGTCGCTTAGATCCGCAGCCTTTCCCATCACACACAGAAGTAAGTGAAAGAATGAATCTTCAGACTCTCCAGCAGCAGTTAAATACCACTTCCACCTGATCACGTGCCTTCCACGTCATCCAGGCGAATTCATTGCAAAATGTAGGGGTGGTCATAAAGTTTTGGCTCTTGAGTGTATGTTAATGAATTATTACTATTATTACTATTATTACCTAACTTCGCTTGCTATGTAACTATTGCTTGTTTGTAACTTCGATTACTATTATTACCTAAATCACCGAGTTTTTGCCGAAAATTAGTAAAAAATATAATTTTCGCATTTATTCTTTCAAATCGGCAAATTTCGCATTTATTCGCATCTATTTCGTAAATACGAAAATTACGTATCCCTAATTCTGATGCATTTCGCTTCTAGTAAGAACTAAATTTATTGCATTGAATATTTTGTCTCTTTCTAAGAAATCTACATATTTAAGTTGTTAAGCCGACTTTTTGGGCAGTCCGTGAGAGAAAACTACTGCATACATTGACTTCATTTTGGTCTTAAAAGAAAGATTGCAATCTGAAGATTTGTCAGATTTGGTTTTTGTAACCGCAATTTCTATTAATGAGCGATACTTTACAATTAAAAGTTTATTTATGCGCATGCTCAGTGGCATGTTCAGATCTGTCTTTAGAAGCTCACTGTATCTGCGCGTGCTCAGTGATATGTTTTAATGATAAACACGATTATTCCGAGAAGTCTCTCTAGATCACTCTCTGTCATTTTTATTTTTATGACTAGAAGGTAACCCGTCATTTTGATGTTATAATACTAATAATGACGTCATAATGGAAAAAGTATATGAAAGTTAAAAATATCCCGAATTATCTAACAATAATGCATTTAATCCACACCTTGTAAAAGCAAACCCTTTCATTATTTTTTATTTTGTTAGTTTTTCATGCGATTGGAGTAGTAGGCTGCCATCCAGTTTTTTACAGATCACTACGCGATATGAATACTTGAGCTACTTGATTCATTCACATTCAAGTTTGTTAACTTTCAGAATTCATCGCAAAAGTAAACAGATTTTTAAAAACTGTTAAATATACAGCTAAAAGCATCCACTTTTTTTTAGTTCTGAATGTTTTATAGAAAAATAGGCTGAACAAACGTGATTTGACGGAGAAGATATTAATTTTTAGGTAAGAAAAAATTCTGATCCACATCGGAAATTGAAATTAAGCCTAACCGGCCGTTTGTTTAATAAGGGCTTCAATTGAAAGATGAGTACAGCCCGGAAGTGTTATACAGAGACAACGGCTTATATATATATAATAATTATGTTTATGAAATATAAGATTAAACCTGATGGAAACTGCTTATTTCGCGCTGTTTAATGAGCGATAATTTACAATTTAAAAAATTTATTTCTGCGCATGCTCAGTGACATTTTTAAATTTGGCTTTAGATACTCACTAAGCACGAGGCCGCTTAAACATTAATTTGTTTCTGAGCATTATTATGATTTTCAACATTTGGCAATGATGTGTTGAGTATAATTTGCGTATTAGTACATTTATTTACCATCTAGCCGTCATGTTTTGACAGGTACCAACTAGTTAAATATGAACTCTTTATATGATATTTTTGCCTTTGGTAAAAGTATTTTAATGTAAATATTTATCATTAAATTTATCCGTGTGTTATCGCGAAACACTTCCCCCTAACCGGATTCCACCTGCACTGATGCAAAGGAATAAACAAACAGACTTGCACAAATGATTCTTTATGTTCCACTTCAAAGGCAAGCAGAAACAGTGTTTACTAAATGACATCTCAAATAAAGAGCACTTTCCTCCACAGAAATTAAATCACTGAGCGAGATTTGCTCACAAATAGTTTGGGCGGTGGGACTTTGAAATGTATGGTAGCGATTACAAATACACGACACTCCTCAAACCTACCAAATATTCTGCCTTTCAAATGACTTTTTAGAAATATTATTGTTTCTCTGTAATATTTTCTTGCTTTCCAATTATTCTGTTCACCGTAAGTGAAGCCACATGCTCAAAATAGTGACGTTGTGGTAATTCAAGAAGGAAAAGGAGACCCGAGGTATTGTAGTGGTAGCGCGTTGGTAGCAGTTCGAATCCCGAGTACCAAATTAAGGGAACGGTGGACGTTAATTTTTTTTTTACTTTTCATCACAGATATAAAAATTTTGTACATTTATACATTTCACCATAAGTATATAAAATACTTTAAAAAATTCCAATCTTATTATAATTTTAAAAGTTTTTAAAAAATTAAAATTTATAAAAAATCAAACTGCTCCTTGCGACTTAATTTGTAAGGTATTTCCCCCATTTTCAATTTCAATCACTTAAAACTGTATTACAAACAAATCTGGGTGTCAATTACTCAATACCTTGAACAGTTAATTTATGAGCGGTTTTTTCTAAATTCCAAGCCGATTTTTCTCAAAATTTTGCCTTTTAATAAGTTATAAATCAAATGTAGTTACCTCAATGAAGTCGAATTATAAAATGCATATCCAGTTTCTTTGTAAACAATATCAGAATTGTACCTTATAAATTTCATGAATTTTGAACAGAAATTAAGTCTTATGAAGCATTTAAAAATCTAAAAACCTTGAAAAATCTGTTTTGAGTAAACAGATTTAAAGTTTATTACTACACTTACCTTTATTTCTTACTTCGTAGAAGCTTCATAAAGGATTATTTATTTGAAAAAAACTACTTTGGTGCTATTATCCTACAGAAATATATATATATATATATATACAGAGGCTGTTCACACATTTTTTAGACGATGTATATTGTATTCACAAAAATAAATTACATAAAATTCTTATGTTTTAAATGTTCTATTTGACATGCCTTATTCTGAACTATCTCTCGATACCGCAATTTCCAGGATAATAATGCCTTTTGAAGTGTCAGAAGAGGTAGTCTATCCCATTCCTCCTGAACAGCTTTCCAGAGTAATGTCAGGGTTTTGGGACGACGTTTGGATAATGCAGATTTTAAAAGTCCGAAATCACAAAAATCCATAGGTGATACATCGGGAGATTTAGTAGGGATATCAGTGAAGGGTATGGCCTTGATACCAGTTTTTTGTTCCATTTCTTTTAGGAAATTTACAGTGGATTTTGATGTGTGACTGCTAGCTTTGTCCTGATGGAGTCTCACAGATTGATGGCACTGTGGGTAAAGCGATGGTATTTCATTCAGAAAAATTGGCGATAAAATATGTTCCTGATAGTATTTGGAGTTATTCTTGATGTTTTTTCCACTCTCTTTATTTTTAACTTGCCATTATAAGAAAAACCAGCAACAATCATGAATCCCTTAGAAAAACTTTCTTTCAATTCTTTGAACCATATACTTAAATTTTTTTCTCCCCTTTTATGATAATAAATGGCTCTTTTTTTGTTGCAATCATTTAAATACACCTATGATTCATCTATTGTGACAATTGTTTTCCATTTTTCTTTGGATAAGTGTTTCTCATATAGAATTCTGCAGCGTGTCCTGCGTTCAGCGATATGATTTGGAAGAAGACGATGCACATTGCGTTTTTTCGCTTTCTTAAGATTTAAATCAACGTTTATCATTTTGTTTACAGTGGACACTGACCATTTTAAGGATTTTGCAACTGTCCTTTGACTAGGGGGATTTTGTTTTAACATTAAACAACGTACCCTTGCAATAGTCGAAGATGTCCGTTTTTTCCTTGGATACTTGTTTGGAATTTTTGTCCCACTTGAGGCTCCAAATTGACGTTTTTTTCCTTTCTTGTTGACGATATTACTTATCGACGCTTTAAATATCACAAAACCATGACTCTCACATCGTTTTTGGATAACGGAGTATGCACATTTCTCTTCGGAAAGAGCATAAATGTAGCCTTCGAACCACTGCTTTGTTAAAAACGCCATTTTGAATGAAAACAAAACTTTCAAGCAGCAGACGATAATTTTGACTTTTAAAAACATAGTACAATTGCAATCATTTCTTTTGCAGCAAACGATTTTTTATTACCGCTTACCAAAATCGTCTAAAAAATGTGCGAACAGCCTTTGTATATATTACAATAACACAATCATAATTACAATATGAATAATTTGCTCAAATAAAAGTCCTCGGCACCTTCGTGTCTAGGCCCATTATGGGTACGTTCAATCCCTAGACCGGAAAGTCCTTCTATGAGGTCAGTGGGTGGGTGAAGATATGATCAGATGTCGCCCTTGGGATTGCTCGATGAAAATTGTGCTTGCACCTGGCTAAATCGGACTTCAACCCTCATGGTGTCATTAAAAACCGGAACCGCATCCCTCAATCAGCAGCCAACACGGACGTGGTATGGAATGTTTTAGGCCCGCGAGGATAAGTGACAACAACAACAAGGAAATGAAATTATATGCTAGCATTCTCGCGTCACAACATTTAGTTTTAGCTGATTGATCCAGTTCATGAGCAATTATTATTTTTAACATTTTAAGTAAATTTGAGACTAGACTCTATGCCAGGTTAATGTTCTAACGTATTTATACCATTAAGTGTGAAACGTATCTGCATCTTTTTACGTTCTTAAATGGAATTTTTCTTGTTGGACTAGTCTTTGTTGCGAGAAAATAATGACATCATTGTACGTAAGGATATCATATCTGGTCGCCTTCCTAATATTATTTGGGATTTTTTCCTCATTTTTGGGTAAAAACATTACATGTTAGCCGTTTATAAGTATTTGACATTTGGTAATACATCTTTGGACGTATTTAAACTACACGAAATGTAACAATGTATTTTATTGAAACAATATGTTTCATAAATTTAAATTAATGTATAAAGTATGGTTTCTAATTCGTACACACAGGCTAATGCATACATAATGTATATTATAAAACAGTTCCGTAACTAACTGACTGGCATACAACGCACAGATCAAACCGCTGGACCTAAAGGGCTGAAATTTTGCATGGCGATTCTTCTTATAGTGTAGGGTTGCACTAGGAAATATTTTTGAAAAATTCTTCTTAGATTTTTTTAAAATTAAATTTTTAAGCTTTTTAGTTACTGTTTTAAAATTTGTATTTAAAATAATAATTTGATGGTTATAAAATTTATATCACAAGAAAGATCATAAAAATTCCTTTAAAATGAATCTTTTTCGAATCTTTACCTCTATTTTCTCGTTTTTGGTGAATTTTTAAAGATTAATTTTTAGAATTAAATTTATTAAATGCTGATCACGTGATTTCTTTTTCTGCTACTTTAAATTAATTTATCTTCACGTTCATAACAACGAAACAGACAAAAAAATTTTGTTTTCCTTGCTAATGCGGCCGACGATTGGACATTATCGAAAAAAATTTAAAATACAGTAAAAGATATGTTCCTAAAACAGTACTATGTTAACTGTACTATAACATTTAACATTTAACATTATATTCTTTAGTATGTTCTATTAGATTTATCGTGACTATTTTCTTCTACATTATTTTGTCTATAAAAATATCCGTTCGATTATTTCTATAATTTTTGGAACGAAGTTCTTTTACGCGTCTTACAGTAGAGTGAACTGGCAGGAATCGTCACGTAACGAAAAAGCGTTATGCCCCTTTCATAAGAGCTTTTTCTCAAGGACTCTGTGGCTGAATGGTTATCGCATCGGGCTACGGAGTATCGGGCTATCGCACTACGGAGCGAGAGGCCCCTGGTTCAAATCCCCGCACAAGCGCTGGCCGTTTCTATTCCCACTCATACTTGGAATAGCGCAGTATATATATATATATATATATATATATATATATATATATGTATATATATATATAATCAATAGAAATCTACATATTTAATCACGTTTAGAGTTGAAAAAATAAAGTAAGGAACTTCGTTCCTGACCGGTGTCCCCCGAACGCACTATTTTTTTTTAACCAATTGTATACATTGATCGTTGTATTTAATTCGAATGTATTCCGTAGCGAAGTACGGGTATTCAGCTAGTGCATACATACAGAGTAAGAGTAAAACAGCCTCTAAGGTATGAGTATTGTTTTTTATTCAACACAAATTTAAATTTTAATAATTTTAGTATTGAAGAAGACTTCTTAACACCTAAAATATCCTCTTCTCTCCTTGATGAATAAATCCCAGTTAAACAAATCTTCAAGCACAGACATCATCTGATTACGAGATGGCTACATATAAGTAGAAATAATATTTTTTTTTTCTAATGGCTGGGAGAACTGACCCTAGACACTTCCCCGGGGAAAGCCACAAGCATGAGACCACTTCCCCGCATGCGTTGTCCCGGGTGCACCACAGGGTTGGGTCCACACTGCACCCGTTTGATGGTCCGCGAATTTTGAACCGAGTCAAGTGAAGGGACCAGACCACCTGACCAAGCACACCCAGAGGTAATTTGATAACTCGGAGGACTTTGCCCCCACGCCCTATTTTACGTGCCCCTGCCACCATTAGTGAACACGGCGGTGGATTTTGCCAGCGACCAGCCTCGAACCCTCAGATTACCGTTTCGACGCCTTTTCTAACCGTGCCACCGCGCCCTGCAATAATCATATAATTTCCTGGAATAAAACATAGTATAGAATACTGGCTATAATGTAGGGTGCATTATAGACATTTAAAACTAAAGTGTTCCTAAAGTAATTTATTTAAGGTTTTTAATAAATTAGTGTTTATCGCTTTCATAGAAAACACAGTACTTACTTTGTTGTAGCACATAGTGTATTTTTCATACCATTATAGTTGAGGGTAATACGCTGAAAACAATAAATTATAGCGCTTTAGGGGTCATACGACTGTTAAAAGTCGAAAAAGTATAAAAATTGTGTCACTTTCGACATTCTATACCTTGAAAAGTATAATATTTAAAATCTTAATTTCTTTTGTGATAATAGAACAATGTTTTATTTATGAATATATACCTGTTTCTTTTTTGATAGTTAAAAAATAATTTTTGTTAGACAGTCATAAATAATAAGCAGTTTGCTCTGGACAAAAGTGATATCAAAGCTAACGCACATAAATACTCCAAAAAATTGAGTTTAAGACAAAATTTCTACTTTTAACAAATATTGCAGACACTAAAGTTTAATTTGAACCTAAATTTGTATATATTTAATGTATATTTCTATTTTTACGATGAAACTTAAAAAAGTGAATTTTTTTCTTAATAAATTGAATTTTATGTATGCATGAAAAATGCATTCTCTAGAGATCTGTAAATGAATTTAGGTTCAGTTTCAAGCAAATGATAATATGCAATATCTGTGAACATTTCATGCAAAAATACGAAATAGTTCTAGATACAAGTACTTTATGTGAAAAAAAAAACACATTTTGTGATAAATCCCTTTGAAGTATTGCCCTTTAAATCTGCTTACAATAACATCTAACACGTTTTTATTCATAACTTCCGTAATTATGGGAATTTTTTCAAGCGAATTGTCTTAAAATACTCAGAAAAAGTTAATCTTTCATATATATTTTTTTCAAAAAATTGATTTTTTTGACGGTTTAACAGTCGTATGGCCCCTTAGAGGAATAATCAAATAACTGACCTTAAATATACCTTCAAAACAGCCATTATAAATGCACCCCTATAATCGAAATAAATATTATGCTGTGATCTTAAAAAGGCAATCATCGACACATAGAAATGCATGCAGTACCACGTATAATACAGTTTTAATGGAAAAGTACAGATTAAAAGGAACATGCATGACGCTAATTTAAAGAACTTACTGAAACATACATTTACAAACACATTGCTTATCATTTTAAAGAGAGGAGTGAAATTTTATGAAACGCCACTTTAAAAAGTAAGTTTTTTATTAAAGAAACCTAAGGAGTTTTGTGTAATAAATAAGATTTGTATAACACCGTCATTAAATATTTATTCCTTAAAACCTAATGTATCAACTCAGTCAGTCGGGATAAGTTTAATAAATTACTCTTTGGATGAGAGTTTATTTTTAATTTATTAAAAGAAAATTTATGTAAAAATTCTTTTCCTTCCGAAAGGATTTCTATTTTTAATCAAATCTAACATTTTGGATATCACTGTTTGCCTCTGGAGATCGCTAAAAATACATTTCCTGTTTATGCTTTGAAAATGGAGTTCTGTTTATGTTTTGAAAATGAAAAGAACATATAAAGGGTGCTAAATTAAATTATGTAAGAGTAACTTTTAGCTCCTTAAATATTTTTTGATAAATATTTATAATTCACTCTATAACAAAAAAAAAAGTCCACGCACCTGAAGGAGTTGTCCGATTGAGAGAAAAAATGGTGCATGTGAATAACATGCACAGAAAACAAAAATTAAAATTTCAGAACAACTGAATGATTTATTCCATAGTTTGATCATTACAGAGTGAGGAAATCAACACGGCATTGGTCCACCACTAGACTGAATGCAAGCTGTCATCTAATGTTGCATAGACAGATAATGTTCCCGGATGGTATCCAGCATGGAATTCTTGGCGACAAAAATTGGTGGATGTGAATAACATGCATAGGAAAAAAAGATTACAATATCAGAATAACTGAATGATTTATTCCATAGTTTGATAATTACAGAGTGAGGAAATCAACACGGCATTGGTCCACCACTAGACTGAATGCAAGCTGTCATCTAATATTGCATAGACAAATACTGTTCCCGGATGGTATCCAGCATGGATTTCTTGGCGACAAAAACTGGTGGATGTGAATAACATGCATAGGAAAAAAGATTACAATTTCAGAATAACTGAATGATTTATTCCAGAGTTTGATCATTACAGAGTGAGGAAATCAACACGGCATTAGTCCACCTCTACACTGAATGCAAGCTGTCATCTAATGTTGCATAGACAGATACAGTTCCCGGATGGTATCCAGCATGGATTTCTTGGCGACAAAAACTGGTGGATGTGAATAACATGCATAGGAAAAAAAGATTACAATTTCAGAATAACTGAATGATTTATTCCAGAGTTTGATCATTACAGAGTGGGGCAGTCATCACGGCGTTGTTCAACCTCTAGACTGAATGCAATCTGTCAACCAGCGTGGCATAAACATAAAAAGGTTCCAGGAGGTTGACATGGATGGATTTCTTGACGAATTGTCTCCATCTGTCGAGCAGCATTCAGAGATAGTTGTAATCATATTTCCATCACACCCCAAATGTGCTCTGTTTAGGAGAGATCACATGACCTAGGGGTCCAAGGAAGTGTTCAGCAAGCTTGAAACCAATTCATACCTATAAGTGCCGTATGCGGCTGGGCATTATCTTGTTCAAAACTAAGACAGGGGTGGAACAAGAGAAACGGCAACAACGCGGATCGCATAATGTCCTCTACGTATCGCTGTGCTGTAAGGGCCTGTTCACATAGGAGTCCGTTGCGTTGCGTTGCGTTGCGTTAAGGAAAAATGACATTGAGACGAAAATAAACCAACCATAGGCGTTAAAATTGTCATTGCTAATCGTTTGGAGGTATATGATTGGTTTATTTTCGTCTCAACGTTATATTTTCCTTAACGCAACGCAACGGACTCCTATGTGAACAGGCCTTAAGTGTATCACTAATGACTACCAAAGAGGTCCAGCTATCAATGGAAATGACACACCAGATCATAACGCCCTGTTGCAATCACAGGACTGTGTGGCCTACGATTTAAGGGCGGATCCCCACGCTATACTGGACGTCTCCAGACACATCTTCGGTGGTCGTCAGGGCACATTTGGAAATGGGACTCGTCAAATACTATACATCCCCAGTCAACGCAGTTCAAAGTTAATTGAGTTAAGCACTACTGAAATCGGACTTGACGGTGTACAGAAGTGAGGGGCAACGGTCAGCGCGAGCGTAGATCCCGCTGTACCTGTCGTCTGTGAAAAGTCATGTTGGACACTTGTGTACGGCCATACGTCGGGTGTTTGAGAACGACGAATCCGTTGCTGTGACAGCAACTGTTGTCTGGCAATCGTTCTGTCTTCCCGTTCTTTTGTGGTCCTAGTTCCACCGCTACCCTCCTGACGCTTAAATTTGCTATTGTTGACCCACTCTTGCCACCACCGTCTAATCGCTGCATCGCTTCGACCCAGATGTCGAGTAATTCTTCAATTTGCCAAACCATCTTCTTTTAACCCAAGGACACAACCTCTTTCAAACTCTGAAATATGCTTGCAATGCACATGAATCCTTCGGCGGGGCATTATTACAGTCGATTTAAGATATCCGCAGTCGAAATGCAACAGAAAGTTTGAACATCAGATCAGCAATCGCTCCTTATATACACCTTCTGGATGCGCAGTTCTGATGCGCTGCAGCTCCCGCTAGTTATTCGTTGGACACCAAATTTTAAATCATTTCTGTGTTCAGTTGAAACATCTTTGCATACGAAATTTCATTGCAATTGGACAAATCCTTCTTGGTGCGTCGATTTTTTTTTTGTTGAAGAGTGTATATAATATGTATATCGCTAAATTCTGTATCATTGCTATATTCTAAACCTATTTTTTAAATATTGCATACTCTACTCCCTTTCCTTTATAAAAGTTAAAATTCCGAATAAACAAAATGCCACTCAGTAAACTATACCATTTCTTTTTTTACTAATTACGTTAATGTATTATGAAGTGCATGCTCTGAGTTACTCGTTAAAACGTTATTAAGGATGTCAGAAAAAGCAAATTCTGTATATTAAAATATGTAAACGAGTTTTCATACAGTAAAATATTAACAACAGTTCATCGTGCTATTCGCGGCAAATATTACATAGATCTTATTCTTCGCAATTCTAATCTCTTTAAAAACTTAATGACATGTGTTTCCTTATTAAGTTGAACTGTGCATATTTACTTTTGCATGTACAATTAAGTAATATTTTAGTATAATGAAATAAAATGACAAGACTTTAAAAATCTAGGTATAACTCCTAAAGGACATTTTTGATTTGGCTCGTCCTCGTTCATTGTAATATTAGGGAAAGTTATTGCATTTAAAAATGAAACAACCGAGTTATTCTTATTTGTTATAAACCAGAAAATTGTTGAATTTTTTTATTTATTGAATGCAACCATAGCTCAAAATTTTTAAAAGTAATATTAAAAGGTTTCCATGGAATTGTTTGTCAAGATCTCTCTCTCCCTCTCTCTCTCTCTCTATATATATATATATATATATATATAGAGAGAGAGAGAGAGAGAGAGAGAATAGCTACTTCTACCCAGACTTGGGTGTATATAATTTGAAGTGGCACTCTAAATGAATTTGATACAAACACAGTTTATACATGAAACAATTCTTATTGAATTCGTTGCACATATAGAATTTGCTCTTACAGCAATAAGCATACGTACTAATTGTACAGAATATATATTGACATTCAATAGAAATACACTTTTGCAAATACTCACAAACCAGCAGAGAGTCAAACCACCACTACTGGCACGTAAACTTTGAGCCCCCACAGCACTGGCGCAGGATAGCACCTGGAGCTGCTTTCCTCGTAGCTCCCTTACGCTTATCTATCAACTTTAACAACCTTTTTTCAACCTCTGTATCAATCAAGCTGCTTGGTATTTATACCAAGCACGTATGCCGAAATTAGCATATCTCAAGCAGCTTCTTTAATTCATTCACTCAAAAGTTCGATTCTTGTGAATCGAATCTTATGTATACCTTACATATATATATATATATATATATATATATATATATATATATATATATATATATATATGCACACTCACACGCACAGAGGAATAGTTCATGATAATGTTCATTCCAAATGGATGTTTTAACATTACTATTAAAAATTCTGAGCAAGTATATTCATATTCATATATAAATATTTGTTGAAAGCAAATTCGTATATGAATATTTGTTGCAAGTATATTCGTATATAGATATTTGTTGAAAGTATATATATATATATGCTTGCAACAAATAGTTTTTTATTCGGCGCGTATTTATCTCAGTTCTAAGAAACATCAAACGAAAGAGAATTTTTTGAAGGTCTAAAAAAAGGAGTGTTTACAAAAATTTGCACTTCCTATTCAAATAAACTTGACAGGTTTTAAAAAGCCTCCAGAGATACACGAGAAAGGCATTTATTTCCTTTCAACACCAAAATTTTTAGTATATGTGACAGGAGTGTTATTTTCCCGCGAGTGTAATGAGTTTTATGGCCTGTCTAAGATAACATAAGGAGAGGTAGGTTGAATACAGCGGACATAATATAATACACTGAGCTGTTTTAGTAAAGCAGAAAATTTAAAATATTTACTAATTAATTTCGAGTCACTTTCCATACATGTTTTCTCATCGATTAAATTTTGAGCTGATTCTATTTTAATATTTGAGTAATTTTACTTTTTAATATATTTTTAACACACAAAAGTTAAAAAATTAGTAAGAAGCAAAATTTAATTCAAATTGTTCCTGAAAAAAGTTAAAATATTACATTGTGTCTAAATCAATGTTTTTCTTACGCTTATATTATTTTTTAGACTAAGTATCCTATAATACTGATGAGAGTTTGATAATTCCAATTGTTCAATCCTACATAGATAAGTATGTTTCACTGCTTCACGTGGCTTATAAGATAAAAGAGCATAAAATATCAGAAATATAGTATCATAAAATTGTCTTTCTTCGAAGTTAGGATATATATATATATACTGTATCAGTTAGCCTTATACACTGAGGCTGCCTGGTAATATGAAGGTGTATATATTTACACTTCGTTCTGCCCATGTCCTCTATGCATTTTGTCATATATTTAGTACTTTGTTTACTTGTATTATTTTTATCAATATATGAGAAATTATGCTGATAATTATTATCTCAAAATAAAATCCAAATAATAAATTCCTTTGTCTCTTAACTGGTAATTTAAAAAATTCTAATTTAGAAAATTATCCTTTATGTTTAAAAAAAATAAATTAGAAAAACAGTAATCTTATAAATTTTTAGCTTTTCTTCATATTATGAATTTTATTTGATAATTTTATCCATTAATATAATAAACTTTAAATTTTAGATAGATTTGGTAATCAAAGATATATCGAAAATAGAATCCAGAAAGTAATATATTAAAATAATTTATAAAAGTATAATTCATTCTGAAAAAAATATTTTCATTGGAAATTTCATTCACTTCGATTTAATCCCAATTTCTAGAGATACATATTAATTTAGTAGGGATTTGTATAATCGGATAATTGGATATAGATATAGTTTAAACATCTTCAGATCCTAGAGCAGACATATATCTGCCAATGTCGGGAAAAAATAATCTTTTTTTTATATCAAAACAACCTATTTGAAATGATTTGAAAATTATATAGAGAAACATAAAATACGAAAAAGTCCAAAAATATTTCAAATATTAACATAAAAGTATGTAAACATCCAAACTTACTTCATTTTAAACTTTTTTTTTCACATCACTTATTTTTTGAGCCATGAAACACAAACACACATCTACACGGCCTCGAGCGAGAGGCACTGTTTACTATTCCTGGCAAATATAAGAAGACGAAGCGGTATTATTCTACAAAATAGACTTTCGTCTTTCACACGTCAAGAGTGTTAAAATATATTCATCTTGTTTTCCAGTCATGGAATAGGGTATCGAGTCTTCAACAAGCTATGGGACTAGAAAAGAAGGGAGCTCAGAAAGAAATTACCTAGGAATATTGATAGTACAATAGATTTTTGGAGAATCGAAATAGGATTTAACATGAATTTGCGTTGCTTATTTCAAAAATAGAACTAAATGGCCACCGATGCTTAAGGCTGCTTTGTACTTAACCCTATTGTGTTCGATCACCTCAATGTTAAACTATGAAGGAAATTTGTCCAAGGATTGCCGGCTTAGACTGAATTTTTTTAAAAATATTACTTTGTACTGGAGAAAGAAAATTTTAAACCTTTGTGCATTTTTAGTTTTTTAAAATACAAATAACATTTTAAATGTAAAATCATTCAGGGGAAAATCTAGAAGTTTCATATTAACGAAATATTGGGATCGTTTCTAAAGCTTAACACATAAACTTCAGTTTAAAAACCGAGTTGTAAAATACATGTCCTTCTATTAAGGATGCTGTGTGCTAAGCCTACTGTATACACTCATCTTAATGTTAACCTACGGAGAAAATGTGTCGATTGCCGACTTGGATTGAGAGATATTTTTCAATTATACTGCCTAATAGAGAAAATTTTTACAACTTGGGTCATTTTTCATTTAAAAAAATGCATTTAATATTTAAAAATTTAAATTTTTCAGGGAAAAAGATCTGGTACAGTGTGTTTTAAATGCTCATAATTTCCTTTGGGGGACGGAATATATAAAATGAATCCTGTTGCAAGGTGCAGAAAAGTTCGGACTACCTGAAAATACCATTTTTATTTGAATAACAGCATTCATATAGCTGTAAATAGTAGACAATTTTTCTCCAAAGGTTGAGATGAACGAATCCAATAGGTTTAGTACACAGCAGCCTTAATTCATGAACATGATTAAGATCCTGGCTATAAATTGATAAATAATCAAAGGAGCGCAATTTCTGCAAAGAAATCTGGTAGAAGAGGATTACAGTTTAGTTTAGGAGGTTAAGCGACCGAAACTCTTACACATTGCAATTTTTGCAACAGTTTTAGTTCACTTCAGTTGATCACTAATATAGTATGAAAAGTAATGGGCAATTATTTTCGATTCCGTTCAATATGTTTACGAATTACTCACTGACAAATTCAGCATATTTATAAGCCGTTAAGTGCCGAAATGATCTTTATTGTCGAAAATTTCCAGGCCCGCGACAGTTAACTGAATATACAGAACATACAAAAGTTTTTAAATTATATTTCATGTTTCAATAATCGGCCTCTTTCAACTACACTGAAGTGCCACTGAATTAGGGATACCTACCTAGTAACGAGTTGGGCCTCCTCTTCTGGCCTTGATAACGGCTGCCACACGACGAGGCATAGATTCAACAAGTTTCTGGAAACGTTCCACGGGAATGGCTTGCCAAATATTGGCTAAAGCTGTCCATAATTCATTAAGGTTCTTTGGTGCTGTGTGATGGCCTTTCACGCCTTGTTCCAAAACATCCCAAAGATGCTCAATAGGATTTAAGTCTGGGCTTCTAGGTGGCCAATTCATGACAGAGAAGTCAGAGGAATGTTCATCCAACCAGCCAGTAGCCAACCGGGACTTGTGAGAGGTACAGTTGTCTTGCTGGAAAACTCCATTACCGTGCGGATAACAGAACAGCAAAAACGGATGGGGGTGATCACCCAGCAACTCTACGTACCGAATTGCATTGAGGGAGGTTGGTACACGCACCAAAGATCCCAAACTGTGCCACGAAAAAACACCCCAGACCATGATTGAGCCACCATGCCCTTGTACAGTTCCAGCCAGGCATGCAGGATCCATGGCTTCATGAGCCTGACGCCATATTCTCAGCCTCCCGTCGGCGTTAAGTAGTCGGAATCGAGACTCATCACTCCATGCTACTCGTTTCCAGTCCTCTACACTCCAGTCTCTGTGCTCTCTTGCCCAGGCAAGACGTGCAGCCCGATGGCGAGTATAGAGCAATGGTACTCTCGTAGGTCGACGGCTCCCGAAACCCATACGGTGAAGCGAGCGTTGCATAGTCCGTTTACTGACTGTACGACTGGCACTGTCATTAAACTGGGTGGTAATTTGAGCTAATGTTTGGCTTCGCTGGCTACGTACAATACGCCTGAGCCGTCTCTCACCACGCACTGTCAAGGCTAATTGTCCTTTGCAGTTTGTCCGATCGCTAGTTTATTTTCACCATCCATGTATTCTTGGTATACTCTTGACACTGTCGATCTTGAAAATCTTAGCTGTCTGACGATTTCGGAAATTGAATGGCCCATGCGTCGCGCACCTACGATTTGTCCGTGATCGAAGGCGTCTAAATCAGGCAGTTTACGCATACTGGCAATTCCAACAACTAATTCAGAACAACCACAGTACGCGCTATATATGCAGTTACCACAGCGCCCTCACTTGCGCATACATGATGCGCAGCGCTACACAATTTGCATAGGCTTTGCTATCCCTAATTCAGTGGCACTACAGTGTATATTGCCCCATGTTATTTAAAATCTAGCTGCGTACTTACATTTATGCGATAATTAAACCTGGATTTAAATCCTATCAGTAATCGCCATGAGAACGGAATACATTAAATTGCGAAACTTGTGATAAATATTTCATAAAATTTAAATTTTTCTGGAAGTATTATCATTGATTGTTTCACGAATATAAATTATTATTGTATTATTTCTCGTCATTTAGTCTAGAATATCACAAGGCTTCTTTGCCTGGCTATGTGGAGGTCTCATATGTCTCGTCGTATGTACTGCTGATATGAATACCATCATATGGTTGGCTACTAAAGTTTCTTATTGCGTGGGAATCACCATTGGATATTAGGGCCGTATCAGTTATTAAAAGTTACTGACTCGTACAGAAATATATACCGGAGTATTTTAATATATACAGTAAAATATTGACTATAATACGCACAAGTGTATAATACGCATGCTTCATTTTGAGCGAAATTTTCGGAAAAATTTAAAATTCGAATATAATACGCAGCCATAACTTTTCAATATTTTATTAAAAATTGCCCAAATACTTATTAACATAATAAAATCTGTGATAAAAATAAATGAAAACGTCAAATTTGGTAGCAAAATAAACTTAAATTTTTAATTCAAAAGAAAACAATACTGTGATATTATCAGTCTTAATCACTTTCACTAGAATACAGCTCATCTATTGTTTGTCGTTTATTCAATGTTTAAAGCTATATTTTTTTGTACACGAGTATAATGTGAAAAAATGCGTATTATACCGAAGATTTTACGGTATATATGTAATATATGCTAAATCTAATCAATATTTTATTTTCATTTAGTTTAAGGAGACAATGGAAATTCAACCTCGATTTTTTTTATTTTCAATTTTTTATCTCTGTACACAGAATCAGAATAAATAATATTATTTTTTACTACACTGAAAACCATTAGAATTCAAAATAAGGATATTATGGCAGAATAATGCCTAGCTTTCAAAAAAAAATTTCAAAAATGCAAGCATTTTTTAAAATGCTCCAAGCGCATTCTATATTATTTGAAAACCTAATTTTTTTTAATGTACGCTTACCATACTTATATAAATATAACTGTGCATTGAATTTTATTTTTTGTAATTTTTTTATGAATCAAAAGCCATAAATAGTATTTTACGTCTGCCTGCTAATTTTTCTATGTTTTTACTTTATTTAGTGGTCTATAAATTTGAAAAATATTTGAGTTTTGAAAAAAATGTGCACAGTTTTGTGAAAAACTCTTCAATTAACAATCTCGAGAAATTTCGAAGAAATCGGAAGAAAATGAATACGCATGGAGCCTTTTGAAAATTTCCAGCATTTTTGAATAATTTTTTGAAACACAACTCTTATTCTTCCACAAAATACCCATTTACGAATTCTAAGAGACTTCAATATAGTAAATGAGAGTACTAATTATTCTCATCTATATATATAAAACAGTTCCGTAACTGACTCATTCATTCACTGACTGACTGACTGACTGACATACAACGCACAGACCAAACCGCTGGACCTAAAGGGCTGAAATTTTGCATGGCGATTCTTCTAATAGTGTAGGGGTGCACTAAGAAAGATTTTTCAAAAAATCTTCTTAGATTTTTTTAAATTAAATTTTTAAGCTGTTTTTTAAACTTTTTTACGTTTGCATTTAAAATAATACATTGAGGGTTATAAAATTTATATCACAAGAAAGATCCTAAAAATTCCTTCAAAATGAAATTTTTTTCGAATTTTTACCTCGATTTCCTGATTTTTGGTGAATTTTTATAGATTAATTTTTAGAATATAATTTATTAAATGCTGATCACATGATTTCTTTTTCTGGTACTTTCAATAAATTTATCGTCACGTGCGTAACAACTAAATAGACAAAAAAAAACATTTTTTCTTTCTAATGCAGCAGACGATTGGATATTATCCAAAAAAAATAAATATTCCTTATGATTTTTTTATAAATATATATATATAAATATTTTTTTACATCAATTGTATATATTGATCGTCTCATTTATTATAAATATATATATTTATTTTTTGGCATAAATTGCATACGTTGACCGTTGTATTTAATTTGAATGTACTCCGTAGCGAAGCGCGGGTTTTCAGCTAGTTTTGTATATAGAGTAAATACTGAAATTTTTTTTAATGAGGGGGGAAGATCCCTTGTCCCTTTAAAAAGGCTGTCATGGACATTATTTCCAAAATACTCTGACGTGAACGCAATCAATAGTATAAATTGGTTATCGTCATGTACGCAGCACATGCATATTTTTCTACGACATTTTTATTGAAACATGGCAGAGTGGACAACCATTCTGTGTCTTACAAATCTTTCTGAAGATTATTATGGATCTTTGCTGCCAATTTTGATCCATACATTTTTACCTAAAAGAAAGAAGCAAGAATTCTTTTTCTACTTTCTCTTAGCGAAAGTTACGTTGTTTTCTCGAACCACTGTGTCTGAAAGATTGCACCTTTGCCTGAATTTGTTAAAAGTGAAAAATAACATTTGGGGCTGATTTTGATTCAAGCGCTATAAGTTTAAGGCGACAATGGACCATGAAAAACTTTTTTTTTAATTTATAAACCAATTGCTATGAAATTTTGTATACTTATACAGTGGTGTTTAGATATGGAAATTCTAAATTTAAAAAGAAATCAGAATGTAATTAATTAAGATATTAATTAAAATCAGTTTGTTAATTCTCTATTTAAAAATGCTCCATGCGCATTAATTTTTGTCTCATATCTAATTTTCTCTCTTAAGCTAGCTTTGTATAATTATAATAAAAGTTAGTAGCAATATTTGATTTGCAGTCATATTTATAAAAACTAGAAAAGAAATCGATAAAAATAGGTAATTTTATTCGAAATTTTATCAAAAATATTTTTTTTATTGTAAAAATTTTAAGTTGTTTTAAAATAGTATAATGAATTGATTACTAAGTGTTATTCTAACATATATAAATAATCATTTTATGAAATTTTATGAAAATGCAAGTAAAATTATGACGCATGGAACAGTTTGAACTTTCCGAAACGACACGAAAACTTGTTTTGAGAAAATGGCATTTAAAGTTTTAATTTCACTAACATTGCCATTGTTTGCGTTTGAAAAAAAATAGTTAGAACTCGGTTAATAATGATCGGATCAACATACTTTTTTTTCAATTTTAAGCTGATGAGTTGTAGAATCATTTTCTGACAGAAAAGAAAAATCGTTTTGGGGACATATTTTTGTCAATCTGAAGGTCCATTGTTCCCTTAACACCATAATGACGGATGCCATCATTTTGACGGTTTATGACATACTATTGAGCGCTATGTCTAAATTCATTTCCACAGGCTTCTGAAGTTCTATGACATGTTTTCTAATTTTACGCGAAATGTACACACACAATTACAAAATTATATTCGACTGTTTAGAGGGGAAGAAAATGTGTTGTATACCTACCAAGACTGAAAAACCGCCGATCTGACGGAAATATAGAAAGCAGGCAGAGAACTTTAAAATAACACCAGAAAAATGTTAGTTACTTTTCGTCTCTTCCCCCTTTTGCAAATAAGAGAAATATTGACTCTTCGGAAATATTGGTGTCGAAAAATAAGGACTGCACAAACCATGCGTATATTTTTTACGGATAAACCATACCGGGTTGACAGCTCGGCATATTTGCATAAAAATATATCTAAATATATACTAATCTATATATATAAAATAGCTCGTCTGTTTGTTTGTCCGCTATAGAATCATAGACTGTTTCACTCACCGGGACCAAATTCGGCACAGTTAGTGTTTAGGACTCGAGAAACTTAAATCAGGAAAAACAAAATTTGGGGCTCAATTAGTTTTTTAAAAATTAATTTTTTAATGATTTTTGTGCCTCTAAGAGGTGCGCGACCACCTGTGGAGCCCCTTCACCACAACCAGCTGGGTTAAGAGAGATGGGTTTTTTTTGGGGGGGGTGACAGGGGGGGTCAAATTCCAATGCGCGGGAGGAAGAAAGCGGGTTGGGAATGACCTTTGGCCCTAGCTCTCCAAATAAACGCAACTGGCCAGATGAACATGAAGAGCGGGGGTGCAGCACAGTATTTTTTTGATGGAATGCATGAAAAATTTTATATTTATATATCTACCCGGGCAACGCCGGGCAATAATGCTAGTTTACTATATATTGGTATGATATAGTTTAAAATTTTAGGTATTTAACCATTTAAAAAACATTGAATATTTTATATTCTTGATTTTATTTCCAACCGTGAAAATGATGGCATTCTGTCTTTTTAGTAAAAAAAAAAAAAATTCCCGTCTTTCAAGTGTTAAATTACAAATACAAAAATCATTCCCCACAAATTTATTCTAACGTTGGAAATGAACTAGATTTGGGAAAGATCCCCATCCCTCTTTCTCTCTCTTCGACACCAACCTTCTTAGCATTATGCCTTACCGCTTACAAACTGTTCATAACTTTTCGATGCGGTGCCGTTTTTCTTCCCCAAAATACGCCAAAGGTCCGTTTAATGGTCAAAACTCAATAAGTTCCTATCATCATAAACATTACAACCTCTCAAATTGTAGTATAGTCGAACCCCGTTATATCGAACCCAGTATAGAACGAACTCATGGATATAACGAACGAAAATTTTGGTCCTGGCATTTTACTATTATACGTAATTTAACCTTTTCCTTACGGGGTGGGATAGCATGTATCCCAAGAATACGCGTCCAAGAGTGAATATATATGTATATATATATATATATATATACACACACATATATATATTATTATATTACATATATATATACATATACATACATATATATATACATATATATATATATATATATATATATATATATATATATATATATATATATATATATATATATATATATATATATATATATATTTGAAATTTTCCGTTCTAAAGAGGGAATTTGAAAAATGGGCCCCGTAAGCTAAAGGTTAAGTAGTATTGTGTCAGTTTAATGTCATCGATTTTAGTCGATTTAATTCATTATTGATAATTTTTAATAGATTTTATCATTTTTTTAATACATCATTATTGAATACACATTGCAACTAATGAGTTACACATTTTAAGAACTCTAGCATTTTTCTTAACGGTTCGGATATAGAGAACCACCGGATAAAACGAACAAAATCTTTGGTCTCTTGAAGTTCGTTATAACGGGGTTCGACTGTAATACTGATTTTTGTTTCTCCTGTTAAAGAGAAACATTGGTTTGCTTCCTATTCGAGGAGTGAAAGGAATATCTTTGGAACACTGGGACGATATTTCAACCATTGAAAATTCTACTCGTGTCAGCTATAAAGCATCTATCTAAAAATTGAGCTTTGCTAAATTTTAACTAAGCAAAATCGCATCTACAAAAATGAGAAAACAAATAAATATAAAATCTTCCATTCTCCCACCAAATAATATTCAGTTTTTAAATAATCACCGTTAGCTCTAGTTAAGAAAATTCTAAAAGTTAGAGCCACAAGGGCCTTTCAAATTTAATAAGTATGTTGTTCATTAAAGCTATCAGGACATACAAGCCTCTCTCAACCTCACGCTGTAACGTACTTAACACTTGTTTCAATGATACTTCTTTTAATTTATGAAAATATGAACCATTTATAAAGCTGGATCCATCAAATTCTATAAAAGATAGTAGAAGGGTATTTTTATAAGGACAATTTCAGTTAGATTCGATTAAATTAGCCGGATATAATGTTGAAGAGCACTTCTATTTAACAACTTCAAAACGAACGCTATTTAACAAAGAAATAACGAGCAATGATTCTGAGGTCATTGAAACTAATATACATAACAACATTGGACACTCAGGTGGAATTATTTTGTCATTCGAGTTCCTGTAAGAATAACGGAACCGCGTCCTTTTTTTATCGCCATAAAATTAATTAGTCACGACCTATTAAGATTATAATCATTCTCCAAAGTAGTCGAAGTCAGTTCGAATGCATAATGAAGCTAATTATTTACTTAAAAGTTCAATTTCTTAAGCGAACAAATGCTACCCGGATAATTGGTTTTTTACGCTTCGGACTCACATTAAAAGGCATTAATGAAGTGTATCCGGAGTGGTGCAACAGCTATTGAAATTTATCAAATAACATCAGGCGCTAATGACTTTGAAATGAAATTCCGATGACTTTCTCATACAATATCGTTGGCATATTTAATGAGATAATTTGTTCGAAACGCTGGTACTTGTCTCTTTTTTTTTCAAAACATTTAGCTGTACCTACTTCTCGGGAAGAAAAATAGATGATGTTTATATCTTTGCTCTTAGATTTATGCATAATTATTTTTCGGTTCAAGAACTTACACATCTTAGAACTGAAAAAATATAAGATTAATATGGGGCGCAAATTAGAAACGGTAACTAGTTGAATGCATGAAATAACTTAAAAAATACATCTTCTCGTTGAGGATTTAAGCATCTGACCAGGAGAATATTTATTATCAAGGGATTATATATATATATAAATATATATATATATATATATATGAAATAAATTAAAAACCCTTTTTATTGTTTACCACGCCCTTTCCAAACTCTTCATCCTAACGCAATAGAACACAGTCCCTCTTTCTTTATTTCTACCTAAATCTAAACCCGAAGTAATTTATTAGTTTTTCCCCTAAGGCACGTGTGGCCAAAGCTTATATAAGAGTTATATAACGCGAACGGCGTGGAACATTCGAAAACCATCACCTCATATGACGCGACTTAATCACGTGTCAGTTTTAGATTATATATATATATAGATATATACTGATAAAACAACACTTATAATGTATTTCTATAAAAAAGTCAAGGTTCTAAAATTATCAGATTTTTTTTTTTTAATTTTAGAAATAAAACGTATAATGATAATAAAACATAAATTTGTGTAAAATTACAAAAAAAGAGTCTAATTTCTATTGTCAGAATAAAATACTTCAAATTTATATAAAATAACACATAAAATAGCTCTTTACAATACACTATTAATTTAAAAAGAGAATTCCTTGTACCAGAGAAAATTTCATTATCATTAAGCATGCAGTGGAAATAATTCGAATAAATATAATTATTTACTAAACACACTGAGAAAGTCTTTATATCTACTTGTGTTTTAATACAATGCGAATAATCTAATGATTTCGAACTAACCATTATAATGGATTGATATTTGCATGCTAAAATAGGCCCCTAATAAGCAATTGTTAAAAGCTTTTAAATGAAACTATTCATGAAAGGGTTTAATAGGAAAGCTATGAACTGTGTTGATATCCATTGTCTGTCTGGGAATTCAATATGAACATTAGTGTTGTATGATGATTGTAGTGACATGTATACCATACAAGATGCATTGTACCCATTCTATAGGTATGTTTTAAAAGGAATTAGATGGGAATTAACTTAAAACTATAGTATCCTTTTCATAAGATACGTAAGTCTATAAGCTGAAAAACTGGGGAAAATCCAATATCTTAAATACACTTTCATCGCTAAGAATGTAATCATATATTTAATTATTTCCGTGTTGTTAACGGAGAAAAATAAACGTAGATTACTTACATACAAGATATATACTGGTTAAGGAGTTATTTTAGCCGGTTCTATGCTGGTAAATAATATACACTATAAAATAAAAGATTTTTTTAAATCTGCACTAAACTATATTAGCTTCTTTAAAATGGGTTATAACAGAGTAATTAACACTGAAATTTTTTATTTCATTTCCCTCAACGACATTTGCTTTAAAGTGTCCGACTACCTTTAAAACATCCACAAATGATTGGAAAGGACCGCCCACATGAGTGGGGTAATGCTTTCCACGCCAATTTCGCCGTTCGGGATTGGTGACGGCCCGGATTTGATACTACAGCCGAAAAGGAAAAGACTGGCTAACTTTGTGTTTTCAGGAGAACTCATTTTTCATCAAAAATATAAACAGCTGTCGGGATAAATTAAAATCTAACCATGATATATCTATGAAATTTTTCACGTAGGTTTATCATAACACCAATAATGTAATGAAGTATTAGTTTATTTCTAGGTCTATTGTTTGTTGATTTATAACTGCATTTATAAAAAATCTTATGAGAAATTACTGAAATTTTACATGTAGTTGCATATAATGAACTGTATTTTTTTAAGATTTCAAGATATCTATTAGCTATTAAGTCATTACAGGAGGTACTTACGTACATATGACAAATATAAATTAACACTAGAAAGATAGCTGCCGTCACTTTGACGGTTTCGGACATACTATTGAGCGCTTTGTCTATATTTATGTCCTCAAGCTTCTGAAATTTTTTGACTTTTTTAAAAAAATGTACGCGAAATATGCACACACATTTACAAAATCATATTCTATACTTAAGAGGGGGAGTAAATGTGTTGTATATCTACAAAGACTGTAAGCCGCCAATTTGATGACAATATAGAAAACAGGCACAAATCTTTAAAATAATACCAGAAAAATGTTAGTTACTTTTCGTCTCTTTCCTCTTTTGAAAATAACAGAAATATCGGCTCTTCGGAAATATTCGTGTTGAAAAATAAGGAGTGAATAAACCATGCATATATTTTTAGGGATAAACCATACCAGGTTGTCAGCTAGGCATACCTGCATAAAAATATATCTAAATACATACAAATTTATTATATATAGGTATCAAATAGTTCAAAATTTAAAAGATTTCACTATTTAAAAAATTAAATATTTTAAATTCTTGATTTTATTTTTAACCGTCAAAATGATGGTGTTCAGTCTTTTTAGTAAGAAATAATTCCCGTCTTTCTAGTGTTAATGTTATGTGCACATATTCTTGGAGTGTCTAGTGCTAATGTTAGTGTTAATGTTATGTGTTAGAGCTACAGCCTTTCTAGTAAAAAATTGCTAGATTTCAGGCAAAACTCCTCAATTTTGGAAAAGGTTGAATAGTTATGCTCTAATTTTTGCTCGTTTTTGTATTTTGGTGTTTTATTCCTTCGAAAAAATAAGACAGAAATTTTCGCAAGCATAGTTTTTGAAAAGAAAAAACAAAAGTTTTCCAAACGTAGTCGGATAACTTTTCACTTTCAGATATGACCAAGGATGAGAAGAAATTTAAGTTAATTTAAAAACTTCATCAACTCGAATCCTAGTAAAGATTTTCATGTCTTTGCAAAAACAACCACCTTCAACCTATCCAAAAGCCGCCGATTTAAATTTCTTTTTCATTGCGGAAGCCTAAGCAAGACATGGTAGATAATTGTGCTATCAAAAGTTTTTATACGTAAAACTGCTCTAAATGTTTACTAAGGATTCCTATCCATTCGAACTGTCTGAATTTTGAACTTCAAATAGTGGAGAACACTATTATTTTTAATAGGATGAAACGTCTGGATTTAGCTAGCCACGAGTAAACATTTAGAGATA
>OU015502.1:131186562-131204062 GCA_907164885.2 Dolomedes plantarius
GAGCACTTTCATATAGTAAAATTAGACTGTCGGGAAAAATTTTAATTGTTTATGGAATAAGGAAATATTTTGACAAATGAGAAACAACAGACTCTACATCTCAGATTTCGTAAAAAGTTTTAAAAAGCAGGACAGTTAAGTGCGGTTTATTCCAACACTAGCCGGGATTCGCCCGGCTAGGCTCTGGTTTCACCTAGCTACGCTCAATCTATCCGTGTAACATATTTATGTACTTCGGGCCCCACAAAAGAAAAAAAATGCCTACAAATGTGTTAAATTCAAGTCAATTTTCATTCCCTTCGCTGCCGACAGATGACTGCACTACTGCATATACTGGATATATATGATTTGATTTCTCAGAGGGATGACGCTTCATTACAATCCAAATATCTCTAAAGCTATTGAATTAGCAGAATAAGTGTACGCAGAAAAAATTATCAGTTTTCGAAGCTCTTTCCAAATATGTAACATTTATGTACTTTAATGAGAAAAAAAATACGCCGATTTCTGTAATTGTCAGCCATTTTTTTCGAGGATGGGTCCGACCGGTGGCGTTACGGTTACGTGATCTCGACAAACCCTTCTGTTACTTTATTAATATAGATATCGTTTTCATTCTTTGAGTATCGATAACAGTTAATTCCATTGAACACTACATTTTTAGCCGTATAGGAATCCTCTATTATTCTTTTATTTAAAATTCCTGCAACTCCAATTTGCTACTGTATTGCCTGTCGTCTTGTAATCAATATTTACGCTTCAAATTCTGTGAAAAAAGGGTAAAAATTCCGGATTATAGAGCAGAAATGAAATGTCCATTCTGACGCAGCCAAATTCCGTTTGTCATCTATACTTATATATAAAGAGAGAGCGATTTTGTACGTGGAGGGTAATCTTCAGAACCACTATACCTATTTGAAAAATTCTTTCACTGTTTGAAAGGTACAATATTCCAGATGGACATAGGCTATATATTATGTATATCTAATCAGTAGAAATAAAGTTAGGGGCTTAATCCATATAATATCTATTGTTACCGCTACTGTCCTCTACCGCTTTTTGTGCCGAAGTCTTCAACGATCCTTAGCGTGGTGCTATCTATACTTATATATAAAGAGAGAGCGATTTTGTACGTGGAGAGTAATCTTCAAAACCACTGTACCTATTTGAAAAAGTCTTTCACTGTTTGAAAGGTACATTATTCCAGATGGACATAGGCTATATATTATGTATATCTGATCAGTCGAAATACAGTTAGGGGCTTAATCCTAGCAATCTCCATTGTTTCCGCTACTGTCTTCTACCGCTTTTTGTTCCGAAGAGTTCAACGATCCTTATCGTGGTGCTATCGCGATGGACTTCTGATTTTGACGCTAGCGGTTCGAACCTAGCCGTTCTCCGGCACGCTTTTTTCTTTTAAAAAATTTATTTTAATTATTAACTAACATAAAATTAATTTAAGGTATTAGTTAGGTTATTATTAAGGTAAAAAAAAGATTTACAATTTATTGGCTATCAACTGGAAATTTATTGGTATAATATTTTGTTCAACCCGGACAAAGTCGGGACGGGCCGCTAGTTCCCGATAAAACGAGAGAAGTTTCTGTTTATCATATAAATTTTTCGACCATATGGAAAGCACTGTATGTAATGTATGAAATGCGTCAGAGATCCTTTCTTCCCTAAATGCACTGTAAATATCGAATGAAAGAAAAACATAAAATTTTAAACCTGCCATATATCGCTATATCCATGTCAATCATACCTTAACGATATGACCCAGAAACTTGAAAGAAAGTAGAAAATTATCCATACACAGCAAATTGCATTTCATTCCATAATACTCTATATACAGTGGCTCCCAAAAGTGCTCGGACACTTACGAATTTCAATGAAATAGGGGTCTATTCATTAATTAAAATGAATATTTCAGAATGGGTATTTAATAATAAGATCTATAATCAATTCTTAACAAAACTACATAAAATATTTCGAAAACATAGTAAAACTTTATTTTTAAGAAACCAGTAATCAAAAAGTAACAAAAACTTTATCTCACAAAAGTCATCGTACACTGAAATATTTTCAGATAAATTCATAATTAAAATTATCGTCTGGCGCTTTATTTTTATTTTTGAATTGTGGTGGCATTCAAAATATCGTTTGGCTTTAATTTTTGCTTGCCTACTCCGTAATATTCTATTTATTATTTAAAAATGGCTCGTAGTCGTAAAGAAACAAACGAACAGCATTCGAAAATTGATTATTTTTCATCATAGTAGTGGTAAATCAGTTCGGAATATTGCTAAATTACTTAATTTATCCCATTCTACTGTGCAGTATGTGAAAAAACGCTTTAAAGAAGAAAATTGGATCGAAAACAAGGTAAGGAAAGGCCGTCCGGCAATGTTAACAAAACGTGATCAGAGATTTATAATTAGAAAATTTGTGAAAAATTCACGTTTGAGTGCTGTAAAAGTTTCTGCAGAATTCGATGAAACATTTTCTACTTCAATTTCACCTGAAATTTTTTGACGAGTTCTCAGAACAGCTGGATTACATGGGCGTTCTGCCCATAGAAAATATTTTGTGAGTGAGAAAAACAGAAAGTTTGAGATTCCCTTCCAACTATCAAAGATAAATAAGCCCCAAACCTATTGGAATAATGTCTTATTTGCCGATGAACATTTTTGGTGCTGATGGGCGTATAATTGTATGGAGAAGAAAAAAATGAGGAACTTAGAACCCAAGAACTTAGTAGGAATAGTTAAACATGCCGGTGGAAGTATCCTTGTGTGGGTGTGCATGTCAGCATCAGGACTAGGAAATTTTGTATTAATTGATGGCATAATGAATCATGCTGTTTTTATAAATATTTTAAGAGACAATTTAAAATTATCAGCTCAAAATTTGGGTATTGGAAACAACTTTGTTTTTTTATCAAGATAACGATCCTAAGCACACGGCTCTCAACGTTCGCATCTGGTGTCTTTATAATTGTCCACAAGTTTTGAACACACCACCTCAATCGCCAGATTTAAACCCAATAGAACATATTTGGAGAGAACTGGAGGTTCGAGTACAAAAACACGACATTCACACGAACAGCGAACTAAAAACAATTATGATGGAAGAATGGATGAACATTGATGCAAAAATTACAAAAGAACTAAAGCAATCTATTCCCAGACGTTTAAAAGCTCTTGTGGATGCTAAAGGATATCCTACTAAATATTAATTTAACGAAAAATTAGAATATTTACTAATATGTAGAGAATTTTTACAAATGTACGATAACTTTTGTGAGATAAAGTTTTTGTTACTTTTGGATTATTGGTTTCTTAAAAATAAGGTTTTACTGTTTTCAAAATATTTCATGTAGTTTTGTTAAGAATAGATTATAGATCTTATTATTAAATACCCATTCTGAAATATTCATTTTAATCAATGGATAGACCATTTCATTGAAAATTGTAAGTGTACGAACACTTTTGGGAGCCACTGTATATATAACAGTTCCGTAACTGACTCACTGACATACAACGCACAGACCAAACCGCTGGACCTAAAGGGCTGAAATTTTGCTTGGCGATTCTTCTTATCGTGTAGGGGTGCACTAAGAAAGATTTTTGAAAAATTCTTCTTAGATTTTTTTAAATTAAATTTTTAAGCTGTTTTTGTAACTTCTTTTAAGTTTGCATTTAAAATAATAATTTGAGGGTTATGAAATTTTTATCACGAGAAAGATCATAAAAATTCCTTTAAAATAAGATCTTTTTCAAATCTTTACATTCATTTCCTGATATTTGGTGAATTTTTAAAGATTAATTTTTTGAATTTGATTTATTAAATGTTGATCACGTGATTTATTTTTCTGGTACTTTAAATAAATTTATCGTCACGTGCATAACAACTAAATAGACAAAAAAAAATATATTTTTTCTTTCTAATGCGGCAGACGATTATATTGGATATTATCCAAAAATATAAATATCCCTTACGATATTTTATAAATATATATATATATATTTTTTACATAAATTGTATACAATGATCGTCGTATTTATTATAAATATATATATTTATTTTTTTTTGCATTAATTGCATACATTGACCGTTGTATTTAATTTGAATGTACTCCGTAGCGAAGTGCAGGTTTTCAGCTAGTATTCCATAAAAGTACTTAGATTGTTCATTCTATTAATTTTACTTTTTCCAATCAAATGTAAAATAATAGATCCTGGCTGCGTAATCCTTTCAGGACTCTACGCATAAATTTAAACGTCTTGAAGCAAGAAAGAAAGCGAACTACCCATATATATTTATATTTAATGCTGCTATTAAAGCCAGTCAAACAAAAGGCATGCATTATAAAGCCAAGTAAAACCTTTTCCAATTTTGCCATACATGTATATTCGTTTACTTTTTGTTCGCCAGCATGTATCAGTCAGTACATGATAGTACATGATGTGCAGGAAAGAGACTGCCTCTGTTTGTATAGTGAAATACTCTGCTATTTTAGCAAATATTACCTTATTCAAATCTTTTTAGAATACAATCCGCTCGTGTAAGCGTATAATTAATACATTTCATTTTACTTTATTATGGTAAAAAATTCAATGGATAGAACATTTGATTTTAAAACTTTTCATAAGTTTTGCGAATAAATGTATTCTATTTCCCGAATACATTACGGAAGATTTCTTATTTTATAATATATACTACTGTATTTCGCTTGCCATGCGATATAAGAAATTTTAATTTTCTAGTTTCAAAAACTTTGTTGTGGCGTCTGTAAAGGTTTAAAGCTATAAAATCTTACATGATACAACACTTCATTTATCCTTGTGAAAATGAATTTATAATTTGAAAAACTGGCTCTCTTTGGGAATGAAGTTTAATTTATTAATTCTATGAAGTTTCTCAAGGTTCGAGAAGGAAAGTCATGGCATAGCTTGTCAATGCAATGGCTCAATCCACATGTCAAACAAGCAATAATTTATGTTTCGATACGCAGCATAATATAAAAATTATGGTTATAATACTTGTAGAAGACTATTAATCGAGATTTGAATTTAAATCTCTAAATACTTTAGAAATACTTTTAAAAATAAAATTCTTAGCTTTTCTATCAGATTTATAATTTTCTTATCCATTGTCTCTGTAATGTATTTTACAAAGTTCTTCCTTGGTTGAAAATTTTTCTCTGCTTTTTTTGTTATAAACTATATTTTTAAGCGTAGTTCTCTGAAAGATTCCCTAAGAGAATAATTTAAAAGACTTAAAAAAAGGACAGAGTAATTACAAATAGGAAAAAAATAATCCATTATGAATATTTTGTTTTTTTGTTCACCAGCATACTGTTTATGTTATTAATTTACCTTTCCGGGATAATCATTTTTTAATAAAGCATGGTTGCAGTAAACTCCTAAAAAATCGATTCATTTTTATTGTGACTCTATATTTTCATTCCAGTGATAAAGAGAAATCCGTTTTCTTTCCTAGAAAAAGCGTATTTTCCTAGATATTTAATTAAAACCTTAATATCTTTAAGCAGAATACGAGAGCAGAGTTTCATGAAAGCTGCTTTTTTTTATATAACCTAAGAATCAAAGGCTTAATGTGTAAGAAGAAAGATGAAACCAATTATAATTTTGCTTAATTGAGATTCTACTTATTAATTAATGTTACCTAAATTATCTAATTTCTTTTTTATAATATATAAGGATTATAACGCTAATTACAACTATCAGATATTTAGATATATGGAAATTTCAAAGCTCAGATTTAATAGTTAATATTAATTAGCTTCTATATTTTTTAATATTATAAAACATTACATTTTAATTGCATAATCGTTATTCAAAATATCAGATCAGCAGAAAAGGTAATTCTGTAAAGCACTTGGAGAAAATACCTTGTTGTTAAAACAGAAAACTTTAATTGAGCTAATTAACGATGAAAATTCCCTACCTGCAATTTAAAACTATAGAAATAAATAAGCTGATTTTCTGTAATAAATGTATAATTTTCTGAATTATATTAGAAGGAGCTCCAACAAACCAATTTGTTTTCAACAAATCAAGTCTCAAACTGCAAGCCAACTGTATTATTATCATGTATATATATATATATATATATATATATATATATATATATATATATATATATATATATATATATATATATATATATATATATATATATATATATATATATATATATATATATATATATATGACAGGGTTGTTGTTTCCTGTTTAATTCCTTTAAAGCATTCATCATCTTTTTTCACTGGTGGCGAGTGGTAGAAATAGAATCTGTCCATACTCTAGTTTAATTTTTTTTATTCCTGTGTATGCCAACCAAAGCTCCAACTCAGCTCATTCAGATTTTGCCATTTCGTTTTAAGAGACGCGGCGAACACACGACCGTCGGCATTGGCTTTTTTCCCGCGTTCCGCCGATTTCGAGGTCAAAACTGTGCGTCCACTCTCCCGGCACATGCGCAGAGCACAATTTAAAATTTTCTTGAACTTTCTTTTCGAGCCCAATCTTGTACATGATCTAAAAATAAATTCTCTCTACGAGACTCCCTTCAAATCGAATCGAAGCCGCGAATCGAAGGTCAATCTCAAAACGGGGAAAATAACCTTCTTTTCTACCCGAGCGTCTGGAAATATGAATTCTAGTGGCTTTTTCCCTCTACGAAAATGATTAATCCCTAAGCCCCCTTTAAATTTAACTTAATTATTCCTCTCCCAATTAATTTCTTGACATATATATATATATATATATATATATATATATATATATATATATATATATATATATATGTGTGTGTGTGTGTTAGTTAAGCATTAATTGAGAATTTACAGGCGGCTTAAAAATAACTAAATTCTAACGTTAAGAGCCATGATTATTCAGAGTCAATCGGATTGCACGCGTCTACGAATGCATGGACTATAGGAGTTATTTATAGAATTGGATGGCCTTGGGGGAATCAAGAAAGGAGAATCGCAGGCATCATTGCTTAGGGAGTTGTTTTTGGAGTTTAGACTGGATTTCGCGCGAAAATTAATTGCAAATTCAGCATAATATATATATATATATATATATGTATATATATATACTATCTGAATACCCGTGCTTCACTACGGAGTACATTTTAGGATAATTACAATGAAAAAATAATGAAATTGCTTTTTCGAGGATTTCCTTAAAAAGAATAATTTTTGTTTCTTCATTGGGTAGAACTGATATTACCAGGCTAGTCCGCGAACTTACGCGTTAGCAAGCTACGTAAAACTGACCCTTGGAGAAACAATTTTCCCTTAAATCTACACCAGCATATTTTAAAGCTTGGCCTTCAGACTTATTTATCGTCATGGCGAAGCATACTTTGAGGGGAAATTGCAGTTTTATATATAGGTTTAATTTAATATCCGTAAAACATACCAATTTAAATTAAATTCTTAAAAAATTTCCATCTCAATGAGTCTAGTGGTTAAATTTTATCTTTTACCGCATTTCAATTTTTTTTTCTGGTAATTTATTTTAGTGTAATGCACGTGAATTTGAAGTATGACAAAAAGAAAAAGAAATCGCGTGATCAGCATTTATAAAATTAAATTCTAACATTGAATCTTTAAAAATTCGCCAAAAATAAGAAAATTGAGGTAAAGATTCGAAAAGGATTTCTTTTTGAAGAAATTTTTATGATCTTTCTAGTGATATACATTTTATAACCCCCAGATTATTATTTTAAATGCAAACCTAAAAAAATTGCAAAAACAGCTTAAAAATTTAATTTAAAAAAAATCTAAGAAGATTTTTTCAAAAATCTTTCTTAGTGCACCGCTACACTATAAGAAGAATCGCCATGCAAAATTTCAGTTCTTTATGTCCAGCGGTTTGGTTTGTGCGTTACCAGTCAGTCAGTCAGTTACGGGACTGTTATATATATATAGATGAATGTCTGTAAAAACGTTATTCTATACCATATCGTCAATTTTATTTTTCCAGAGAACATTTGAAAAAGGGGCGCATGCGTACCTGAATCTATTTTTTTTAATTAAGTTTTAAAGAGTAAATAGAGCCTCGATATTTTGGAAAACGTTTCAGCAGTATTTCAAAATCGAAAAACTATACATCGTTTTTTTTAATCGTCAAATAAACAGCTTCTAAAATACCCTAACGGTCGTTCGAAAATAAGCAAATCCGGAATCAAATAATCAGTAGAATAATTAATATATCTAAATTCTCCAAAAACTTTTAAAAGCTTTGATAATTATTTTGTCTTTTGGTTGTTTTGCCAAAAGATTCACACCTGGCATGTCGAGTTGTCACAGCTCTTAGCAGTTCAGTTACAGGTCGATGTGCAAACATTGAGCATTGTTCATTTTTATTTTTTTCAACTTAGAATTCGCAGGTGAATAAGACGTACCAAAAACTGAGGTTATTCGACATTCTGGGTATTTCGATTCTGGTGCCAAAATTCTAAGACAGCCGTAAATAAAGTGATAAGGAGCCGTAGTTTGGCAACCCCTGTCATATATATATTCTGCAAATGTTTTATACCAGTGGTTCTCAACAGATGGTACGTGTACCACGGGTGGTACAGGAGAGCATCTGAGGTGGTTGGTAAAAGGGTTTGATAATATTAAGTACAATCGGTTTGAAGCACTATTGAACCTCAAATAGAAGCTCTAATAAGAAATAAGCTTACGGATGCCATATAGTAACCCCATTGGATTCGCTCACCTCAATGTTTACCTATGGAGAAAATTTAAGTCCCAACCCAAGTCACAGATTGCCCAAGTCACCCAAGTCACAGATTGCCGACATGGATTCAAAGATTTTTTGAAAAAAATTGTACTCCGTCATAGAGAAAGAAATTTTACATTTGTGTACATTTTTCGTTTTTTTTTTAAATATGCAATTAATATTTTAAAATTTAAATTATTAAGGGAAAAATCTGGTATAGTGTGTTTTAAACGCTCATAAATTCCTTCGGTGGACGAAATTTAGAAAATGAATCCTGTAGCACTTTGCGGAAAAGTTCAGCCTATCTGACAATACCAATTTTGTTTCATTATCAGCATTTATGTACCTGTAAATTGTTGACAAAAAATATATTTTAAATAAAAGATTTGTGGGCAGAGCTCAACCCCCCTATAGAGAGAGAGCCATTACAATTCCTCAAAATGTCAATCCTAAGGGGTGGTGGAATTCTCGAACTGTCAACTGGACTCCTCCCACCACAAGAGTCTGAAAGAAGAGGAAAAGGGAAATATGATTTTTTTTCTTAGTGCATAGCAGCCTTAAGCAATAGCAAGTTTCTCATTAAGCCTCCTGATAAAGACATTTTAGTGTTGGGATATGGTATTTACCATCTGTTAATAACAACTGCGTAAAAACAGCTTTTTTCTAGTTTTATGGATTTATGTTCAGTATTTTGTTTTATTTATACTTAAATACATTTTGTAAAGTTATTCATATGTGTATAGAATTTATTTGACCCTCCTCAAAAATTTATAACATAACCAGTGGTACGCCAAGACCCTACAAATTTCTCAGGTGGTACTCAGGTATCAAAAGGTTGGGAATCACTGTTTTATACGAATTCCCTGAGCATAAATGATGATAATTGAGACATTAAGTCCAATTCTAATTTATAATTAGAAATAGTACTGAAATGGTAGTAATACTCACTAAAAATTTCTTCTCAATATCAGTGCTTTGAAATACTCATATATTATGCATGTATGCAGCTGGATTTTTAAGATATTTATTTACGTTTCTTTTTCTTCTTTTTAGGTAAGTGTTTCTGCTTTCTGTGACATATATTTTGTGAGCCCGTCTTCCATAGACAAGGTAAATATTCCACATAGTATTTATATCTTACTTTTAATTTTGCATGATATATTTTTCTGTGTAAAGAAAACTCTAATGACAAGGTTTAATTCCGTTTTTACAATAAAATAGAGTCTCTTTAGCGACTTCTAAACTTTCTATGAAAGTAAAATTTATGATTGGTTGTAAGGAAAAAGTAACAGTCGAAATGCGGTAATGTTTATTATATACTTTATACATATACATATATATATATATATATATATATATATATATATATATATATATATATATATATATATATATATATATATATATATATATATATATATATACATACATAAATATATATATATATATATATATATATATATATATATATATATATATATATATATACATATATATATATATATATATATATATATATATATATATATATATATATATATATATATATATATATATATATATATATATATATACATATATATATATATATATATATATATATATACATACATATATATATATATATATATATATATACATACATACATATATATATATATATATATATATATATATATACATACATACATATACACTGCTGGCCACTGTAAATGCAACACCCTGAAGAAAACACGCAAATAACAGGAAATTTACAACATGCATTAGCGGAGGTAAGATATGCAAATGATTAGAATTTCAGCGCAAACGCACATCACGCGCGCCTGTGGCGCCACTTCAAAGCGCTATTTAAGGCTTCGAGATTTCGATGATTTCAAGTTCGGCAATTGTGTTTTTCTTGTGGTTTTTTTCAAAAAAACGATCAATTATGCCTCGTCGAAAACAGCGATCCTCTTTTGATCAAGTATCCGAGTTCGAAAGAGGAAGGATAGTGACCTACCGAGATTGTGGATTATCTTTCAAGGAAATCGGTAGTCGTGTTGGGCGAAACCAAACAACTGTAATGCGGACATGTGATCGTTGGATGCAGGAGGGTACGACGGACCGGCGTGTTCGATCGCATCCACCTCAGCGCACCACTTCACGTGATGACAGGCAAATTGTGCGCATGGCAGTGACGGATCGCTCAGTCACATCACGAACCATAGCACAGCACATGCAGTCTGTAACGCATTATCCAGTGTGTGCGCGTACCATTCGACGCCGTTTACAGCACAGTGGTTTGTCCGCAAGACGTCCATTGCTTTGTCTATCCTTGACACAGAACCACAGACGTCTCCGCCGCCAATGGTGCTATAACAGAAGGATGTGGACGGCAGAATGGAATGAAATTGTCTTTACTGACGAGTCACGCTTCAGTCTGCAACACCACGATGGTCGCATTCGAGTCTGGAGACACCGTGAAGAGAGGATGCTGAGCAGCTGCGTTATGCACCGCCACACTGGTCCTGCACCGGGTATTATGGTATGGGGCGGTATTGGATATCACTCTCGCACACCCCTAGTACGCATTACCGGTACTTTAAACAGCCAGCGCTACATCTCCGAGGTGTTGGAGCCAGTTGTCCTTCCTTACCTTCAGGGCTTGCCCACAGCCATATTTCAACAGGATAATGAGCGACCACATGTGGCACGCATTGTCCAACGGTTCTTCGTGAATCGCCAGATTGAATTGCTTCCATGGCCGCCTCGCTCTCCGGATCTTTCGACGATAGAAAACATGTGGTCCATGGTTGCTCTACGATTGACCGAGATTCCATCCCCAGCTGCCACAGCATATCAACTTTGGTAACGTGTGGAAGCTGCTTGGTCTGCTGTACCCCAAGAACTCATCCAAAGTCTCTTTGAATCAATGCCGAGGCGTGTGGCAGCGGTGATCTGCAACAATGGCGGCTACTCTGGCTACCGATTTTGGCAGGAACCACACTTCACAGAAGTCTATAAATTTAATCATTTGATACTTGGTCAACATGTTATCTACAAAATAAATTTTGTTGAGATATCTCTTGTCTTTCTTGGTGTTGCAATTTGGGTGGCCAGCAGTGTGTATATATATATATATATATATATATATACTAGCATTATTGACCGGCGTTGCCCGGGTAGATATAAAATATAGATATAAAATATTTCATGCATTCGATCAAAAAAATACTGGGCTGCATCCCCGCTCTTCATGTTCATCTGGCCAGACAGAATGCGCTTAGCGCGCTTCTACTGATATGATATACAAACAATAAGAAAGAAACTTTGAGCCTACGGACCTTCGTCTGATTTTATTGAGAATTAATAACACGGTGTTGCGTGATTCACACGTATGGATTGAATAAGTTTACTGTTTAATTATATTTGTTAGATACTGTTCAATTAGATTTAGTTAGATTTGTTTGATCCACTGTTTAATTAGAAATAAGTTTTATAATTTACATTTGCCTTTATTACTTATTCTTCCCTTTAAAACGCACTTTTTTCCACATCACCCAAGAGGTAAAATGCAAGATGCGTTATCCCCTTTATTTAATCAAAGTAAGGCTTGATTCTCCATGAAGCCTTTTTCCTTAAGCTTGTATGTTTGGCAAGAAATGTTTTGAATCAGATGTATTACCTGTGAGTAATGTTCTCAAAGGCTCGGGTGGTTCTTGAATTACAGGCAATTGTACTTTCCCATTACTGCAACACATAGCAGAGCCAGGAAATTTGTGTTCATTTGGGGAGCCAGAGCCAAAGGTCATTCCCAACCCTCTTCCTTCCGCGCATTGGAATTTGACCCCCCCTGCCATCCTCAAAGAACCCCTCTTAACGCAGCTGGTTGAGGGGAAAGAGCTGTATCCACAGTGGGTACACGCACATCTTAGGGGCACAAAAAACATTAAAAATCTAATTGAGCCTTACTAATTGTACTAATTGCCTAACTAATTGTACTAATAGCCTAACTAATTGTACTAATTGCCTAACTAATTGTAACTAATTGCCTAACTAATTGTACTAATTGATCAAAAAAACTAATTGAGCCCCAAATTTTGTTTTTCCTGATTTAAGTTTCTCGGGTCCAAAACATTAACTGTGCCGAATTTGGTCCCGGTGGGTGAAACAGTCTATGATTCTATAGCGGACAAACAAACAGACAAGCTCTTTTATATATATATATATATATATATATATATATATATAATTTTGCTATAATAAAATCGTAATTGCAATACAGAGCTTTCGTAAATCGGAGTTGGTTAGTAAGTGTTGTTCATCTATCCGTTAATTACATTATATTCTGATGAACATCGTTTATTAAATTTTTTTAAAAACTTGGACAAAATGATTATTCTGTATGTCAAGACTTATTGATGTAAACACTAAATTAGAAGATTGGGTCTCTTAAACGTGTTAGTACAAATAGGAGAACCATTTAATGTGTCGAAATTAACGGTCTTAAATCTTGAGATATTGGCCAAAGTCCCAATTTTCGGTCATAAATAATGATTTCCAAACACTTGGTCACCCCCAGCGGAATTTAGTCTCTTACTCTTGAAGACCCAGCGATTTAAATTACTTGTGGTTCTCCCATTCAACCCCTAATCGGGCTTAAATAAAGGAAAATCTTGTTGAGGTTTTATTTTAAAGTCATGTTTATGCTAGTTATTAAACTTCATTTTCATCTTATGAAAAATTCTTCATCAATTTTCTATGTGGAGTGTTTATAACATAACTTGCAATATTTATCGTTATTATTTGTCATTCATTATATTATTACTTTGATGGTCAACTAAACGGGCACCTTAAGGAAGCATGGAAAATTTTTCAACTTATGCTAAAAATGAAAATAAATCTATATCCATTATGAACACTCTTGAGAACTCCATATCTGAATTGGACTTTTTTAGAAAACTACTCTATCCATTATATCTCAGTATTAGTCAATGTTATGTGCATTACTTTTAGTTATGTTCTGACATATGTTATGTCTATTACATTTTAACTGACAGTCGTGCTTCAATTCAGCACCTCTCTAACTGGATTATTATTGGGGACCAGATTAGCCTGGACATCTTAGATCTTCTTGACCGGCTTTCATCTGGACACACTATTCATTTTCAGTGGATCCCTCCCCATGTTGGGATCGACGGTAATGAAAGGGTCGACTTTTTAGCCAGGACTGATGCTGAGGTGCACGTGAACCCTTGTGAGGCTCTTACTTTTAGAGAGATTTACTCCCTTAAGGGTGTCCAGGACACAAAATTGTTCGAATTTTCGAAAAAAATTTTAATGCATTAAAAATTTCTGTGTTCTTTTACGCTTAAAATGACGTTCAAATCATGTTTCTATCTTAATTAGAACAGGAGAAATTATTATTTGTTTAGCAATATTCTAATAGTAGCCAAGCGTTGTTTAAACTTCTAAGTCCGTTTTTCTGCATGATGGGTTTTTTTCCCCATGTCTTGTCTTTTAATTGTTATAAGTCAAGAACCCTTAAAGTTAACCCTTAACTTGGAAAATGCCTTTTTCAACTATTTTACTTTAATTTTGATTCAGCAAATTTGAAAAAAATATTGACTTTTGAAAAATATGTTTTTTTAAAATTAAGTTACATAATTTTTTTGTAATTTTTAATAAAAATATTTTTAATTTTTTTTAAAAATCAATATTTTAAAAAATGCTGAATCAAAATTAAAACTTATATATTTCTGTTTAATTAAATGAAAAAATTTTGGAATTCGACAAATAATATTTCGAGTTATAACAATTTTAAATGACCCTACTTTTTTGAAATTTTGAAATTTTAAAATTGTTTAAAAACATTTTGAGAAGTTTTATGATGGGATTTTGTTTACAAATTATATGGTCAACCATCACAAAAAAATTAAAAATTTTAACTTAATAAATAAAAAATTTTCAAAATGTGTCCCGTACCCCCTTAAGAAGATAGAGCAAAACCATCTTTGGAGAACTCCTCCTTGCCAACCATGGTACTTTGGAAGAAGTCCGGGTGCGTCTTTCCAGCTCAAGCCCAGAAAATACCAAACGGCCTTCTCGCGCTACATGATTGGTCATATTAGAGCACTCACTTTTAGGCAGGGTCAGAAGATCTTCCCGGAGTACCATTGGTGCTCTGCCGACATGGCCTCCCCTGCCCACCTTTTGGCTTGTTTGGGTTTTAGAAAATACGAGGTCCTTCGGGACCCTCTACTGTTTTTAAACTTTTTAGATATTTTTGGTTTCATGGAGGTTGTCTAGCCTTGCTAGACAATCTGGGATTTGTGAAAAAAATGTCTATTACATCTTCATTAGCTCCCAGGAAAATATTTTCACAAAAGCATGTCGTTTAATAACCCAATTTTCTTCATAATACGTGTCATTCATCGTTTATTTTCAAATACCATGTAATAATTTAATCTTCCTGATGCTGTATTTTTTTCTATCGTTTTTACATTATCGGTTGCATATCTGATTCTGTTCTATAATATAATATAAATTGTACTTCCCTCTACAGTCACAGCCGTAGAATTATCGTGCGGCCGTCGGCAAAGATGAAGTTCGCTTGGAGAAATCTGTTGTGGGCTTGGTTTATATCAAATAGTTTAATGATCATAGAATTTCTGATATTAAAATAGAAATAAAGACACATATTACGCATTGGTCCGAGAAAGCACCATATATATTTGACTAGCTGAATACAGGTGCTTCGCTACGGAGTACATTCAAATTAAATGCTATGTATGCAATTAATGCCAAAAAAATAATATATTTATAAAAAAATCGTAACGGATATTTTTATAGACAAAATACTGTAGAATAAAATATTCAAATTAAATACAACGGTCAATGTATGCAAATAATTTCTTTGTTTAATATACATAAAATATACTAATTTGAATGAAATTCTTAAAAAACTTCCATCTCTATTAGTATAAGTTAAATTTTATCTTTTACCGTATTTTAATAGTTTTTTGTCAATTTATTTCGTTGTTATGCACATGACGCAAAATTAATTTAAAGTATCACAAAAAGAAAAGAAACCACGTGATCAGCATTTAGTAAATTTAATTCTAAAAATAATCTTTAAAAATTCACCAAAAATCAGAAAATGAAGGTAAAGATTCAAAAAAGGTTTTATTTTAAAGGAAATTTTATGATCTTTCTCGTGGTATAAATTTTATAACCCTCAGATTATTAGTTTAAATGCAAACTTTTAAAAAACTTACAAAAACAGCTTAAAATTTATTTAAAAAAATCTAAGAAGTATATTTCAAAAATCTTTCTCAGTGCACCCCTAAACTATAAGAAGAATCGCCATGCAAAATTTGAGCATTTTAGGTCCAGCGGTTTGGTCTGTGCGTTATCTGTCAGTCAGTCAGTCAGTCAGTCACGGAACTGTTTTGTATAAGTAGATTGGAACCAGCTTCCAATTTAGAAATTCATTGACGAATTTATGAAGCTGTGTGTTTTAGTCTTTGCAGTCTTCTTAAGTTTTACATCCGAAATCCAATGCTTCTTTTTCGAATCACCTTAAAATTTCGTAATTTAAATTCGGAGGGGGACTATTGCAACACACTTTAAAAAAATCCATAGAATTTAGTCATTTTCAAAGAAGAGAATTTCTGAAATATTGAATAGTTCACGATTAAATGATAACCGAACGCTTCCAAACAATTTTGAGAAATACAATGAAATATAAATGAAATGATATAAAAATTAATAAATTAAGTAAATAAAATAAATAAATTTGTGAAGAGATAAACCATGATTGATAAAATTCTAACATTTAAGTTCCATAATGAGCTTACGATAAAACAAGAAACAATTGATGCAAACACTGAAGGTTTAAAACAATTACGCATCATACTCAATAAAAATCGGTATTAAATCACTATTTTAGGAAAGAAAACCACATCTTAGAGGACTCTTTGAGCTGCTCAGCCTCAGATTATCAAATAAGTCAATTTCGTTATTTTATGCTATAGAATAAATTAAATAAACTCATTTTTGCATTATATGGATTAAGCGAATATGTGAAGGGTAATTAAGTCCTTTAAAAATTTCTGCCAAATACCTGTAGTATAAAGGACTTTCCTAAATCCTCTTGAATATAAATTCGTTGTTTCTAAGCTTTAATGTGCTTCCAGCAGGGAATTAACGAAAACCTTTAATGTTATGGTTGAATAGGAAAAATGGTTAAAAGTAAGATTCTCTGAATTTGTGTTATTTCATTTAGTTTCATTACTGGCTAATAATACTTGCGTTTGGTTATTGATTGATGTGGAACAAAACTGTTTATGCTTATAAAAGAATATATAGGAGTGAAACATTTGTGTCGTGAACTGAAGTGAATTCACAATAATAAACTTCCCGAAAGGTTAGTTGATAAGCGTGGTGAACCTGAAGACCAGAAGCTGCGTAGCAAAACCTGCAAACACAGCCGAGGGTTTATTTCCCCTGTTCGGTTTATGAATAGTATAGGCCTGGGCGCCGGAGGGACAGTAGAGATCTACCGACCAATTGGGGAAACACTGGGCCCCGTGAACTAAAGTAAATCTCGAAATATTTCGTCGACCGGGACGGTTAGTCCATACGACAAGTGTCAAACTGAAGACCAGCGCTGAGTAGCTATTCCTGTATACACAGCCGAAGGTTAATTTCCCATGTTCGGTGATGTTTCATATGATCCTGAGCGCCGGTCGGAT
>OU015502.1:131209062-131261562 GCA_907164885.2 Dolomedes plantarius
GCAGTTTTGAAATAAAATTTGAAAATCAGGCGCTATTTCTGCCAAAATCCTTGTTTTGAAATCTAAGAGTCTTTCAATGTAGTAAAAAATAATACAAATCATTCTCATTTTGTATATAGATTTAAAAATGGATAGTAAAAAAATTCGAGATTGAAGGTCCCATGTCCCTTTAAAAAGGGATTCTTACACTTTTAAGGTACAGGGTTTTCACGTGTTTATTACCGAGGAGAGCCTATTTCTAAAAGGATTCCTTATCTATATATATAAAACAGTTCTGTAACTGACTCATTCATTCATTCACTGACTGACTGACATACAACGCACAGACCAAACCGCTGGACCTAAAGGGCTCAAATTTTGCATGGCGATTCTTCTAATAGTGTAGGGGTGCACTAAGAAAGATTTTTCAAAAATTCTTCTTAGATTTTTTTAAATTAAATTTTTAAGCTGTTTTTTAAACTTTTTTTACGTTTGCATTTAAAATAATACATTTAGGGTTATAAAATTTATATCACTAGAAAGATCATAAAAATTCCTTCAAAATGAAATTTTTTACGAATTTTTACCTCCATTTCCTGATTTTTGGTGAATTTTTAAAGATTAATTTTTAGAATTTAATTTATTAAATGCTGATCACGTGATTTCTTTTTCTGGTACTTTCAATAAATTTATCGTCACGTTCGTAACTACTAAATAGACAAAAAAAATATTTTCTTCTAATGCAGCTTTTCTCTTTCTAATGCAGCAGACGATTGGATATTATCCAAAAAAAATGCATATCCCTTACGATTTTTTTATAAATATATATATATAGATAGATATATATTTTACATCAATTGTATACATTGATCATCGCATTTATTATAAATACATATATTTATTTTTTGGCATAAATTGCATACGTTGACCGTTGTATTTAATTTGAATGTACTCCGTAGCGAAGCGCGGGTTTTCAACTAGTATGTTATAATTACTATTTAACAATTAATACAAAACACAGAACATCATTAATTATAACGATTCTTTGATTATATAGAAGAAACTGGTGAAATAATATTTATAAAGTATAATTAAAACATTTGGCTCTTTGAAGAATTAACAACATAATAATAAATCTGCCACTTAGTGACTTATATACCGTTAGTTAAATTAATCAAGAAAGTCTGTTAACTAATATGGGGATTACATAAATTTCAGAAGGGTGATTATGCCCTATAAGACATTGAGTGATATTCCTCTAAGATAGCAAACTTTATGGTGGAGAACGAAAGCTTTTGTTCAAAATTTTAATATATCTATGGCACGCAACACCTTTAATTGAGCATATACAAATATTACGATTCTTTGATTATGTAGAAGAAACTGATGAAATAAGATTGATAAAGTAATAAAAAATATTTGGTTCTTTGAAGACTTAACTATATAATAATAAATGAGCCACTTAGTGGTTTTTATACCATTAATTAAATTAATCAACAAAGACTGTTAAGTGGGATTACGCAAATTTCAGAATGGTGATTAAGCCCCATAAGACATTGAGTGAAACACCTCTAAGATATCAAAATTTATGGTGGAGAACGAAAGCCTCTGTTCAAAATTTTAATGTCTCTATGGCACACGACATCTTTAATGTTATATTAAAATGAGTTATGAGTTATTAAGTGATGTTTCTGGATTTATATTTGTTGGATCCTTATTTTTCCCGTTGGGATTTCGTTTCCATTATTCAACAAATCAGTTTTCGATTAAACAAGTATGTACTATAGAATAGGATTCAGGATAATACCAAGACTCTGTTAAATATATTCTAAATAAGTAACCAGCACAATCTGATGCAGTAGGAGAAAATTTTTAAAATGTTTATTCCCAAATTTTTTTAATAAAATTCTTTATTTCGATAGCTTTCTTTATCACAGTAAACAGTCTATAACAAATGAAATCTTCAAAATATGAATCATTTGAATCAATGCTTTTAATTCATGATAATTCATAATTTTCGTTTTGGGAAAGAGTATAACCATTAATTTTTAAGCGCTAATTCATAAAACTCCTTATTTATAACATTTTAATATTTGGCATTTCAAGCAACCTGTAATTCTCAAATAGACAGTAAATGATGCCGAGAGAAAAGCAAATTACTCCCAAAGCCTAGCAGATCAATTATACTTTGTTTAAAACATCATATTATTTTATTTTTATGTTTAAATAAATTCATCACTTTGTACACGATGATTTCTTATTTTACTTTTTAAAAACAGTGCATTTAACAAAAATTCTAAATTTTTGTATCCCAGAAAAACATTTTAAACCTTGGAATATTTTTAATTCATTTTCGTCGATGTTTAAATGAATTTAGACACAGGCGCATAAAAAAATACTACCTAATTTGTTTATATACTCCTGGGTAATGAATAAGAAGTACTGGAAATTTTCCTTAAAGTGAATTAGTATCTGAAATTGTTTTTTGAAACTCCTTGAACGGATTTTCTATTTCGTCTTGTTAGGCTCTGAAAAATCGTGGATAGTTAGCGATACATTAAGGAGTAATTCATCAACTTCTTTTGAAACCACATGGTTTTTATTTACGCTTAAATAAAAGTAAGTAAACGACAGAAGAAGTGTTTGTTTAAAAGTTTAATCGAATACCAATTTAATCTCCTTGGAATCGGCTTTTACGCCATCTTAGTTTTTTTTATATATATATATTTAAAATATCGCGGGTATTGGTCTAATTAGCCCTCGTATAGAAAAAAATGAAGGTTGCTTCTCAATCAACCTATCAATCTTTATTCAAAATATATCACCTTGGAAATTTTACATAATTTTGTGTTTTCGATGATAATTTTGTACATCTGAACGCTCTGAAAAGGTAATGAAGTAAAATTTTACAATTTCAGCTCTAGTCGAATACATGGAATAATTCTGGATGACCCTTTTTAGTACTTAGCGAAAGAATACATATTCAGGGGATCCTAACCTGTGTGTTGGGCGTCGAAGTGTTTTCTGGAGGTATGTCTTTGGTTCAACTTAAACAATTTGTTTAGCGAATTTCACTGAAAAATTTGTCAACGTTTATTTACCATAAAACTGTAAGGCAGTGGCGTTTTTTAAAGAGAAGCGTTTGTTTTTTAAAATGAAAACCCAGTTTGTTAGATTTCTACTGTTTTCCTTTGGTGGTAAATGACATTCGTGGTTACTTACTACGTAGAGTGCACACATTCTAATCGTCAGTTTGTCTTTCATAAATCTCTCTTTTAACTTATTGCATTACTATTGCAGTTTCCCCAACGGACAAAGCAGTTTTATTTAGATAAGAGTTTATCTACATGTTGTAAATAAATTAATATCCACACTTTGCAGGGCTATTGAAAGAAAATTAAACAAAGTACAAACTTTTTTTTTCTGGATCTACATCAAACATCAAGTGTTTGTTCCACCACTACCAAATGACGTCGACGAACTTAAGACACGCATATCTGCAGCCTTTCAATGCTGAAAAGAGAGTGGGATGAGTTATCGTACCTCCTTGATATCCTTTGTGTGACTAAAGGGGCTCACACTGAACACTTATAACTGTGTCGAATTTAAGCTTTCAACTGTTATTTTTGATATCCGATGAACAGCAAGTTTGTACTTTGTTTAGTTTTCTTTCAATAGCCCTGCAAAGTTGGGATATTCATTTATGTACACACTGTATTATTAATTATCAGAATTAAATTACATAATATCTTACATAATCCATAGATAAACACTTCAATAGATAATTAGATCCAATAGATAAACTCTTATTTAATCTATAGATAAACCCTTCAATAGATCGTTAGATCCAATCGATAAACTCTTACCTAATCCATAGATAAACTCGTACTTAATTTTTAGATAAACTCTTCAATAGATCGTTAGATCCAATAGATAAACTCTTACCTAATCCATAGATAAACTCGTACTTAATTAATAGATAAACTCTTCAATAGATCGTTAGATCCAATAGATAAATCAATAGATCCAATACAGGGTGATCATAAAAAAAAACTTTGCCGATATATGGACCTCTAGCGGCTGTTCCGTTCAACCTATGGAAAGAATATTTCAGATATAGTTATTCAGAGGTATACACTCGGGATTCTGAGAACGGCAACAAAGTGGCGCTCATAGTTACAGTTATAGGTACAGAAACTCGAAATTTTCGAATAGCAACACCCACTTTTTCTCGTCGCAAAATGCTCAGCGCATGCGAAAACCCTAAAGAGCGTTCGAACGGTACATGTATATATAAAAAAAAAAACACAGACCAGTTATGCACGCACAAAAAACAGCTCTGCGAACGGCCTGTGATGTCACCCATGTAGAAAATATGTAATCCAAATAAAAGTTTTCATTTTCAGATCCGTGATGTCATCAGTGATTGGTGTCTTGCCTCTGTCTTATGCAAATTTCCTCCGTGTGCCCCGATCGTGCTTTTGTAGGCCGTTTGCAGATATGTATTTTGTGCGTGCATAACGCGCCCGTTTTTTGTGATACAAGTACCGTTCCAACGCTCTATAGGGTTTTTGCATGCGGTGAGCATTTTGCGACGGGAAAAAGTGGGTTTTGCTATTCGAAAATTTCGAGTTTCTGTACCTATAACCGTAACCATGAGCGCCACTTTGTTGCCGTTCACAGAATCCCGAGCTCATACTTCTGAATAACTATATCTGAAATCTCATCTAGATCGGTTGAACAGAACAGCCGCTAGAGGTCCATGTATCGTCAAAGTGTTTTTATGATCACCCTATATATCCAATAGATAATCTCTTTCCTTATCCATACGGCCAGTGCATTATTTTTCTTGACGTTCTGATGTGTTCTGCCTTTGCTTTTACATACTCTTGGAGAAGTGATAAATGTCTCTTATTTTTCATATTCTTAAAATTTCACTTTTGCAAAAATAAATGCTTAATAGGTATTAAAATTATGGCAAATGTATTTTAGTGTTTTTTTTATGTCTTAAGAGGCCTTTTGAACGAAAATATGTGGGATGGGAAGGAGTGTGGAGGGGTTGCAAGTTGCGTGGAAACCACACACGGTGGTTGCGACTCGAAAAAGATTTGGAGACACTGTTCTAAGTATTTCTGCTTTAAGGGTTTAAGGGACCTTGAACCTCGTTTTTTAAATTTTACAATATTTTATTCTATAACGAGAGTAACTAATATTATTATTTACTTTATTAAAGACACGTAGAATTCAGAAATAAATATTTTGTGGAAGAGTAAGACATGTTTATCAAATAATTCTTCAAAAATGATAGAATTTTTCAAAATGCTCCTTAAGCATTCATTTTCCTCTAATTTCTTCCAAATTTCTCAGGTTTGTTAATTGAAGCGTTTGTTCCAAAACTGTGGATTATTCTTAGAAACAACAAATATTTTTCCCATTTATAGACTATTAAAGGAAGTAAAAGCATGTTAAAAATACAAAAATAACAGGCAGATTGAAGAAAAATAAATACAAGACTTTAGATTCATATTAAAAAAAAATTCATAGGACTATTATGTTTATATATATAAGGTTATTTTAAAAATATTTAAGGTTCTTATAAGATATGGAACGCGTATGGAAATTGTAAAAAAATGGCGAGCCTTTTTTTTTTTTCAAAACAGGTATTTTTCTGCCAAAAATTCCTTATTTTGAATTCTAAAGTTATTCAATGTATAAAAAAAGAATATTAATCATTCTCATTGTGTATAAAAATTTAAAAAGGAAAATTTTATAAATTCGAGGTTGAATGTCCTTTTTCCCCTTCAAACTTTTAATATGAATATATATATATATATATATATATATATATATATATATATATATATATATATATGTATAATTTTCCCTTATTTCTATGCATAATAGAGACTAAACACTCGTAACTGAATTTTATCTTCCATTTATTCATTTATTTTCATTATTTCTTTTCATTTGTTAATCTTTCCTTTTCTGACCGCCCATTACATTCTAGCGCATACATTATGTATAAACAGTTCAGAAAAGCTTCTTTAAGATAAACTTTTCTCAGAAGTTACTTAAACATTCATACATGTTCTTGTTTAACTCCCAAAGCGATGGGATAATAGATAAAAGCTGTAGGGTAATCGATCAAATTTTACATAATAATGGGGAATAAAGAATGCTTTTATTTCCTTTAGTATTCCAAATTTTTACACAATTTCGAATACAAAAGTAGCACGAGGGACTGCCCTTTCAGTTCAAAAATACATTTTAAGGCAGCGCTTGAAATCAGAACATTTAAAATGAATATTAATAAAACTTTTTTATAATTAATGTTATTTAATGTATATTTAATCTTGATATTTGTTCCCAAACAAAGTTTACATTTAATTATTATCCCTAGAGTAGTCGCGCCATTTTTTAGAACGACAATAGTCGCATTCGGTCCATTTACCGCAGTTACCAGTTGGCTGAAAACACAGTTGAAATATGTCGGTGTTACTAGATGATCGAAAACACAGAACATAGAGAAAAAAAGTATTGATTGAATTTGAAAAGATACATATTACAGCAATTATTATTTATTGAGTTTAAGTATATATTCAATTGAAATTTACATAAATGTTTTAACAACTTTTTTTTTTACAAAATATTTTAAAATAATAAAAATTAATAAATGATTTGACTGAATTTATGAAGATACAGTGAATTACTAATTAGTATAAATTTTCAATTATAAATTTGAAATCGTTCTGAAATAAATTTATTTTGAAGGACAGAACCACAGTAAATGATGCAGTTTACATCATTCATTTATTTAATTAAAATAAATATTCAATTGTATGTTACAAAGCATGCTATTAATATTCCAGTTAATGTTTATGTAATAATATTTTTTAAAATTAAAAAAACAGGATGAAAATTTGTCTGAAATTATAAATATGCATCAGAAATTCATTTTGAATGAATTTTCACTTGTAGATCGAAAAGCAATATTCCGAAAAAAACATTTTGCACAACTAAACACAAGCAAAGTTAATTTTGTTACACCCCGGCACCAAACATTCACTGAATTTGAAAAATTAAAAAGTGTTGCTGCGGCGTTGTTGAATGAATGTGCATTTTCATTTTCATTATCTGATTCTTCAATATGAGTTTCCTTATCTTCGTTTATATCTAAGGAATTGACTTTCTCTGATGAACTGACTTCATCACTAATAGAATCCACTCTTAAGGCGACAATGGACTATGAAAAACTTTTTATTTATTTATTAACCAATTGCTATGAAATTTTGTATATTTATATAGTGTTGTTTAGAGATGGAAATTCTAAATTAAAAAAATCAGAATGTAATTAATTAAGATATTAGTTAAAATCAATTTGTTAATTACTCTATTTAAAAATGCTCCATGCGCATTAATTTCTGTATCAGATATCTAATTTTCTCTCTTAAGCTAGCTTTATATAGTTATAATAAAAGTTAGTAGCAATATTTGATTTACAGTCATATTTATAAAAACTACAAAAAAAATCGATAAAAATAGGTCATTTTATGCAAAATTTGATCAAATTTTTTTTTTTTATTATTGTAAAAATTTTAAGTTGTTTTAAAATAGTATAATGAATTGATTACTAAGTTTTATTCTAACATACATATAAATAATCATTTTATGAAATTCCGGTGGCCAGACCTGTTTTTTAAGGAATACGAAGCACATTCTTAAACACCTCTGATATTGATAGGTGTTTCCATTATTTTGATAACAACCTGTATATATGGTGTGTATGGGTGTGTGCAAGTGCCCGTGTGTGTGAATATATATATATATATATATATATATATATATATATATGACAGGCGTGTGGTTAAGATTAATTCGAAGTCATCATGTTAACACTGGTGGCGAGTGGTAAGTAGCCTAAATCCAATAAACAAACATAGTTCCAAGTCAATCAAAGCAATTTATTTCACCTTCCAGCAACCACTGATCCAAGTAGCGCATATTTGAGCTCTCGCCATTTTCAAATTATGGACCCAGCTGACACGCGTCCACTAGCAATGAATTAAATCCCGCCGTCTGAAGAAAACGCTATTGTTTTTCTCCACCCAAAGCCACCGCGTATGCCCACATGATCTCTGTGACGCATACACCGGCGTTGAACGATAGGCGTGGCCACAGATGTCAATCAATCCAAAGGGAATTCCCCCGATTTCTCTCGATGTATTTCGAACCAAGATATGAGAATAGTGGCGAATTACGCCACGACAATAAATTAATTACTAAGCCCCCTTTAAATTTAGAATAATTATTTCGTTCCCGCTTAAGTCCGACATATATATATATATATATATATATATATATATATATATATATATATATATATATATATATATATATATATATATATATATATATATATATATATATATATATATATATATATATATATATATATATATATATATATATATATATATACTTATGTACGAATTTTTAATGCAAAAATATTCTACTAATATTTTAAGAGTTTAAATCATTTTGAACCAAGGGCAAAGATATGCGAATAAAGGTTTTATGCTTAAAATGAAGATATTTAAGCGGGGTAATTTCTTTGATAGGTGTGAAGGGTAAAATTTCTTTAAAGAAATCCCTATAATTTATGGATGCGAAATATAAAACTTGAAGTAGATGTTTCATGCTGTAACCACAAAATTTTAACATCGATTAATACGCTACATAAATTTATTCCGAGTAACATGTTGCTTCGTATTACCGTTTTTAGGTATATTGTACATTAGCGCGTAAACTCTGAAGAAAGCTGCTTTCTTATACTTCTCACGTATTTCAGAAGCGATGGGATTTAATTTTGAATAATGACATAAACGCTCGGGGTGATGTTTCAAAATTTTAAGCGTAACAAATATTTTGCATCATTATTTGTTTGATATTTACAACATGGAAACACTCCTGTTTCCATTGGGCTATGGATAGAAATAATGCGCTTAGCAAAAAAGAATGATTTAATACTATATGTACATAGTATAATTATGGCATATCTTATTAGGTACCACCACATGTTACAACTTTCATAATATTTCATAAGTTTTTTTCTCGGTATGTCATCATAAGTTAGTTGTTGATTTTTCCAGCTTGATATGAAATCCACACACACGCACACACATGCACTCGCGCATATATATATATATATATATATATATATATATATATATATATATATATATATATATATATATATATATATATATATATATATATGTGTGTATATATATATATATATATATGTATATATATATATATATATATATATGTATATATATATATATATGTATATATGTATATATATATATATATATATATATATGTATATATGTATATATATATATATATGTATATATATATATATATATATATATGTATATATGTATATATATATATATGTATATATATATATATATATATATATATATATATATATATATATATATATATATATATATATATATAATATATATATAATATGTGTGTGTGTGTGTGTGTAAGTAAGCAATATTGGGAAAGGAGATGTTGGCTGCCAGGAAGAGACCTCAAATTATTATTCAGTCGTGGGGAGTGGCTGGGAAAGGCTTTGGCAGAGAGTCCAGTCGAGGAACACAGGATCCACATAGTTGGTTACATAGATCTTTTATTCTTTTTGCAATATTCCGATGTTTAGATACACTTCATTATATTCATACTGTATAATTACTATAGAACCATCATACATGAAAAATATCATCCTGGGGCTGTCGGAGCAGCACATAGAAATATATAACCCGCAGTGAATTTTACGACATGTTTTACGGACTAGAGCAAAAAAAACCAGGCCGCGAAAACCCTAGGTACACGCCCTGAGTACGGGCGCCTGAACTTTTAATTGGTCAAAAGGTGACACCTTATCCAAGCACGTCATATGGGATGATCGTTCGTCATGGCTCTAGAACATGCGTTGTTATATAACATGTAGGTGCGTGGCTTGTTTAAAGGGAAAACTAATAGCTTACTTCGGAGTATCTAGATCCAAATCTAATTGAGGGATAATGTTCTGTTGCGGCAAGACAAAGTTAATGAAGGGTAAGGTTTATCGTTTCATATATATATATATATATATATATATATATATATATATATATATATATACAGAGAGAGAGATAGCTTCATAGATAGAAGGGTCGGTGTGAAAATTTATAGTAATTGAATTCAAATACGTTTTATCTGTTGTTATAGTTTTATTTACAATGATAGGTGATTTCAGGTAAAAATTCTAAGAAATTACGAAATATAAACAGCCACATATTAGATGGAATATCTTATATAAAATGGGATCTGCGAAACATCACGATGAATAAATAGTGACATGCTTTAATATTTTTAATTGCATAGATAAGATGTTTGATAAGATAGTTACATATTTAATAACAAATTAATAAGAAAACGATATAATTAATAAGATAATTTCTCTAAATCAAAAAACCAGCATTAAAGTATGGAACCAATATGGAATGAGTAATTTTAAGTTAGTTCTATATATTTCCTACCTAAAACGAGATGCGATATATAGATTTTTCTGTGTGTGTTTCACTAATGTGTAATTCTAAAGTGAGAAACTAGATAATCTATCACAGGTGAATCAATTTTTCCTATTTTACTATATATTTTAAAATATAAACTACTATTAATTGTCAAAAATATATTAATAAAGGAGGAATAAATTTTAATCTAATGATCTAGCTAAAATGACCTCCAGTTCAAAAAAGTGCCTATTTACACATTTAGTCCGTTTTATTGTCCGTCAGATAGTTATTGGGAATTTGCTTGAAAAGTTTGAAGGACATTTTTTGAAAGACCTTTGTGGCTTTCTCACACATACTTGCATAATGATGATTACTCCAAGTAAATGACAGTTATAACTGTGTATTAAATAACATCGTAGGAAGAAATATTTACAATAATATGATATTGTAAATTCACAGTTTTAAATTATATGAAATATCTTGGGAAGTACTTAATTTGAAAATTCTCAATTTTGTTCTTTGCAGTTCTGGAGCTTGAATTATATTCCTATTTTCTATATCCAAACAATGGCGTTTTTTAACACGTCTTTTAAATTTTACATAGAGAATTAGGGATGTTTGAAAAATGACTGGTATAGATAACCGCAATCTCTTTATAAATGCATATAGAGATGCTTTATAAATGCATATATCTTTATAAATGCATATGGAGACTTACTTAATACATGTCTCTCAAAAATATTCACATTTCCAAAATTATGCTTTGTTATATGATTAAGGTTTTTCGTATTTTGAAAATATTTGAAATCTACTGTATCGAGAAGGATATTGCTGATTTATAATCGTACAGTTAAAATTATCTCTCTTCTCAAAAATATCATTTATTGTGTCGACCATAAATGTATACCTGTAGTGTCATCCTCTTAATAAACGTGCTACTACAACCCCTTTTCCTTTCAGTGATCTAAATCAATACATTTTTATTGAATTTCTGTAAGTGAATTGGTATACTACAATACTAAAAAAGTCCTAGATAACATAGATATTCAAAATTTCTAAGAACATTACTCATACACAAGTTTATAAACACCAAGAACCCTTCTCAAAAATCTAGACGTGTATTCAAAATAGAATTAACTAAATTTATTTTAGTCCGTGTCCGCAGCATGTTAGAAAGCAGTGCTAGGGACAGATTTCACCTTCGTTAATGGCTTTCTCATATGGAAAGCCTTTACACTTCTAGGGGAGGCATTAAAGATGTAATCCCAATTTTAAGCTGAAAGTAAACTGCAAGAGAAGCTTTATAGCAAATTTCAGAAGAGATGCCATTATTCGAGCTTCTAATCTCTCGTGGACTTGCGCTCAGAGAAATCAAGGAGATAAAGCATAATTCTCTCTATTTTGGCAAACAACGTGCCAAAGCCTTGTTTAGAAACTTCTCAACACGAAGAACCGTAAAAGGTATTAAAGATTCAACGTCTGTTTTAAACTAAACATTAACGCCTACCTGAGGATCTGCCTAACAACTTCCTGAAGTGTCTGTTTAGTTCAGGTAACGCCCCTTTCATGTACTACCGCTGGGAGATCGCGAGCAGATAAAGAGTGATTTTCTCTCTGTTTTAATATGATACGCTTAAGCCTCTGTGATAGACTCCTCAACATGGAGAATCCTTAAACCACACAAGAGAAAGTAAAAAGTACAATACCTACTTTAAGTTGACTTAAACGCACTTTAACATGTATCCTCAGCAAATTCGAAAGCAGAAAATTAGCTAAAAATATGCCTTCACTTAAGGAGTTCTCATCATGACAATTCCTTAAATGACTGAAGCCATATTAATGTAGAGTGTCGCTTGAACGCAAACATTCAGTCCTTATTGTTAATCTTGGAGGAGACAACATTGACATGGAAAGCTGAAATTTTTCGAGTGAGCCAAAGAACAATTATAGCAATAATGCAGTCGAAGGAAATATTATCAACGAAATCCCATGTTAGACGTACGCGCTTTCTAAAAAGAAAAATGAGGCTTGTTCCTTAGAAACTTTGACACCTTTGACAAAATTAATTCATCATAAATTAAACGCTTGGAAATACAGAGAGTTGAATATATCCATCCTTTAAAACCCTTTGAAGGGCACCTTTTGCACAGTGCAAACGCCTAATTCTAGTCATCTTTTCCCTTACATTCAATGTTTCCCGGTTAAATAAACAGAAAAAGGGTTAATGCTGCCATCTGTTATCAGAGTGAAGAACTAAAAACATTGTGCAACCTTTAATTCGAAAATTTTCCAAGTTTTTTAGGTTAAAGAAAATCGGGAAAAATATATGCACCGTGAAAATGGTGGATGTTGTTGCCCCTGAAAGAGTTAACCTTTCTTCTGTTAGTGCAGATCATGGATACTCAAATTGCAGCCCACCAAGCTTTTTTGTTCGGCTCGAAACGCTCACACTAATTATCAGGAAGGATATTTTTTAAACATAATTTTTGAAAAGTTATATGGTTCTCTTTCTTATGTACCCTGTGAATCCTCTAACGGTCCAGGCACACTATAAAGTAATAGGCATAAATATACATAATTCCTTTATTTTCTACGTAGAGGTAGACTAACATAGACCGACTTGGGGCTTCAAATAATAACACAACAGTACCACAACTTGCGGTACTAAGAAACTGAACTTTAAAGTCGTCAGGCAGAATATACGTTCACTAGCAATATCCGTAACCATCGGGCTCTGAACTAACTATGGAAATCGTGCAGCTACCTAAGCTAAATACTAATACGTGCTCTATCAGTTAAATACCGCTATCACCTTCAATCTAACTTTCCTCGACTCTTTCGTATCTCTACTAATAGCGTAACGTACTACCGTACAAATCTCCACTCCCTTCTTGGGCTCTTGCCAACTCAGCGTGTGTCACTTAAATAGACCAGACACCTGCTCCGAACTAACTCACTTCGACTGGCCTGCACTGCGCAGCTACCAGAAATTTGCATCTGAGCAACACGCGAACCCTACAAAGTAATTCCTAAAAAATACAAAACTATACAAAAATATGCTACCTGCTGCTCACGTTTTTCACATCAACGTATCTTTGTCAATGATCTAATTCCAAAATGAAATATGCGATGAACGTAGATAGAAATCGGCTAACTGATTCTTACATTGATGACACATTGAGAATAGTTTGTAAGAAGTTTAAACCCGGTTTGCCTAAAAGAGTCAAAAGTTGGTCTCAGCTAAAAAAAAAATGATAATCATTGTTAAATAAACTCTACGATATAATTAGATTTTGGGAATTAAGTTTTAAAACCATTATACTATGAGCTATAGTGTACTATGTTGCGGCCAATGCATCATATACATGTGGCACGAGATAAAAGAAGGTGGAATACGTGTGGTGTAGATGATCGTGACAAACAATTGGGGAATCTACGGAAAGGAATTATACAACAGTAGAGAGCTTAAGTCAAAAACAGTGATTTCAATATACGAAGTTATTGGCTTTTATACCAATCGCAGAACAATAATTTTGACTTGAGTCTTTTGCACAAAGAAATGACCTTTTGTATACGAAATGGACTGACTCAAGCCTTTAATACGTGTAAAAAATTGTTTGTCGTTTTTCAATCAGTTCTAACAAATATATAAAAATCCCTTTTTTGACTTAAACCTTTCATACCGGGCACCATAGATATATAAACATACTTTTATCCCCTTGTCACAATAGGATAATTCTCATATTCCTCAAATATGATCAGCCATTGATTTCCGAAATATAACCGTCACTTGTTTTGTGTGTTTATAGATCATCCAATCCCGAGGTTTAAATTCTTCCAAATACTTGTGGACCTTTATTAATATCAAACAACGCCTTGAAACCCCAAATCACAAATTCAAGGACAGATTTCAGGTATGGCAAATGTTCCATCGAAAATAATTTAAGTAAATTTAAAATAATGAGTGTATTCAATCTTACGAAGTTGCTAGATAACGCTCTACAATAGAAATGGCTTAAGATCGCAGCTACAGAAAAATGACAGTACATCAACGGAAAAATCTGTACACTTACCCGAACAGGGAACTTCCTTTAATATAAATTGATACAGTCTCGACCAGGAGTCTGAAATGCTCACAGACAATGGAACTGCAATTTTACGATTTATAGTTACGCTTCTCGTTTTCGACTAATCTGGACATGATTAATTGACTTACAGGACAAAAACATAAATTAAATGTACTTTTAGAGTATCATTACCACCCCTTACACGTGCAAGTCCCTGTAATTTATTCGTTATCCGTTCTCCTATTTAGTTCGAAGCGTTAGCCGACTCTCTTCCTCTAAAAATACAGGCATTATTACAGGTCTCATACAATGGAACCACAATCATGTTGATAAAAGAGACAAACAATTTCTGTTTCGCCACGAGATAGCCTAGTGATAGCGCGCTGGTCCTCGAACTGAGGTTTCTCGGTTCGAATACCGATGCACGTACTTCGTCACCTGATTGCAAGAACTAGGAACTCGATTCTTCACGTTCTTGAATATCTCAAATGCTTACTTCTTCCAGTATGAAAATACTTGTCGTTCTGTTTGTCTAATTATTACACTCGCCAACAGATGGCATTAGGTTATCAGCAAAGTGAGTTGTCTAATTATCGTATTCAAGTCTTATGTAATTTAACTATAAATAGCCAGATATCTCAAAAATAATATATTTGGAGTTACCTAGTTCTTGCACTCAGGTGACGATTTAATACCTTCTTCTCTAGGCTAGATAAGGGCATGTTAAATCCGTAAACTGGAAATTATTCGGTGAGATAATGGAAGAAGGTACGATCCTCCCGGATGTCGCCAATTGAGAGTGCTTGGTCCTCAGGCTCGGAGGTGACACTTGGCAAAATCGAACTCCAATCCTTGGGGGCCACTGTAACCGGAACCGCACTCCTCAGCCCCCAAGTCTATATGGACTTGGTCTGGAATACTCCTGGACTGGACATCCTGGGGGCATAAGTCACAACAACAACAGCATTTTCCTTTCTGTTCGTTGGTTATCGTGTTTATAAAATAATGTTCCGTTTTCTTGGATTCGATGGTATTGAATAAATTCTCTTCAGAAACTGCACACGAAATAAAATTTATTATTCTGTAAATTCTTCAGGCGCATACACAAATACTAACAGAAAACACGTAACAACTGTCTTCTATACAACAGAAAACTCTAAAAATACAAGTCAGGATAACAGAGTCTTCAATACAATATACGCCTAGTGCACTTTCAATACATCAATAAGCAGCAGAAAAGAACACTGATCTCTAATGGCAATGTCAGGTATATTTATAGACTTTCAAAGTGCCCTCTATCGGTCACCAGCTAGAAATCACTAGACCTTTCTAGAATTGTCTAGAAGGTTTGCGACCATCTGGTGCCCTATCGCCAAATTTGGCGACCAAAATAAGTCACCAAATCCATCTCCAATTTGGCTATAACTCTCATATTTGGCAAGATTACCATAGACTCGTAAAATTCGTAACAATAATGTATAAAGTGTAAAGAATATGTAAAAAAAGCTTCATTTTCTACATGTGATGCTTATAGATATATATTACAAGTATATTTTTTCTTGTTACGTTAATTTTAAAATAAATTAAACTAACTGAACTTCAAAAAGTTAGGTGTGATATATAGGATAGAATGTAAATTAAGTGTCTGTTGAAATATGAACTTTCTTAAAATTATAAGCAAAAACTGCGCGTACTCACAAAAAAAGTCAGAATTTTCTTTTGGTTCATAAAGGTTAAATAGACGTTTTCCTCTTTCCGGTTGGTTGTACAATTTTCAGTCTAGTTACTAAAACGTGAACTTGCTGTTTAACACATACTAACTACAACCTTTACGTAGGAGAAAAGAATTTTTTCTAGATTTTTGAATCATTCATTAAATAGGAGTGGCTTTAACGTAGTTTCTTCCGAAATATTCCAGAATTAAATACGCCCTTGTTAACACACACTATGACCCATAAATAGTAACTAAAATGATGATTATTATGATGAATTTCAGTATAAAACAGAGAAGCATGACTGTTAGTTTTAAACCAAAATTCAAGGTTGAAATTCTTCCAATTAAGTAACGCCTTGAGACATAATTTGCACATGATCCATATTTGCTCCGATTTTCCAAGTAGCTTATGACCTCGAAGAATAATGACTTTTAATATTAAATCTTATTCCTGACACTGCTTGATAAAGGAATGTACATCGCTGGTAATTGGAAATCATATTTGATACAACATAATTTAGAAATCTCAAATACTTTAAAATAAAGGCGAGATTTCTAAGCTAATTAATAGCGGCATTGATCTAAGTGTCTCCTGATTTTAATATGAGACAAAATTAAATAATAGTCATACAATATAGGCAGAATGATAAAGGTTTAAATACTTAAAAGAGGTTCTAAAAACACAGCCGCTAGATGGGCACATTTTGTATAATGTGTTGTATTTTCTAACACTGCTTGATTAAGGAAGGTACCTCGCTGGTGATTGAAAATCATATTTAATACATTTAACATTATTTAGAAATACTTTTAAATGAAGGCCAGATTTGCTAAGGTAATTAATAGAGACATTTTTCCTAGGTGTCTCCTGATTTTAAGGAGAAAAATATTTAATAATTATGCAATAAGGGCAAAATGATAAAGATTTAGATACTTAAATAAGGTTCAAACGCAGCCGTTAGATAAACATATTTTGTATTACAGAAAAAGTGCCTTACGGAGAAACTGATGTACAGAAAACCTGCGGTTCATAGTAACACATACTATGTTTTTTAAGTAAAATGATGATAATTATGTCGAATTTCAGTAAAAATATTAAAGCATGACTATTAGTTTCAAACCAGAATTCACGATTGAAATTCTACCAATTATGAAATGTCTCGAGACATAATTTGCACATGGCCCTTATTTGTCCTGATTTTCCAAGTTGCTAATGTAATCCACGAATAATGAGTTTAAATATTAAATCCTATTCCTAACACTATTTGATTAAGGGAGGTACCTCGCTGGTAAGTGAAAATCATATTTAATACATTTAACGTTATTTAGAAATCTCAAATACCTTTAAATAAAGGCGAGATTTGTTAAGCTAATTAATAGATACATTGCTCCTCGGTGTCTCCTGATTTTAACGAGAAAAACATAACTAATAATTATGCAACAGGGGAAAAATGATAAACATTTAAATACTTAAAAAAGCATCTAAGAAACGCAGCCGTCAGATGAACACATTTTGTATTACAGAAAAAGTGCCTTACGGAGAAACTGCTGAACAGAAAACCTGCGGTGACACACACTATGTGCTTTAAGTAAAATGATGATTATTATGTCGAATTTCAGTAAAACTATTAAAGCATGACTATTAGTTTCAAACCAGAATTCACGATTGAAGTTCTACCAATTATGAAATGTCTTGAGACATAATTTGCACATGGCCCTTATTTGTCCTGATTTTCCAAGTTGCTTAGGACCTCGAAGAATAATGAGTTTATATATAAAATCGTATTCCTAACACTGTTTGATTAAGGGAGGCACCTCACTGATAATTGAAAATTATGTTTAATATTATTCAGATATATTATTTAGATAGTTGCATTTAATATTATTTAGAAATTCAAATACTTTTAAACAAAGGAGAGATTTTCTAAGCTAATTAAAAGCGACTGGTGATTCTTTATTATAATATTAGACGAAATTAAATAATAATCACACCATATAGATAGAATAATAAAGGTTTAAGGTGTCCGAATACATTTGAAACAGTTTTGTTTTCCAAAAGCTTTGCGAATTTTTTTATCCATTTATCGGGGGAATATAGCACCAAAATTGAAATATTATCAAAAAATATTCCATGACTATGCAAGTGTTTGAAAACTTGTAGATTTTTTGCTGAAATGTAACAAATTTATACATATATCTGGCTCTAAAAACAATCTTCAATGACAAATTTCTTTTTATCATATGGAAGTAAAACACTCGTCAGTGTAATGAAGCAAATCGATATCTTGAAATCTTAAAAAAAAAAGGTCATTCTAGGCAATTACATATAAAATTTCAGTCATTTATCGTGAGATTTTATTTAAATGCAGCTATAAATCAACAAACAATACACCTAGACTCTAATTTGTACTTTATTCAATCATTAGTATTATGAAAAACATACCTGAAAAATGTCATGGACAAAATGATTATATTTTGAGTTATCACAATAGTAGTATACATTTTTATGAAAAATAAGTTCTTCAGAAAAATAAGTTCTTCAACACAATGAAAAATAACTTATGAAAAATAAGTTCTTCAACATAATTAATATTTTCATTCCTATTGAAATTGACAGCAGCTTTTCTTCTTTAAATTCTTCTAATTTCATTTCTAATGGTGGTACATGAAAAATAAAACCAGATTTAGAAACAGAAATTTGCATTCTTTAAGAAACATAAATAAAAAATAACCAGCATTTTCAACAAAATAGATGTTTTAAACGTATTCAGGTACCTTAAATGTTAAAAAAAGCTTTTTAGAAATCTAACTGTTAGATGAATACATTTTGTGCAACAGAAAAACTGCATTCGATCCCAATAAGATTTCAAATATTTTCCCGAAAGAAAAGTAGCGAAAACACTTTCATTATACCCATTTCTTCTTCAGGACGATGAATGTCTCTCGAAACAGGAAGAAAAAAAATGTGAAAACATTGCTTTTTCAAAACAAAATTTGGAGACAACGTTAAGAAACACGTAGTTCACAAAAGAAACGGTTGAAAAGTTTCTCCTACGCGTATTTATTCTAAATCATTTAGTTCCTATGATAAACTGAAAAATTTAATGGAGACTGCCAGGTAAATAATCATATTATTTTTCTCTTTGAAAATGGTTGAATGATTGTATACAAACATTCCCAGCTAGATTCTGGGTGTACAGTTCAGAAATGTTTTGAATGGGGTTTGAGCGGGTATTCAGTCCAATTTAACTTATTTTAAAATCTAGAAATGTAAGAAATGATTCGTAGATAAAGTATGTGTAATTAAAAATACCACGGAGTAATGCGGAATGCTGGAAATCTAGATTCCCTCCGCAGCTTGACGATAATGGATTTTACATTTCTGCTCAGAATGCATCATTAGACAAACAAAGCTTATGAAGTGTTTAAAAGCTAAAGGGTCTTGATATGTTTAAGCATGGTTTTAAATTATTTTGTTGCTAATATATTGATACACTAGCTGAAAACCCGCGCTTCGCTACGGAGTACATTCAAATTAAATACAACGATCAACGCATGCAATTTATGCCAAAAAATAAATATATATATTTATAATAAATGCGATGATCAATGTATACAATTGATGTAAAATATATATCTATATATATATATATATATATTTATAAAAAAATCGTAAGGGATATGCATTTTTTTTGGATAATATCCAATCGCCTGCTGCATTAGAAAGAGAAAAAAATGTTTTTTTTGTCTATTTAGTTGTTACGCACGTGACGATGAATTTATTGAAAGTACCACAAAAAGAAATCACGTGATCAGCATTTAATAAATTAAATTTTAAAAATTAATCTTTAAAAATTCACCAAAAATCAGGAAATGGAGGTAAAAATTCGAAAAAAATTTCATTTTGAAGGAATTTTTATGATCTTCTCGTGATATAAATTTTATAACGCTGAATGTATTATTTTAAATGCAAACGTAAAAAAAGTTTAAAAAACAGCTTAAAAATTTAATTTAAAAAAATCTAAGAAGAATTTTTGAAAAATCTTTCTTAGTGCACCCCTACACTATTAGAAGAATCTCCATGCAAAATTTCAGCCCTTTAGGTCCAGCGGTTTAGTCTGTGCGTTGTATGTCAGTCAGTCAGTGAATGAATGAGTCAGTTACGGAACTGTTTTATATATATAGATAACACATGTGAATAGACATAACGAAATCCTGAATGTTGTATATTAGTTTAAATAAAAAGCTACACAATTTACAGCTTATATCTGTTTTGCAATTTAAGGGGACATGGAACCTTTTTTTTTAATATGTTACTCTGCATACAGAATGAGAATAATTAATATTAATTTTTGCTACATTGGAGACACTTATAATTCACAAATAAGTATTTTGTTTATATAAATAAGGTTCTTAACCTTTAGCTTACGGGGCCCATTTTCCCGATTTCCTGTGTATATATATATATATATATATATATATATATATATATATATATATATATATATATATATATATATATATATATATATATACACATATTTCCGACATAATATATATTTATGTGTGTGTGTATATATATATGCATGCATATATATGTATATATGTATGTATATATGTATATATATATATATATATATATATATATATATATATATATATATATATATATATATATATATGCATATATATATATATATATATATATATATATATATATATATATATATATATATATATATATATATATATGCATATATATATGCATATTATATATATGCATATATATGTATATATATATATATATATATATATATGCATATATATGTATGCATATATATATATATATATATATATATATATATATATATATATATATATATATATATATATATTCATTCATTCTTGGGCCTGTATTCATGGGATACATGCAATCCCACCCAGTAAGGAAAAGGTTAAATAATATGAATTGAGCATCGAGCATTTTGAAAAATGCTATTATTTTAAAAAAATTTTGAAAACAGGCATTTTTCAGCCAAAAAATCCTTATTTTGAATTGTAAGGGTGTTCAATGTATTCAAATAAGAATATCAATTATTCTCATTCTGTGTATTGAATTAAAAACTGAAAATTTAAAAAAATTCGAGGTTAAACGTCTCTTGTTAGCTTAAATGTTGAATGATAAATACAGGAAAGAAACCAACAGAGATGAGTGATTTAGGCCAAGAATTTGCAGACAAATGGTTTCTTACTTGACCTCTGAATTATTTATCCTTTATAATTTTTATATTACTTACATAAAACTTGAGAAGATTCAATAACAAGAACACAAAGCTTCTTAAAGTCTGCAATGAAAATAAAAGCAACTATTTTCAAGCTAATAAATTTAGTTCTTCATAAGAGCATAGGATCGTTATGTGTATATATCTCTATGTACAATTCTAAAATCATTAAAATTTGAGTTGAAGAAGCTTTAACTCTTTGGTCATGTATAAAACCGTCAAAAGATTCAATTCTGCTCCAATGGTATTTACTATCTTACCCTTTAAGGGGACAGTGGACTTTCAAAATTGAGAAATTTGCCCAAAAATTCGATTTTTTTTTTGTTTTATTGAATTGTGAAACTACGGACAGGTAGGAATGTGTTCCAAAAATAATTTTTAATTTCTGTGATTACTTTCCTAGTTATAGGCATTTGAATTTAATTTAGATATTATGTGGTTACTTATAGCAATAACTTTAAATGTGTTTTTCTCCAAAAAAAAAATTTAATGTCATACGAATATTCAAACTGTTCCGGGCGCATTTCTAATTATCGTATTGCTTTGAAATTTAAGTTTTATATACTCAACTGTACATCAAATAAATCTTATTGAAAATAATTATGCTTCGTAGCTCAGAATTTCTAAATTTTGTACTCGGAAAGATGATTTATAGGTATTTTGTGTCATAAAAAGGATGTTTTCACTATTATTATATTTTTCTTTTTATATTTTTAATGAATGATTAAAATAAGCAATAAGTTTCATTGTTAGCTCTATAAGGTATCCTGTAAATAAAAATTACCAGATTATATGCAAAAGAAATGCGTATGGAACATTTTTAATTAGGCCGATTTTTGATATAATTAATAATTCATTATTGATAAATTATTAATATTTCATCTTTAAATTTTAACCATCTTTACATATCTATGGTTCTAATCACATATTCAAATTTCAAGCAAATCCATTCAAAACAAAAAAAAAGTTAGGTTTGGAGGTCCACTGTCCCCTTAATATAAATCTGAGAGAAAGAACCAATTTGAATTATTCTGTAACCAAAGATTCTAAGGTATTAGGCTGAGATAGAACAGTGAATTAAGCTATATCAAACGCTGTGATGACACATGTCGAGGTTTATTGATTTTTTGCAGCTGTAGGGCTCAAATATTTCCGACTAATATCCCAGGAAAGTATTTTTTGTTCATGTGCATCAAACAAACTTCCATAATAATATGCTTTTTATATTGATTTTCACTTAAATATACTTGATACATACAAGGAAAAATAAATTAATAGTAAAGAAAATCTTACTCAATCCGGATTTAAATAAAAAAGCTTGACTAATATATTTTGAAAAAAATAAAAATTTGTCGGACAGTACAAGATATTTAATTCCTAAATTCAAAATCGGGTGGTGGTCGAATGTCTATGACTCTGACAATCGGTTCAGAGTCTATGGGTTGGAGTCCCACTGCTGGCATGGTGTTAGTAGCCGTTCGGAATCGGCTTTTAAATGTAAGTACCGGTCTAATTGGTCCTTTTGTATAAAAAGTCAACTATAGTGCTCTTAACCAACCGCCACTGTACATAAATATAATTAATTCTGCTGTACCAATGATCGTGTAGATAAAGCACAAGGCATTATAACAAATTCACTTTATTTTCACATAAATACGTATACAAAATAGTATTTTATTTATAAAATAAAGAAAATTTCGAAACCATAATTTGTCAAAACTGTAGATACAAAATATAAGAAAATATTTGACGAAGAACTGTACCATAATAATCACAGTTGAAAAAACTGTCATTACATATGTCTAAAAATATACATTACCATATAATTGAAAAGTTTAAAAAATATATACTTGGGGAGAAAAAAGAAAACAGCTAATCATTGATGTCCTCATACAACTGCGTCCAACTCACAAAAGTGCAATATTCACAAAAAAACATCGCTTAATGACAGGAAGTTTATTTAAGAGAATTTGATCTAATAGAATAACATCTACATAAATGACGTGGTTAATTAACTGATATTAACCATAACATACTTACTCCTAGCAACCGAAACTGCGACTACCAATACCCGTTTTCACTCAATATCCACTGTTAACGATGGGCCTTATTTATAATAAAGCCTCAGTATTGTAAATTCAAGCCAAAAGGGTATCTAAGAAGCAAAAAAGTGAGTTTAAATATCATTGAAATTTTAAAGAAAATTTCACGTGATTAAAGGGCTAAATTTTATTTTAAATCTTACATAAAATGTAAATTTATTTCTATATTCTATTAAGAGAGAGTTTGCTTGCACAAAATTCATCTGTAAAAGGAGAAAATCTGATCAACTTGGAAATATTGATTGACTTTTGGAATCATAATACACTCTTAGACAAACAAAATAAATAAATAAATAAATAAATAATTGTGAGGTCGGGGGACCTCCGTCAGGAACAAAGTTCCTTACGTTATTTTTTCAACTCTAAACGTGATTTAATATGTAGATTTCTATTGATTTTATATATATATATATATATATATATATATATATATATATATATATATTTTATATATATATATGTATGTATATATATATATGTATGTATGTATGTATGTATATATATATGTATGTATGTATATATATATATATATATATATATATATATATATATATATATATATATATACATACATATATATATATATATATATATACTGCGCTATTCCAAGAATGAGTGGGAATAGAAACGGCCAGCGCTTGTGCGGAGATTTGAACCAGGGACCTCTCGCTCCGTAGTGCGATAGTCCGATACTCCGTAGTCCGATGCGATAACCATTCAGCCACAGAGTCCTTTATTAAAAGCTCTTACGAAGGGGATATAACGCTTTTTCGTTACGTGACGATTCCTGCCAGTTCCCTCTATTGTAAGCCGCGTAAAAGAACTTCGTTCCAAAAAAAAAAAAAGACGCACCAAGAAAGAATTATACGAATGAGACGAAAATAGGTAGATGTGATATACATGTACCGAAAAACAAATAATTAAAATTTGAGAAAAATTAGATGATTTACTCAACAGAGAGAGCTTTCCAAAGTGGAAAAGTCAATAACGCATTGGTCCACATCTGGCCCTTATGAAAGCAGTTATTAAGCTAAGCATTGATTGATAGAGGTGGCGGATGTCCTGCTGCGGTATATCGTGACAAATTATGTCCAATTGTGCGTTAGATCGTCAAGGGTAGATCGAGCTGGTTGGAGGGCCGTGCCCATAATGCTCCAAACGTGCTCAATGCGGGAGAGATCCGGCGAACTTGCTGGCCAAGGCAGAGTTGGACAAGCACGAAGACAAGCAGTAGAAACTCTCGCCGTGTGCGGGCGGGCATTATTTTGCTGAAATGCAAGCCCAGGATGGCGTGATAAGAAGGGCAACACAACGGGGCGTAGAATGTCTTCGACGTACCGCTGTGCTGTAAGGGTGAAGCGGATGACAACCAAAGGGGGTCCTGCTAGGAAATGAAATGGCCCCCCCCAGACTCCTAGTTGTCGGCCCGTATAGCGGAAGACAGTCAGGTTGGCGTCCACCGCTGTCCGGGACGTCTCCAGACACGTATTCGCTGGTCATAGGGGCTCAATTCGAAGCGTGACTCATCACTGAAGACACTTCTACTCCAGTCAGTGACATTCAAGTTCGAATGCGCCTGAAACCACTGCAAACGGGCTTGTGGGTGTACAGTGGTCAATGGTAGTCGGCGCAAGTTGTGCCGTGAGCTCAGCCCTCTTTCTCTGAGCCACTTAGGAATGGTCTTTGCGGTCACTGAAGCACCAGTTGCACATACGACCGATGATAATGATGAATCTGGGGTTGTGAGTGCCGCTCTGACGATTGCGCGGTCCTCACGTTCTGTTGTTTCTCTAGGGCGACCGCTTCCTTTTTGACGCTGAGTTCGGCCATGGTTCACCCATTCCTGCCAACATCGTCTAATAATGGCATCGCTCCTATCCAAATGTCGAGAGATTCACCGATTAGACCAACCGGCTTCTTTGAGCCCAACTACACGTCCTCTCTCAAATGGTGACATCTACGCCTATTGTTCGCTCCACTGTATTTGAGGCATAATTACTGTCTACCTGAATACACGGAATGAAATTTGCAAAGAATTTATGACCTGGAATCGAAATTTCTCCTCTTTAATATCCTGCCAGTTGCGGAGTTAAGATAAGCTGCAACGTCACATGTTAATTCATTGGCCTCCAAACTTTAAAATTTTGCATTTTCCGTCGACATCTGTATGCACATCAATTTGTGTCCAATTAGCATAACCCCTTCTTGGTGCGTCGTTTTATTAATTTTTTGCCTAAGAGTGTACTTAGGGCTAAGATTCAAATATAAATTTTTGTAGTGTATAACGTTCTGCATATATAGTGTTACTATCCACAAAAATATCAAAATATAGCATATTGTAAAGCATTTTTTAATTAAAGATAAAAAACAAAATTGCTACATTATTTTACAAGTCGAATCAACTGATTAATGTGTTACCAATATTCAGTTAAAAGTGATAAATCTTTTAGTACCTTATTATTATTTGTTTCAGAAAAGTGCAAAAAATTTTCCGTCCAGACATATGCCTTAATTTGTCACCACTATTCATCGCTCTTCATAAGTCACTGCTATTAATTAGAACTCACCTTTATAAAAAGAAAATAAAACAGCCAACACCAGGGAAGAAAGTTACTAGGCGAAAATGAAACTTAAAAAAATAAAATCCTCTTCAAAACAGATTAATGCTGTAATTAACAGAAATGCACAACTTCTTAACATCCACAATAGGAAATAAAAGGATGGCAACTAGTTTATAGCTAATTAATAATTATTCCTCAGGCCTAGGAAAAAATGGGTAAGATTGTCTTTTTGAACAATTTCTCAACCATATTTTGGAATGATTATCGAGACAAAATACTCCTCTGTCTGATGAAGAGCAATTAATTAATTGATTCGAAACTAGTTGCCAACCTTACATATTTTATTGTGGACATTGAAAAACTGCGTTCCCCTAATATGCATTTCCCATAGATTTTTCATGTTACAAAAGCTATAATTTTTACAAAAGCAATAGTTATTTTAAATGTTATTAAAGCTATAAACTCATTTATTGTCAAAAAAATGACACATAATTATCCTCAGGAGCATGATAGCAAATCACGCTAGTGCAGTCGAGAGCATTTGCTCGTTTTGTTGTGGCCACAGAAAAAGTATCTTTGCGTAAAAAATGCGAACAGTACCTAGTATTAATTTTTATGTAGAATTTCTTAGGTTGCTATCCTGTCCGTTTTCATTCAGTTTTTACAAAAGTATTCTGACATTGCATCCAAGGGGCCCGAGGTGACCTAGTAGTAGCGCGTTGGGCTTCCAACTAGGATACTATCACGGTTCTAATCCCGACGAAAGCTACTATATACATTCGTATCGACGCCCGATCGGTTGGGCACTTTTAATTGGTGGACCGGAAAGTCATTACATGATGTCGGAGAGGGTGGGAGAATGTACGATCCCCAGATGTCAACCCTGGAAGTGCTGGGTTAAAATAGAGGGGGCACGAGGGGGTGGTGTTGGTTCACCTGTATGGTGCCCCGATTGAAAGCTTTCAAAGATTATGTGCGAATGTCTGCATTGACATGTGCACTGGCATTGGCAAGCAGCAACACTGTATCAGATATATTTCTACTAGAAATTATATGGATATATTTTCTCGTCTTATAAGAAGTTTTGTAAGAAGTTTATGCAGATACAGTTTAACGGCTCTCTGCTTAACGACGCTCTACTTAACGACGATCTCTATTTATAGACGATATTTCCCAGTCCCGGCCCCTCCGACGATATGGGAAATGTTATGTTTTCACAAATTCTGTTTAAGGGCGATCTCTACTTAAGAACGATTTTTCACGGTCCTTTGAAAGGCGTTAAACAGAGAGCCAACTGTATAAGCAAATTATTAGGTTTAGGATGTTTAGGTTGATGTCTCTTTTTTTCGTCTAATTCTGATGCACTTTGTCCTGAGACATTTGTCTTTTGTTATTCCTCGTGATTTTCCTGGCTACTTTAATATGGGAATACCCTATAGGTGAGCCTAAATTGATCCCTATAATAGGGACAACAAGGGAAAGACCAGGAAGCGACTAAGCTATATTCAGGATTGGAACGCAAGCCCACACCGTGGTAGCTCAGAAAGCTAACCACTACACCATGTGGGCGGCATGACTATCATTTTAAATAGTTCAAAAGCGTAAATATAGTTTTATTCCGGTTGTAATTCTACTGACAGTGAGGTCGTATACCTTTACAAAACCGCAGTAAAAGTATTCTTTTATATAATGACTCTAGCAGACGCGTGACATTTTCCACTTTAGTATTCACTTTCTTTATCTTTTCGTTCCATATTCATTATTCTTGACTTGCACAGAATGTAGAACAAGTTTCTGGAAAGTAATGTTATTCACGGAGAAAGGAAACTAAGTTTTTTTTTTACCTTTTCATTCCCTTAATTCAATCAATTAACATAAATGACCAGCTCTAAGCTTTTGAATGCCTCGCTTACTTCTAATCTAATATGGGCAGCTATCCTGTGTTATGCATCTTTTTTCGTTCCTTCTAGTAACTGTTTTACAATGGGTTACGAAGCAAAATTAATTATTGGCTTTGAATTCTCCGTTTGGATATGCTCGGGTATTTTTATCCTTTGATAAGTGCCCCTTGCGAAGTGAGATTTCTTTTCTGTTGAGTATGCTAATGTGAGTTTATTACAAAGGAATTAAATTTAATGAAGTTAGAGCGAATTTAGTATAAAATTTGTTTAAATATGCCAAATTAAAGACTAATTAGTACATTTCTGGTTTTTGATGTTTAGTGTGAGATCTGGCAGATTTAAATGTAATTAACCTGTTTTATGTAATTAGTTTTATGGTAATTATTCTAATATAGTTAAGTTTAGTATCTAATAAAATAAAATTATAATGTGATTTAACAAATGAAAACTAGCTTTATTTTAATGTAACTTAATTTAGAAAAGATATAAAAATTTCTACGTCAGTTAAGGGGACAAGGACACCTTTAAGTCGAATTTTTTAATTTTTAAATTTTAAGTCTATATACAAAATGAGAATAATTAATTATCTTTCTTACTAGATTGAAAACTCCTAGAATTCAAAATAAGGAAATTTTCGCAGAACAATTACTGATTTTCAAATTTTTTTCAAGAATCCTAATGTTTTTCAAAATGCTCTATGCGCATTCTATATTAATTAAAGTCTTTAATTTTTTTATTATAAGTTTACCATGTGTATATAAATATAAATGGGCATATAATTTATTTTTGTAGGAATCTAAAGTCTTAAATAATTTTTTTCTATTCTTTTTCTATACTTTTTTCTATTCTTTTCTTTATTTTTTATGTTATTACTTTATTTTATGGTCTATAAATTTGAAAAATATTTGTGATTTCAAAGGATTATGCACAATTTTGTGCCAAACGCTTCAATTAACAATTAAAAGGAATATGGAAGATATCAGGAGAAAATGAATACGCATGGAGCCTTTTGAAAAATTCTAGCATTTTTGAAGAATTTTTTGATAAACAGGTATAATACCTCAACAAAATACTCATTTGTGAATTCTAAGTATCTTCAATGTAGTAGAAAGGAATATTAATTATACTCATGTGGTATATAGAGTAAAATATTTAAAATTAAAGAAGAGCGAGATTGAAGGTCCCTTGTTCCCTTAAGAGTAGTTTGTTTCATAAAATATTTTTATACACTGTTTGTTTATACTTTTTAAATAGGAAGTCTTGTTATGTTCAAGCTCCAAATTTCAGTGTCAGTTATTTTTGTAAAGAGGAGCACTTAACAATCGGATTCTGAACTAAAGATTAAATTGCTGTAACGGGTTGTATTTGCCCCTATTCGTTATTTCAATTCAAGAGTTCAAATTAGCTCCATTTGCAAAGGTAAAAAATGAATTAATAGTTTAATAAAAGACAGCAAGCAACTCATAAATGTAAGCTTTTATGTTTTCGTTCAAAATAAGTAGTAAGAGAACAGTGAAACTACATGCGTTTAAGCCAACAAAAGCCTAGAAAATAACTACAGACATTCCACATAATAGATATTTTTTATGATTGATACATTTTTCTTGCTAGGACAGTAGCGTAAATTCTATGTATACTTAAATAGAAAAACGTAAATAGGGAATTAATAGTGCAATAAAAGACAGCAAGCAACTCATAAATGTAAGCTTTTATGTTTTCGTTCAAAATAAGTAGTAAGAAAACAGTGAAACTACATGCGTTTAAGCCAACAAAAGCCTAGAAAATAACTACAAACATTCCACATAATAGATATTTTTTAGGATTGATACATTTATCTCGCTAGGACAGTAGCCTAAATTCTATGTATACTTATTTCTAAATAAGCTATTGAAATTAATTAAAATATATTGAACATGAGATATGTTTGAGGTAAGAAACATTAGGTTTGTCCCTATAGGTGTTAAACGAATTCACAGGGCCAGAGGTAGCCAAGTGGGAGCGAATCGGGTTTTAGTATTGAGGGTGCTCAGGTCGAATCCCGACAAGCACCGTTAAATACTTCCGTGCCTTCTATCAGGTCAGAGAGGTTGAAATAAGACCCCAGATGGCTGTTGAGTAAATATGAAAATTTTTTTATCTAATAATAAACATTAATAATAACTTCAATTGGCCTCTAACTTTAAAACACTAGGTGTTTCATACGTAAAAAGTTTGATTTCCAGAGATTAGATGCTCTTAATAATTGCACAGTTGGAGACTTTTCCTCGTTAAGAGTTATTTAGAACTAGAGAGCAATTTACACAAAGTCATACGATGTCCACAAGAGTTATATGAATATGCGAGGGATAAATGTCAGTTGTTTTACTCTCTCGAATTTACATTTCATCATATCCTCTATACAGTTAACGGAATTTGTGAAATTGAATTTAATTCAAACTTTTTTTTATCGAGATTGCGATGTGATTAAAATTTATAAGGTCCGTGATGATTGCAGTATGATTTATTTAGGAAAGACAGGATACTGTAGAAATTATTTTTCAGGTTGTGACATTTTCAAATATTTATAATTCGTTTTTCTTACTCAAAATGCAACTATACGCTCCAGTGATTGACTATTCTATATCTTCCGGTATATATGCAAAATATCGCATCATTTTTCATGTCAAGTTTCATCTGGTAAATCTAAAAATCTTATCCTCGAGTATCACTATGTAAACGCTTTTCACGAAAAAAATGTTCATTGTGTTTGGCCACAATACTTTTAAAGCAGTAGCAGTGAAAAGGGAATTATTTGTACCAAGATCTCGCAACGTAAATGATCATCATTCAGTATTTGTTTATAATAATTTTGAAGCATTTATTTAAAATTTGCAGATAAGAAATAAATTAACAATTACCTTAACTACATTCTTCCCTAGATGCACTATATGAAAGCCACTCAACAAGCTTTCATACATTTTGTTTAGCCGCAATACTTTTAAAGCAATAGCATTGAAAATTGAATTATTTATACCAAAATATCGAAATGTAAATGATTGTCTTACAGGATTTGTAGGTACTAGTTTTGTAGCATTTATTTAAATTTAGCAAATAAGAAATATATCAAACATTATCATAATTATCACCTGAATTATCACGTTACAAATCATCACCTTCCCTTAAGACTTCCGTAGTTAATGATATGAGTACCTCACACGAAATTTTCATGCTATCTGTTTAACTACGACACCTTTAAAGCAGCTGAAGGGAAAATGGAATTGTTTATACAGAGGTCTTGCAACGTAAATGATCGTCACACAGTATTTGTTTGTACTAATGTTCAAGCATCTATTCAAAATTATCAAATAATAAATATAGCGTACATTATCATAATTATCACCTAAATTATCACGTTAAAAATCATCACCTTACATTAATACTTCCTTAGAAAACAATATGAATGCCTCTTATGAAAATTTTATGTAATCTGTTTAACTACGAGGCTTTTAAAACAGTTGAAGGGAAAATGGAATTGTTTGTACCGAGGTCTCGAAACGTAAATGATCGTCATACAGTATTTGTTTGTACTAACGTTCAAGCATTTATCTAAAATTAGCAAATTAGAAATAATTGAGCAATTACCTTAACTACAGACTCCTTAGTAACACTATATGAAAGCCTCTCAATAAAATTTGATACAGTTTGTTTAGCCGCAATACCTTTAAAGGAACAGCACTGAAAATTAAAATATTTATGCCAAGGTCTCGAAACGTAAATGATCGTCTTACAGGATTTGTAAGTACTAGTTTTCTAGCATTTATTTAAAATTAGCAAATAAGACATAAATGAGCACCTATCATATTTAACACCTTAATAATAACCTTAACTTAAGACTTCCCCAGTAAACGATATGAATACCTCCCATGAAAATTTTATGCAATATGTTTAGAGATGACACTTTAAAAGCTGTAGCAGTGAAAATGTAATTGTTTATACCAAGGTCTCGAAACTTAAAGGATCGTCATACAGTATCTGTTTGTTCTAATTATCAAGCATTTATTTAAAATTAGCAAATAAGAAATAAATGAGCAATTATCATGATCATAGTATGTTTAACAAAAGTTTAGTAAAACAGATGAAATTATAGTGTTAATTAATTCGGCTAAAGTACAATTTTTTTCTCCAATTTAGTTTGATTTGGTATCAAATTGCAGTTTCTTTATTAAATTAAAATAAAATTTGATTAAAGCTAGAGTTATTTTATCTTAATTCAAATTTATCTAATGGAACGAAATAATTTCACTCAATGTTAATTAGATTACGAAATTAATTAAATGAATTAGCTAATTTGTTTTGAAAAAATTCTTGATACCATCTAAAATGTGACCTTACCTTAAGACTATGTAAAAGGAAATCAATACGTAATTACGATGGAAAGGCATTTACTCCAGCAAATGAATCTGAGTGGTCATTTAAAAGTATGAAATTATTCTTTTAATGGAAAGCCATGTATAAAATATATCTAAGTACAGTTTCTGAGGTATTTGGTTTTTCAATAATTCTTTTCTAAGGCGAATAGCGTATAATTCTATGCTTAGTACTTGGTTATTCGGATTAAATTCTTCTGTTATTATTTAATTAAAGAATGATTTTGGAATATATTTCTCTTGAATATTTTAACTATTTTTTATGTAGGATTATTTCTTTTATTATGTGGTGTGTACATAAAAAAATTAAGTTTAAATCATATTCTAAATTAGAAGTAAATAGCGTTTAAAATGTTGTTATCGCTTCTTTTTATAGATCCATCTTCATTTTCATAGATATATAATATATCGAACTATGCGTAATTATAATGTAAAAAAATAGAAAGTACATAAAACTCCGTAAAATGCTTATTCTCTAACATATTTATTATATTATAGCTTTATAATTCGAGGATTTTATTTAAAAACAATTTCTACTGAACAAATTTATTTAACGGCTTGAAGAAAAACATATTATTTCTTTGGAGAAACACTGAAGTACTTGAAAATACAGTTATATAAGTATTTTTGACCAACCCAAGTAAATATATAAAATTAAGAATCAGATTTGACTTATAATAGACTTCCAATAATTTTCAATAGCAATAAATAATTTTTAAGCGGAGCATATTATCGATAGTTATGATGATAAGCACTATTTTCTTAACCAATATTTATATTTTCCAATATTTTTTGTTATTAATTTCGTTCAACAAAAGAATATTTCATAGAACTGATGCTTTAAAAAATTAGACAATTTGAAATCAACTTAATTTAATTTAAACGATTATATAAATTTCTTTCTTACAGCTGATATTGTACGATGTAGTTTTGGAACGATTTGAACTGTGTTTTCAAAGCATCGCGTTTTCTACAGTAAAAGTCGTCCAAATTTCATTTCTATTTCTTTGTTGCTACTGTAAACATATGATGGGAAATTTAGATGTAAATTTTTGTATTACGTTTACTAATGTTAGGAGTTTTTACATAAATAATTTAGTTGTCTCTAAATTAGTCCGTAACACACTTATTTATGTCTTCTTGGACATATACTACATTCCATTCTTTAAGGGGGCAAGGGACTATGAACCTCGAACTTTTGAATTTGCAATTTGCAACTCTAATTAATATTCTTTTTTACTACATTGAAGGGCCATAAAATTCAAAATAAGGATTTTGTGGTAGAATGATGCCTGATTTAAATTTTTTTTTTTCAAAAATGCTAATATATTTCAAAATGCTCCTTGCGCATTCTATATTATTTAAAAACTTTAAATTTTAAAGTATACGTTTACCATATATATATATATATATATATATATATATATATATATATATATATATATACATATATATATATACATATATATATATACATATATATATATACACATATATATACACATATATATACATATATATATATATATATATATATATATATATATATATATATATATATATATATATATATATATATATATATATTTATTTATGCATGGGATTATTTGTATGAATCTAAAGTCTTAAATATTTTTTTTTTATTCTGTCTGTTATTTTTTACTTTTGCTTTGTTTCATGGTCTATAAATTTAAAAAATATATTTGTGGTTTCAAAGAACTATGCACATTTTTTTACAAATACCTCAATTAACAATTCTGGAAAATTTAGAAGTAATTAGAAGAAAATGAGTGCGCTTAGAGAATTTTGAAAAAATTCCAGCATTTTTTAAATATGTTTGGAAAAACATGTCTTATTCTTCCTCAAAATAGTCATTTGTGCTTTCTAAATGACTTCAATTTAGTAAAAAGTAATATTAATTATACTTATGTTGCATATAGAGTAAAATATTGAATATTTGAAAAAAAGTTTGAAAGTTCCTTGTTCTCTTAATAAATGTTGCCTAGTCGGTTAAGTCATCTTTCTGAAATTTTTGAAATTTTAGACTCAAAAAATAGTTAAAATATTAATAGTTTAACTATTAATATTAAGGTGTGGAATTAAGGTGTGGAATTAAGGTATTCTATACTTAATTTTAACTATTTTTTAATTAAATAGTTTAATTAAAAAATAGTTAAAATATTCAAGAGAAATATATTCCAAAATATATTCCCTTGATGGACCCCTAACTTTTTTTCATTCATAATAAATTTCCCAAATAATAGGGATTAACATCACTGAATGACAACATTTTTATTGCCCATCAAATGATAACTTTTTTAGAAGCCGATTGAGTTAGGCCCACACTGTTCCCGTTTCCTGGGTTTGTTAGGATTGAATAAAATCTCTTCAGAAGGTTCACACAAAATAAATTTATTATTCTATAAATTATTCAGGTGAATACACAATTTCAAGCATAAAACACGTAACAACTGTGTTCTATACAGCATAAAAGTCAGGTTACCGGAATTTTCAATAAAATTGTAAGGTATACACAAGATTCGATTCACAAGAATCGAACTTTTGAATGAATTAAAGAAGCTGCTTCAGATATGCTAATTTCGGCATACGCGCTTAGTATAAATACCACGCAGCGTCATTAATGAAAAAAAGGGGAGGTTGTTAAGGTTGAAAAGGTGTTATCCTGCGCTAGTGCTTAGCGGGCCAGAAGTTTACGTGGCAGTACTGCTGGTTTGACTTACTGTTCGTGAGTATAAAAATATATTGTTCTTGAAAGCTGTGTTTATACATTCCGTACAAGTAGTACGTATGCTTATTGCTGTAAAAGCCAATTATATGTGCAACGAATTCAATAAACATTGTTTCATGTATAAACTGCGTTTGTATAAAATTCAAATAGAGTGCCACTTCAAATTATATACACCCAAGTCTGGGTAGAAGTGAGCATAGAAACTCTATAAAATACACGCCAATTAACGTAGTTTCAACACATTCAATTCTCATCAGGAAATTGAACAGAGTTCCAATGCCAATGTCAGGTATAATTATAGATTTCCAAAGAACCCCCTGTAAGTCAGTTTCAGCTAGATATTTCTAAATGCTTCCAGACAGGTTTAGTCGGCAAATTGCCGAACATTTGGTGAAATATCGCCAAATTTAGCGACGAAAACAAGTCACTAATTCCATCGCTAATTTGGCGATAACTCTTATATTTGGCGAGATTTCCATCGACTCCCATGTTAAATACAAAGCTATTGGAGCTCTTCCATAGATGCCATTTTAAGGAAACAAAATGCAGTATTTGCAAAATTCTTAACAATACTCTAATGTAAATCGTTTCAATAATGATATTTAAATGCAGAAGCAAGTTATAATGATAAATCTATTGTAATGATAAATTGTTTAGTGTTGTTTCATCACAAAAATGTGAAATAAATTAGTCAGTTACATTCTAACTGGTGCATATATAAGAACTCGTTAATTATTAAACAAGTATTTCAATTCTTTTTCTGTAGTAAAAAAATAATTGAAGACTAAATTGGGTGTTATTATATTTTCTCACTTTTCAAATCGGCCCAGTCCCTTTAGTCACTCAAAAATTGAAATAATAATAACGATTACTCCAAGGATATTATATCCTATAGATTTTATATGTTGTGAGATAAAAGCTACATCTTCAAAAATACCTGAGCTCAGATTGCAAAATGTTATAAGAAATTTACGTGACAGAAATTCTAAGATTCAAGATGTCATGAAAAATCACTAATTTGTTTTTAATGAGCAAACGTGGTACCAATGTTTCAGAAAAATAGTTGGCGATTACTTACAGTAGTTTAAGGCCGTCCGCACGCCGAGCAACTCAAAAGAAACTGATAACCGACTCCAATCACAAGCCAGTCCGTGATGAGTCGTAACCTATGTTATTTAATGGATCCACGCACACGGCGCAACTGGTTACAAACCCGTCAGCAACGCGTTTGTAATCAGTCGCAGGCAACTCAACGTGTCGAGTCGCTAACAACTTCAGTCGCCAGTTTCTCTTGCGTTGTGCGTGTTATTACACAACCTATGTTACAGACGCTCTTTTGGCAAGCTGCCAAATGACGAACACCAGTCACGTGACTTCTGCCTAGCGATGAAATGAAATTCTAACGTTTTTTGTTGTATGGAATATGTGCGCCCATATATACAGTTCATTTTTAAACGATTGATCAAAGACAATCTATTGTGACGATTTTTCAAAATAAATTAATTTCTGATAATAATTTAACTAAAAATAATGCCCGGAATAATGATGTTCTTCCTTCCATGACAGGTCGCAAACTATTGATTTGAATCACTTTTGAGTCGGCCCGTGTGCATCACTAACGAGTTTGCAACCGATAAGCAATTTCAGTCGCAAACCAGTTGAGTTTCCTTTGAGTCGCTCCGTGTGCGGACGGCCTTACAGTAAATAGAAAATACCGTCGAACAAGAATCCGGAATGTGAAAATATAAATTTTTTAAGAAAAGTTTCTTATAACACTTTACCATCTGAACATAGATACATTCTACAACGTATATTTAAATTTATATTTACAGAGGAATTTTAAAAAGAATGTGTATTATATCATCACTTTTCTCCACTTTTTGTTTTAGGCACTTAACCGATTCGGCAAGTGATTTTAGCATGAGTACTTATATTTAAAGTTTGCTTTTACTTGTTTATAGTAGTACCCTTGTCAAAATACAATCTAATAGAGAAATAGACGATGTCTCCCGCCAGACAATAAGCAATTTAGAAAACTTTTTTCTTAGGATCGAACAAAAGGCTTTGTCTTCCTCGGTATCCCATAAGAACGGTAGAAGTACGTGTCAAAGTCGATGGGACCGCCTTCTCGATTTGAAAGGAGGAAGGCTGAGTCCCCGCCCTATTTTGATTGACCTAATACTCGCCACAATGACTGATGAAATGGTACAATGAAGAATAATAGAATGTAATGCCCCTGCGTTTTATTGTGTTGTGATTAAGTCGTGTGTGGATCACTCTCCAAAACATGAAAGGGAAAGTGATAAATGCTCGCAGGAATCATTAATTCCACACCTTACGACGGTTATTTTCGTACGGTCACTTCAACTGACACCAGTAAAGGACGACAGGGAGATGTAATTCCAAAATAATAAATGGTTTATGGCTTTTTTTTATTTATACAAGTATTAAATAGAGTTATTAAAATATTCAAATGGAATGTGAAAGTATGGTTTACCAACACCTAGTATGAGATGGCCAGTTAAAATCTTTAAACAAAATGAAAAGAAAAACAACATTTCAGGTAATATCTTCTAGCGAAACAACTAGATGTAACTCCAAAATAATAAATGGTTTATAGATTTTTTTTTATTTATACAAGTATTAAATAGAGTTATTAAAATATTCACATGGAATGTGCAAGTATGGTTTACTAACACCTAGTCTGAGATGGCCAGTTAAAATCTTTAAACAAAATGAAAGGTAAAAAAACATTTCAGGTAATATCTTTTAGCGAAACAACTAGATGTAACTCGAAAATAATAAATGGTTTATGGCTTTTTTTTAATTATACAAGTATTAAATAGTTATTAAAATATTCAAGTGGAATGTACAAGTATGGTTTACCAACACCTAGTCTGAGATGGCCAGTTAAAATCTTTAAACAAAATGAAAGGAAAAAAAACATTTCAGGTAATATCTTCTAGAGAAACAATCGCAGGTTATTAACGTAGGATTACTTATCGTTGCTTACCTCTTTTGTATGTATATAAGCATACATGTGTTATGTAGGCATATATATATATATATATAAATATATGTCAAAATTTTGACGCATTTTGGTATTTTTCAGTTTAACTGTTTACTACTTCTCCAAGCGATACACACTGGGTTTGGCACACAACCAAAATTATAACTCGTGGAAAAATTATAACTTCCCGGAGGACCGTTATGGAGGAACGTATTCCTACGTTAAACAGAAATTACATTAGAAAAATATTTATTCAAAATTAGTATAACAGGAAAAATACTTCGTTTTACTCATAATGCCTCAAAATTTGAAAGAGAAATTTTTTTCTGTTCCAAGACATACTGAATACAGTCGTACCTTGACTTACGAGTTTAATTCGTTCCATGACTTAGCTCGTAACTCGAAATACTCGTATCTCGAATCAAATTTCCCCATTGAAATGAATGGAAATGCCATTAATTCGTTCCGGGCTCCACCAAAACACCGCGATTTTTTTGTTTCATGTTTGGAAATAAGAAAAACAGGCTTATAAACCACGAACATTGTATATAAGCGCAATACAGTAGAATGTACTGCAATAAATTTTTTTTATTAAGTTCAACATTTACCTTGGAGATCAGGCTTGAAGAGACTCATGGAAGAGAAGGAGAAAGGTTGAACTGAAAAATTAAATCTTATTCGTTGATTTTTGATCTTTTCGCCCCGCTTTCCTCACTCTCGCTTTTATTACCAGCTACTCTCTTAAAGTGAACGAGTGAGACACGGAAGCTGGGCGATTGTTGCATCGTTCACTGTGGCTGTAATGTCCAGATTCTTCTTTCTGAGAATCTGAAGAACGTTTTCTCAGAGTCCAATCTCTCGGTTTAAGACTGGATAGTAGTCTCATAATAATATACATACAATTGAATAATAATTGTACATAAAGGTTGTAAATATTATATGCTTCTTGTGTTCTCATTTGATGAGCACGTAAAATGGCATTCGCTGCTCAAACTAGCGGTGGGATATCTGAAGCATGCTCGTAACCCGAATTTTAACTCGTAACTCGAAGCAAAATATCTGCCGAGAGAATGCTCGTATCTCGAAAAACTCGTAAGTCGAGACACTGGTAAGTCGAGGTACCACTGCATTTGTTCTTTTTTCTTTATTCTGCAATCTCTTTGACACCTCGGTCCCTTCCGCTTGCGCGTATGGGCCCATGATTCACCCAAGACCAGTCGCTACGCAGCAATTCCTGTAGAAGCAGATGAAAGTTGAGTTCCCATGTTCGATGAAATGTCATTGTTGTAGGCCTGGGAGCCGTATGGACAGTACAGATCTGCCAACCAATTGGGGCATACCAGGGCCTGTCCTTTCTGTAAATGTTTTCAGTCGTTTTATGTGTTTTTATTTACTTTTCAAGATATAAAGCGCTGTTTATTTCTTTGTAGGGAATTATATGTGTTCTTGTTTTCTAAAATAAATGTTTTTGCAAGAATTTTATTTACGGAGAGTAAAAAAATAGCATCTATCTAATAAAACTATCTCAGATAAATGTAAAACATACCATGGTCTGTTTAATTATTGCCGGTCAAAAAAATAGACATCAACCCATATGCGTCCCTGCAACTAGGAAACCTATTATAGTTATTAACTATGCAGAGGATGTTTTTCAGGAGTATAAAACTATATGTTTCACGGATGGTAGTAAGCTAGATGGAAGTGTTGGTCTTGCTTTTGTGATTTATGAAGATGGTATAGAGAAGGTTACAGCTCAGCATCGATTACTTGATGAATGTTCTGTTTTCCAGGCCGAACTTTTATCCTTAAACCTGGTTGTAAAATGGATTCGGGATTCTTTCCGTGAGAGTGGAACGCTTAAATATCTTATTTGCTCAGATTCTCTTTCTTCCTTCTTTCTTTTGCGTAATACGGCTTCTACAGAAAAGCTTGTAGTAGAAATTCACTCAATTTTGCACCAACTTGAAAATGTTGTTGAGATTCATTTTTCTTATATTCGGGGCCATACTGGCAATATTGGCAATGAAAGGGCTGACCAGTTGGCGAAAGAAGCGACTCTTCATGAGATATATTTAGTGATGTCTGTCCCGGAGTCTCACTGGAAGCGTGTCGCTAGGGAAAAAACTGTCTTGGACTGGAATACTGAATTTCTTGCTTCGTCAAAGGCATTGTGGACAAAAAGATTTTTTCCAACTATTTTTCAGCGTTTAAAGTGTAAGCACTTTTCAACTGACCTTTAACTTAACTCAAGTTTTAACTGGCCAAGGAAATTTCAAGAGCTATTTGCTTCGTTTTAATTTGGTGACCAGTGGACTTTGTGCTTGCGGTGATGCTGATGAAGATGTTGAACATTTTCTTTTTCACTGCAAATTACATGCGAGTGCCCGAGATATATTAACCTGTAGCTTACGGGGCCTATTTTTCAGATTCCCTCTTTAGAAATTTCATACCCCTTTTGTAAGAACGGCCATTAAGGGGGTTATATATATATATATATATATATATATATATATATATATATATATATATATATATATATATATATATATATATATATGTGTGTGTGTGTGTGTGTGTGTATGTATATATGTATATATATATGCATGTATATAAATAAGTGTATGTATGTACGTATGTATGTATATATAAATATATGTATGTATATATATATATAGCACAACTATTCATTCTCTCTCTCTCTCTCTCTCTCTCTCTCTCTCTCTCTCTCTATATATATATATATATATATATATATATATATATATATATATATATATATATATATATATATATATATTTATATATATATATATATATATATATATATATATATATATATATATATATATATATATATATATATATATATATATATTTATATATATATATATATATATATATATATATATATATATATGTATGTATATATTCATTCTTGGGCCCATATCCTTGGGATACATGCTATCCCACCCCGTAAGGAAAAGGTTAAAGGCGGACTTGAGACGTTTGTCCATTGTTGGCCTCCTGTTCTTTCTGATCTCGTTAAGAGTGTTGAAAGTCTTGCTGTCTTGCGAAATTTTGTTTGTAATTTAAATGTTTAATTTTTTCTTGTTTTGTGTTTTTCACTTACTTCTGTAAGCCTCGTGTTATAACTTGTGGTGCATGAGGAGATTTCAAATGAAACAATAAAAAAAAATACCATATGCGTATCTGTTTCTGAGTAGTAAGTTCTTGAAAAGAAATTTAAGAAAAACGATCTCACGTGCTGCATGTAAAGTCCTTCATTTTTGAACTACCTTTTGATTTATCCCAAGAGTGTGCATTCAACTGATAATCTTATTGATAAAAGAGGTTAAAAAAAGCTTGATATAGTTGAATAAAATGTCGTGAGAGTACTAAAGAAGCTTTTTAGCGTACATTAATGTTTCCACTTAATTAATATACGAGGGTTGGGGCAAAAGTCATGGCAACTAATTTTTTTTCTTGAACATACCAATCCGGTTGCAAAATGTGACATATACAGACGAAAGGACAAGGTCTTATCTACATGTGTGGACAATGAATAGCACTGAAATATCGTAACACACTAATTTATTACGGTAGTATACAGGGCAATATGGCCTTCACCGTGCAAAAGAATGATAACACAGTACACATAAAGTTGACATAACAAACCTGGGCCTAAAGACCCTCAATGCAGTCCCCTGCTAGTGTCACCACACGCTGCCAACGATGTGGGAGGCGCTGAAAACCATCAGCCTCAGTATTTGCCGCACCATGTGTGAATCGGGTCATCTGCTGGCGGAACAGCATTAGCAATGTCCTCTCGTGCTGCAAACCGCCTACCGCGTATTGGTTCCTTAATCTTGGGAATGAGATCAAAGTCAAATATTCCCAAGGGCTTCTACTAATTCACTGTGACATTCCATCGCATTTCTCCCTCGGAGAACGTCTATTTTGATGTAAGCGCGCTGCTCAACACGGGTTACTTCCATCTCGCACGACACTCACCAACTGACTGATTTCAGAGCTCTCGCTGCGCTACTACCAGCTATCACAGAGCCATCTGTTGTTCTGCATACACAATATGCCTGCAGAACTTCCACACGACACATATACGTTTGTGATCCGTTCACATATCTGCAAGAAAAAAAATAGTTGCCATGACTTATGCCCTAAACCTCGTATATTACAACCTCGTTTATCCGGACTAACTGGGACCATAGGCAATCCGGACAATCGAAAATCCGGATAATTCGGGTAATATGGGTAGTAAGCAAAGCAAAATCCTTAACTAAGCAGACTTACCGTTTATTGCAATAAAAAACTCTCTTTTGCAACAAAATGACATAGTACTGTTTACGAGACATAAAAATTTATAAAAATAACTTTTCGCATAATTTCCTAACAAAGAAATGGTAAGTCTAGTAAAGCTTTCTTAAACTCAACAAAAATCATTTTACTACCATAATTTATTGTACAAATCTATGTGGTTCTATTTATTATTTACCCTGCAATCCTCTAACGGTCCAGGCACACTATAAAGTAAGAGGCATAAACATAAATAATTCCTTTTTTATTCTACGTAGAGGTAGACTAACATAGACCGACTTGGGGCTTCAAATAATAACACAACAGTACCGCAACTTGCGGTACTAAGAAACTGAACTTTAAAGTCGTAATGAACCCTTTCAGGCAGAATATACGTTCACTAGCAATACCCGTAACCATCGGGCCCTGAACTAACTATGGAAATCGTGCAGCCACCTAAGCTAAATACTAATACGTGCTCTATCACTTAAATACCGCTATCACCTTCAATCTAACTTTTCTCGACTCTTTTGTATCTCTACTAATAGCGTAACGTAAGCCGTACAAATCTCCACTCCCTTCTTGGGCTCTTGCCAACTCAGCGTGTGTCACTTAAATAGACCAGACACCTGCTCCGAACTCACTTCGACTGGCCTGCACTGCGCAGCTACCAGAAATTTGCATCTGAGCAACACGCGAACCCTACACATCTATGCAGGAACTGTACATCGATTCAAACTAAAAAGAGAATATTTGGCGTACTTGTAGTTACATTCTTGTTATTATAGTTAAAAATTATTATTTAATGTGAATATTAGATAAAAATGCCTACAAATCTGATTCGGATTATCCGGAGATACGGATAAACGAAGGTCGGATGAACGAGGTTTTACTGTACTATTTAAGAGGGCAATAATCATAAGATGATGAACAAGCTTCCGAATAATTTACAGTTTGGGACTCGTGAATGCTCACAACGCCGGGAGTATTAAATTGGTGGAATACCCGCTTATTTGTGTGGAGGTATGGGTTCGAACCCCTTGGAAAATAGACAGTTGTTTCTTCGGCTTAGCACTTGAAACTATTGAACGCTTGAAATATATGATAGTCAAACGCTTAAAAAATCTAAATGAAAACAATAATTGACTCACATAGAAGATTAAAAAACTAATTAAAAATACATCCAGGACTTCAAACTTTAAGCAGAAAAACATTTTAATACCTCTGAATCACATAAACATAATTATTTGAATACCACATAACTGCAATATTTTATGCATATGTCATTAAGATGAAGTTAATTAAAATATTTATATGACATGGCTTTACCGGTTCATTAAATGAGCCTTTCAGTACCAGCCTAATCTATTCTCAACCCTCTATCCAAAGCAATAGATCTGAGAGATCAATCGTTTGAAACAGCGACAAAAATATTAGTTAATAATCATCCTACTGTATACTCGTCGAATTAAAATAACTCGAAAATAATTAGTATTAACGGCAACTTTACAGCAGTCTGGTTCATTACAATCTACATACAGCACAAGTTATGCAAAGCCGCGCGACTAAAGGCTGGATACATATTTTGTGCGTTTAATTGCGAGCTGGGGTATTTCTGTCTGAAATTTAAATAATTTACCGAGCCATACACAAGGAAGTCTTTCCGAGTAATGTGTCGATGAGGAATTTGTGAAATTCCATTCTGTAAAACACCCGTTTAATTCTGAATGTCTCTAATGTGGTTTATTGGTGAAAAGTATCGGTAAAGTATTTATTTATTCAGCTATTCAGGATTCTTACGGAGAGGGGGCTAAAACAAATGTCCATCTTTAGTGCAATTTTCGGAAACAAACGACACAGTTTAAGCATTAAAATCGTGCAGAATTTCAATGGAACATGATGAAGGGAACGGGTTATGCATTAGGGCTCTGCCGATACAGGAGAAACTGCACTGATTCCTGGTATCGAGAGTTATTAATGATTGGAAAAGGTACATAAATTTTGAATATAATTTGAATTTGGGTTTTAAAGTTGTAACATTACGGAATAGTTAATAGTCTGGTTGGGATGTTTTGGGGAGACAAAGCGTTTTGTATGAGATATAATGGTATGTCAATATCTATATATACATAAAGGGATGCATGCATGTATGTATATATGTTCAAGCATAACTCTGGAACGCCTGGAGCAATTTCAACCAAACTTGGTGCACATATGAATTATAATCGGGGAAAAAATATCGTGGGGGAAAGACACCCCTATCACCCCTAGGGGTGGGTGGGAAGGGGGTGACAGATCTCATAAATAAATCAGATCTCATAAACAGATCTCATAAATAAATCATAAATGACAGGCAAAAGAGCTTACTTCAATAGCAGTGGGAAGTTTAGTGTTGATTTGCATGCGCATAAACAACACGTTAACTGTAAGAATGCCAGTATTATGTTTTTACGTTCATTCCACAAATAAACTAAATTTGCTCTCTTGTCTTACAAACTGTTCTGGCGCCAATCGTGCAATAAACCTGACACTGTACTCTTGGAACGTAAAGCAATGATACACCTAGATTCATATAATGAAGAATAATGTTAATACAGTATGAATTTCTTTAAGGACGAAGCGAAGTAAAATCAGAGTATGTATTTCTTTTGCAATTCAGACAGTAAAAATGACCTTTCATTTTTGAAGCTGACTATCGTCGTAATCCGTTTTCTAATGCTCGTTTATTCAGATAGGCAGATAAAACTGCTAAATTTCAAATCTTGGTGCTTCGCATAGGGAGAAACTTGTGCTTGTTAAAGAATTTAGTGAGAAATTGATGTAATATATTATATGAGTAGGTATCTTTAAATTAAAAATGCTTTATTATGAATTCATTTTTAAAAAATAAAAGGTAATATTTAATACACTTATCATGCCCATATTGTAGAGATATCCGTGGTCTATGAATCCCTCAAGTGGCAAAGCATAACCGTAGTGCTTCAAAAGTCAGAGAATCGAGGAACAGACGTACTAACTATAGCATATGTAGAGGTATGGGCTTCGAGTAGGAGTATACCTTATAAGCTATGTCCATTTGCTATATTTCTATCTCCCCCTTTTTTTGGTACACTAAAGGCAATGAAAGTAAACTTCATTCTTTTTACTGCATAATAAGTGCACCTCATTACTTTGACACACAATCTTAAGATCTAAGGCAATTGTAGGAAGTAGGCAGGAAATACATTCTTCTACCTCCAAAATCATCATAATTCCATATTGCTTTTGTTATTGAAGTCGTGAATTAATACAAATTAGCCTTGGTATATCAGTGGGAACAGAAATTTCAGCTATTTACTTCACGGTCATCTCGAATCCTCATCCATGGCCTTTTTTCAGATCCTACCACGATGTCAAAAAGTCGCTTTTAGCTCTTTCTGTTCTCTTTTCGTTATATTCTTACTTACATGGCTGGACACATGCTACCACATGTGTCTTGCCCTAGGTGGGGTTTAAACAAAAACACACCTTCAGCGTACAGGTAACCTTATACTTAGGTTCCGACCTTTCTATGAGCTCCACATCAAAGCAAAACAAGTGCGAAACGTAAGTACAAGGTTACCTGTACGCCTTTGGACTTAGCGCCTTTGGACTTAGGTTCTGACCTGTCTATGAGCTCCACATCAAAGCAAAACAAGTGCGAAACCTAAGTCCAAAGGCGCTTGATATGTAAAGTTTTGCTTTAAGCACCGCCCACTTGGCAGGCTTTAAGCATTTTGTAGCCAGCTCTTGGAGACGAAATCCATTGGTTATGTTTGTTTTTAAATTAATTAACGATAAAAGAAGGTGAAATATAAAGGAAACAACTTCTAGTTGGTTTAAAATTTTCTCGTTTAGAAAAAATAATAAAAATTAACGAGGAAATAATATATATATATATATATATATATATATATATATATATATATATATATATATATATATATATATATATATATACAGGTCATTAAAAACAAGTGTTTTAAGGTTTCACTCTATTGGCGTGTTTAGGTATGACAAAAAGTAGATTTTTTTTTGTCTGATGAGGAGGCACTTTTGCGTGAGATATTCGCCTTTTGTTATTCACTGGTCAGTGGTAAATTTGTTATTCAGTGGTCATCTCAAAACGCTAACCACTACACCATGTTAGAGACGGACAAAAAACATATTGAAAAAAGTGTTTGAAAACAAAATTTTAAAAAGATAACTAGAAAATTTGATAATGTAAAGGTACTCTAAAGAAAAAGAAAACCTTTTAAATTCGTATCTTATATAAAATATATTTATGACCTCTATGTAATATATATTTTCTTTAATAAAGCATTATACACCCAGATGTGCCCACTAACTATAAATAAATATGTTATACAAACATATATAAAATTTTGTTTGAGAGTGACGCATTTATTATAACTCTCAATCGATAGGAAAGAAAATATATTTTAAAATTTGTTTATAGAAAAAAAAATCAATACCTCATGATTGCATTGAAATATGACAAAATCATCAAAGTATTGAATTGCATTCAGTTATCTGAAATTGGATAATGTGTTTTATCTGACGTGACATCTATAAAACCAACGCAATACAATCAAATAAGATTGCTTTTCTTCTAGACAGAAAAGAGAAAACAGTTAAAGCAATCTTTTGTAATGGCTATGAATTTTCGTTGCATAGAAGTCAGAATAATAAAGGAAAGTTCCAGAGGAGATATTTATTTCATACAGGAGATCAGGTGTCAAAAGGTTTACAAAAATAGATTAAACTACACAGGGACATACACACAAAAAAATAATTTTGGATCTATCACATAAAATGAGTATCAATATTATTAAATTGTACTTTATCTCTTTGTTACGATAAAAAATCCTTAAAACAACCATAGATAAAAAAAGTTATATTATCAATATAAATTAGAATAAAAATTACCTTACTTCGGATAATCTGTTTTATTTTTGAAAAACAGAAAATTTTCATATGCATATACAGTCGAACCTCCATATATATATATATATATATATATATATATATATATATATATATATATATAAATAAATATATATATATATATATATATATATATATATAAATATATATATATATATATATATATATATATATATATATATAAATATAATATATATATATATATATATAAATATAATATATATATATATATATATATATATATATATATAAATATAATATATATATATATATATATATATATAGTCGAAACTCCATATATCGAACTTCCACATATTGAAATTTTCTATATATCGAACTCTTAGCGAATCTCCATGTTCATTACATAGAAAAATTGTTTCTATATATGGAAAAAATCTCTATATATCGAAATTTTTTTCAAGACAAATTGGGAGATTTTATTCCACTTTAGAATAAAATCTCCAATTTTTGGCATTTGAAACAATACGTCGTGGACTTCAACCCGCGGAAAATGTCCCTGATGAAGTTTTTAGTGGGCTGAATAAATAAGAACATTTCTTTGAACTTTCCGCAAAACTGGCTGTTCAGCAAGATATTGATAGTTTTTTTAAAACAATGTAACTGTGATCATTGTAACCACTGTCTGCATTATTTTTTTAAAATATGTAGTACTCAATAAATCTTTCATATTAATTAATTTTTTAGTTATTAACTTCCATTTAATGGGATTCGCATATAAATTACAAATGGAGTTTCGTATACGAAAATTAGCTTTAATTAATTTTTTTAGGAGAATTATGATAAAACTAAGCTCAATTCTATATATCGAAATTTCTATATATCGAATTTTTTTCTGGCAATTTGCTATTTCGATATATGGAGGTTCGACTGTATTTATATCGACACAAGTACATATCCCTATCATATTTTACTTACATAAAACTTATAGCAAAATATCAATACAAGGAATCTGAAAATCTGTAAAAAAGTTTAATAATGACAAATATTTTCGAACTTATTAATAGAGTCCTTCATCAGGCCGAGGAACATTACGCGTGATTGTCTGTATGGATAATTCTCTAGAGGTTAAAATCATTAAATATTTCCTAATTAGGGAAACTCTGTTAGTAGTGCGTCTTCAAGGTACGAAGCTTTAAAAACGAAATAATCTATTTACACAATAGCTTATTTTACAAAACTTTAAATGCTTGGTATAAGAGCAATGGTTTATCTTCGTATATTCGTCGAGACATCAGGAGTCGAAGAGAAGCAACATGCAATTAGGAGCTGGAAAAATGACGTTTCTATACAAAAGCATTCATGACGTATTCATGACGTTTCTATGCAAAGGCTCCGCTTGACGTTTCTATACAAAGGCATGACTCTAAGATGTTAGCATAAATTTGTTTCTTCTTCTATGAGAGAATTAGAATGGTCGTTTTCAGTCACCAAAAACGAAAAGGATATTATTTCTACCCCACTTTAATTATTTGCTCATTTTTAAAATATGCCATTGAGTACCTAAACGTATTCCCCTGTTCCTCTGGCATACAAAAACATTTCATATTTCCACAACTACTGCCTTAACCCTAAAAATTTAAGAAATATTACGTTGTCTCCATTAAGTCTCAAGAGATTTAATATTTCCGTATCGAAAGTTTGAAGCTTTTCTGAATTGTCGGTAGAAAATCAAAACTAATACTCCATGCCCTTAAGAAGAATTATAATTTTTAGTTCAAAAGTAGCTGTCACGTTTAACTTTCTTGAGTATTTTGGAAGATTGGGGAAAAGTCAAGTTTGTATATATTTTGATAAAAATGCAAAGAAGTTCTATCGGTAGGTGTCCAATGTCGTTTTAAATTTTATTTCGAAGTGGCAGCCGAATGATCAGTTTATATCAAACCGTCGGTAACTGCAAGAGATATCAGAAAGGTAGTTAAATAAAGATCTTTAAAAGGGTCCGAGGTAGCCTGGTGGTAGCGCGCCGGCTGCCGGTGCCCATGGTGCTTGGTTCGAATTTCGAGAAAACGCCATTCAATAACTCCATGTGTAGAGAACGAAGTGCAAAGAACCATGTGTGTAGTACCAATTTAACGTGCCCATGGATATGAGCACGTTAAAAAGGTAGACCAGAAAGTCCCTCTATCAGGTCAGAGGGGGGAGAAGGTACAATCCCTCAGATGTTGTCCTGGGGGTACTAGATTATAATTCAGGTATCACCTGGCAAAATCCCATTCCGGATCCTGTTATACAAATTGTAAACCGGAACCGACTTCCCCCCTAAGCCTGCTAGCCTATATGAACCTAATATGGAATACTTATGGCCAGGAGACATTAGAAATAACACAACAGCAACAACAAATACCTTCTTAGGCCGTATATGGACACGTTAAATCCGCAGACCTGAAAGTCCCTTTATGAACATTCGATCCTCCCTATGTCGTCTCTTGGGGGTACTTGGTCAAAATTGAGGTGGCACCTAGCTGAGATCTCCCACCCTTGTGGTGCTATTCTAATCCGGAGCCGCACTCCTCAGGCCTCAAAGCCTAGGACCTGGACTGGAACACGCCTTGCTAGGAGGCTTTAGCAACAGCAACAACATATCTTTACATCTTATGTTAACCTTTAGCTTACGGGGCCCATTTTTCCGATTCCCGCTTTAGAATGGGAAAATTCATACTCCTTTTGTAAGAACAGCCATTAAGGGGGTTATATATATATATGTATGTATGTGTGTATATATATGCATATATATTTGTATATATATATATATATATATATATATATATATATATATATATATATATATATATATATATATATATGCATATATATATATATATATATATATATATGCATATATATATATATATATATATATATGTATATATATATATATATATATATATATATATATATATTTATGTATATATATATATATATATATATATTTATGTATATATATATATATATATATATATATATGTATATATATATATATATATATATATATATATATATATATATATATATATATATATATATATATATATATATATTTATGTATACATATATTTATGTATATATATATATATATATATTTATGTATATATATATATATATATATATATATCTAATATATAAAAATGAATGTTTGTATCTCTGTAATTGTATAGAAATCCACAGTTTAGGAGCAACGATCGTGAAATTTTACATACAGGCGTCTTTAAAAACAGCCGAGGGTCTGAAGAACTTCAAAAATCGAAATTAATTACCGTTGATTTTTAATTAATAAAAAACCAACAATTTTGAAACTAAATGTAAGCTGTTACACTTTGTGGAATCACCCCTCTGAATATGGCGTCCACGTTAGGGTTAGCTGGAAACAGCGAGCGAAAAGATAAAAATAAATAAAATCAAAAAGTTTTAAGTTATATATTAAACCAGAATAATAAATGAAAATAATAATCTTTCAAGTCAGATTTTATACTTTAAAATTTATACTTTAAGACATTTCGATTAACGATCTTTCGATTAACGGCGTTTTTTTTCGCCGCGTTATTTTGTAAACAAACGTTCTCTGTTGCCATTTTCATTTCAGACATTTCTTATTGAAACGATGTAATGCGTAGTAAATGCGTTAAATATTTCTTATCTAAAATTTATATTTTAAAACATTTCAGTGAAATTAACATAGTCTTCAGATTATAAACAGACGTTATTTGTTGCTATTTTCATTTTAGAAATTTCTTATTAAAATGATGGAATTATCCGATATATTTCCATAGTGGAGATTTAGACACATTACAGAATTAAAAAAAAACCGTTTGTGTAATGCAAACTTGAAAAAAGTTACAAAAGCAGATTAAAAATTTAATTTAAAAAAATCTAAGAAAATTTTTCAAAAATCTTTCTTAGTGCACCACTACATTATAAGAAGAATCGCCATGCAAAATTTCAGTCCTTTAGGTTCAGCGGTTTGGTCTGTACTTTGTATGTCAATCAGTCAGTTAGTCAGTTACGGAACTGTTTTATATATATAGATTTTTATTACTATCTTTATATCGTAACGTTAACTTCATGCGCACACATTATTTTCCTATGCTTTTTTTATTATCTTTATAATAAGCGTAATTTTCATATGATTTTAAACAACAATCGTTTTTAACTGGCATTCAATTGGCTGTTAAAACTTTATATTTACATCCTATTTAAAAGAAGTAGGGTGTAAATTGTAAGGTGGAAAGTTGGTAAAATCAAAATTTTGTGCAATGTATTTAATTTCTCGATTAAAAGTAGTTTTTTTCTAAAAAATTATTCATTTCGCTTGAAAAGCTAAATATTTTATGCACGCGGTTTATATTATTATTACTATCTTTATATCGTAACGTTAACTTCATGCGCGAGCATTATTTTCTTATGCTTTTTTTATTATTATCTTTATAATAGCTTTATTTTCATATGCTTTTAAACAACTATCGTTTTTATTCATATTATGTTGGTTTTTTATTAATTAAAAATTAAGGATAATTAATTTCGATTCCGGAAGTTCTTATTATCTGTATTTTCATATGCTTTTTCATTTACGAATTATTCAAATGTTGGTTAAAAAACTTATGTAATTTATACATTTGCGTGAGTTTAATTATTGTAATTAATAAATTTATATTTCTGGAGAGGATGTTTCAGTTTTTAGTGGTACTATGATGAAAGGCTGAATATACCAAAATTCTCAGGAGTTTATTATGGAGAGAAAAGGAATTTAATATGTAGAGGATGTTTATAGGAGTTAAATGTGGAGAGGAGTTGAATGGTTTGCAGCCCTCAATCAAACACTTCATTTTTTAAGAGGCAACGCTGCAGTCATATCATTGTTCTATTG
>OU015502.1:131264062-131284062 GCA_907164885.2 Dolomedes plantarius
ATTAAAAGAAATGTATTAATGTAACTGGCGTAAATTTTAAAATCGATAATAAAAAGCAGTATCGTATATAAATTAAGTATTTTGTATTTGTGTGTGGCTAATGTCCCTGGGGGATGACAACATTACACCCCAGTCCGGTGTACATATGAATATAAGACATAGAAACAGACAAATGACATAATCACAGAAGAATTTTATTGACAGAAGATGACACCGGCGATGGACGATGGGTTGAAGCTCCCCTTTCTAGACGGAGTTCCAATTGCAGGCGGAAGACTGACCGGTTCCCCAGAATACAGCCAAGTCTTATGCGGGAATCCAACCCACACCCCCGGCGTGGCAGGCTGATGATTTATCCACTTAGCCACTGGGAGACATTTTGTATCTGCTGTATACGTGAAATTTACATTCAAGACATTTTGTTTTACATTGATAATAATTCTGAAAAATGCCAAAATGCAAAAGTAGAACTAAGTATTGGATGAAAAATTACTAATTAGCAATGTGGTGCCATTTTGAAGCTATATAGCATCCTAGTAATACAAGACTGTTAGCAAATTGTTGGGCAACCGTATTTATCATAGTTGGGAATCATTTGGATTCGGCCGTTGGCGTTATGTTGAAACAACGTTTGGCTCTACACCTCCCCCAATGATTGGCTGTTAGTTTGTCCAACCGTTGTGAGAGCAGTTCAACTCTCATTTGCAGTTGGGACAACAACATTTTATGATGGTTTTCCCAGCATAAACATTTTGCAGTGGCCTCTATTTGCTTCTGGGGCAGCGGTATGTGTTACTTGGGTTCGAATTCTAATTATTCTTTCGAAAATCATAAACAGGACTAAAAATGTCTGTAATATAAATTAAACAGAATTAAAAAAATAAATAATTCTTTAGAACAGATTTATAACCAAAAGCTTCGAGAGGTTAGTCAGCATAGACCATGGTATGGCTTGATGGTGGTTTGAAAGAGCAAAACTGTTCAATGTCCGAAACTGCAAATGTGTTTTAAAAACTAAAAGAAACATGAAAATAAGAAACAGAATGGAGTTATTTTCGTTAAGATCTAAAATTTAATGTTCAAAATTTGTATATGTTCTTGTGTCTTTATTGCTAACATTGCAGTTTCTTTTTCTCTTTGCCGATGCAGCAAGCATTTCTATTGAGGACATTCCCCCATTCATAGAACAATTCCTATTGGCTGCCTTATTATGGGAGTGATCAAAACGAAAACTTTCGCCCACGGAGTGGTAGCTTGGTTTTTACTCCATCACTCCTCACGTCAGAGAGATGGATCGCGGCGCGTCTGATTTTTGTAATACAGTACGCTTGAATCTCATCAATCACATTGTAACCTAGCTGAGATAATTCTTTTAATGACCGTTATTTTGGTACGGAATGGGATACGATCTTATCACTAACTATTTAACCCCATTTATTATGTACATCTATCACCTACAAAATACTTTTTGGTAGTTAAATAGTTATTAACGAGTTTCCTCTTTCTGAAAAGAAGGGCACAGTTTGAGAAACTAGTGTGAACGGAGAAAGTTACCACTTTTTGAAATTCCATATGAGCAAATATTTCTGTTGTTGCTATCATAAATGCTGAAGATTAGATGGATTTGTGTTATATATGGTGAGCCAAAAGTTCGTAAAATCTTTAAAAATTCATAAAAAGGAAGAAATTATGATAAAGACGTGCGGTTTACAAGAAAAAGCTCGCAAGGAAGTCGGATTTTTTAAGCAGCTCAAAAAAAGTTCAAAAAGTTTAAAAGGTTAAAAAAGTTTTAAAAGTTTTAAAATTCACCGGTTGATGGCGCTGACATGGAGAGATGCAGCAGAATTAGGCAAATTAATCTTGCAATAAAATATCCATGATACACGAGAATGTGGAGGATCGGCCACGAAGGGGAAGACCCTCGTTTGTGGATGGCCGCATTACTGCGCTGGAAACCTTTATCTATCTATATAAATAAAGTAACATACCTATTTGTCGTGGGTTTTGTCGGGTCACGTGACATCAAGTCTCCGGGTCTCACTCATCCTGAGACTGCGATTTTGGCAGCCATTTTGTTTTGGTCGAAAATCGGTGTATAATTTTTCTCATGAAAGTACATAAATCTTACATATTTGGAAAGAGCTTTGAAAACTGATAACTTTTTCTGCTTACAGTAATTCTGTTACTTTAATAGTTTTAAAGGTATTTCAATTCTAAAAAAGCAGTCCACCGAAGAAGCAATCCACTCCAAGCAGTATGGTGCAGCCATCTGTCGGCAGCGGCGGGAACGGAAATTGACGGGAATTTAATGCATTTGTATGGCCCTGAAGAGGGCCTTTTTATTCTTTCGTGGGGCTCGAGCACAGCCGGGCTAAGCCCGGCTAGTGAATAATATGGCGGCGGAATCGTCCACGGGGAGTGCTCGCAAAGCTGGACCAGTGACTTTTTAAAATTTTCATTTTGTGCTAAAAGAAATCCGACTTCCCTGAGAGCCCTTTCTTGCAAACTTCACTTCTTTATCATAATTTCTTCTTTTTTTTAGGAATTTTTTAATTTTTACGAACTTTTGGCTCAACCGATATTTTTCAGTTATGTTCATGATTCTACCAACAGCCACAGGATTATGGTTTAAAAAGGAAACGGGATGTCAGCTCCTTAGACCACGAATTCTAGAGGCTGATGAAAGAAAATCTGAAACACATAAGAGTACCAGCTATAGCTCTTTCGAAAAACATAGCCCAATCTCTTACTTCAACATAAGTTTCGTGTTACAGATTTCATTGCCTTTCTAGGGGCTCCTAGCATGAACCCTGAAACTAATTCCTGACAGTGGTCGGATATCGTTGTAGGTATAGGGTGTGGCGGAAAGAACGTTCTGATTTGGAACGTCAATAACAAAAGTACAAAGCAAGATAGAAAAAGAAATATTTTATACCTGAAAAGTACACAGTATGCCATTGTCATCCATTAAGTTTTAAGATTACATCAGTTAAATGGCGACCGTCATTTTCGATGCAGTTTTTTCGAATATTTTGCATGGATCTGCGGATCATGTCCCGCGGAATCGCAATGGTGTCTTGCGAAATTGCTGCCCTGAGTCCCTGCAATTTTTTTTTTCTGTCTGGCTATCTCAAATCAAAAGTGTGCCAACACCGACCAATAAATTTGCAAGCACTCAAAGCAGCAATTACGCAAGAAATCACGGCGATTCCGCGGTACATGATCCTCAGATCCCCGCAAAATTTCCGAAAAAGACTTCAAAACTGCATCGAAAATGACGGTCGCCATTTAACTGATGTAATCTGTGAAACTTAATGGATGACAATGGCATACTGTGTACTTCTTAGGTATAAAAGATTTCCTTCTCTATCTTGCTTTGTATTTTTGTTGTTGACGTTCCAAATAGGAACGTTCTTTCTGCCGCACCCTATTTTACAAAGGTAGCTATCAAACCTGTAGCAACCGTGCTTAACCTTTAGCCTACGGGTTCCATTTTTCCGATTCCCTCTTTAGAACGGGAAATTGAATACCCCTTTGTAAGAACGGCCATTAAGGGGGTTATATATATATATATATATATATATATATATATATATATATATATATATATATATATATATATATATTACATATATATGTATATATATACATATATATGTATATATATATGTATATATATATGTATATATATATGTATATATATATATATATATATATATATATATATATATTATATATATATATATATATATATATATATATATATATATATACATATATATAAATATATATATATATATATATATATATATATATATATATATATATATATATATATATATATATATATATATATACTCATTCTTGGGCCCGTATTCTTGGGATACATGCTATCCCACCCCGTAAGGAAAAGGTTAAGATAAAATAACATCGATGTATACCGAAAGAAAATTATTGAAGGGAAGAGTAGTAAGATAAAGTTCATGTTAAGGTATTTGACTATGTTGAGGCAATTTTTGCAAAAACTGTACTTCCGAAACTTTCTGTCCTATATTTCAAAGGGATTTAGCACCAAAATTAGAAAATGATGAAAGAATAGACCATAACTATGCAACAGTTTACAAAGTTGAGAAGTTTCAGTTAAAATTAAGTAATTTTTTTTACATAAATTGTTCTAGCTCTATAAAGAAAATTTATGCATCTGCCATTGATTTATTATTACCATATGTACGCACTTGTAAGTGTAATGAAGTAAAAATTAATCAAAATTTTGAAATCTAATAAAATATAAAGGAGATAAGTAATTTTATGCAAAACTCCAGTAATTTATCATGATAGTTTTTAATAGATGCAGCTATAAACATACAAATAATATACCTAGAGCTGTAGTTTATTACATTCATAGTATTATGATAAACCAGCCTGAAAAACTTTATAGACATATCATGATTATATTTTGAGTTATTACAATAGACGTTTATATTTTGAATGAAAAATAAGTTTTTCAGAGAATTATGCATTTAAAGTTTTCATTGGTGTTGAAGTTGACAGCCACTGCTTTTCTTCAAATCGCTCTCATGTCATTTCTAATGATCATGCAGAAAATATAAAAGGATATTTAGAAACAAAAATTCGCATAGTTTTAGAAACAGGAATAAAAAATTCAAAATTTTCTTCTAAATTGATGTTTCGAATACCTAAATATACTGTAAAAAAATACTTTGCATTATATACCCTATCTATTAGATAAATAATTTTATGAACTGTACTAGCTGAAAACCCGTACTTCGCTACGGAGTACATTCAAATTAAATACAACGGTGAATGTATGCAATTCATGCCAAATATATATATATATATATATATATATATATATATATATATATATATATTATATGATAAATATGACGATTAATGTATACAATTGATGTAATATATATATATATATATATATATATATATATATATATATATTACATCAATTGTATACATTAATCGTCATATTTATCATATAATATATATATATATATATATATATATATATATATATATATATATATATATATATATATATATATATAATATAATATAATATATATATTTTACTATATTAACTGCAATAGTAGAGTTTGTAGAACATTTCTTTTACTGTATTTTAATATTTTTTTGGATAATGTCCAATCGTCTGCCGCATTAGCAAGGAAAAAAGATATTTTTTGTTTATTTAGTTGTTATGCACGTTACGATAAATTTATTTAAAGTACCAGAAAAAGAATTCACGTGATCAGCATTTAATAAATTAAATTCTAAAAATTAATCTTTAAAAATTCACCAAAAATCAGGAAATGGAGGTACAGATTCGAAAAGCATTTCATTTTAAAGGAATTTTTATGATCTTTCTCGTGATATTAATTTTATAACCCTCAAAGTATTATTTTAAATGCAAACGTAAAAAAAGTTAAAAAAAAAGCTTAAAAATTTAATTTAAAAAAATCTAAGAAGAATTTTTGAAAAATCTTTCTTAGTGCACTCCTACACTATAAGAATAATCGCCATGCAAAATTGCAGCCCTTTAGGTCCAGCGGTTTGGTCTGTGCGTTGTATGTCAGTCAGTGAATGAGTCAGTTACGGAACTTTTTTATATATATAGATTATTTTTGTAACTGTTACATAGTCCATCAAAACAATACCCAATACCGTAAAATTGTTTACAATCAAATATCGGGTTTTTTAAAAAGTATATCAAAAATTATTCCATCAACTAAATCATTATACAAATAAAATCTATTTTACAAACATAAACTTTTACGCTTATTCGTTTCGAAAATAAATTTTTAATTTCGTCTCGGGCAGATCAATTCCAAAATACAAATCATCCAGCGTTAATAATACCTTTAAGTTCCGGGACGTTTACTTTAAATCACTAAAATGTCTCTAAATAGATCGAATATTTGAAGGAAATTAAAATGATCAAATAGTTTAATGGAGTGTGAGAGACATCAGTTTGTATTTCAATTGAAATTCCGTTTCCAGAATTTCTGTGGTTTTGTTTACTCGCAAGAGGTGAAATCGATATGGAGTTTTCGTTCGACATTTCGCGCTCCGGTGGAGCCTCAATACAGTTCCATCTCGAACTGGACAAAACAAACAGCTGGCGTTTAATAATAATATTAATCTTTAGACAAGCCAAATATGGAATTTAATTGAAAAGCATTTTCATTTAGAATTTACGATATTGTTCTGATGTCTCTTGTGTGCAGACTGAGTTTGAAAATGAGCTTTCAAATGTCATCCAACATTCCCCTTAAAGTGTGTAAGCTGTGTTTCACACACACACACACACATATATATATATATATATATATATATATATATATATATATATATATATATATATATATATATATATATATATATATTATATATATATATATATATATATATATATATATATATATATATATATATATATATATACATATATATATATATATATATAATATATATATATATATATATATATATATATTATATATATATATATATTATATATATATATATATATATATATATATATATATATATATATATATATATATATATATATATACACTGCTGGCCACTGTAAATGCAACACCCTGGAGGAAACATGCAATTAACATGAAATTTACAATATGCATTAGCGGAGGTGAGATATGCAAATGATTAGAATTTCAGCGCAGACGCACATCACGCGCGCCTGTGGCGCCACTTCAAAGCGCTATTTAAGGCTTGGAGGTTTCGACGATTTCAAGTTCGGCAATTGTGTTTTTCTTGTGGTTTTTTCAAAAAACGATCAATTAGGCATCGTCGAAAACAGCGATCATCTTTTGATCAAGTATCCGAGTTCGACAGAGGAAGGATAGTGGCCTACCGAGATTGTGGATTATCTTTCAGGGAAATCGGTAGTCGTGTTGGACGAAACGAAACAACTGTAATGCGGATATGTGATCGTTGGATGCAGGAGGGTACGACGGACCGGCGTGTTCGATCGCATCCACCTCAGCGCACCACTTCACGTGATGACAGGCAAATTGTGCGCATGGCAGTTACGGATCGCTCAGTCACATCACGAACCATAGCACAGCACATGCAGTCTGTAACGCATCATCCAGTGTCTGCGCGTACCATTCGACGCCGTTTACAGCAGAGTGGTCTGTCCGCAAGACGTCCATTGCTTTGTCTACCCTTGACGCAGACCACAGACGTCTCCGCCGCCAATGGTGCGATGACAGAAGGATGTGGACGGCAGAATGGAATGAAATTGTCTTTACTGACGAGTCACGCTTCTGTCTGCAACACCACGATGGTCGCATTCGAGTCTGGAGACACCGTGAAGAGAGGATGCTGAACAGCTGCGTTATGCACCGCCACACTGGCCCTGCACCGGGTATTATGGTATGGGGCGGTATTGGATATCACTCTCGCACACCTCTAGTACTCATTGCCGGTACTTTAAACAGCCAGCGCTACATCTCCGAGGTGTTGGAGCCAGTTGTCCTTCCTTACCTTCAGGGCTTGCCTACAGCCATATTTCAATAGAATAATGCACGACCACATGTGGCACGCATTGTCCAACGGTTCTTCGTCAATCGCCAGATTGAATTGCTTCCCTGGCCGCCTCGCTCTCCGGATCTTTCGCCGATAGAAAACATGTGGTCCATGGTTGCTCTACGATTGACCCAGATTCCATCCCCAGCTGCCACAGCAGATCAACTTTGGCAACGTGTGGAAGCTGCTTGGTCTGCTGTACCCCAAGAACTCATCCAAAGTCTCTTTGAATCAATGCCGAGGCGTGTGGCAGCGGTGATCTCCAACAATGGCGGCTACTCTGGCTACTGATTTTGGCAGGAACCACACTTCACAGAAGTCTATAAATTTAATCATTTGATACTTGGTCAACATGTTATCTACAAAATAAATTTTGTTGTGATATCTCTTGTCTGTCTTGGTGTTGCAATTTGGGTGGCCAGCAGTGTATATATATATATGTATATGTATGTATATATATATATATATATATATATATATATATATATATATATATATATATATATATGGGATTGAATTAACCCAGGGCTCTAGATATGAGCTATACGTCACCACGCACGCTATGCGACGACAGCGCTATTAGGATTCCAAGGGATGAATGGGGAGAAAGAGTTTGGTGGGGGACTGAGTCGGATCTCGACCAGGTGAGAGGTGCCTAGAAGACAGGCTGTAGGGAAGAAAAAGTCTTGACGGGGCATGACGCTGGCCCTTATACGTGGCAGACGGCTGCGTAGTTAACCCTTATCGTGGCAGACGGCTTCGTAGTGTAACCTATTCACATCCGTGGAGGCCTGATGCGGCTTGACGTGTAACGATATATGTACCGTAATTCATTCTAGGTAAATAGTTAATGTCAATATATAGTGTTCGTGGAAGTGATGTGACTCTCTCCTTTTCTGAGTACTGATTTATTCTGAGTATACTAGTGCCTTTGGGTTGCAAGTGAATTTATTTATAACACGAAAATCCTTCAGTATAGCCAGCAGCCGTGGACCTAAGTATTGCCCTTTATATGCCTTCCTTATAGTTGATACGTATAGTTGATACGTATCCTGAAATAGTACATATTTCCAAATCTGGGTTTCCACCGATGCCGGAATATATATATGTATATATATATGTATATATATATATATATATATATATATATATATATATATATATATATATATATATATATATATATATATGTATATATATATATATATATATATGTATATATGTATGTATATATGTATATATATATATATATATATATGTATATATGTATGTATATATGTATATATATATATGTATATATATATATATATATATATATATATGTATATATGTATACATATATATGTATATATATATATATATATATGTATATATGTATATATATATATGTATATATATATATATATATATATATATATATATATATATATATATATATATATGTATGTATATATGTATATATATATATATATGTATATATATATATATGTATTTACATACATATATACATATATATATATACATATATATATATATATATATATATATATATATATATATATATATATATATATATATATATATATATATATACATATATATACATATATATATATACATATATACATATATATATATGCATATATACATATACATATATATATACATATCTGTACATTTTGTTATCCAGTACTCTAAATTTTACACCACAAATTCGTGATAGACGATTATTTCTGTTCTGCATGATCGCTCTTTGTGCGGGATTCATAAAAACTAGAGAAATTCCGATGTTGGTATTTGTTTCCCTTGAAATGCTTACTTTTGCCTTTCTGAGGTGTCCATATAACATAGTTCCAAAGTTAATGGATAAGCTGGACGTAACTAGGAGCTGTAGATTACAATAGTCACTTCGACCTCGGAGATTTCTTATTACGCATTTTTTCGTCTTCTGTGACATTCTTTAAACTTAACTAACTTAATATTTTCCTCCTTTAGAAAAAAACTCTAGGAGGTCCCTTATTCCTAGTAGTAAATATTTTTTCTTCAACCGACGCGCCCCACACGTTAAAAACTACTGTCATGATTAGAAGACTCTTTAACCCCTTAACGATCGCATCATTTTCAAGAAAACTGTAATAAAAGTGCCTATTTTTTCCGGAGGATTCCATTTATATCTTGATCTGCCCCATCTGGTTTTCTTTTAAAAAACCCATCCCCGATTACTTTAACATTTTACTGGTGCTGCCATCTGGTATGTAAAATAAGAAAAAAAAAGTTTTTAGTGTAAATGAAATGGATGGTTTTAATGTTTTTGGTGCGTTACTTTTAAACACTCCAGACCGGAAATATCACGGTCACGAGAAATAGAAGGTGTAACCTCACCCCGTTATTTTGATGGGAACGAGAAGGAAGGGGTAAAAGACCTTGTGCTTTATATACAGACTGACCGGATTATGCTAAGATCTTCCCTCAAAAGCTTGAAATCCTTATGTTCCATTTAATTTTCGTCATGCTTATTATCCACGAGCACACATATAGAACCATATAATACCAATTCCGTTTATGCTCATATTCATTAAATAAGTCCCATACGATATGTGTAGAGTAAACTAAAATACCTATCAGTTTTTGGTTTATAAAAACGAAGTTGGAATTTTTATACTGCAAGAGAAAAGTACACCATATTAACCATAATACTTGTTTTGAGCAGTTTTGGTAGCATAGATTGCATAAACATAAAAAGATGCAAAATTTTAAAGAGAAATAAAATATTTACATTATTTAACTAAAATGCATTATTTTCTGAAGAAAGTATTCTGAGAAAAAACCTCAAAAATTAATTTCATACCGAGGAGAAAACCTTTGGTGTTATCAGTTAAAAGCATATAAATTCCTTTTTCCTTACGTATTATATGTGAGTTTGCTGTTTGTTTTTAATTACCGTTTACTTTGCAGTACATATCATCAGGTTTAAAATCTGCAAAAATATGATGCATAGATAGAAATAAATATGCATCATATTTTTGAAAGTTTGTTATCTAAATTAGATGCAGAAGAAAAATAAATTATTTTGTCACTTCGTAACGCGCAAAAATAAATCTTAAATCTTTCTTTTCTCCGTTTTATAACTTTAGACTGTATTTTAATACTAAGAAAATAAACTGTTAAAAGATTTTGGAACTTACGATTTGAAAATTTTTGTCCATAAATCTGGCAAAGACGTGTGTCCAGCGATGGAAATACTTTCATGAAATCAACTAATTTTTAAAGTGATACTATAATAAATTTTAAAGGAAAATCTTAACATCCTTTGTCGTTATTAATACAGTCGAACCCCGTTATAGCGAATCCGGTATATAACGAACTCTTGGATATAGTGAAGGAATATTTAGGTCCCTCCGTTTTCCTTTTGTACGTAATTTAATTAGTATTGTGTCAGTTTAATGTGATCGATTTTGGTCGATTTAAATCATTAACCCTTTACGGGGCAACAACTTCCACCTTTTACAGGGTGCAGAAATTTTCCCCGATTTATTTTAATCTAAATAAATCTTGAAAATTTTTCCAATTAAAGGTTGCAAAATGTTTTTACTTCATTAAACTGATAACAGATGGCAGCACTAGACATTTTCTGATCAATTAACTGGAATACATTGAATGCAAGGGAAAAAAAAGACTAGATATGGGCGTTTGCACTGTGCTAACGGCGCCCCTGAAAGGGTTAATGATCATTTTTAATAGACTTGATCATTTTTTTGTACATCATTATTGAATACACATTGCAAATGATGATTTTTACATTTTGTGAACTCTAGCATTTTTCTTAACGGTTCGGATATAACGAACAACCGGATAAAGCGAACAAAACATTTCGACATCAATGTCACTTCCCAAACAGAAAGTCGACGGGCTACTTTGCGCTACCGCGGGCCCAGGAATAATACTTTTAATGGTCCAGTTATGACATGCTATTCGAAATTTGCAATGGCCCTCAAATATAAGGACTACCAATAAGTATAAGTATTACATAAATATTTTAGTTCCATACATTAGTTCCATACATTAGTTCCATACATTATTGCCTTATATAAATTTTATTTCCAAATTTATACAATTTTATTTAACAAGATATGAATAAAAATGTACTATTCGCTTGTTGCAGTTACCTAGTAACAAGAGAGCAATTGATATTCTCAAAACGCATTTTCCAATTCACCGTACTTTTAGGGACAAATCGAATACAGTCGTAAGTTCTAAAAACGAAAATCAACTGAAAATATTGCCACTCGTACCCATTCACAAAGTATGGGCATAAAGACAAAATATGTTTCAGTTACAGCGTAATATACATAAAATCAGGGTTTGGAAGGCATAAAAATATAGATACAACTATCGGCTGAAAGCATAAGCTATAAACATTTTGAAAATATTACGCCGTTTTTATCACGTGTCAGGTAATCATAGGTAGTACTTTCATGTTCAGATGTGACTATCCAATAAGCTGGGTCACGTGGTGTAATACACGCGTAAAAAAAATAAGGAAAAAAATAGCGAAAAGAGAGAGAAGGGCCAATAAACTTGAATAAACCGTTCTTATGTAAAGATGGGAAATGAGGCTTCAGACGAAATGGCATTCAATTTCAGCTAACTGTGTCTTATATGTTTCTGGGATGTAAAGGGCAATTTCATTTTGTGAGGAATCAAATAACCTTTACAAATATATTTTTTAAATAATAAATTTATATTAAAGTATAGCAATAATAATAAGTTTAAAGTTTTTATTACCAATAAGCTTCATGGGTATTGAAAATGCTTATAAATTAATATGAAAATGTGAATATCAATCTTTTTATAGAAAACATTATGTGAAAAAGGTCCATTGAAAAGGCAGTTATTGTAGTGTAATAAATTTCCTTAATTTATGTAGTATTAGCAATAAATTCTTAGTAAAAGTACATATTATTTTGTAACTTCAAATATTGTTTGCCAGATGGTGAATGCAAATCAAGATACTTATATCAAATTTCGGGTACTTTTACAGGATTGCTTTGATTTTTACTTCATATTATTTGTATTAACACTTGAAACGCACTCCCAGACGTATTTTGGGAAATTGGAGTACATTGCAGCTACGACGGATTTTTCCAATGCACCAGCCGCTATTAGTAAACACGTCGGTAGAGTTGTCATGACGGGCATCGAACCCGCAATTTGCAGGTTACTGGAACGATGCCTTTGTCGACTGGGTTACCTGCGCCCCTTTGAAAGATTCTTAAACATTAAATAATACATTTTTTCTATAATAATATTCATAGACTTTTTTTCATGCATATATATATATATATATATATATATATATATATATATATATATATATAAAGACAGCGATGGATAAAATGAAAGAATATTATATTTCATAAAAATTTCAAATCTAAGTTATCAAGCGTTTTTGATAGAGAATAAAACGTACAGTTATTTGATAAACATATATATGAGATGAAATTTGAATGAAGTGAATTAATTAAATTATGCATTGGCATTAATTTAACGTAAATTGGTGCGGAATTTAGTAGGCGATATAAAGATTAATTACGTAAAGGGTTTCAGAAAAAATGGCACCAAACCAAGAACAAATTTTAAAAAACCACTAAGAAAATACATTAAATTCGAAGTAATTTTAAGTATTAGAAAGCTCAAATAAATTACTAGTAGTACATTATAAGTTTGAATAATAAATCATAGTCAATCATATGCAGCAGAACTTAGAAGAGGCATTTTTGTAACAATTTTTTAAAGTAATAAACATAACACTAGTTGAAACATCACACGCACATCTTAAAAAATCGTCTAAGATTCAAATGTAGCATTAAATGCACCGTGCAATTTTTTTTTCAAAATGTAAATTTTTGCAACATGTATTTTAATGTATAGTTACTTGGTTTTTTTAAAGGTATTCATCTATCTTTAAAACGGCATTTTCGGTCAAAATATCGATTTTGTTTGTTTCAATAACATTAAAAAGCCTAATCATCAATCTTTCTATTTCTATTTGAATTTATACATCATGGGGATTATAGTGGGAAAATAGTTATTTTTAAAGTAAGAAATGCGTTATATATTTTTTTCTAGCATTTTCGCAAAATTATTCTTTTTGTCTTTTCTCTTGACGCAAAACTCCCTATAACGAAAAATTATTCTTAAAATGCTGAAAAATTTGTATACTTAATCAATTAATGGTTATAAAGGGAATAGACTATGCTCATGATTGCAGATCCATTATTTTTTTATTTTTTTTTGTTTTGTTTTGTTTATATAGGTACGAATTGCAAGTGACAATCAATTTTAATAACATCAAAGTCTAATCTTTTATATTTCTAGACCTTTTTTAACATATAAATCTGGTGGAGGATTTTAGTAAGAAAATACTTACTTTTAAAGTAAGAAATGCGTTTATAAAGTTACTTGTAGAATTTTCTCAAAATTAATTTTTCCATCGTTTCTCTTTATGCAAAACTTCCTATAATAAAATGTTACGCTTAAAATGCCTTAACATTTTGCATGTATTATCTATAAATGTTTATAAAAGGTATAGACTTTGATAATTATTGCAGATTTATTGGTTTTTTGTTTATATAGGTATAAATTGCAAGTGACATAGACTTTTACGTGATTTTTCTGTACAACAGTACTTCAACTACCAAGGACTCTAAGGTAAACAGAGTGTAATCTTAAGAATACTGTATTCCCTAGAGCAAGATTTTATCTTAATTCTCCAAATGATAAAATGGTAATATATTTGTTTGTTTTTGAGTTATCGTGTGTTTTAGAAATGTCAACTTGGCACTCATTTTTCCAGCTTTCCGCTATTAAATAATTACTAAAAGCTCAATTTTTTATACCTTTTTCTAAGTTTTAACTGTCATGACGATATAAATATATATATATAAAAAATCAAAAAAATTCAATAAGCTACCTCCGGAGGGGTACAAATATCATAAACCTAAAGATACATTTTGAATCGAAAAGTCATATTTCTCAGTACTTTTAATACGGAATACACTATACATGATGAAAACCAACATGTATATTGGTCCGTTTTTCTGGATTCGTTAGGATTGAATAAAATATCTTCAGGAAGTTCACACAAAATAAATTTATTATTCTGTAAATTCTTCAGGGGGATACTCAAACTGAAACATAAAACACGTAAAACTGCGTTCTATGCAGCAGAAAATTAAAAAAACGCAAGTCAGGATACCAGAATTTTCAATACAATACATGCTGCAAATTGAAATTATATAGTATATTGTATTTGTTTTTGGCGTACTAGTAGCGCCACCTGGTTGCTTCGCGGTTCGCGCGAAGTGTGTGTATAGTCAGTTGGTGTTGGACTCTTGAAACGAATAAATGCCTGACGCTTGAAATCTTGGTGATTAATATTCCTTGAACTCTTGGATATATATTTCTTCATGGTGATTTTCTACAATACACGCCAATTAACGCAATTTCAACACATTCAGATCTCAATAGGAAATTGAACTGAGTTCCAATGTCAATGTTAGATATATTTATAGATTACCAAAGCGCCCCCTATAGGTCAGTCTCAGCTAGGTATTTCTAGAAGCTTTCAGAAAAGTTTACTCTCCAAATTAGCGACCATGTGGCGAAATATTGTGAAATTTAGCAAGAAAAATAAGTCATTAAATCCATCGACAATTTGGCGATAACGCTATTTGGCTAGATTCCCATAGACTCCCATGTTAAATACATAGCTATACGAGCTCTTCCATAGAAGCCATTTTAATGAAACAAAATACAATATTTACAAAATTCGTAACAATATCAAACGAAGAAGCGAATTTTTTAAATATTGTTTTTGTATTATTATTTTGCAGATAATGTGTAATTAAACTTTTTTTACGATAAAATACATATAATAAAACTTTTTTTTCAGAAATTCTATGTGAAGAATAAAATTAAACACTAATAACGAAACAAAAAAAAACTTGGAAGTAATCAAAATGACACTTTCAGACTAAATTGCCATTTTTTTTCTTTCGAGATATAATAGAATTTTTTAAAGAAAAATCTTTGTACTCGAAAATTTCTCCGATGTGTCAAATAAAAATTTACGAAAATTGAAAAATTTATAATCATCGTCTTACTTTAAAAATTATGGACTGGCTATTTTAATCCTGCCCTTATGCAATGAATTCAGTTTATTAGAAGTGAAGTATTATCAATATACATACATAAAACGCTTCCCTAAAATCCCATCTACTTTAATGTAAAAAAAAAAAAAGCCTAGTAAGAGCAATAGCGTTTTTAATCGTTAAGACTGTCAATTATCTTATCTTAATTAGGTGGAATATTCCACGCATATATAAAGCATCAGACTTAATTAATCCAAAAATAATTATGCAAAACAAATAAGCAAAAAAATGCAAAAAAACTCTATTTTCTCCTTTGCATTCCGGAACATAAGAGAAGAAAATGCTTAGAATATTTATTACACGTGTGTGATAAAAAATTCAATATATATCATTACTGTTGACGTAAAAAATACGCGATTTTGGTAAACGTAATAACATAGCATCGCAACAAATCGAAATTTGTCAATAATTCCATGACATATACGGGTCCGTAGAATTCCATTTTGAAATTTATAAAATGAATATAGACTTAAAACAATGAAAGAGAAATGCAGTCATCGAAAAAGGTGTTTGTGATTGCAACGTGAAATAAGGAACCATATTATTCAACTCATAGTGTTTATTTCTTCACCAAAAGATGCAGAATATAATCAAGTTTTGCACATTTCGTACTGTCCGACCACAGTACGAAGAACCATGGTTGGCATAGTACCAATACGATTCTATTCGCGCTGTAGGTCAGGCTGCTGAGGAAGGAGGGGAAAAAGTCTCATATTCTCTCAACATTCTTTAGAATCGATTACTAACTTCGCTTGCTTGTTTTTTCCTCGTCTGTTATTTTGGTTATTCTATTAAAATTAATGGATCCTTTATCCAACACAACTGCTCGGAATAAGCCGTTCCGTAGTGATTGTAAACGTATAATACACAATGTAATTAAATTGTGTGATAAAGAAGCACTAGAAGAAAATGTTATTGTTTCACTTTCGCAATCCCTAAAGAGAGCTAGGTAAATGACCGGGATATCAATGTCCAGAGTAAAAAGAATACGCAGAGAAGCAAAGGGTAAAGAAACTTCAAAATTTGAATCTCCGAGGAAACGTCAGAAAAAAAGATACACCGAAAACGTAGCTTTAGATAATTTTGATTGTGATGTAATCCGAAAATATCCACTCCTACAACACTCCTATTTTTTAAATAGATTTGCTTCTTTCATTTTATTATTTTGAAATTATTATTCGCATATTCTGTCAAAAATAAAGTTTAAAAAAATAACTTTAAAATTGAGGACTATGGCAGTTAAAATTGAAAAATTAAAATTTATTGTTGGGGTTTATTATATTATTAATTATATTTATTATTAATGATGATTATGATTTTAGTAATTTATTGGTTAAAGATTGTGGCTAGTACATTGATTGATTGTGCTTCCCAAATAATGGAAATAACTCTGGTTTATATTGACAAATTAATTTACTGAATATTAACACACATAAATAATACACTACAATACTACTAACTATTTCATCCTTCATCTACACATACTATATGTATACACTCATAATCAAAATAATCATTACACTTTAAATCGATTTTGCGCGTTCAATTAATTACTACTTATTCTTCTAATACATATACTTTACACTCTTAATTAATAATTGTCATCACTCTACTACTTGGCGCGTACTATCGTCCTATATATACTTGATCAATATTTAGCGTTACTGCAACATCTATCGATATCCGCACTATCATTAATTACTTAGGACAAGGTAGCATGGGTTACGACAAATTGGGAAATAACAGACAATACCTCCGTTTGATGATACGTCGGGCACTGTTGACATCATACCTCTGGCAGTAGCATCTTAGTCTTAGACATCTCAAGAGTGGGATCGCAGGGCTTGGTTGATCACTGGGGTCTTGTCTCCGGTTGACGCTCATTCATCTGTCGGTAGTATCGTGTTCTTTAACATCTCACAGGTGGGACCGCAGGGCTTAACTTGATTTCTGGTGCCTCGTCTCGAATTGAAGCTCATTCATCTGGCAGAAGTATAGTGTTCAATATTTTTCTATATGGGCTACTTTCCATCTCTATCAACTCTATCTCTATCTTCTCAATCCATCTCTATCAACCGTCAAGTCTCAGTCTATCCGTCGTGCAGCCTCTTTTTTTTTACTCAAAATGTCTTCCATTACTTAATTCTTCATCCCGCCCACTCTGAAATTTCATTGGTGTCTCCAGTCCCTTTTCACAAAATCCACACACCATCATTCGCTTGGGTTTTTAATTATTACTTCTTTGGTGACCATTCCTAGTTAAGGGGCGTATCTCTCTTCCTGACCGCTATTTCGTTGTTCCCACGGATGGGTATCCTCTTCCTGTGAGGTCCACTTTTATGACACTCAATAAATTCTGCCTCCATGACTTGCAAGACTTTTATATATCTCCTTTTATTTTCTTCCCTCTTTTGCATTCTAAGCCCTCTTTCAGCGATTCGTTTATGTCCTAAAATTGCTCTTCACTATTATTTACCATCATATCTTCCAATTAACTTGCCTTCTATACCTATTTCTTTGTGCGCTTTCACGATGTCGCGAAACTCTGCGACAAGGACAAAAAGCAGTCTGAAATACATCCCGTATTTCATGAACAAACACATCCGAAAATATGACGTTTTCCCCTATTTTCTAAGTAGACTAGCTTTTCTCGCGCATGCGTAACAGCTTCCAGGGACTTTGCTTCCGTGGTCGGGCTTCGATATGAGTACCTCTTGTTGCTCGGCATACATCTAGGCGATAGTTGATACAGGTAGCGATCATAGCAGGAATCGCAGTCGCTATTGCAGCAGGTATTCTGTCCGATAAATGGCGTAGATCCTTGACCTTCTCAGCGTGCACAATGTTTTTCAAGTAACCCCGTAGAAAAAAGAACTAGAAGGGTCAAATCAGGGCTTCTTGGTGGCCAAGAAATCGGACCGTCCTATCCAATCCAATTTCCAGTGAATCTGTTATTAAGAGTGTCTCGGACATAGGTACTTCGCCCAACATATCCCCTGCAAAATCCGCTCGTTTGCAATGATCTAGTTCTTTAATTTCATGTTTCAACTGAATTTTGTAGGCATGCAATCGTAAATGTATAGAGTGAGTCAAAAGTTCGTAAAAACTTGTATAGTGTTTGAGTAGTTCCCCAAAAAATCTATCCTTGCCACATCTTGGAACATGGCATTTCGTAGACAGCCTTCCAGAATGTGCTTCATATGCAGGGTGAGCCAAAAGTTCGCAAAAACTTTAAACATTCATAAAAATAAGGAACAAATCATGATACATAAGTGAGGTTTGCAAGAAAGGGTTCACAAGGAAGACGGATTTTTTTTTAGCAGCCAAAAAGGTTTTAAAAGTTTTAAAAAGTTAAAAAAGTAAAAAACAAATTTTAAAAGATAAAAGGTTAAAAGGGTCACCGGTAGATTGCGCTGACATGCGAGAGGTTCAGCAGAATTATGAAAATCAATCTTGCAATAAAAGACCGTGATACACGAACATTTAGAGGATCGGCCACGAAGTGGAAGACCCTCGTTGGTGGAGGGTCGCATTAATGTGGTGGAAATCATTATGAATGATACGGCGCCGGAATCGCCCACGGGGAATAGCAGTGCTAGTACAGCTGGACCAGTGACTCTATCAGTGACTCTTTAAATTTTTATTTTGCTGCTAAAAAAACCCGACTTCCTTGTGAGCCCTTTCTTGCAAACTGCACTTCTATATCATACTTTCTTCCATTTTTATGAATGTTTAAAGTTTTTGCGAACTTTTGGCTCACCCGGTATATGAAGCACATTCTGCATGGCTGTCTTCGAAATGCCAAGTTCCAAGATGTGGCAAGGATAGATTTTTTGGGGGGCTACTCAAACACTATTGTCGTAAACCCTCCACATTCTCTTCCGAAGTTCGTGGTTGGCCAGGGGACTTCTTAATCTCAACAATCCCAGTCTCTTTAAACTGCTTAAGGGGGTCCAGGACACTAAATTGCTCGAATTTTCAAAAAAAAAATTATTGCATTAAAAATTTGTGTGTTCTTTTGCGTTTAAAATGACGTTTAAATCACGTTTCTATCTTAATTAGAACAGGAGAATTTTAATTTTTTTTTGCAACATTCTAATAGTAGCCAATGGTTGTTTAAACCTGTAAGTGCGTTTTCCCGCATGATGGGCTTTTTCACATTTCTCGTCTTTAAATTGTTATAAGTCAAGAATCGTT
>OU015502.1:131291562-131419062 GCA_907164885.2 Dolomedes plantarius
CGCATAAACTCTGGACAGCTAGATTCCCCGTTGGGAGTACATAAAAACTGCCCAAAGAAGCGTTCCTGTACGATCCATAGTTTACGAGAAAAATACGAAAAACGAGAAAAATACGAATAAGTATGACGTCACTGCCAGTGCAAGAAAAAACACTTTATTGAACATATCAACAGCATGCACAATTTAAAGCAGATGCTCAAAGTGTCCGCCGTGCATGTCGAGGCAGGTTTGAGCACGCCGTGTAATGGCTGTCATCACACGTTGCAGCATCGCGGGGTCCACCGAAGTACAAGCAGCATGCAGACGAGCAACTAAGTCCATTTGTGTTGTCACTACGTCTCGATACACCAGTTCCTTGAGATGGCCCCATAGGAATAAATCCAACGGTGTAAGATCTGGCGAACGTGGCGGCCATAGAACCGGACCCCCACGTCGATCCAGCGACTGGGGTAATCCATATCCAGCCAACCACGTACAGAAGCACAGAAATGCGCCGGAGCCCCATCATGCTGGAACCAAAGTCCCTGTATTGCTGCTAATGGTATGTCATCGAGGAACTCGGTTAAGACCTCATTGAGAAACACCAAGTACGACTGTCCCGAGAGCCGTTCAGGCAACAGATATGGTCCAAGCAGGCGATCCCCGAGTATGCCGGCCCACACGTTAAGAGACCAACGTTCCTGATGTTTCTGCGGCCGGATTGCATGCGGATTGACCTGGGACAACATATGGCTGTTGTGATGGTTGAATACCTCATCACGAGTGAAACATGATTCATCAGTCCACGGGATATGTGCAATGAAACCATTATCTGTGTTCTGTTGCTGCAACAGCCATTCACAGAAGGCCACGCGTTTCTGAAAGTCATCTAGTTTCAGACCTTGCACAGTTGAGTACCGAAATGGGTGTAGCCTCTCAGACCGTAAAAGCCTGTGCACAGTACTTTTACTCGAAGTCATCTCACGGGCTAATGCGCGTGTGCTTACCTCGGGCGTCTCTTCTACCCGCTGCAGTATTGCATTCGCCTGTGATACCGCCAGGCCGCTCCGCGGTCTTCCAGTATCGTGAAGATTGGCTGTTGGCAAGACGCTTCCCGTATTTCGCAGTCTGTCATCCAGCCTACGGATGACGTTGACATCGGGAGGACGGCGGGACGGATATCGACGGGCATACTCCCTAGCAGTTCGTAAGGCATTTCCATTACATCGGCCGTACATCAAGTACATGTCGCAGTAGTCACGAACGGAGTACATGGCCACCATACGAAGACTACCGGTAGCTGCAAGATGCAGCCTTTTAAATACCAGTTCAACGGCGGCATGGCGCTATATGCGCGGCGAACGCTTTAAACATTATCGTCTGGAAAGATATGCAAATATTGTTGTTGATATGTCCAATAAAGTGCTTTTTTCTTGCACCGGCAGTGACGTCATACTTTATTTTTCGTATTTTTCTCCTAAACTATGGATCGTACAGGAACGCTTCTTTAGGCAGTTTTTATGTACTCCAAACGAGGAATCTAGCTGTGCAGAGTTTATGCGGTAGTTTTAGGACACCCTGTATATATATACAGTAAAACCTTGTTTATCCGGTCAACTGGGACCTCATCAACTGGGACCATAGGCAATCCGGACTATCGAAAATCCGGATAATCCGGGTAATATGGGTAATAAGCAAAAAAAAAATACTTAACAAAGCAGACTTACCGTTTTTTACTATAAAAAAAACTTTGTTTTGTAACAAAATTACACAATATTGTTTACAAGACATTAAAAAATAAAAAAATATCTTTTCACATAATTTGTTGAGAAAGAAATGTCTAGTAAAGCCTTCTTAAACTGAACAAAAAGAATTTTATTACTATAATCTACTGTGCAGGAACTGTACATTGAATCGAACTAAAAAAGCGAATATTTTGGCGTTTTTGCAGTTACGTTCTTGCTATCATAGTTAAAAAAATTTTAACTAATGTGAGCATTATATAAAAATAATGTCTACAAATCTGATCCATCTTATCTGGAGATCCGGATAAGCGAGTGCCGGATAAACGAGGTTTTGCTGTATATATAAATAAACATATATATAAACAATGTAATTTATGAAATGTATTGCTGTGAAACTTCTATTCCGCTTTGAAATGAAACCTTTTAATAGTAAATATGTTAGCATGAGATGTTGCAAATGAGACTTCCATTCTTTAATGTTCTCTTTTAAGAAGGCTTTTAAAACATCCTATTTTTTTTTAAATGGTTTATTTGGAAACTTAGTTATGGTTGTAGTTATAAATTCTGAGAACCATAATCTAAAATTTGTGTTATCATACTATAAATATTTTCAGTTATCAAACATTGAAAAGAAACATTTCGAAACTAAATTAATGAGCGTATAGAAAGAATGCAAATGAGATAGAATTTGTCTCCTGTCCCTACTGATTCTGGATTAAGGAGACTTTGGAAATAATTTTTCTGTGTAATTTTTTGATGCATTCTTTTCAAACTTAGTTAAGGTCGTATTACAAAATGTTAGAATAATCCGAATTTGGCGTTAGTATATAGAAAATATTTATGATATGAACATTTTAAAATTGTTATAAATTCAATTGAAGATTCTTCATACCTATTTTCTTATACAAACAATGGAAGAATATTTTATTATAAATTCCATAGAAGACCCTAATATAAATCTTCAAATTTATCGAACATATTTACTGCATAAAGAAATAAACAGTTTTTTAAATTTCTAAATGCTCCATACCTATTTTCTTATTCACACAGTTCAAGAATATTTAATTATAAGATCCATCCAAAGCCATGAATTAAATCTTTGCCGCATATATACAGATGGAGAACAAAATAATACGACCACCTGTGAAAAAGTATGACGTATTTCACACCTGCAGTACTGCCGCGCCACCTGCAACAGAAGTCTGCCATCTAGTGAGCGTGAAGAGGAAGGTATCAGTCTCTCAACGGCAGTCATCTACGTTGCATGCTTCTATCGAACTGTCTGTGATAAGTTGAAATGTCAGACCTGTCAGAGTTCCAAAGAGGAATGATAGCTGGAGCGCGTTTAAGTGAAGCATCAGTTACGGAAACAGCAAACCTTTTGGGGTTAGCAAGGAGTACGGTTACAGCCGTTATGACAGCGTACACGAAAGAGGGTAAGACGACGTCTTCAAAGCACAACAGTGGCCGAAAGTCCAAGCTTGCTGATAGGGATAGACGGGTCTTGAAGCACATAGTAGCCCGAAAGCACAAGCAATCGTTATCCGAGATAACATACGAAATGAACAGTCATCTCTAGGACCCCGTTTCAACAAAAACTGTCAAAAGGGAACTTCATGCTGCGAACATTTATGGGAGAGTGGCAATTCGCAAACCCTTGGTGACAGCAACTAATGCTTTCAAGCGACGCCAATGGTGCAGAGATCACAAAGGCTGGTCCCCACAGCAGTGGCAACAGGTAATATGGTCAGATGAATCGTCATTCACCCTATTTCAGACGACCGGACGCGTTTATGTCTGGAGAACGCCCAAAGAAGCATTTCATCCTCAATGCCTCTTGCCGACTGTGAAGCATGGGGGTGGCTTCATTATGGTATGGGGTGCGATATCTTGGCGCGGTCTTGTTATTCTGCATGGGAGGATCAAATCCAATCACTATCTAAGCGTTCTAGGGGATCATGTCCACCCTTTTGTCCAGACTGCATTCCCTGGAGAGCGACCGCTTTTTCCAGACGACAACGCCCCTATCCACACTGCTAGGTGTGTTCAAGAATGGTTCGAAGAGCATGACGATGCAGTTGAACATCTCACCTGGACCCTCAGTCTCCGGACTTGAATATTATTGAACATTTATGGCAATATTTGGAGTCCAAACTTCGTTCCCGATGTCCACCTCCATCCGGACTTTCGGAATTAGAGACCGCTCTGCAGGAGGAATGGCTTAATATTCCTTTAAATATTGTCCATGACCTTTAAGAATCTATCCCACGTCGTATTAAATCTGTACTCCACTCAAAGGGTGGTCCAACCCCCTATTAATAAAGATTTTCCATTATTTCACAGGTGTTCGTATTATTTTGTCCACCATCTGTAAATAAAAAAGCGATTTATATATATATATATATATATATATATATATATATATATATATATATATATATATATATATATATATATATACAAGTACTTATCAAGATATGGAAACACTAAGAAGCATCATGAAAATTTTATTAATACGGAGCAGGAGCACCTTTTCATGTAATACCACCTGATTCATCTTAGAATTGGATTGTAAAGTCATAAATAGTGGTTAAGAATATATTATGCCATTCTTCTGGGGAAAATAATGAGTTCCTGTAGAGATGCTGTGGTGGATATCGATACCTGGCGCAATCCGCTTATACAGATCAAGGTGGTTGGATGATGTATAGTCGGTGGGATTGTAAAGGGCAAGATAAGATATTTGATTTCTTTTTAATGCTCTTGAAACCAATACTTGATAGATTTAGCTGTGTATAGGGGATTATCATCCTGAAGAACGTCATCTCCTTCAACAAGCAATTTTTGTACCATAGGATGGACCTGGTAAGCTAAAATTTTGACATAGTCGTTCCCATTCAATCTCCCTTTTAGGGTTACAATAGGGCCGGAAGAAAACCATGAGATACCATCCTAAACTCTGATAGATCTACCTCCATGATTGGCAATTGAGATGAGACAGCCAGAATCTTAAGCTTGTGTAGGTGTCCTCCAGACATAGGCATGTCCTGTTGTGAGGAACAATGTGAACAATGATTCGTCGGACCAAATGACGTTATTTGACAAGGATTTGCGCTCATGGCATTATTGTGGACGATATTTTGTATTGGCATCTATTACAAGTGGCTTGGAAATAGCTATTCTTTCGTAAAAAATTTTTTGTGAAGTTCACTTCAATCTCTAATGGTTGATACCGGAACATGCAGATGCAGATTGAGCTCTTCGGTCCTTTTGGTTGCAATTGTTTTCTTTCTTCATGTCACAATCCGCTTCAATACCTCTCCCGTCTCTTTCACTCAGCTCTACCTTTCGTCTACTACTCTGTTTGGCAAAGGATGTTTTTCCGTGCACTCTGTATGCTATCATGACTTTCGATACCATAGCTCGAAAAACACCCATTACTTTGGGGGTTGCAGTAACAGATACTCCAGTTTAAACACGCTCCAATAATTTGCCCTTTTCTCAATGTCTGCAAGATTTGACATTTTACAATGTTCTCCCCAAAAGCACAATACCTTTAGCTTCATTACTGCTACCTGACAGTAGAATAATACATACCATATATTATATAAAAAATACCGGTGGCCAGATTCGTCTTTTAAGGAATACGAAACACATTCATAAACACCACTAATATTTATAGGTGTTTCCATTATTTTGATAACCACCTGTATATATATATATATATATATATATATATATATATATATAAGTATGTATATGTATGTATATATGTATATATGTATATGTATGTATATGTATATATATGTATATATGTATATATATATATATATATATATATGTATATATATTTATGTATATATGTATATATATATATATATATATATATATATGTGTATATATATATATGTATATATATATATATATATATATATATATATATGTATATATATTTATGTATATATGTATATATATATATATATATATATATATATATGTGTATATATATATATATATATATATATATATATATATATATATATAATCTTTTTTAATGTCTTATGTACGCAATGCAATAATATTTAATTATAAGGTCCATCCATTGCCATAAAACAAATCTTCAAATTTATGGTACGTATTTACTGCATATATAAATAAATCGCTTTCTTTTAATTTCTAAATGCTTCATACCTAATGTGTTATGCATGCAATGCCAGAATATTTAATTATAAGGTCCCTCCAATGCCATAATATAAATCGTCAGATTTGTCGTACATATAATTTCCATTTATATTTAAATAAATAACTTTTTAAATGTTTAAACACTTCATTTTAAAAGGCGTCACAGCTATTGTCTGATATACATAATGCAACATTTAGATGAGATAATTAGCTAAGCACGTCAAAATTCTGCATGACAATCAGTTGAGGAAATGTGACTTATGGGCATGTGGTAGGGAGACCTTTTAAAACAGTTTTTCTGAACAAAAGATATTTTAGTGTTTGTCAGCTGCTCAATTTCAGAAGAGAATTGAAAATAAAAAGAGATGGATTGATTTTTAAACATTTTTTGAATCGTTTCGGAATTGGATGATTCACTTAGATACGTTGATGCCAACAACCAGAGCAGCCGATGGCACATTTTTGTACAGTTTTGTATTTTTCAGACCCGAATTTATAAAATTATGTTTACAAAAGACCCTGCCTTATAATAAATTTGAGTTCTTCAGGCAGCATATAAAAGCTTGGTAGGCGGCATGAGGCCCACGAATCGCAGTTTGAGTATCCATGGCCTAGAGCATGTTTTTTTAACCTGTGGTCCATGGACCCCTTGGGGATCCGTGAATAAATTTCCAATGGTCCACCGACTCGAAGGAGAATTGTAGTCCAGAAATTGTAAAATAAGAACTTCGCAAATGATCGTAATATTTGCAGATTTCTGATCTCGAGGTTTTAAACCTGGATTTTTGTTTAGCCTGATTACGGCATAATTACAAGATAAAAATGACTTTTTATATACCACGTTTTAAAATTTTCTGTTGAATCTTATAAACTTGACAATTCTCTCTTAATTGCACAAACCTTCACTTAATAATTCTTTTTCACTTTCTTTTATTTAATTTGAATCACTTTTTAGTCATTTCCACACTCCACAGACTTTATAAACTTTAATTTTTATAATTTTTTTAGAATTTTTCGCACAATATTTTTGTAAACAAACTAAATTCACATGTATTCTGTTTTCAAAATCGTCAAACGCCGTTACGCAAAAGTGAATAGCACTGAATTCGATCAAAGCGCCACCTTGCGGATTTTTTTCGGCTAAAAGTATTGAAAGAATGCATTATCATCGTGTTCTGAGCTATTCTAAAAAGTTTCAAATGTCTAGCTAGTCGGGAAATTAATTAAAAATCGATTGCAAAATTTGTACTGGAAAAACACACAAGAAAGCGAGTTAATAAAAACATGGTAATAAGATTGCTGCAGAAGCGCCAGATAATTCGAAAGAATCCTGAAAGATCCTTAAGAAGAATAGGTAGATGAGATATCGTGGTTGTGTTGTATGTTCCGAAGTTCCAAACGACTCCAGTGTAGAAAACATAACACTTTCTTTATAGGTATTGTGTGACTCACTTAACGTTAAACATAGTTCACTTAACGTTAAACATAACTCTTACTAGTATAAACTAACTGAACCACACAGCAATTATGGTATAAAAGATTCTAAGACAGCTCATAAGGTCGCTGGGTTTTTCCCATGACTGTATTCTGGATACAGAGAATTCAATGTTCAACTGGTTTAAAACCTTCAATGATGACAACTTGACAATGCTCAAACTTGTTAATGATGACAAGCATGTTGAAAAAACCGACTTTAATGAAAGGCGAAAACTCAGCTAGTACAAGGCAATGTTTAGATACTAAATCGGAAGAATGCCGGCATTTCTAAACTTGAACACTTGAAGAAGCATTCCAACAGAAATTGCCATGAAAGGTGCTCTCGCAGTACATCATTACAACCCATAGAACGGCGAGCAAAAAACACGACACTCCTCCCTACAAGACTGCATGCAACTGATTACATCGCGGGAAGGAAGATTAGCGATGGCAAAAAAATGCATCAGTATCGCCATCTAGTGACAATTAAACGTGTTATTTAAACTTCCACACAAAAAAGACGCAAAAATAGAAAATCAAAATCCAACAGGTATAGATATTTACATCTGTTATAATTGAACAGAGAGCGTACGCGAGCATACGCTTCTCGCCGCAAGACGGCCGTTAGAGTTCTCCAAGTTTTAAGGGAGAAAAATGTTTATGACGTCATGAGTGATTGATGTTTAGACAAGCATCGTTACTGGCGCCTCCTGGTAACAGAGCAGAGTGCGTAGATTGCAGCATCATGACGAAATTCCGAGAGTTTTAAAAATCTCATCTTTAGCGGTCTACATGGCTGTCAAATACGTGGAACAACATCCTGATTAGCTGGCAACGACAAGGAAGGTCAAATACTAGGAAGGGATGACTACAAATGGACTACAGATGAGAATTTGTCATTTGAATTAAAGTTGTTCCTTCTTTAGAACACCAGTTTCGAAGTTTTGAAAACCACGTTAAGTTCCACTTCCGGATAGCTAACATTATAAGGCTCTGAGGGGTTATTTGATAATGGAAGGTTAACGCTTCTGTAAAGCCATCTCACAATATTATGAAATGTTTTCTCCTGTAAGTATTGTTATTCATCATAAATCTAGTAACTATTAAGGAAATATAATTTAAAATGTCTTTATACATTGGAAAGATTCAGACTGTTTTTTATATAATTTTATTCCTAGGTTAAAAATTATTCCTCAATATTCTTTAACATATTATTTTAACGTTAAAATATTTGGAATTGACTAAAGTCATGCTGAGAAAATTTGAAATTGAGAGAATATTGGAAATCAATATTAGATTAAATGCAAATTAGAACTAGTTATACTAATTAATTGACGGAAAGTCGGAACATTACTCTTCAGTAGCTATGTCTTTATATTCATTTTACATGTCCTGCTAATTGACTCGCATTATGCATTTTGTACAGAGAGGAAGTAAGTTATATATCCGAGAAAACGTTATTACATATTGCAAAAGTCTTAAAAAGACCCCGGGAGGAAATTCTTATAGTTTGAATAAAAAAATAATTATTATAACAACTTAAAAGGAAATAGAGAACTATCTCTCTCTCTCTCTCTCTCTCTCTCTCTATATATATATATATATATATATATATATATATATATATATATATATATATATATATATATATATATATATAGCAGTTCCGTAACTGAGTGACTAATTGACTGACTGACAGACTGACTGACAGATAACGCACAGACCAAACCGCTGGACCTAAAGGTCTGAAATTTTGATTGGCAATTCGTCTTATAGTGTAATGGTGCACTAAGAAAGATGTTTGAAAAATTCTTCTTAGATTTTTTTAAAATTAAATTTTTAAGGTGCTTTGCAACATTTTTTGAAGTTTATATTTAAAATAATAATCTGAGGGTTATGTAATTTATATCACAAGAAACATCATAAAAGTCCTTTAAAATGAAATCTTTTTAGAATCTTTATTTGAATTTTCTGATTTTTGGTAAATTTTGAAAGATTAGTTTTTAGAATTTAATTTATTAAATGATGATCACGTGGTTTCTTTTATTTTTGTGATACTTTAAATTAATTTTTCGTCAAGTGCATAACAACGAAATAGACAAAAAAATATTAAAATACGGTAAAAGATAAAATTTAACGACTAGACTAATTGAGATGAAAGTGTTTTAAGAATTTAATTCAAATTTGTATGTTTTATGGATATTAAACATACAAATTAATTGCATACATTGAGCGTTGACATTTGAATATTTTCTTCTGCATTATTTTTTCTATAAAAATATCCGTTACGATTTTTTTATGAATAAATATTTGTTGTCTTTTTTGGCATTAATTGTATACAATGACCTTGTATTTAATTTGAACGTACTCCGCAACGAAGCACGGGTATTCAGCTAGTTATTAATATAACTTATAATGAAATAATTCAATTATTCGACAGAAATATTTCTTTATTTTTAACATTATGAGTCTTTTTTGTGTTTGAAATCTATACTAATTAAAAATTGATAAAGTGAAAAATAATAATAGTATTCGCCTAAAATTTAGAAAAGAATCATAAAAATACATTTAATATAAAAATTATACTAGAAAAAAGACATATTTTGCAACACATATTTCTTAATCTGGCCATTAAATGAAAGTAAGTTAGACGAATGTGATTAAATTTAACAACATTTCACTTGCCACATATTTATATTATTCATTTACGACGGACAGGAAGCAAGTGGTAGCTGTAGAACTTAGCATCAGCAATAAGACGAGCTAATCGCCCGTTATTTGGAAACGGGAGAGATAAAAGTTTACTTAATGTCTAACTTTGATGAGATATGTCGAGATGTATCAAACACAGATATTGCCAGTTTCGGGAAACGTACAGAGGAAGTTAAACATTAGATGCATTAAAATGATACAAGATTTGTAACTTACGGATTTCCGTAAAGCCAGTTTGTATTTCTCAGTGGAGAGTCTTTATCATGAAGCTAATATAAGTTTCAGACTTAAGACGCAATGCTGATTTAAGTAAAAATTGCATATTTTATATCAATACTTTCTATATGTGTATTGTACTTGCGTGTATAGTTTAATAAAATTCAATAAAACAATTTTTAATAAACCATAATTCCTAATTTTTAGGAAACAGATAAATTACTAAATAAATAAATAAATAAATAAATAAATATATATATATATATATATATATATATATATATATATACAGTGGAATCTCGACCGATCGTTCCCCGAATCATCGTTTTCCCGTATGTATCGTTTATTTCACCCAGTCCCAATGATCATATTGCTTTCTTATGTTCCCGCATCTATCGCTTTCCCGCATTTATCGTTCAGTTCAGTCGGTCCCTTGAAAAACGATAGATCGAGATTCCACTGTATATATATATATATATATATACTGAATATAAAATAATCCGAATGAAATATCATAACCGCGCGGCACTCCGCGGAAAGCTAGTATTGATAGTATATCTATAAAATATCAGAACATGAAGACATTGTAGCTAACTACCAGGGGGGAGAAGTGACCCCCCACTCTGATTAAAACATGTTTTTAAGCCTAGTCAACACTTCCGGAAGTCACTACAATCCCATAAACCGTATTTTTGAAGTTGAAATAAAACTTAAGCTTTCTTATGAAATTCATTCTTTAGTTTTAAGTATAAATCCTACTACAAACCACAATGTATGCCATTACTAAACGAGCCATACACTAAAACTACAAACTATATATGGACAACACTCACCCTATACACCAGGTACACTTGGTAAACGTTTTAATTAACATTATTCACTTTAAGCATTTGCAACTTACACACACACACACACACACATATATATATATATATATATATATATATATATATATATATATATATATATATATATATATATATATATATATGTACACCCAACAAACACAGAAGCATCGGGCCGGGGTCGGAAGGTTCCGGCCAGCCGATTTCACCACTGCCGGGCCGGCGCATTAGGTCAGTATCGTTTCCGTCACGGCTGTGTCCTCTCGCCCGCGACTACCCCGTCGACTGCCGGGCCGCTTCCGGTAGGATTCGAGCCATCGTTCATCCGACTACGAACCGTTAGGCAGCCGCGATTAAGCCATCGATGCGGACAGATAGCCGGAACGTAACCGGAGGTTGACGGGCCGGTTACGGGAGCAATAATTGGTGTCGACATACCGTCATCTACCCATCTCGTAAACAGCAATGTGCCGTAGGTCCGGGCATCATGCCAGCATTCTACCAGAATCGGACCGCCGGCATTTTTTCTAAGTTTTACGTAGGACCCTTTTGTTTATATGCTTTTTATTATTATTTATTTCATTGACGATTAACCTCTGATATCAACCCTTTCACTTTTATTTTTTTTGCCTTCATATTTCTAGCATTTTTTCCAGTTTTGCCTTATGTATTTTTAGGTATTACCAAATACTGATCTTTGTTATTACCTAAAAATTTGTATATGAATCGCTAGTTTACTTGTTAGAACAAAACCTCATTTTGCATTAAGATACATTTACCCAAATTTGAAAGTTAAGATAACATTAATACCAACCATTAAAGCTAAATCATCTTTCCACTCGATCTAAGGTTACAGTTTGTTTTTTTTAAATTTAGAATGAGATTATAGTACGTAAAACAGTACTACTTTAATAATTAACCCAAAAAATTTGTACTTCCCCAGTATAAAATTTATTAACATAATTTGATAAATTTATAAACATAAATTTGATACATTCTTCTAACCTGAGTAATGTGTAGTGTGTATGATGAAGCCCATCTTTGTGAGCTTGTGAAAACTTGCTCAGAATTTATTTAAATTATTTTTTGGTGTAGAGTTAATAAATGCTCTACAGATAAGAAAATTATTTTTTGCATAGTTTTGTGAATTAAAGAGTAATTCATTAAATTCTTATGTCATTTTAAAAAAATATTTTCTTTTCTATTATATTGGACTTAATATCCAACACTTGATAGTACTATTTTTGAGAAATAGTACTATGATAGTAATATCTTCTATTGTAATTTTGAGAAAAATTATACACACACATGTTTTTAAATACAGAAAAGAGCTGGTTTAAAGTAAAAATAGTTTATTTAGAAAGTACATAGCACATTTACACAATTTTTTTCTATATTTTCTACAAAACAGGATCCTTTCGCTGTACCTCTGGCTCCATCTTTACAGCATCTAGGGAAAAAAAAGAAAGAGAAAATCAGTTCATAAATTTATGTGAAAGGAAAATGACTCCCATCCCCAGATATAATTTATGAATCAAAAGAATTTATTTAAATTATTTTTCTATGTAGAGTTAGTAAATGCTCTGCAGATAAGAAAATTATTTTTTGCATAGTTTTGTACATTAAAGGGTAATTTATTGTTGTAAAAATAGTTGATTGTTGAAAGTAGTTGAAAAATTCATTGTTGATAAAGTAGAATTAAATAAATCCAATTAGGAAATATAAATTATGAGACAGGGGTTTAAAAAAACTTGATACAAAACAGCACCCAACACATGAGTGCAGTTTTAAATCTGTTGTCATTTTATTGATAACTACTTCCAAGAAGTAAATTCCTACCACATTTTTTTTGTAAAACCAATTACATACTGTGAAAACTACATCATGTAAAAAATATTTACTTGATTAAATAAATATACTAATAGAAAATAGTTATAAAATATTTGTTAAAGAGTATTCCCCTTTTCACTAAATTTCTCTCTGTACAGTAGAAAATCCAACCATGTCGATTAATTTGTTATTATAGATATAAATAAAATAGGGTAGATTGCCTTGATAAGAGTACAATTAAGTTTTTAATGTTGAGCATAATTTCAGCTCAACGTTGAAAGCTGAATCAGAGACTTGTCTATAATGACACCAAAATTTCCTCTTCACTATTGACAATAATGCTGTTGAAAGTAGAGAAACACAAGAATAAAGATTGAATGCTAAGTAAAACATTAGCATACAAAATCTTAAATTTCTAAATTTGATTACAACATGCCATAGAGAGCATTAATACAGATGCTGGGTCAGATTTAGAAATTTAAGATTTTATATAGTATTCAATCTTCATTCTTGTGTTTCTTTACTTTCAACGTGAGAGTGATTCTCGATAGTGAAAAGAAAATTTTGTTGTCATCTCAAGTCTCTCAGTCAGCTTTCAATTATTGTACTCTATCAAGGCATTCTAATCTATTTTATTTATATCTGTAATAACTAATCATTTAATTGACAGGATTGAATGTCTTACTGTACTGAGAAATTTAGTGAAAAGGGTGAATACTCTTTAACAACTAATCTATTACTATAATAATGAATAAAGTAAAACTTTATTATATGATGTAGCTTTCACAGTAATTGGTTTTACAAAAATTGTGGTAGATAGTAATTTGGGATACTAACTTCTGCATAGTATTTTAATAGAGCATATCTTTTGTTACTTAATTGTCAAATTATGGTGGGGATCTGTGTATAAAATATTTTTTTATTTGTGAGCAGCTGTTATTAGGGATAACCACAGTAAAAAATTATTCAAAATATACTATTTAGATTCAATAATTATTAACAATTGTTATGATATATTGTTTGATTAGTCTAGGTTAATTTGAAAAATGAGGTGGGTAATATTGACTAGCTGTCAATGTTGAGTGAAATGGCATAGATTATATTATAAAGCGTGAAAAAACACTTAGACTTTTTGAACCAAGCTTCTAACCCAAATTTAAGTTTTTAAAAAAATATTTTGCTAATGAGAGTATTTTCACAGATCTTAACAATGGAATAGAAAACCCGTATAGTCAACAAATTCATGGATAAACGATTCAGTTCTAAAAGCAAAAAGCCTGGTTTCTGTATACTGTTGTAACATGATTATTATAAAAGTATACAGAAACCAGGCCTTTTGCTTTTAGGGCTGCATCTTTTATCCATGACTTAGTTGACAATACAGGTGTTATGTTCCATTCCTTAGATCCATGAAAATATTTCAAATTTTAAAAGTTTCATTAAATTTTTTTTAAAATTTTGGTTAGAAGTTCGGTTTGAAAAGTTAAAAGTATTTTATTGCACTTTGTAAAATAATCTATGCTACTGCACTCAACATTGACAGCCAGTCAATCTTTGTATGCTTGCATCATTTTTCAACTTAACTTAGATAAACCAAATAATACACCATAAAAAAACCTACACACTTGCAAACATAACCTTATTATAGTCAACAATTATTTAATAATTAACTGAACCTAAATAATATATTTTGGAATATTTTTTTACTGCCCTTATCCTTACACTTTATAATAACAGCTGCTCACAAAAATATATTTTATGTGACAGATCTCCACCAAAATTTGACAATGAAATAATAAAATTAAATACTAGGCAGAAGTTAGTATTCCAAATGGCATTCAACTACCTATTAGCTCATCAACGAATAATCTAATACATCTAAAAGCAATATTATTATTATTATTACTTCTGTAAGGAATTATGAATGAACCTCTAACTACTTCTCATGAAATTCTGATAATTAAATTAAAAAATTTTTAACATTAACTATCAAGAGTAAAATAACCCTTGGCATTTTATATCTTTATAATATAAAAATATAAAATTTTTTTTGGTAAGCAGTTATGATAAAAGACTTTCACAAGAGTCCCGGTTAACTGAAGTCCCTGAACTGCACTTTCAGACATACCTAATACTTTAATAACATGCTTGCCAGTTAAAAATATAATGAATAAAGGAAATCAATATCAATCCACAAATTACTGCAACCAAAGTTTATGAAAATGTTCGGATTAGCGTATAAAATATACAAAGAGAAATTTGAAAATTTGAGTTGTTTATTAATTAAGAATTATGTAATAAAAATATTTTTTATGGTTTTTCATAGAAAAATTCAAATTTAAGTACAAAAAATAAATTTTAAAAAAATATATTATCAACTTTGTGATTTTGCCCACAAGTTCACTGCTGAAAAAAATAAAGGATATCTAGAGAATAAAAAAAAAATGGGTTCAGTGAGGTTAAAATGAACTTACAGATTATGAATCGAGCACACTGCCAAGTGAGTTGTGGAATCTTTTCATGGAAATCACAATGTGAAGATGGATTCCAGTTTCAGAATTCTGTAAAGAAACCAATATTTTCTTACAATGCCATAATAAAAATTAGAGTGATTTGTGACACCAAGAAGCATTGAAAAGCAGAGTTCATTATTTATTTATTTATTTTACAAATGCCACACACTACCAAAAATAGCACCTATGCAATCAGTGCACGTGCTCTCCAATACTTCTCAACAAGATCAGTAAAACATTTTAGTGCAGAGCACTCGTCTATTTGCTTATCAGTGAAATAAAAAAGGTAGTATGACCCCCTTACATGTATACTTTGGACCATAGGCGTAGCGTGCTTCTAACATTTGGGACGGATACAAATTGAATTCAGCTAGGGCCCTTCTCAGCGCATTGACTACCGATCAATCCTTAAAATTTGAAATATGATTTTTTGAAATTGAGTAACAATAGAATTGATGTTTGAGTAGTATTCAAAAAGTTATACAATGAGAAAAATAAATGTAATATAAATAAAAGAAGAAAAAAAATGTAGCATGCTTCTAACATTTGGGACGGATACAAATTGAATTCAGCTAGGGCCCTTCTCAGCGCATTGACTACCGATCGATCCTTAAAATTTGAAATATGATTTTTTGAAATTGAGTAACAATAGAATTGGTTTGAGTAGTATTCAAAAAGTTATACAATGAGGAAAATAAATGTAATATAAATAAAAGAAGAAAAAAAAATGTAGCATCGAATTTTTGTTATGGATCATATCATTGTTAAAAACTATGTTAGGGCTAAAGACATAATCGGTATTTTCAGTGTCACAGTTTGAAAAAAATGGGAAAAAACCAACTTTTTAAAAAGTTTTCTACAATTTTCTGATTTAACTGAACCAAAAATTTCTCCTCACATGAATTTTCAAATCAGATTAAGTGAAAATTACACATAATGGAATATGCACTGAGCATATAATTTAATACCAAAAATTGCCTGGTGATTAAAAGTTGAGAAGTAATCAGACTTTCAATGTGCTGAATATGTTTAGCACAATATTTAAATAAGACTTTAATATACATGAACTAGATTACTACCTCGCAAAACTTCCAAGAAACAATTTCAACTAACTATTGTATAACTTTCCATATAATTTGGCTTTCCATAAAACTCCAACTGATGTTCAGAATCAGTTGAGTTATTTTTCAGGCACAACTTTATCAACATATTTAATTATGAAACTTTGAGAAAGTAAAGACAATTTACAATGCATTTCCCCCCATTTTTTAAACAGCTAAACAAGATGCTCAGTGGAATTTTAAAAAATTTAGTACAAATTTAGTACAGGATCAAAAATATAAAATAATGGTCTATTAGGATTTGAAGGATGATTATATACTTAAACAAGGGGGGTAGCAAAATAGGATATTGTTTAATAATAAAGTCAGTTGTTCAGTCAAGAAGTCAATTATTGTATTTTGATGATCAGAAATTTTATGTCTTAGAACATCAAGCAATTCAATTACCACATTTAATACATTTTCACCATCACTCATTACTGTTTTCATTTAATCCAAATTCTTTATATAAGTATTAAGACTTAAAATGGAATAAACATGTTTAACAGAGAGAAAAATTTATGGCATGCATAAAATTAAATTTTACCAAAATTTAAAATTACTTAGCCCATTAACTAATGATCTAATACATCCAAAAGCAATTTCCTTTTTACTACTTCTGTAATGAATTATCAACGAACCTCTAACAACTTATCAGGAAATTCTAAAAATATTTTTAAAATTTTAATGTTAACCATTAAGAATAAATAAAGCTTGGCACTTCACATTTTCATAATATAAATATCATTTTTCTGTTATTATAAAAGACTCTGTAAACCAGGCGTTTTGCTTTTTGGAACTGTATCTTGTATCCGTGAATTCATTGATTATACAGGAGTTCTATTCCATTATTAAGAAAGGGTTATTTCATTCACTTATCAAACACACATTTTGATATAATAAACCACAACTCACAATGGATGTCTTATCTACAATTTTATAAACAAACTTTGTCTATGAACACATTTTATATTTTCTAAATAAACCTTGGCATTTTATAATTTTATAATATAAATCTCTTTTTTTGGCAAGAGTTAAAGTCTTTCACAAGAGTCGTGTTAAATGAAATCCCCGGACTGCACTTTCTCACTCACCTAAAACCTTAACAACAAGCTTCACAGTTAAAAAAGAATAAATAAAGAAAATCAATATTCTATCCACAAATTATTGAGACCAAAGTTTATGAGAAAGTTCAGATTAGCGTCTTTTTAGTTGTTTAATAAATATTTTTAGTTTTTTTCATAGAAAAAATTTAATTAGTTAAAAATAAATCTAAAAAAATATTAAAAACAGTGATTTGGGCCACAAGTCCACTGCTGAAAATAAAAGTATATCTCGAGAATAAAAAAAGGTATGCTCAGTGACGTTAAACAAAAACTTACACCGGTAATGAGATCCAAGTGGTATTTGTCTTTCAAGCCCGAAGCTCTGAATAGATTCCAGTTTCAAAATTCTGTAAAAAAACCAATATTTTCTTATAATGCCATAATAAAAATTTAATGTTTTATCAAACCAAGAAGTATTGAAAAGTAGAGTTCTTTATAAACTTGCTTATCACTAATATAAAAAGGGGAAAAGAAACTAATTTTACCCTTTATATATATATATTAAGCCAATAAGTTCACATTTATTTTGCACAGCATGACAACAAAATAATTTCCAAAAGACCTTTAGAGATGAACAGCTTATAGATAGTTATTGAGAACATTCTCAGATTTATAAAAACTCTTATCGTACAATATCTATTACAATAAAGCAATTTTTTGTATGTACACATTCTGATAATCTACAAATCTATATACTTATAAATATATAATTTAAAAACATGGAATGCAAATTAATAAGTTAAGAAACAATTTATGTATCTAAATAGTCTATTTTGGAATAATTTTCACTGCCATCATCTCTAATAACACTGATAAAAGTGATTTCAAACACGATACAAATTAGAAAATTAAATGCACGTGGCATCTATAAATTGAAAAATACACAAATTTAAAACTCTAAACTTCTCATTACTCCAGAGGTTCTTTGAATGAATTCAGGAATACAATGGAGTTCACATACATACAAAAATTAATAATTCTTGAAAATATATATACACTCAATTGCAAGAATATATACACTCAGTTGCAAAAAGTATGCACCATTATGTTATTCCTAAAGAGTGAAATTGTTTTATTTTATATCTTCAGAGAGAGTAGAAATATAATCTAAATATCAAAGCCAGTTCAAAATATTGATTAATAGCAATTGAAATTCAAAATGTTCCTTAAATAAGCTTTTTATTTAATGAGATATTCAAGATAAAAAAATGCTCCAATATTTGCTATTGTTTCAATATTTACTTGACATGTGGATACTGATTAAACAATATTTTGATCTGGTTTTGAAATTTTGAATATATCTTTGCTCTCGATAGACATAAAGAAATTTCACCCAGTAGGAATAACATATACATATATAGCAATTGAGTGTACACATAGAACATTATAAATAGAATTTAAAAAAAATTATATTTTAAGGCTATTAAGATTATACATGAAAAATACCTATTAGTGTTTAGCATTTAAATTAAAATATATAATTATACTAAATACATTCTTTTAAATTATGAACACAAAAATTTTAAGAATATTTGTTCTTTATTTCTTTATAATGTATAAAATGCAGTGTATTTTATAAAGTTTACTTAAAACACAATTTGATAAGGAATTCAATAGATCCTTTTGTATGATTTACAAGTTCATTTTTAGAATCTTTTATAATGTGGAACGTTTTTGAATCCATCTTTTAACATTTAGACATGGATAATTTGTTGCCTATTGATACCTGGCAATAAGAACATTGTAAAATATATTTAATAGGAAAATGGACAATTTTTCCACCATTGAATACTATGCATGAATTTACTATGGAGGAATCATGTGTAACTGATTTATCAATCCAGTAGTAAAAAAATGTTTAATTTGGATTAACATATTAAAAAAAATTTCATTATAATTTTCTTTCAAATTTCTTTAAAGAAATAAAATGGAAAATATTATACTGGAAATGAAAATACATTTTTATTTTTCAACTATGTAGATTTGGAATTGATATTTGTGTCATGTATTTTATACTTTCTAAAGGATATAAAAATCTAAATAGTGCGTACAAATTACAATTCTAAATATTAATTTAATTAGCAAATACTTAAGACTTTCACAAGAGTCCATTTACTTCCTTTGTCCATCTAAAATATTAACTGAAACACGAATCTTAAATTATTCCGAAACAAAATGTTTTTATTTATACATACGAAAGTGCTCGTAAGTGCCATAAGTATTGCTAATTCAATACACTCAGTTCAGTAGAGTTTGATCTGAAATATGGTCAATTCATATATAACTTGGATTAAAACACTATCTTATAACAGAAATAGAATAATGTTCACTATGTAAGGGTGTTAAATAAAATCTAAAGGCAATAATTTAAGACTAACGAATGAAACTTACTTGTGGATTAATTTCAACGAACTTGTAATCAATCTTTAATGGCGCCTTTTCAATCACGTGCAACTGAATGTCCAATCAGATGACACTAGTGCATTGTAGTATGACGAGGCGAAAAAAAAGATGGTTTGAAATTTCATTATGCTATAGCTTTCAAAAGCTGCCTTTTGGTATTGAATAAAAAATTTTATTGCTCTACTGAAATATTTTTCAGGTGCTTCAAAATAGATATTTTTGTGAAAAGAGATAAAATTCTTTTTTTCTGTTTATTTTATGGTATATTAAATTAATAATATATATTTTTTGTAAATAAAATATTCAAAATATTTTTACAAGAAACTTAGGTATTTCTAAGTATTTCTAATTTTTAGATGTCATTACAGAACAACTGATTTTGTAGAATTTCGCAATTTTCATCATCTTAATTTTACAGTAGTATATTCTTATAATACACATTGGAATGAAAAAAACAATTTTTAATTAACGGACCTTAGTTAAAATAAACAAATCACATTTATTTAGAAAAATATTAATGTAATGTCTTTAAAGGCAAAGTGTTATTTTGAAATAAACATTCATATTTTTCAAAAGTCCATAGTAATCATACATGGTTTGCTTTACTTATTTCACTGACACATTGAATTGCTTTCTGTTTATCATCAGAAATATGCCTCTTCATAGGAAGTCCTGTTACTTTAACATCATTCCATTCAATCATATCAATATAATCCTTGGCATCAAAGTTTATACGTTGAAATAAAAACTTTTTGATGCCACCTTCATTTTCAGCCCTTGCTTTTAGATTCCGGGGTAATCCAAGCTCTCTCTTACATGACTGCGATCATCTGATATCATACAAAGGACGAGATTTTCAGAAGCAGATTTCTGGCACTGGAAAATGTATATAAGATAGCATAATAGCATTTTTCAATGACAACAACCAGAATTTAAACATTACTGTAATTGGAATGGGTGGAACTGCCGTGAACACTGGATTGAATAATGGTGTGGTTCGTTTCTTTGAAAAGGAATTAAGAAGGCCACTGCAGTGGTTGATTTGTCTATTTCATGGAAATGAACTGCGCCTACGTCCTAATTTGGAGGAGAAATAGGTAAACAACTAGAAAACTGCTATGAACTTCCAGTAATTGAATTATCACCTATTGAAAATGGCATTCCATTACTAGAAATTAAGGATGATTTAAGTGTGGACCCAAAATATTTGTTAGAAATGTCTAATGCAATCTCTGTTGGAAGGTGCTCTTCTGATTTGTCTATGAGAAAACCAGGAAAACTTTGTTATTCATGATAGCTTACATTAGCAAACCGAATACTTCACTTGTATGTGGGAACAGAATGTACTGCAAAAAAAATCTCCGAATACTGACTGAGTACATTTTGTAAGTATATGCATCTGTTTCGTTTCACATAAAGCTGAAACTATCTTATATCCATGGATCGAAGCACTTGTGGAAACTTGTAAGCTATTCACGTTACCTCCATCAGACTCTTAAAAATGCAATTGACCCAGTCATTCAAAGAAATTCGTACTTCGCTGCTTCTGAAAATCTCCTCTTATGTATGATATCAGTTGATCGCAGCCACGTAAGAAAGCTTGGATTACGCCGGATTCTAAAAGCAAGGACTGAAAAATGAAGGGGGCATTGGAAAGTTTTAAGTTCAACGTATAAACTTTGATGCCAAGGATTATATTGATATGATTGTACGTAAAGATGTTAAAGTAACAGAACGAGGCATATTTCTGATTATAAACTAGGAAGCAAAATAATCTGATCAGGAGAGTCAACGTACTGACTTCAGCAATTTTCCATGTCACACACAAGCAGTAGAAAGGATTGTTAAATTCGTTACCGAGTCACCCTTACCCGTCCGTGGCACTTCTGCAAGAGTTGCATTGATAAAAACGAAAATACATTCTCAAAAGATAATGCCAAAATTTAATAATAAAAAACAAAACAAAACACAATTCAATGTGTCAGTGAAATAAGTAATGGAAACCATGTGTGATTACTATGGACTTTTGAAAAACATGAATTTCTTTTTTTTCAAAATAACGTTTAACATCCCCAATCTCAAAGAACTTTTTAATCTTATGCACAGTAAGTGTGCGTTTAAATTTTCTTCTACACCCACTTTTGATTATATTCCTAAATCTGAAAAAGTTAAACCTCTGAATCAGGCTGATGAGCTTAAAGCAGGGTGTTTAACCTTTTGCAGCATCTGGGCCACATGGTAAATTTTTTCAAGGCAGGCGGGCCGCATAAAAAAGTCAACTACATTCAAAAGTTTAGTTTTATTATGAAAATGAAAAATACATTGTATATGTAATGTATAAAATATTATAATCTTGGTATGCAATGTGATGTGGTAATTTTGAACGAAATCGAACATAATGTGATTTTTTAAATTTTGGTCTAAAGCGAATTGCTCTCGACTCTAACTTAACTAGCATTAATGATCGAATCAATCTCTCAAACCAATTTTCTATCCTAGGAAACTGTCGTAATCCGGAGGAAAGAAATTCCCGCTGCTAATGATGAATTTCCTGTTAGGCGGGAAACCAAACCTGAGCCATGTTTTTTTTTTTAATGGCGGAAGGGTACAAAGATACCCTCAACAAAATGTACAACCTAGTCAAAATTCAATATCCCAAATCAATTTCATGAAACTTTCTCAAAATCTTATCTGAAAACATTACTGCAATTGGATTAATATCGGACCTTTCAAAATTACTTAATTTACTTACGCATTGAATTTTTTTGGAAAAAAAATCCCAAAACCGAACGGCGACTTAAAAATTAAAAATTTATGTTCCGATCTTAATATTTCAAATCTTACCCAGTCCATTAATTGTTCACAGGTTAATTCTGATAGTGTTATTCTGATAGTGTGGTTTCTGATAGTGTTTAACATTTTTCCTTTATTTTTCTGTTCCATGCGAGGCAGTTTCCTCTTATTGAAGTTCCACACTTGATACCCTATCAGGGAATGCTGGTGTGGGGCGTTCGTTTTTGCTTCCCATGCTTCAGTCCTCGGTTCGATCCTGCAAAGTGCAGTTCTGTTATCTGTACTCACGGATGTTCAAACCTGCCAATTTAATTTATTAAATATAACTTACTTATTATTTTAAACTTAATTGCCTTATTTTTTATTTCTAACATTTATTTAAACTAATTTTTTTGCCTTTTTTTTTCTTATTGTAAATATTATTTCTCGTATCCTGATTCAATTACAAAAAAAAACAATGTAATATATATTCTTCAATGTACGTACTGAGGATAAAGGGTCTTTTTTTTTGATATTTTTTGGTGTCTCATGACATCTACTGTCTATGTCTCTGACATTACATTACATTAATATTTTTCTAAATATGTGTGATTTGTTTATTTTAACTAAGGTCTGTAAATTTAAAATTCTTTTTCTTTCATTCAAATTTGTATTATAAGAATATGTTACTGTAAAATTAATACGATGAAATTCGAGAAAAAATTCTACAAAATCAGTTGTTTTATAATGGCATCTAACAATTAGAAATACTTAGAATATGTAAATTTCCTGAAAAATATATTTTGAATATTTTATCTACAAAAATATATATTATTATTTTAATATAATATAGAAGAAATTTTAAAAAATACAAATTTTATCACTATTTCCTCTCTTATAAATAAAGAGTGGTGAAACAAGGACCCATTTTTAAGTAGATATTTAATTTCTCCAGTAATATATAAAATTGAAACTAATTTTCATCTGTTTTTATAAGCTTCTAGGGAGTTAAAAACATACACACAGAATACAATCTTTAAATACAAGGAAAATTATGTGAATTTTTCACATAATACAATTATACAATTTCACATAATACTTTTCACATAATACAATCTTTACATACAAGGAAAATTATGGGACTTTTCCGCGTAAAAGAAGTTTCACAACAATGAAATAAATATTTTTGAAAAGTCTGTTAAATTTAATCTTCGCCTTCCCTTTCAAATCCATAATTCTGATGCAGATATCTGTTACTTGTGGTTACGAATCGGAGGTACAGTTCCGGGACGATGCAGGGTAAACGATTTCGGTGCGATTCATATCAACCCATAACAGGCCCTGAAACACGTAAACGGAAAGCGTTTCCCCTTCGGAGGTTCGTAAACAACCCGCCAGTGGCCCGACAAAATTCTCCCGTACTTGTCGTTCAACCGGTGCCTCCAGCACTGGCCCGATAAGCTGCCGTCAGTCCTGTGTTTGTTGGGCAGGTAACCCTCGTATAACATGGTAGATAGGTTCCTAGAAAATGCCGTGTTGTGTGAAACCGTGTTATATGAGACCAAGAGATAGTTAAAAAAAAGGGGGTTACGTTCTGAAAACTTAATAAAAAAACATTTTTTTTTAAAATTCCATACAAGCAACTTCATTTTTATTCAAAATAACAATGTATGTATAACAAAAAACTGAAAGAAACAAAAAAATATTATTTTTATTTAATGCGACCTTAATTTAATGAATTTCTTCCTCATCACTGCTCAGTACAATCAAACGAGAGCGTTTATAGGCTCAACTATATCACCTGCACTTTCCGAACCTTTTTCTTCATTTAGATTTTTGCACCTTCTATCCTCTTTAAAAAATCTGCAATTTTGGCTTATCTGCTGATACTTACAAGACCATTGCAGATTCACAGTATGGAGAGCTCCCTTTTGAATTTTTGGCTTCTTTCAGCGAAAATGTCTGCATTCAGGGAAAATGATTCAAGATTTTCAGCTAATCTTAGGCCTTCTTGTAATTTTAAAGAAATATAAATAAATAAATTCGTTTATACATTTTCATGTAAAGGCACTACAGTTCATTATTCCTTCACGTCATTATTTTACGGTAATTTAGTTTTTAAATGTGTTAAACAAAAATCATGTTATCTAGTGCCATAGAAGTACAGTGTTGTACGAAAGTTTTCTCAATTTTGTCATCGTGTTAGAGAGAAACCGTGTTGTAAGATGCCATGCTGTAGGAGGGCTACCTGCATATATATATATATATATATATATATATATATATATGTGTGTGTGTATATATATATATATATGTATGTATATATATGTATATATATATATATATAAATAAATATGTATGTATATATATGTATGTATATATATATATATATATATATATATATATATATATATATATATATATATATATGTATATATTATATGTATATATTATATGTATATATATATATATATGTATGTATATATATGTATGTATATATATATATATATATATATATATATATGTATATATATATATGTATATATTATATGTATAAATATATATATATATATATATATATATCTGTGTGTGTGTATTTATATACAGTGTCTCATTTATTTTGCAATACGCGTAAACGCGAAGCAAATGAACAACACCATTGCACGCGCACACCGTTAGCGCAGGTAGCGGTGTGGAGGGGCGTGCGAGAAACACTACCAACACGCTAGCAAACCGTCCGAGACACTTCCGTGCTAAAGGAGAACGAAGTGAAAGGTAGTTTTGGGTCATGGTTCTATGTGCAGGTCTGGCCTCCACGCAGTCGAGGCCTGTCACCGCCCGATTTCTTCTTCTGGGGCTATTTGGAAAAACGCGTGTTCCGTGAACCGGTAGCCTCCATTACTGAACTGAAAACTCGCATTACGGAAGAGATAAACGCTATCCCACCAAAAACACTACAGAATGTGTCTCAAAACCTCCTGAAACGGGCCCAGATATGTAAAGATGAAGACGGCGGTCACTTCCAACACCTTTTGTAGTAATTTAAGCACTTCTGTAAAATAAAAATTAATGTCTGTACATTGTTTTTTTTGGGGTTGAAAAATGTGACACTCTGTGTATATATATATATATATATATATATATATGACACGGAGCTTGTTTTACTCCCATGTTCATATCTATTTTATGCAGTCAATACATACGTTAATTAATTGGACGCGTGATAGGCCGTCAAGGAAGTAGTTCAAACTCCTATAAACTTCTTATTTATTGAACTTCATAATTTTAATATTGCTCCAGATTAAGCAATTCGCTCTGCCATTTTCTCGACTTACCCGGCACGACTGCCGCGAGCGTCCGCTCTCAACGAAATTCCCATTCAATCTACCGCCAAAACACTTTTTTCTCAGAGCTCTTGCTGCACAGCGCACGTGCAGCAAGAGCGGACCTCATTTCTGCTGATCATACACTTTAACTAAGCGCCAACAACCCGTACTCTTCTAAAAATAAATCCTCTCGCTAGAATTATTCGCTTTCCGCTCAAAGTGACGCCTTTAAAAGATAATTTTCGCACAGAAAAATACGCGCGCTTTGTAAATGGATTGTTAGATTCTTACTATTTTAAACCCTCCTTCCCCGTACTTCTAAATTATATTTTAACAGCTCAGTTATGTTTTGAGATATATATATATATATATATATATATACATATATATATATATATATATATATATATATATATATATATATATATATATATATATATATATATATATATATATATACAGAGAGAGAGAAATGTGTGTTAGGTACTTTAACTCTGTAATGAGAGTTTTGTTATAAAATATATTTAATTTCACCTGTAAGGATCATTAAAGTATTTTGCAAGTGTTTTACATATTCAAGTTATTAATATATGTATTTCAGTTAACATCCGAAGCTTATTTTTATTTCAATACATTTAAAATAACGAAGTACAGTTCTGTTACAATTTTAACACCTAGTCGCTATTTATTTATAATGCAAATTTGAGTTACAATTGTTTTAGTATCAACAGCTTCAACTTAAAAACAAAAAAAAATGAAAAAGGTACATCGATTTTGTTTCAGAATTTTCCTCATGTCCTTTCTCCTCGATATAAACGTCAAATAAATATTAGTTATGTATGAATGACGCCGTATAAATCTAGTTTTCTTTTCTCGGGATAATAAGATTCATTTTAAATCTCATAAAACGACTCTGAAATGCTATCTTTTAGCCATGAAAGTCATAAGCGAAAGCAATAACATCATTTGGCGACGGGATGAAATGATTGCTTTCTTTAGGCGCTATGGAGTTGTGATGAGGAAATTAGAAATACATTTTACTTCCGATTATCCGAGCTTATTGATGAACAAGCGTTTCTGGAAATCTCGAAAATAGGAATAATAAAGAATATTACTGCATATCTTCAAATTGAAAATTGTATATATTTGTTATTTAATTAACTGCATAAAGGAATTCGAATAGAGTTTTAATAAGATAATTTCAATTTAAAAATAATGATTTTCAAAGTGTAAAATATTCCATATTTAAAAGCTATGCTAATTCGTTTCTGTACAAATTGTGCTTTGTATCACTCTCTTCCCATTTCCTTAGATTCCATGTGATTTTCAAATAATATTTAAAATGGGAAAAACTCTAGATAGTGTCTATACTTTAACGTATCCATAACGCAGGTTTTCTTAAAAGAAGTTAAATATAAAATCTATTTCTGTCTTTAATAAACATATCGTGTAAATATCTACTAAAATAGATGTTGATAGTTGTAGGATAACAATTGTTTTAAATCTTCGATAAATAATCTACTTAAGCGTGTATTGAAAATATGCAAAAAATCTTGTTTTTAAAATAAAATAAAATTTTCCATACATAATGATTAAAAAAATATGAAATTCCAAAGCTAACACTATATATTCCCAGTTTTCCTTTATACCATTTTCAGAAATGAAATAGCGTAACATACTCCATATTTATAAGCTATGCTAATTTGTTTTCGTGCAAATTGTACTTAGCTTCACTCTGTCCATATCCTTAGATTCTATGTGATTTTCAAATAATATTTAAAATGGGAAAAACTCTAGCATAGTATCGATATTTTAGCTTATCCGTAATGCAGGTTTTGTATATAAGAAGTTAAATATAAAATATATTTCTGTGTTTAATAAATATATTGTGGTAAGATCTACTAAAAGAGGTTTTGATAGTTGTAGGATAACAAATATTTTAAATCTTCGTTAAATAAGATACTTAAGAATGTATTGAATATATGCAAGAAAGTCTTGTATATTAAGATAAAAACTGATTTTCCATGCATAATGAGTAAAAAAACAATTGAAATTCCAAAGCTATCGCAATATATTCACAGTATTCTTTTATACCATTTTCCGAAATGAAATGTAACGTTCGTATTTATGACATATCTCCTAACACAGATTCTTGCTTCACGATTTTTTCTTTAAGAAGGACATTTTTAAAGATCCTTTACTGTTGATAGGCTAACATTGTGTCCTTCCAAACGGAGAAAACAAAAGCTCTAAAACTTAGAAATAAATATCGAACTGAAAAGACATTAATGTATAGGATTTACTAAAATTTCATTACATCGAACTATAAGAGAATATTTTTTTTTTCAATTTCTTCCATTATCAACTTAAAACAATCTCAACGCGATATATTTATCTTGATCTTAACACAATATATTTATTAAAGACAGAAGTATAATTTTTATTTAACTTCTTATACAAAACCTGCATAAATTGTACAGTAAACGAACTTGATTTTACTTTTTTCCCCGAAGTTTTGCAATTTGAAACATTTTGATGAATAAATACGTTAAGAATTTAAACTATCTTTGTATTATTTATTATTCAAGAAAAATGTATATTCTGAAGTATAATGAAATTATAATTTATCTAAAATGCACAAAAGAATCGCACATTTCAAATAATTACTTTCAATGCATCCAAACTGGGGAAATCATTTCTCCTAAGAATTTTTGCGTAATGACGTTACACGAGGAGGTAGCAAGTGATAATTGAATGTCAGTTCAAATGAAGACAGCTATCACAAAAAAAAGTCTTCCTTTGAGGGAAATAAAAATGAATTGAAACCAATGAGCATTAATGGAAAAAAAAAATATCAAAAGTATGTCAAAAGTAATTTATTTGGAAAAGAAAGCATAGTGTTTACACGTTTAATATAAATTAAAATTTCGCTGCAAGAAAGTTATCTTTCACATTAAACAAAACAAAATATCCCAAGTGAAACTATTAAAAAAAATAATTTAAATTTATCTCTTTTGAAGACTTTTCAGATTTATATGTTTATCTTTTAAATCTTTGGCAACTTCACAGATTACTTTATATTCCCTAAAGTAAGGACTTTAAAAATAAAAAGTATTTAGTTTAAAATTTAGAAAGTTATTGTGGGTTTATTTTTAATACGCTTATAAAGGGGAAAGATTTTAAATGAGTCTTTATTATAATGATTGTATTTTTTATTTTCTCCGACTGTTTACCGTTAGTAATCTCGGGAAAATTAAAACTCTATTAACGGCAACTGGGCACTTTTAATGAGTTATCGGTATAATCCCCACCTTGATTTAGTTATTTAAATACTGAATTGCGTCTCAGCCAGAGTAAGGGTGGATTTTTTAAGATCTGCAGATTTAACTACTTCACGAAGCCTAAAAAGACCCAGCTGGAACCGTAGCATTTATAACAAAACGCATAAGTTAGATTTGAATATTTTAATGTATTATGAAAACAAAATGTAATTCTCCTTAAAAGTCGTCTAATTAAAGCATTTTATTAAGTTCGTGTCAAATTGGACTTGTGCAATGTTTAAGGAAGCAGCAGTGAAAACAGAGCACATTAAATGATTATATATATATATATATATATATATATATATATATATATATATATATATATATATATATATATATATATATATATATATATATATATATATATATACATACATATATATACATAAATATATATACATATATATATACATATACATACATATATATATACATATATATACATATATATATATATATATATATATATATATATATATATATATATATATATATATACATATACATACAAATATATACACATATATATATATATACATATATATATACATATATATATATACATACATACATATATATATAATATATATATATATATATATATATATATATATATATATATATATATATATATATATATATTATACTGTGAAATTAAGGGTTGACTTACTTTATTTATTTATTTTTTGCTGTAGACCTACGAGTATTTTCTTCACGTGCGTTAAAAAAACCTGCTTGCGTTTCAACCATAGCTGTTATAACCACAGCAGAATCTCTTTAAATGTCGTTCAATGATATCAGTTGCATACTATGACAACCATCTTAGCTGTTGAGAAAAAAAGTAAGAAATAATTTAACTAGAATTTGCCACTTTTAATGGTTTTGTGTTTCTCGAGTTGAGGAATTTTTAAAATATCAAATGATTTCCCATCCAGTGTGATTGTTGTAGTTACCATGGAATATACATTGTAAGTCTTCATACATTTTAATACCACAAAATTAAGAAGTGATTCTATATAGAAAGTGGTCAATAAAACCAAATCTACAATATATAGGGAATCTACAATGTCTAGGAAAAAAGTAAAAGAACTGAAAAATGATTTCTTTATATTTGATATGTTTAAAAAGGTTCCGTATCAGTTCAAGGTAAACTGATACAGACATGTTCAATGTAAAGTAATTATAGTTTGTGGAATCTTTAAAATACATTAAACGTTGTAAACAAAAGAATTAATATTCTAGTCTGAATAATATATTTTTTCTTTGTATTAGTGGTGAATATTCAAACTCATTTAAAACAAGATGATTAAAATTTAAACAAAACGTCCCCAAAATAAAAGATAAGGGTATTTTGCAAGGCATGCATCTGTTTTGCTTCAATTATAAGGAACAATGTAAACAATGTGTTATTGTGGCATAATACATACTTTAATAATAATATTTGTTCAGTTTAAGAGACATTTTAAAAAAATGGGAAGTATAGTTATTGAAAACCATATCTTAATTAAAAACTATTATTAAAGAAATATTTCATAATTCCACGTACAATAGAGGAAAAATAATAAACAATAAAGTAAATGTATGAAAAGAGATTTTATTTTGTATCTTACTAATCAGCTGTTAGTAGATAAGAATGACTATTTACTCATACATATTATATAGCAGGATTTTTTAATTTTTTATGTTATAAATAAGGAAGCAATCTTCGTAAATTAATAATTTTGAGGATATGACAAAAAATAAATTGAAAATTAAAAAAGCATTACATAAATTGGCTAGAAGCCTTCAACAGTGTCATTTCGCCATCGATAGGATGTCTATAAATTATTGTTAGGGTTTCCTCACCTCATAACTTTTGATTAAAGAATATGACAAACATACTATTACATATCTGTGCAACTCAAAAATTTTTTTAATAACACAAAATTATGAATAAACAAATTAATTTAATTTTGAGCACTAAATTAGATAGTTTTCACAGGACAGCATTTCTTGGCTCGTAACACACCGAGACGAAACTCAAATTTCCGCCAAGTGATCTCCAGAATTTGCGGTTTAACACTTTGAACGAAGCAGCAATTCTGCACTTGCGTTCATGATGTCAGGGGGCACAGGGGTTTTGTAGACAATGTCCTTGAGAAAACCCATAAGGAAAAGTCCAGCGGCATGATATCTGATGATCTCGGATGCCAAGAAATCGGTCCATCTCCTCCACACCATCTGTTGGGAAATGTCATGTCGAGGAACTCTAGTAGAATTATGCCTCAATGTGGTGGTGCACCATCTTCCTGGAGTATCACACGTGGCTGACGGTATTGTAACTGGGGAAACGCATATAACTGTAGCATGTCCAGGTAACTCACAGAGCTTTCTGCTTTATCAGTAAAGAAAAATGGCCCGATAACTTCAGTGTACGATAATGCGCACCAAACATTAACCTACGGATTATCTCTTTCCACTTCTAGATACGTGTGAGGGTTCTCTGAACCCCATATTCGACAGTTATGCCTGTTCACTTTCCCTGATATGTGAAAAGTGGATTCATCACTGAAGAGCCATTTCCGAAGTTAAATTTCATCATCTTCAATTTCACCCAAAACGTGTTGAGCGACCGCTGCAAACGTACTGCTGCAGTACGGCTGCAGTACCTGTAGCCTGTGCAGTACCTGTACGGCTGCAGTACCTGTTCACGTACGGCTGCAAAGCTTGAACAATCACCATTTTGTACGCATGGAGACGAAGATGGTTATGCAGAACCTTCCAGACAGTCGATTATGGCATCCGTAGCTGTGAAGCTGCTTGTCGGATTGAATTCCGTGGACTGCGAAGAAACATTTCTTGGACGAGATCAACATCTTCCTGTAAAGTGGTCTCCCCACGCCTTTTTGGTATAGGACTCTACCCGTATCTTGAAACTGCTTTAAATCCTTCGGATAGAATTTTCTGAAGGAGGATCTTTCCTGTACGTACTCTTGGAGCAACGTTGTTAAATGGTGAGGTATTTCGTTTCGAAGAACCACAATACGCACATTGCTTTCTCTTGTGCGCTAGCCATTTTGAATTTTCACTTCTCAGCCTTCCACAGTATGACGTCGTTTGGGTTGCCGCATAAATTGGTGGAGAACACTTGAAGGGAAACTTAATTCTGTCTCGATGGGTTATCTGCCGCAAAAGGCTGCCACGGGGATATTACTTAACTTTGTTTGCGTTATGAAAATAACTTTTTGAGTTGTACTTTACGAATATAGGACACCTTTTTTTTATAATTGATATCAAAAATTGATAAAAATGATTTTTTCAGCAATTATATATATAATAACCATTGTCTCTGTATAACACTTCCGGGCTGTACTCATCTTTCAGTTGAAGCCTCAGTAAACAAACTGCTGGTTAGGCTTAATTTCAATTTCAGATGTGGATCAGAATTTTTTCTTACCTAAAAACTAATATCTTCTCCATCAAATCACGTTTGTTCAGCCTATTTTTCTATAAAACATTCAGAACTAAAAAAAATTGGATGTTTTTAGCTGTATATTTTACAGCTTTTAAAAATCTGTTTGCTTTTGCGATGAATTCTGAAAGTAAACAAACTTGAATGTGAATTAATCATGTAGCTCAAGTATTTATATCGCGTAGTGAGCTGTAAAAAACTGGATGGCAGTCTACTACTCAAATCGAATGAAAAACTAAATAAATAAAAAATAATGAAAGGTTTGCTTTTACAAGGTGTGGATTAAATGCAATATTGTTAGATAATTCGGGATATTTTTTAACTTTCATATACTTTTTCCATTATGACGTCATTATTAGTATTGTGACGTCAAAATGACGGGTTACCTTCTAGTATTTAATAATTCTACATTTAATAGTGGAACATTAATGAGAAATAAACCAATTGTATGAAAACAATTTTTTTTGTATCTTCTAATAAGCTATTTGATTAGAAAAACTATTTACTCATTAATATGATATACAAGGATATGGTTTCTTTTTCATGATGTAAATGATCAAAACGTAATCTTCGTTTATTTCTAATTCTGAGAAAATGCCAAAAATAATGAGATTGAGAATGAAAAAAATTACATAAATTAGGTAGATGCATTCAATAGCGTAATTTTGCCATTGATATATTAGAGTTGATATACGGTATAAATACAAAACAAGTGAATAAATTAATTTTTCATAAAGAAGAGTGTCAAATTTCCTCAGGGTTTTAACAATACTACTACTTTAACAGTATATAAATAAATAAAGAAATATTTTTAAGGGCCCTGGAGACAGAATTTTGTTGTTGTTGTTGTTTGCGTATATTTTTAATAAGACTCAGTCGTCAAATGGGATTTTGCAGAAATAGCTCTATACAGACACACATATATATATATAAATATATATATATATATATATATATATATATATATATATATATATATATATATATATATATATATATATATATATGTGTGTGTGTGTGTGTGTGTGTGTGTGTGTGTGTGTGTTTAAAATAATTAAATTTTGAATTTAAAAGATATTAAGGTTTGGATTTAAATGCTGAACCAATAGCTTTGTATTAAATTCGTTTAACTTTCATGCTTATAAAAGGCCTCAAAACGATTAGACTTCAAGCCTTATAAAATATTTATTTATGTAATCTTAATAAAACTGAAGAGCATAAATATTCGTTCTTGTAGGCAATAAATTTACGAACATTACTAAAAATTTAGATTAATAAAATTTTTACTCTAAATCAAGAAACTTTGAGACATATGCTAAATAATAAAAGAATAACGATCACTAAGTAAAATTTTAAATATGCATCTTGGAAGGAAATTTACATATATTGTATTATAGATAGCAAAACCCGGAAATATTTCATTCCGAAATATATAAATTTGTAGAAGAAATGTATAATATCCATTTACACATTACAACAATAAAGTATTGCGTCTAGACATGGAACCACTGATACTTGTGGTTTGTACTAAATAATCATAATATTATTTAATATATTTTAAGCCATGAATATAAAATTATAATTATTTTAGCTATTTGCGTCCTAGACCTCCTTAAGAAACTTAATTGACACTGATGAGCTGAAATTCCGGTCGCTCTTTGATGAATAATTTAATAAAAGTATTACACTTTCTCCACAAAATCCTCTTTAAGTGGCATTTTATGTTAGCATTGCTGGCACGCATTTTAGCGCGTACGAAATGAGCTTTTCTATTTTTATAAAATACCATGTAATTGTCATTGTGAACCCAATTTCAGGATTTTACCACACTACGTTCATGCAAATTATTGTATAATCTTTATGGGCACATTCTCGACCTTTTGTAGAAAAATAATTGGGATGCAACTAGCAAGAGTATAAATGGCTTCGAAATTCATCGCGAGTTATTCTGTTAATGTGGCTATAGAGAGCGAATTCCTTTGTAGAACGATGATTCAAACTGTGATGTATATTTTTTGGCACGATAATGATATTTTTTTTACAAATTGTGTTTCTTATTAAGCGTTGTGAATACCTCCATTTCAAGTGAACCCATCAAATAATCATTTGATGGTTTTGTTGATTTAACTACAATTAAATCAAAGTTTATACACTAAATCTAATATTTTTTTAGAACAAAGAACCCCCCCCCACACCTTTTCAAACAATCATTTTTAAGATTTAGCAATTTAAATACTTCTTTTCTCCCTTTGTAATCCAAATTTCTGCTTTATTTCTACGTTAACGAAAGCAAAAGAAATTAGACTATGAATAACCAAACAATATTGTTAGGGGTACGTAAATTTCGTATACAAAATGTCGGAATTTCTCAAAAAAAATTACATTATATAATATTCCGCATTTATAAGCAAATATATATATATATATATATATATATAGATTCAAAATTTCGCATTTATTATTTAAAAATAACAATTTTACTTACTTGGTAAATACTTCTGTGCTTCCTTTCTAATCTAAATTTCTACTTTATTTCTACGTTAATGAAAGCAAAAGAATATAGACTATGAATAACCAAACAATATTGTTAGGGGTAAGTAAATTTCGTATAAAAAATGTCGGAATTTCGCCAAAAAAATTACATTATATTATATTCCGTATTTATACGCAAAAAATATATAAATTCAAAATTTTTGCATTTATTTTTTTAAAATAACAATTTTACTTACTTGGTTAATACTTCTTTTCTTCCTTTCTAATCTAAATTTCTACTTTAACGAAAGCAAAGAACATAGACTATGAATAACCAAACAATATTGTTAGGGGTAAGTAAATTTCATATAAAAAATGTCCAAATTTCGAAAAAAAAATTACATTATATAATATTCCGCATTTATACGCAAATATATATATATATATATATATATATATATATATATATATATATTCAAAATTTTTGCATTTATTTTTTTAAAATAACAATTTTACTTACTTGGTTAATACTTCTTTTCTTCCTTTCTAATCTAAATTTCTACTTTATTTCTACGTTAACGAAAGCAAAGAACATAGACTATGAATAACCAAACAATATTGTTAGGGGTAAGTAAATTTCGTATAAAAAATGTCCAAATTTCGAAAAAAAAATTACATTATATAATATTCCGCATTTATACGCAAATATATTTATATATATATATATATATATATATATATATATATATATATATATATATATATATATATATATATATATATTCAAAATTTTCGCATTTATTATTTAAAAAAAACAAATTTACTTACTTGGTTAATACTTCTTTTCTTCCTTTCTAATCTAATTTTCTACTTTATTTCTACGTTAACGAAAGCAAAAGAACATAGACTATGAATAACCAAACAATATTGTTAGGGGTATGTAAATTTCGTATAAAAAATGTCGGAATTTCGCAAAAATTTACATTATATTATATTCTGTATTTATACGCAAAAAAATATATATAAATTCAAAATTTTTAGCATTTATTTTTAAAAAATAACAATTTTACTCACTTGGTTAGGTAGATATCGAAATTCTTAGTTAAAAGCTAACATTGTAGTAGTCTCCACATTATCTTCCTTAAGTCTGTAGTAATAAGCAAATTCCGAGAGTGAGATCTACGAGTTAAAGACCATGGATTCTTTAAGATAAACAATTATGTTAATAAATTATTACTGTTATTACCTAATTTCACTTAAAAAGGTATTTATCACCGATTTTTCGCCGAAAAGTAGCAGAAAAATAATTTTCTCATTTATTCGCTCATATCGGCAAATTTCGCATTTATTCGCATCTATTTCGTAAATACGAAAATTACGTAACCCTAAATATTGTATTATCTATGTCAGTGCCGGATATTGGCACGTTAAATCCGGAGACCGGAAAGTCCCTCTATGTCAGGGGTTCTAAAACTTATGTAGTCCGAGGACCCCCTCTTGAACAAAATTTCTTTTTGCGGACCCCATCCCAACTCTAGGCATTTTAAGTCGTTTTTGAGACTTAATTTCTGGCTCAATAATCTCATAGGGCACTACGTTATAATAAATATTGGTAGAAATGTATCGCTGGTTATTTTAATAAATGGTCTTGCGCATTTATAGAGACGAACATTTTTATTAGGACATAGAATAAAAAACATAAAATGAATAAAAAACAGTAGTAAAAAGAATTTTAAAAGTTACAAATCATAATACATTAAACTCATACAAACATTTCTTGGTCAAATATTGGTCAAAATAGATCTATCTTATTATAATATGTTTTATGTAAATGATTTTTACTTAATGAGAGGGGTGCAGTGGTTCTCTTGAAACCAGAACCGCAATGTCAGGCTCTATGTTGGAAAGTTTTATTCTGAGGTCCGCTTGTACATTGAGTTTGTTTCTATACTTTGATTTCGTATATGTAACAGTATCGAAAAAAGCCTGTATACATAAATATGTTGTGCAAAACGGCATCAAATGTTGGAGGGCTTCATTTGCAAGTGCAGGGTAATCAGATCTGAGAAATAAACAAAAGTTTGTGAGTTCATTTTTGTTGAATTGTAGTTTCAAAGACGTATCGCATGATAATTCCTCGAGAATATCTTGTTCAAGTATAGATTGTTAATGAAACAATTGTTTACCGGAACCCCGGTATTGGCTACCCGGAACCCCAGGGGTCCACGGACCACAGTTTAAGAATCTATGCTCTATGAGATCATAGAGGGGAGGGGGAGAGGATACGAATCCCCAGATGCTGACCCTGATGGTTCTCGATCAAAATTTAGGTGGCACCTGGCTAAATCAGACTTCGACCCATGTGGTACCATTATAAACCGCATCCGTACCTCTCAGATCGCTAGCCTATATGGACCTGGTATGGAATAGTTTCTGGACAGGGGGCATTAGAAACAACAACAACAACATATTGTATTATCTCTATAGGCATATTCTCGACATTTTCTAGAAAAAACCACATGACGTAAAGGGCGAGAGAATCCTAATCGCTTTAAAATTCATCACGAGTTATTTTTTTAAACGTGGCTGTAGAAAGCATGTACTTTAGAGGGCAAAATTCAAATAGCGATATATACTTTTGGAATGGTGCTGAGATGTTAGTTTTAACGTAGGATTCTGTTTCTCTAAAACGGTTCTCCGGAAAGCAAAATTTCTGACGCTAAAACCGTCCGTTCGTACCTTGCGAGTTATATTTTTGGCAGCGCGCCAGATCCAGTCTGTATCGCTTGGACAATCAGTAAACAGTTAAACAAAAAAGTACAGAAATACGTCAAAATTTTGACATATACATACATACATATATATATATATATATATATATATATATATATATATATATATATATACACGAATTTACCCGTGGAGGTGCGGGGTCGAGTGTTCCGGTCTCGTCACTTGACTCGGTTCTAAATTGCGGGACCGGCTTGTAGGGGGTAATGCTGGCCGCCTATACGGTGCCCCCTTTAAAGAATGGCCAGCAGTCTCACCCTTTACTGAGAACAAATGGCGTCATAGCGAGTCTTCCCAGCATTTGTAATAAATAAATATATAAACATACGTACATATATATAGGTACATATATACATAACACATACATACATATACTATATATACGTACAAAATAGGTAAGCAACGATAAGTAATCCTACGTTAATAACCCGCGGTATTTTCGTTAGAAGAGACTACCTGAAATGTTTTTCGCTATAAATAAATAACGTTTTTTATAAACGTTATGAATGCCTCAATTTTATGTGAACCCCTCAAATAAGCAAGTTATTTGAGGGACTATAACGACTGAGTTATTGCGTATAGACTATGAAAAGAACCTAACAACTTCAATCATACAAATGAATATTATTAACTCTAGAAAGACGGCTGCCGTCATTTTTACGGTTGTTTCGGACATACTGTTGAGCGCTATGTCAGTATTTATGTCCTCGGGCTTCTGAAATTTCCTGACTTTTTCTAAATTTTCGCGAAATATACACACACATTTACAAAAATAGCCACAAACAAGCCATCCATTTGGCGGCAATATAGAAAACAGGCAGAAATATTTAAACTAATACCGGAAAAATGTTAGTTACTTTTTGTCTCTTCTCCCTTATACAAGTAACATAAATATTGGCTCTTCGGAATTATTGGTATTAAAAAATATGCAATGCTCAAACCATGCATATATTTTTACGGTTAAAACATACTCGTTTGACAGCTCGGCATACGTGAATAAAAATGTATCTAAATATGTACACTGCTGGCCACTGTAAATGCAACACCCTGAAGGAAACATGCAAATAACATGAACTTTACAACATGCATTAGCGGAGGTGAGATATGCAAATGATTAGAATTTCAGCGCAGACGCACATCACGCGCGCCCGTGGCGCCACTTTAAAGCGCTATTTAAGGCTTGGAGATTTCGACGATTTCAAGTTCGGCAATTGTGTTTTTCTTGTGTTTTTTTCAAAAAACGATCAATTATTCCTCGTCGAAAACAGCGATCATCTTTTGATCAAGTATCCGAGTTCGACAGAGGAAGGATAGTGGCCTACCGAGATTGTGGATTAACTTTCAGGGAAATCGGTAATCGTGTTGGACGAAATGGCAGTGACGGATCTCTCAGTCACATCACGAACCATAGCACAGCACATGCAGTCTGTAACGCATCATCCAGTGTCTGTGCGTACCATTAGACGCCGTTTACAGCAGAGTGGTGTGTCCGCAACACGTCCATTGCTTTGTCTACCCATGACGCAGAACCACAGACGTCTCCGACGCCAATGGTGCGATGACAGAAGGATGTGGACGGCAGAATTGAATGAAATTGTCTTTACTGACGAGTCACGCTTCTGTCTGCAACACCATGATGGTCGCATTCGAGTCTGGAGACACCGTGAAGAGAGGATGCTGAACAGCTGCGTTATGCACCGCCACACTGGTCCTGCACCGGGTATTATGTTATGGGGTGGTATTGGATATCACTCTCGAACACCTCTAGTACGCATTGCCAGTACTTTAAACAGCCAGCGCTACATCTCCGAGGTGTTGGAGCCAGTTGTCCTTCCTTACCTTCAGGGCTTGCCCACATGTATATTTCAGAAAGGATAATGCGTGACCACACGTGGCACGCATTGTCCAACGGTTCTTCGTCAATCGCCAGATTGAATTGCTTCCCTGGCCGCCTCGCTCTCCGGATCTTTCGCCGATAGAAAACATGTGGTCCATGGTTGCTCTACGATTGACCCAGATTCCATCCCCAGCTGCCACAGCAGATCAACTTTGGCAACGTGTGGAAGCTGCTTGGTCTGCGGTACCCCAAGAACTCATCCAAAGTCTCTTTGAACCAATGCCAAGGCGAGTGGCAGCGGTGATCTCCAACAATGACGGCTACTCTGGCTACTGATTTTGGCAGGAACATAATCTATAAACATAAGTCTTCACATAAGTCTATAAATTTAATCATTTGATACTTGGTCAACATGTTATCTACAAAATAAATTTTGTTGTGATATCTCTTATCTTTCTTGGTGTTGCAATTTGGGTGGCCAGCAGTGTACTAATTTATTATATATTGGTATTAAATAGCTCAAAATTTAAGGTATTTAACTATTAAAAAACATTAAGTATTTTAAATTATCGATTTTATTTTTAACTGTCAAAATGAGGGCGTTCAGTCTTTTTAGTATGACAAAAAATTTTCCGTCTTTCCAGTGTTAATATTACAGATTCTGAAATATGAAACGCTACGCTGTATATTTAGTTGGTAAATTTACTTGAGCTGCGAAATTTAGAAGATATTCTAAGTTAAAATTAATTCAAATAATGAGAATTAAACTTATTGTTTCAGAAAATCATTTTTCTTTCTATGTAGCACACCCATTTAACAACCATTTAATTTAAATTATAAAAGAGACTTGAAAATTGTAATAATACCTCTGGGAAATCTTTTCGAGTATATATGTATATACATATTTACCTCTGTGAAAACATTTCTGTTAGAATGAGTTTCTGTATATTTAATATTATACCCCAGCTGAAACCGCCAGATTTTTATTAAAAAGAATATCATTTTTTGCTTATTTAGTTTTGCGATTTTTTGGGGAAGATACAAACAGTAAAAATGTGTTTCGTTTGCTTAATCTTTTTAATTCTTATTTTTTGAAAAGAAATTGAAATCATGATTTATTCAGTTTTTTATCCTGCATTGCTTTTTTCCCGCATCACTTCCATGTTGGATGCTGAATAAATGAATCTGGGACATAAAAAAAATTGCAGAATAAATAAATTATTTTTGTCGTATCCATTATGGGTATAATTAGGTCGAAAGCAGTATGAAAAATTATACGTCTTAATTTACTTTCTTTTTATTACTTTTAAAGAACAAAATTTGTTGCAGTAACTCATTTTTGGTCATTATTAAAGAGTTCGCGGTATTGAATTAAAATAGCAAATTTATGGTTTAGAATAAATAATTAAAAGTGGTTAATGTGATGCATGGTGTGAGAATGCGTATTTAAAAAAATATTTCTGGAAACTCTGAAGTTATTCTTTTAATTGCCACTTGAAAAAAATATGGAAAATTTTACTACATTGTGAAAATGTTTCTAAAACCTTGAGGTTAGCATCATATTATTATTTCTTTCTATTTACGTTCATGCCTCATTAATTTAGCTTTATCTATCTTTTGGAATTATGAAATTGCACTTTCGTTCATTGACTGAGGCAGTTTTATACTGCCAATGTCATGTCCCGACTCTGAACTTGACTCCTCACAATGCTCAGTTGCGACCTTTTTTCAATTCCTACTATTAGTTCACACTCTCTCTATATATATCTTGTTCAAATTTTCAATCGTTAATAAAGTACTTTTTATTCCTCCATTCAAGTTCAAATACATTTTTTTAAACTTGTAGTGGGTGACCCTTGATGTTAATACAGTTTTTTCAAATATTAATTCATTAATTAAATTTAATTAATCGATTTTAGTTTTAGACCTAGAGCGTCTCTTGCTCTTGAATAGTAATTTCCCTGTTGTTACTCTGTAAACGGTAGCACTGCGGTATCGCGGGCTCCTCCCGTTCTGCAGGTTGCGGGATCGAATCCCCAACCTGACAAACTTTTTCTCTCTCTTTCCCCCCCTCCTAATCTCTCACGGTAGGCAAGGTTCTGGCAGGTAATCCTTTTTTTCAATTCCTACTATTAGTTCACACTCAAATTTTTCTTTGTTGACCTAAGTAGGAATTGACTTTAAAAAATTTTGTTTTTATATTACTTGTTTTGGTAAAGTTCCATATTTTTTTGTGATCTATAAGAGATAGGATCAAAAAGTTCCCGGAATAGGTCAATTACAAATTATTAAAAAATACAACAATAATTTTACCTTTTTGACCTTCAAAGTACTTTTCCCCTGCATCCACACGCTTCATCCAGCGTTCGTATAACTGTTCAAAACACTCGTGGAATGCATTTTTTGAGAGTCCTTCAGTTGCTTCATCGCATTTTCGATCACCTCATCTGAATCCACAAAACGGTGTCCCTTGAATTTCATTTTCAGCCTTGGAAACAAGTAAAACACCGCTGGTGCTAGGTCGGGAGAATAAGGCGGCTGTTCCAGTGGGGTAACACTGTGTCTGGCAAGGTACTTTTTCACAATAAGATTGCGATGTGGTGGAGCATTGTCGTGTAAAGGAAACCAATCGTTTGTTGCCCAATTTTTTCGTCTTCGTCTGATTGCATCTCGTAGTCGTTTAAGGATCTCCAGGTAAAGTTATTTATTGACAGTTTGGCCTTCATGAATAAATTCGTAGTGAATAACGCTATCGTAATCGAAAAAAACCTCCAACATCAATTACCCTCGGCTTTTCCCTCGGGAGAGGAGGGGCGCCCAGTCCGAGGGTCATCTTCGATGTTTGTGTGACCTTCACGAAAACGCATATGCCATTCGTACACAGCCGTTCTTTTCATGGCATCGTTTCCATATGCTTTCTTCAGCATCTCGAGCGTCTCAGAAGGTGATATCTCGAGCAAAACGCATAATTTCATGTTTGCACGCTGCTCTAAAGATGACATTTCAAAATCCGACGAATGAAATCTTTTGAGAGAATTTTATTTTTATTTTTATTTTTTTTTATTACGTCGAGGAATTAGTCGGAAAGACCATTTCCCTGCGTGCGGCCCAATACAAACTAGCCTTAGAATAATAGTTGTCAAGAAGTGAAACGTTAGAACTAATGTTGGCTAAAGAAGCACAAACTGTCAAATGTCTAAAATCCATAGTCTCTCTATTTGAACACAAGGGGTATCCCTCACACCGATTCGGTGGAGGTGTCCTTGTAAATAGTCATGTGCATTAAGAGTTCTAAAATTTGCAGCAAAAGTTTGTCTGGGGAGATTCATTGGAACTGGATTCTCTAAAAGAATTTCCAATCTCTTTCCCTTAGCGTCTTTTTTTTCGAGTTTCACATACATAGTTCTTTGTTGCTCTTGTAATTGCGGAAAAAGCATGGCTGCAAGTTAAATTGATAGTAGGCTGTGGCAGGCTGCAGCCTTGTTTAGCTAGAGAGTCTGCCCTTTCATTACCTGGAATATCACAGTGACTGGGTATCCACTGAAATGCAATTGTCCAACCAGCACTGCTAAGCAGGTTTATTTTTTGTTTTGTCTCCTCTACCCTTCTTGAATTTGTATTAATAAGAGAGCAGAGGGAATGGATTTTTGAGAGAAATGATCTGCATCTAACGCCAATAGTACCAGAAATTAATTCCAGATGGCTGTGTGTTTACCATATTACTGCTGCCAACCTCCAAAAAGGATATTTCCTCTCCAACGAACACCTGCGTGAATGTAGGTGACCATTTCCGGAATTTATTGATTCTACCTCATACATAATTGCGTAAATTTCACCATTAGTTGTTGTTGCTGCTTATCCCACCCGATCGACAACAATATCAGATCAGGTCCATGAACTCGTGAGTTTTCAAAAGATGAATAACCGCGCCAAGATTAGAGTACAGCTGGCTCCTCTGGCAACCAATACGTGTCAAGATATGGGGAGGAGTGGCCTGAGCCAATCTTCACCTCGGGCAAAGGGGATAATCTTTAAAGCCCGATACAAACCGTAGAGCATGAACGAGCCTGACCGGAGATCTCTGATCTCCAATGCTGCCTGCCCCATTCAAAGCTGCACCAGGACGGCCGCAATCATTTACCATTAGTGGTGGTGGTTAATAAGATACACCTTTGGAGTGAAATGTTTCTGAAACATAAAGAAAGCACCGGAAACATAACTGTATTCAAGGCAGATATACATTTCAATTGTTAAAGTAATCAATTATGCATTAATATCTATATGAATAGTCTGTAAATATTTAATTTACATATTATACATTAAGTGCAAGAATATTTTTTATAAAATAATATGTCTATAAAACTTCTTTGTCTTAATGGCTGCATGAAAATATATATTCCTCTACGTAAAATTAAGTATTTCTGGTAACAGAAACATACTTCATTGCATTTCACTTAAAAAAACTGACTTTAAAAGTAACTGATAACTGCATAAATTAGTTTATTACTGTACAAATAATTAAGACAGTTGTCCTCAACACAGATTTCAAATGTATTCAAAGCTTTATGGCTAAATTTATAACAAATGTTTTTTTACAATAAAGAGGAATTAAATCTAATAAGCAATATTATTTAACTTGTTTATATATATATATATATATATATATATATATATATATATATATATATATATATATATAAAACAGTTCCGTAACTGACTCACTGACTGATATACAACGCACATACCAAACCGCTGGATCTAATGGGCTGAAATTTTGCATAGCGATTCTTCTTATGGTGTAGGGGTGCACTAAGAAAGATTTTAGGAAAATTCTTAGATTTTTTTAAATTAAATTTTTAAGTTGTTTTGTAACTTTTTTTAAGTGTGCATTTAAAATAATAATTTGAGGGTTATAAAATTTATATCACGAGAAAGATCATAAAAATTCCTTTAAAATGATATCTTTTCCTAACCTTTACCTTGGTTTTCTGATTTTTGGTGAATTTTTAAAGATTAATTTTTAGAATTTAATTTATTAAATGCTGATCGCGTGATTTCCTTTTCTGGTACTTTAAATAAATTTATCGTCACTTTCATAGCAACTAAATAGACAAAAAAAAAAGTTTTCTTTCTAATGCAGCAGACGATTGGATATTATCCAAAAAATTATCCCTTACGATTTTTTTCTAAATATATATATTTTTTTACATCAATTGTATACATTGATCGTCGCATTTATTAAAAATATATATATTTATTTTTTTTGCATTAATTGCATACATTGACCGTTGTATTCAATTTCAATGTACTCCGTAGCGAAAATCCGAAAATTTGCTGTTGAGTAAAATATATTCTATGCAAAAAGCAATGTATTCTAGTATCTTTCTTATCAGTGACATGAAATTGGTCATCGTGTTTCATTTCCTCTTTATCCTTTCATAAACTGCTTCATTGAATTAAAGAGAAAATTTGTGTCATCAATTTTCGGAATTTCACAAAAATATTTCCCCTGCCAGCGAAGAAAATAATAACCTGTGTAAATAAATAGAATGCCATTTTTAACATAATTGGATGTGATAACCTTCGTAATTGGTGAAACTGCACGTCGGTATTTCAAACATGGATTTTGTTTTTAAATATGACACTGAAAAATAATAGATCCCAAGAGGATCGATTGCAGAAGACTAAATTCTATTTAGATGAAGAGTATTCGTCGAAGATTAACTTTAATAAATGGCACGTTCATCTGTTAACAATTCCCAAGTGTTTAAAATTGTTAGTAAAACAAACAGGTATAAATAAAGTTTATATGTTGCATTATATATATAAAGAGTTGAAAATTTAATATTTTTTTAATGTGCTGGTAGTTTTCACATGATATTGAACAATTCTAAAAGCTGTGTCCCTAGCCCATTTCTGATGCTTTGTGGTAGAAAGACAATATCTTACATTCCCTCCTCTAGAAATAACATTTGTTTTTTCTCTTTTGATAACTGGGGAAATTTAGTTTTGAAATTTATATGAGATCAAAATTAAATTATTATTATAACCTTAAAACAACTGTAGATTTTCCCCTCGAACAATTCTATCGTTATATTCATTGTGAGTTAAAACTACAACTCCCCTAATATTTTTATAGGCACATACAGAAGGTCGTTCGCACTTTATGGAAACGATTTTGATAGTTAAGTTTTATGTATAAATGCAGCATTTTATGCGGTGATTTGCTTCTATCTGGTAGCCATTGTTCTTGACAATAGCTCTAGCTCGAATTTTCCATGAAAGTAAATTTTTGCTTAGTACTGTTATGTCAGCTTTACATCATTCCTCTTAGTCCGTTTTTCAAAGTCCGTTCAGTGTTCTTGGATGCCGTTTTCCTAAGGCCCATATTAAAAAACCGAAATCGCAAAAGTCCATTGGAAAAGAGTCAAGTAATTTTACAGGTATTTCTTTAAATGGGATACATTTTATTCCTGTTTCTCATTTTTTTTCTTTGCTAAATAAGCGGCAGTTGATTTAGACGCGGGACTAGAGGCTTTGTCCATATGAAGCTCAAATTTATCAATGTCCTTTACATACAAGGCTGGAATTTCTTCTTCAAAAATTTGATCTAAAATATTCTGCTGATAGTAGAGTGAATTTATTTTGGCTTTACTTGAAACATTTTTTATGTTTAATTTGCCGCTGTAACAAAATCCTGCTACTATCATGAACTCCTTTGAGAACTTTTCTGTACACTGACGTAGCCATTTCCTATGGTCATTCCCATCAGTTGAGAAATAGAAAATTGACCTTTTTTTATTGCAGTCACTTAAATACACCCATGCTCCATCGAGTGTTACCACAAATTTTCATTTTAAGCATCTATGTGTTTTTCATATAATTTTCTATAATTTGTTTTCCTTTCAGCAATGTGCTTTGGCAAAAGCAGATGAACTTAAGGTTTAAATTTTTTTTTAACTTCAAATGTTTATGAATGATTTTACTTACAGTTCCAGAAGATACTCCTAGTTTCGATGCAATGGATCTTTGAGTCGGCGTATTTTCTTTTAGGATCCTAGACTTCCCTTTCTTGATATTTACCTGCGTTCGAACAGTCTTAGGATGAGGTTTAGTGGTCATGCTTTCATTTTTACTTTCGGTTAGACGTTTTTTCCCCTTTCAAATTTAAGATATTGTAAATGCCTATTTTTGATATACCATACCCGTAATTTTTACACTGTTTTATAATTTGTTGATACGAATATTTCTCCCCGGAAAGTGCAGTTACGTAACCTTCGAGTCATCTATAAGTTTTAGGAGCCATTTTCAAAATAAGTATTTTATTTTATATTCCAATCAAAACAAAACAATAGCAGATGATTATTCTGAAGTTGCCAAATTTTTATCACAAAATGCAAAATCCAAAAACAAATTACAAAATCATTTCCATAAAGTGCGAACAACCTTCTGTAAATAAAATATGCACAAATTGATGTTCATATACAAAGTATTTTACATCACTGATTCAAAACAGTTCTACATCAAAGGCATTATCTTTCTAAACACCACGCAAGATAATAGTAGCTTAACTAAAAGCTGCAGTTACCAAAACGCGATTGCTATTTATCTATTTTCCGTGTCTGAACATAGAACTTTAAAAAAAATTATTTTTTAAGGTTAAATCAAAAAACTTAAAATGCTTAAATAAAAGAGAAACCATAGTCAACACCCCAGAAGATCTCTAGCCTCTCTCGTATAGGGTGAGGCTCGGGAAGTGGAAACTTCTAGCGAACATTCTAGTTGTCAGTAGACACCATTAGTTGGTCCGGTGAACATCGCGGTTTTGTTATCGAGGCTTTGAAAAAAGAATTTTGTAACCGCGACACAGAGGGCATTTAGAAGGTGCTTCGGTCTCTATAGAAGTGATACCGTTCATAATAGAAAAACAGTCCTGAGATGGGTTTCATACGTGAAAGCAAGTGGGTCCGCATTGCTTAAGGAAACCAAGTGGTCCCTTTATGGACCACTTGGTTTCCTAATAAGTGGAACATTAAAACACTTGAAAATATGCAACGAGTTTGTGAGTTCGCTATTCGGGAGGAAGTTGCAACCGTTCCCCCAGAGTGTGTGTGTGGCTAATGTCCCTGGGGGATGACAACATTACACCCCAGTCCGGTGTACATATGAATATAAGACATAGAAACAGACAAATGACACAATCACAGAAGAATTTTATTGACAGACGATGACACCGGCGATGGACGATGGGTTGCAGCTCCCCTTTCTAGACGGGGTTCCAATTGCAGGCGGAAGACTGACCGGTTCCCCAGAATACAGCCAAGTCTTATGCGGGAATCGAACCCACACCCCCGGCGTGGCAGGCTGATGCCTTATCCACTTAGCCACTGGGCGACAATTCCCCCAGAGTGGATCAACAGAGTGATGAAATCTTTTTAGAGCGGCTTTTGCAGTGCATCGTAAATAACGCGCGCCACCTGAGTGATGCTGCTTTCAAAACCTAGGGGACAAATCTAGATTATATGTGCTTTTTGAAAATATAAAGCACTTTTCTGTAAATCTTTTCGTTCGTTTTTAATGACACTTTGAAATGTGGGAGTCATTCCTGCGATGCCGTGTATGATACTTCATAAATTATAAGCGTCTATAATTTTATCTAACAAATTACGGCAAACCCGCGCTGTGTTTAATGTCCGTGAGACACACGAGTATTGCTTAATCCTCTGAGGCCCGTTGCACACACAGCGTTTTTATCGCTAGCGGAAATTTTCTATCGGACGTCGTTCCAACAGTAGACCACAGAAGTCAATTGGAGCTTGCACACACAGCGGAAAATGAAATTTTTCTTCGACGGTAGCCTGTGCAGCTGTCGAGTGCCACTGTATGCCGGCGGATTCGTTGACGCCAGATTGAAGTAGTTATCCATGTGACCCTATGCACGCTTACACACACAGCGGACTCTACCGTCGTAGGGTCTTTTGCGAGGGTGTGGTTGGGGGTTTGCTGGGGGGGAGGCGCGCTGGTTTTCTTGGAATCGTAAAGGGGATTCGAAAAGGAGGGCTCCTCCGATCCCGGCTGGGGGGAGGGGGGCGTTGATGCGACCCCTCTGGTTTCTTGGACACGTGCAGGATTTGAAAAGGAGGGGTGGGCCTTCTCCCCGGCGACGGAGGTTTTCGCCGTGTGTGTAAGCTCTACTTTTAGAACGACGTCCGATGGAAAATCTCCGCCTACGCCGTGTGTGCAACGGGCCTGACGACCGAATTCCCATTTTTCAGCTTACCTCTAAAGACCGTTCCTGCCGAGAACGAGAAGTGTATGTCCCTTCCCCAAACAGAACATCCTGACGATTGTGCTGAAATTTGTCACGGTGGGGTGCGGGCCCACTATCAGCAGTCCTCACTATCAGTATCAGGTCATAAAGTACACAGGGATCGGTTGTAGACAACAAAAGACGATCGAACAGATAAGAGAACAACTCTGCGGTGACATTGAACTGTTGGTACAATGACCTCCTACCAGGCAATAGGAGGGAGGGAGGCAATCTAGCAGAATTTCGGCTGGCCGCCTGGTCTTCTCAATATTCGAGTTCCAGAGGGTTTTAAGACGAAAACCATTGACCGCACCATTCTGACTCGTCACTCCCCATCGCACGTTACAGCTCCTGTGCGCGGTTTAAGGGGATGGTGGACTTTCAAATTACCAAAAATCGAGCAAAAATTGGAATTTTTTTTGGGGGTGTATTAATATTTTAAAAACATGTAAATATCGGAATGAAATGCATTTAAAATGTGTAGTGAAAAGAAAAATGAAAAATTGGTGGCTTTAGAGTAGTAAGTATTAAAGGTAGATAAAAAATTATCTTTTAAATGACTTTTTCTCAAAATGAGAAATTTCTAGATTTGCAAGTATTAAAAATGCTCCTCGCGTCATAATTTTTGACGAAATTTTATGAAATTTATAATAAAGATTCCTGTAATACATCAAAATAAAGTTATGTATCCATTTTAGGATTCGAGGTCATTTAGGTTATAAAAGTTTAAATTTAGTGTAGAAAAGTACAAAAATTTCGCGAAAATTCAGAGTACAAGCATAAAAATATTTTCTAAAAATTAACTATTCAACGAAAGTACAAAAAAATACATAACTTTGTTCAGAAAGTATTTATAAGCAATATAAATGCAAAATCAAGGGGAAAAGTTTAAAATTGAGTCGCAAGGAGCATTTTAAAGAAGGGTAATTTAATTTAAATTTTTTAATTATAAAATATTTTTTTTTAAATATTTATAAAATTTTATAAGGTGTTTAATATTGTTATACTTTAATGAATATATATACAAAATTTCATATCTCTGTGGTAAAAATTTCAAAAATCGTTTTGAAAGGTCCACCATCCCCTTAACGAAGGACCGTTGATAAGGAAAAAGAGTGTAGCTAGAACTAAAAATGTAAATTACAAATATATAATAACTTTCATAATATTATAAAGCAATATCATTTGCTTAATTTAATTCATCTTCATTTATATTAGTTAAATCAATGTTGACTTTGATGTCATATATTTTACATTAATAAATTTCAGTTTAATTCAATTTATTTACTTTAATATTAAACAGTTAGTCAAAACGAAATGAAAGTATTCCCCTTTTAAATATTGACATAATCAGCGACATCTGAATACACTTTTTCGCAAATATAGACTAATTGAATCGTTAATATGTCAACAAACATCACGGTATGACTGGTGTTTTCATATAAAAATATTTTGAAATTTTGTAATGAGATAGAACCACATGAAAGGACTAATTAACATTACTAATTAATATGTGTTTGTTGTATAAATAATGATAATTTATTTTAATTGCTCACGGCTACTATTAAAACATAAATAAATGGAATGCATTATATTAATGAAAGCATCTTAACTAATTTCAAACAGTCAGTCGCTTTAATTTATTGAAGTGTTTACGATCAGTGAATTTCTTTTATCATTCCAGATAATACATAAAAATATATCATTCATTATCTTCTCGGGACGACATTCTATTTAGCAAATCTGATATTGTCGATTATTTCCAAACACTAAAGATTTTTCCCAGAGATAATGAATTACATTCTTTTTACTTATCTTCATTAATTACGTTAAACAAAAATTTGGCAACTTGCAGCTAGATAGGAATGTAGTAACAGTACAGACTTAGATTAATAATTACTAAATAAAATTAATCTTTAAAGGAGCAAGTTTCTTTGCGATTAAAATTAACTACTTTACTTTTAACCCCTAGGTTTGAAATATTACCACAGCTAATAATACTTAAAAATATTATAAACGACATAAAGTATTTTCAAATTATTAAAACATTTGTTATTAGGAGTTGTATAAATATTTAATCGAGATAGATTATAATTTAATTAATTAGATAAGTGTTTTGGAAACAATTACTTAAGTACTACATAGGTCGATTGAATTTATCATATTTTTGAATTATGGATAATTTAGCAAAAAAAATCTTGCTTTCCTTTCTTTTATACTATACTAATCAATTTCTTAATTCTTGATTTAAATTTTAATTATTTTAATTATATGATCACTAATATCACAGAATTTTAATGAAAAGTATATTTATGAGAAAGCAATTCTAAATGTTACTCGTTGAGAACTATATCGCCCTATATAATGCGAACAATATAGAAAGAAGGTACAGAGAGTATTTTTTAGTTCTTAGTTAATCAGAATCAATCGCATAACAATGTTCGAGGTGCATTAAAGTTCTAAAGTTTCCCTTTTTTTACCTGGAGAATGAGAGCAGGTAGAAACTTGGGATATTTTTTAAAGGGGGGGGAGGCGTCTTTAGAGTTATGAGGTATAAATGGCAGCCCCATCCGGTTCATAAAACGCACGTGGTGCCAGCTGCCAAGATTTAGACACTAAAAATGGTACCGTTTACTTTACAAGAGTAACCCATTACTGTCCGCTGATTCCAGCTGCATGGGCTAACCCGTCGACATTCCTAGTTAGTCGAGTGAAACAAGAGCAGAAAGAGTCATGGACGTGAAAAATGTGCATTCATAGGTGCGAAAGTTTAAAGGCCTCATACTCGTATCTTGCGAGGATGAAACGAAGCAGCCACAGCCACGCATCAGCCGATCTTGATCGCAAGAGAGGAAGAAGCGATTATACACGATCACCGATGCACAGCTGAAGAGTTCCTTGCCAAACACGTCCTACCGCGAAGTTTTGGAGGAGCTTCTGCCAGCATTGAAGGAAAAATTACATCGAAAATCCATTCCTGTGCTCTTTCATGAAGACAATGCTTCTTCTTATTGGGAGACCCTTCTGTAGCAGTTTCTGCTTGACACATTGAAGGGATTTCTCGTGCTCCCTATTCTCCTGATATAGAACCTAGAGATTTTTGGCTTTTCCTAACTCTCAAAGCCACTCTCTGGGGCCTCAGGATTTCCAGACGTACGGCCCTTACAAATATTTTCCAGCGATCTCAACTGATCCCTAAGGGGTTCACAGAGACCATGCAATCGTGGCGTCGCCATTTTTAAAAATGTGTGCGGGTAGCGGGAAACTGTGTTAAGAAGTGACAGTAGTTTCAAATTCCTGGCTTTCGGGTTTTTCAAGGTAAAATAGACTTTTCAACTTGAATGCACCTCGTAATTGGGAAATATTGTACCTCAATGTCTTAACTTTAGGCAAATAATCAGTATGATATTTAAAAGCATTATGGTAATAGATTATCAATAACGTATTTTAAGTATAAGGCTGGATAAAATGAAAACGGAAGAGTGGTTATAATTCCGTTTATTTTTTGTATGAGAGTGGCGCACATTTGTGTAAAGGTACAGCGATATGCAAGGAAGACATGCTATAATTGCGGAAATGAACTTGCCCTAGATAATTGAGCAGAAGCACGTGATATGCGCTGGCGGTCGGCCAACAGTATCGTTCGGCAACAGTATGTCTTTACGACCTCTTCATGCTGAGGACAATCATGAGGATATCATGCTAAAGACAATTTCCTACACAGAATTTTGGCAGGTTATGAATCGTGGTCCCACCACTTCCAACAAGAAAGCAAATGACGAAAGCCAGCATTCGAAGTATCCGATCTGACCACTACCCCAAAAGTGCCAGGCGGTACAGAATAGTGGCAAAGTCGTGTAAACGTGTTTTTTTCTATCAGTAAGGACTGCTTCTCCAAAGTTCCTGGAGTGGTTTTGCTGCATGACAACGCGCCACCGCATATGGCCGCTCTTCCACAGAGCACAATGCCGATATTTTGGTGGACAATGCTACAACACCCACCGTATAACCCGAATCTATCTATCGCCATGTGACTTTCACAACTTCGGTCAGCTGAAAAAGTAATTGAAAGGTCACCTTTTTTTCTCGGACAGCGAAATCATGTACAGTGTTCGAAAAAAGTACCGATCTCAGCCAAACGACTTCTATTCATAGAGTATTCACCGCTTGGCGAAGCAGTAGGACAGATACTTATGTAGAGTTGGCGATTCCGTGTGAAATAAACTGTGTCATTTCATTCTGTGGCTCCTATTCCGTTTTCATTTGATCCACCCTTATATTATAATGATTTTTTCATTATAATTAGAACTTTATGATAATAATGTATGTAAAAACTAGCTGAAAACCCCCGATTCGCTACGGAGTGCATTCAAATTAAATACAACGGTCAATGTATGCAATTCCAAAAAAAAAAATATATATATTTATAATAAATGCGACGATCAATGTATACAATTGGTGTAATTAATATATATATATATATATATATATATATATATATATATATATATATATATATATATATATATATATATATTTATATATATATATATATATTTATAAAAAAAATCGTATGGGATATTTATTATTTTGGATAATATCCAATCGTCTGCTGCATTAGAAAGAAAAAAAATATTTTTTTGTCTATTTAGTTGTTATGCACGTGACGAAAAATTTATTTAAAGTACCAGAAAAAGTAATAACGTGATCAGCATTTAATAAATTAAATTATAAAAATTAATCTTTGAAAATTCACCAAAAATCAGAAAATCAAGGTAAAGGTTCGAAAAAGATTTCATTTTAAAGAAATTTTTAGGATCTTTCTCGTGATATAAATTTTATAACCCTCAAATTATTATTTTAAATGCAAACTTAAAAAAAAGTTACAAAAACAGCTAAAAAATTTAATTATAAAAAATCTAAGAAGAATTTTTCAAAAATTTTTCTTAGTGCACCCCTACACCATAAGAAGATTCGCCATGCAAAATTTCAGCCCTTTAGGTCCAGCGGTTTGGTCTGTGCGTTGTATGTCAGTTAGTCAGTTACGGAACTGTTTTATATATATAGATTAATATAACAATGGATGTTTCCATGCAACGCCTTGGAATAAATATTCTTGAAAAGGTTTCTCAGTAATTAGTAGTTTGATTATTTCGAATGAACTCAAAAACTTTTGATCATAATTTTAAATAGAAGTTTCCGTATGTATATATTACTGATTGGGACTACATAGGGAGGAATATTTCACCTCTCATCATCCGTTTAATTCAAAAAGATATTGCATTGCATATTTTCGCATAAAATCTAATTTAATAAGCATTAGAATAATGAAAAACAGTAATACAAAATTGTAATTGTTAGTACATTACTTATTTAATCTAACGTTACATATATGTGTTATTACAATGTTCAAATGTTTCAATATATTTCTTTAATTTTTCCGAATTGTTAAATTAACTTAACTTTATTATCAAATTAAAAGTGATAACTAACATTTAAAAGAATGAACAACAATAATTGAAAATCGTAATTATTAGTACATTACTTTTATAATGTAACGTTTCATATATGTGTTGCTACAATGTTAGAAATTTGCACTATATCTCTTTTTTTTAACTTTGTTAAATTATCTTAACTTCAGAATCGAATTACTAGTGATAATTGAGCATATTTTATTAATTGTAGTCAGTTGTTTCCTTATTTTTAAAAAGATTCTATTAAAACAATTTACCTTTCAAGATCATTTACGAAATTTTTCCGAGAATATCTAATAATAACTAAGCAAGACAAAAAAAATCATCAGAAAAATCTTTATATATTAATCTTTTATACATTTAAAAAAAAATTTGCACTCTGTGTATCTGCTTATACCCCTGTTAATTAACAAATTATTTTTTAGTTAAAGCCTGAAACTATTAAAGTAACTATCATCAAAAGAATTAGATAAATATTTGATAAAATGATAAAAATTAATTCAGCAATAATTCCGAGCTAAATTATTACCTTGTTTTTTTATTCCGAAACCAGATACGTTACCGCTAATTACTGATAGATGAAAAAAGTTTAACTTATTTTGGAATTTTTACATGAATGCGCTAAATGTTTTCTTTTCTTTTTAGGGAATTACTACCAGGAATATGGGCAAAACAATTTCGTGAGCAATCAAACATGAAACCACTTTTTCTCCCTTTGAAAATGTAATTACATTGCTCGGAATAATTAGAACGCAATGTATTATTGACAAAATTCGACGAAAAAACTGATTTCAATTAGATAAGCGCATAAAATACCGACTTTTTTTTTACGTCTACTGAATATTGAGAAGCACTTATAAATATGTATACAGGTGTATAGTTGTAGAGCATTTAAGTATGCTGAAATTGATTGGTTGAAGATACAGACTTGAAGCTTCTTAATCAAACCTTTTTTTTATAATTATGGCGACTTTTTATTTGTATAATAATACTTTCTTGCATATAATTTAACAATGGTTCTTATTTTTACTAACTTAATTGCATTACATGAAATTGATTGGTTGAAGATACAGACTTGAAGCTTCTTAATCAAACCCTTTTTTTTATAATTATGGCGACTTTTTATTTGTAGAATAATACTTTCTTGCATATAATTTAACAATGGTTCTTATTTTTACTAACTTAATTACATTCCGTGGGCTTGTGGCTTGCAAATGTTTTCTTTGGTTTTCAACCACATAGTTTTTACTTTTTTAGTTTGATTTTACTTGTATTAATGAATTCAGAGGGCGTTGTTTCTAGGTCTGAATTATAACTATTTACCTAAATTATAAGTGAAGGTCTTATTAGAATAGTGGTCCAACTCCACTTTAAAAAAAATGGAATTAGCCTTAATTTCATGTTCATACAAGTCATTTCTATCTTATTTTTAAACTGGTACACATCAAGCTTATTTCTGCTGCCAACAGAGCATTACAAATCAACATTACAATCTGCTGCATTACAAATCAGACTTCGGCAGTCATTTATCATCACTCATGAGACTTTGAGGCTCTGTATGTCAAAATGAACAAGAATGAAGTTGGATCACTATTCAAATAAGGCATTCAAGTAATCTAGTATTCCCCTATAAGTTTAATATTTTAGTAATGTCTTTAAACATCTGAGGGATTTATACTTAAAAATTCGAAAGATTATGCATAAATATTCGTTATAATGAGATTTCCTTATTAACGACTGAAAAGATAAATATGTTTCGATATAAACTGATTAAATTCGAACGAGGATATGTTCTACGATATTTATTTACATATTTTAACAATGTATGATTTCACCGTTATGTGTTTATGCGTGTTTATCTCCACTTTAACAACAGATAGCTTAAGCAAAAATTACATGGTCATATATAACTCATGAAAGTTCCTATTATACCTCTGTAATATTTACGTCCGTATGTGAAAATTCCCTGTCGCTTGTCAGAACGCTTTTATTTATAATCGATAACGGACAATGTGTATACTGCATATGAACATTCCATTGTGGGTATTCACACAGTACAGACAGTAAGTCGACTCTTTAAAATAATTCCTTTATTTACAAAATTTGGCAGAGGATGAACACTCCAATTAAAAAGCCGTAGGCGGAAGCAGACTTTCAAGTTATAACAGATAACATTGTGATAGCAGGATAACAGTGCAGACGATCATAATCATGTGATTGAAACTGTCTGGTTAAGAGATAGGGCAGAGTCAGGTAATAGTGTAAACGATGAATTGTTTACATTTGAATTATCTAATAAGTCACATATATTTTTTTAGAGGGAAAATGAATTCTCACGGGTAAAATGCGACTCTAGGATTGTGAGTGTATTAAGTATTGTTAACTACGTTGATTCGCTTTTCGAATTCACATCTGAGAGTGAGATTAATCGCAGTTACTTGGAGGATGGTTTAGTTGTTAAATCGAATTATTATTTGTTTACTTTATTTTTTAGTAAATAATTGCTTATATTTATGTCCCTTGTTTTACCGTTCAAACTGTTCTCTAGTGTACAAGACATGCATTTCAAACTTTTGTTTACCACGCGTTATAGTTACGCCTCATTTCTCGTTATGTCGCCCAGTGGCTAAGTGGTTAAGGCATCAGCCTGCCACGCCGGGGGCACGGGTTCGATTCTCGTATAATACTTGGTTGTATTCTGGGGAACTCGTCAGTCTCCCGCCTGCAAAAGGAGACCCGTCTGGAAATGGGAGATGCAACTCATCGTCCATTGGTGGTGTCATCGTTTATTAATAAAAAGTCTTCTGTAATTGTGTGATTTATGTTTCTATTTCCTTGCATTCGTATGTACATCGGACTGGGATGGGACGTATCGAAGTCCTAACTCCCTTAAGGGGAGTGGTCACTTTTACGTACCTTTAAAAGTATCATTTTTAGACCTATGCTGGATTGCATGTACAACTCATGATTTTTGCTTGATTTACATGAAATTTTTTGAGTAACTGTCTATAATACTATTTATTATATAAGCAATATTTCAAGGTAATTAATAAAAAAAATAAAATGAATTTTTATGCATAAAAAGTGAATGTTTTTTTTTTTAATTGAGCATTTTTCAGTCAACTACTGTGCGCATTCTGTCAAAATAAATTATTAAGGTACATTAATAATTGTTTACTATATGTGATTACAACACTTTAGACAACAAAATCCACCAAAATTTTTTGAACCTTAATATATATTAATTTTTTTAAAGAATTTTTTTATAAGCTTTTACTCAGTCATTTTTGAAATTTCTAATTAAAAGTTGCACGTACTAAAATGTTTTAATATATTTTAGAATAATGTTGCTGGATATTGTTTCCTGAAGTATTGTAATCACATATAGTAAAAAATTATTAATGTACCTTAATAATTTATTTTGACAGAATGCGCACAGTAGTTAACTGCTAAATGCTCGATTTAAAAAAAAGTTATTCACTTTTTATACATAAAAAGTCATTTTTATTATTTTTATTAATTACCTTGAAAAATTGCATCTATAATAAACAGTATTATAGAAAGTTACTCAAAAAATTTCATGAAAATCAAGCAAAAATCTTGAGTAGTACATACAATCGAACATAGGTCTAAAAACGATACTTTTAAAGGTACGTAAAAGTGACCACTCCCCTTAAGGCAATGTCAGCCACTCTTCTGCGGATAGTGCTTGTATCCGCAGACACGACAACAAACAAACAATTTCTCGTTATGCTGAAATTGACTGTTTTACATCTTTTTCTGTCATCAAAGATACTGGCAGTAAGCAAATATAAATCTTTAAAAATAATAAGTTCATTGCCAATTAAGTCCACTTTTTTATCCATTAGTATGTCTCAGTTATGAGACACCTCGCCCCCCCTTTTTAACCACGTTAATATTTTAAGGCAAGAAAAATCCAGTCCTATTTGCCATGTTGCGGTTATGTTTAAAACTATTTATAAACTTGCCTTTAGTCTTATGAGAACTTCTATACAGTTTCATAAGTGGAGTATTTATGACGTACCTTTAGAGATGGTAATTTATCATACTAAACGTGCTCTTAGTGCCCGCTTAAAAGAGCATTCCAGGTGTCTTAAGCACCAAGGTATTCCCAAGTCCGCTCTAGCTCAGAAATCTTCGGGGTTAAGGTAAATATTCTGGTGATAGATTTATTCATCTTGTTAGCTCTACTCATGAACAGAATATTCTGAAAAACTTTGCTATTTCTGACGATATTTCGATTTCGGACAGTCATTTGTTTCCTATATACTTCTGTGTAAAAACTGATGCACTTAAATAAGGCTCTTTTAAGATATATTGCATTTTAAAAAAAATTTTCCCTTTCACTAACTTAACACCCCCAGTAATCGAACATGTGAGTATATAGTTTGCTTCTGATTGGTTTTATGACATATATATATATATATATATATATATATATATATATATATATATATATATATATATATATATATATAACTTGCTCATATTTACATGGCTGGAGCTAGATTCAGCCTGAACGGGATAAAAATTAAATTTCGAAGCAGTCGGGTCGAATCGTTTATTAGAGCGACAAAAGTACATTCGTCCATTACAGAAGACGTCTAGGAAGAGAATATCACCTTTCAGCATTAAACGCGAGAGCGAAAAAAACACATGTGGTTACTAGTTGTAGGGTCAGTAGATATTGGGGCTCGCGATGCGAACCCAATCCTGAATTCTAACATGTACACGTGTAGAAATGCAAAGGCATGCGATTCATGGGAAGTTCTGTGGCTAAGGGTTTTAAACCGATAAATTAATATTTCTGCGGATTGGATTTAGGAAAGGGAATTTAAATGCTAGAATGGAGGGTATAATATTTAATATATTACTTACGCACACACACACACACACACATATATATATATATATATATATATATATAAACGTCTCAATTGGTTTAATAACAAAATGAAAAGGTTCAGGAAATAAACAGTCTCGCTAGTTCAGATTATTATAATTTCATAAAAAATGAGATCTCACAGTAATATTGTAAAAATATCTTCATTAATTTTAATGGTATGTATTTCAATTCTTTCCCAAACTTGTTTCTATTTTTCTCCCATTTATGGCTTTTGAATCGCACGCAAAATATTGTATGTATATTATTTTTACCCACAAATTCTCATAAATATGTTCAGCTGCTTAAAACATGAATAAAGCATAGTTTACTTTAACTAAGTACCACCATGAAAAGTTCCTATTTTTAAACTTTTATGTGTCTCCTTTTTTTTTGGCTGCACATTTCCAGTCTTAATGAAAATTTCAAACAAATTTGAAGACAGATTATTTTTGGAAAAAGTTAACAATAATTAAAAAAGCCTCTTCAGTTTATTAGAACTCCTTACAAATCTTCTAATTTTCCTTAGCTGAAATGCCATTTTTAGAAACCTCAAAGCACTTCTCATTAAATCTCCTTTTATTTGAACATCTAAGAATAAGTGTAAATACAACTAAATGAAGACAGTTTTTTTCCTTGTATATGAAAGCATATTTATAAAATAATGAATTTCACCGTCAATCACTTGACATAATTCATTGATTAAATTATACAAAAACCCTAATTGTTTGAGTATCCTCTCTGATCTGAAAGAACTAAATAAAATTCTAACTCAAGAAATAAAGTCATTGTCAGTCTGTTCGAGAATTTAAAGATTTATCTTTTTTTCTTACCTTTAGGGAAATAATATCTCAAAGTTAATTAACAAATAAGACAAATTTCAAAACCTATCATTGCTATATAAATATGTGTGCACATTTAATAAAAACACATGACAGAGTCATGGATACGTTGGTATATTTTTTATCGTCGAAGTTTCGCTAAATAAAACTTGATATTTTAGAAAACTTTTTTTCACTTGGATATTTATTTATTGGTTTTTAGACCAGAAATAGGATGAAAATGATTTAAATATATAGGAATTAATTTAACTGAAAGATAGAAATGTAACGAAATAATGATTATTTTTATCTTATGTTTAAATCCTATTTCTGTATCTTAGGTAGTAAAAAACTACAATATGTCTTAAAATGCGATAAGTTAATTTAAAGTACAAGGTGGTCCAAAGTTATTGATCGCATTTCATCTTTAAAAAAAAGACCAAAATGAGATACGTACATGTTTATTGTTTCCTTGGAAAGACAATTTAAAACAGTTTTACACAACGAAATTTTAAACATTAAATAACTTCCACATAAGCCAGTAGATGGCGCGATAACATTTCGTAAGAAAAACTTACTAATTGCGCCAGTCTGCAAATGGCTACCATACAGGAAAAAGCAATGTGCGTTTTGTGGTTCCATGAAATCAAATCCATTGTAACTCATTTTGTTCTCTTTTTTTTAAATTTTGGACCACCTTCGCGTAGTACAAAATTATTGAGCACATTTCATGTTTGAAAAAAAAGAACAAAATGCTTTTAACATATGCACAAGTACTTTATGTTGCGTATATATGAAATAAAAAATAAACTGGAAGACCTAAAGTATATATAATTAAAATTTATGGGGGTTATTACAGCTCGGATATTTTATAAACATATTTTATATTTTCATATTTAATATTTCCTAAAGCATAATTTTACGTGATTTGAATTAATTTTCTTATGCATAGTGTACTTTAATCTATTTTATTAAATGACTGCGTTGTCAAATATCAGAAAAAAAGTGACGATAACAATCAGCTATTTATCATATGAAGAATCAATTACAGAAATTTAGGATTCAAATATTATTGCATTTATTTAATTTGTTTATTCAATTATGAGAAAAATCGATTGTTTGAGTAGACCCTGAGGTCTGAGCCAACCGAGTATTATTTTTTTTTCTAAAAAAGCAAATTCATTACGAGCAATTTCAGTATCTTTTTAGTCTTCAATCAATTTTCAAAATAAATAAATTATTTACCTTTATCAAAAAAAGTTATTCATTTATAAAATACAAAAAGAGGGAATTTATTTAGATGAGCTTTGCAGAAGAAAGCTTTTTATCGATTTTATTTAAAAAAAAGACATGTTGTATACTATGTAGTTATTGGTATTCAGAAAGGAAAAGAAACAATTTTGTTCAGCAGTAGTTTTGATGAATAGATTAAAAAATGAATTTCTTTTTATAGGCAAAGGTACGGAAAGCAGGAATTGAAATACTTTCATTCGAAGTTAATTACCTATTTTTTTCAAATTATTTAAGTTACTAATATTTTGTGTTTCCGACAACTTTTTCACTGTAGTTTAAATTGTAGATAATACTTTAGAGGTAAGCTTAAAGTAATTTATTTTTATTATGACATATATACAAATATATTCAAATATTTTAAACACATCATTTTAATTATAGCATGTTTGGAATAAATAACAAGGTTTAATAATAAAAATTTGTTATTATTAATATTAATGTCAGGTCATTTTTTAAAAGAGGTTTTATAAGAAATTAATATTTCAATAATTCAATAAGGAATTATGCATGCAATTATTCCATTTGAATACAATGTAAAACCAATTTATAAATATATACCTTTTTTTGTTCATTTTAATGATAAACTTTGCTAGTGTGTATGAAATTCAATGTGCAATAATAAAATTAAGGGGAACGAAAATGTATCTATGTTATATAGTAAATTTAATAATCTTAGATAGCAAACTAAATTTTTATTTATAAAAGTACACAAATTTTATTATCCAATTAAATTCCTTTTGAAAGATTTAAACTGCATTCAGAACAATTTATAAAATAGTAATAAAATAGGAAAAATCTCAAGAAATTTAATCTAATAAATATTAAACATTTAAATGCCTGAAAACCTCATAAGAAATTTAAAAAACACATAGAGGAAATAACACCCATATCATTGTATCATGAAGAGGGTGACCTAAATATGAAAGGGGAATAATTGTTTATTCACATGTTTCACAATCCATATACTTTTCTAAACAGTTAAAAATGTCATTTTTCGTGTAAACATTTTTCAAGGCAAGGAAAATTCTCGAAGCCCAAAATATTTTATAAAACAGTTCAAAATTTTGTGGAAGGAAATTAACCTTTCTTTCTATATAGACACTTCTTTCGTAGTATAGAATTCTCATTGTCTTATTGTAGTAAGTGTACGTCAAAGAGTGGGCTAATTAAGGGGATGGTGGACCTTTCAAAACGATTTTTGAAATTTTTACCACAGAGATATGAAATTTTGTATATATATTCATTAAAGTATAATAATATTAAACACCTTATAAAATTTTATAAATATTTTTAAAAAAATATTTTATAATTAAAAAATTTAAATTTAATTACCCTTCTTTAATATGCTCCTTGCGATTCAATTTTGAACTTTTCCCCTTAATTTTGCATTTATATTGCTTATAAATACTTTCTGAAGAAAGTTATGTATTTTTTTGTACTTTCGTTGAAGAGTTAATTTTTAGAAAATATTTTTATGCTTGTACTCTGAATTTTCGCGAAATTTTTGTACTTTTCTACACTAAAGTTAAACTTTTATAACCTAAATGACCTCGAATCCTAAAATGGATACACAACTTTATTTTGCGGTGTTACAGGAATCTTTATTATAAATTTCATAAAATTTCGTCAAAAATTATGAAGCGAGGAGCATTTTAAAGACTTGCAAATCTGGAAATTTTTTATTTTGAGAAAAAGTCATTTAAAAGATAATTTTTTTTATCTACCTTTAATACTTACTACTCTAAAGCCACCAATTTTTCATTTTTCTTTTCACTACACATTTTATATGCATTTCATTCCAATATTTACATGTTTTTAAAATATTAATACACCCCCCAAAAAAATTCCAATTTTTGCTCGATTTTTGGTAATTTGAAAGTCCACCATCCCCTTAAAAAGTTCAATCAAGACTTTTGAATGAATTTTAGTTATATGGAGACTCATGAAATTTCTTGGACTTGCCGCTGCGAGACTAGCATGGGCGCTTTTAGTTTTATATTTTCTTTTGCAAAACAACTCAACTGAAAGTAACATATGTAAGGAATGTTACCATTCGTTACCTGTCAACAGACTTTATTTCAACTTACATGCATTTAGACAAACCGACGGAACAAATTAATAAATTAAAATTATCTCGTGAATAAATTATTCACGTGTAAAATACAGCAATTAAATTGTACGAAATTTCGTGCTATGGTCGAGCCACTACACACACGCGGTTGCAAATAAGGCGAAACGTCGCAACGTCACTGGCTACCTAAGTTTTCGGTCTACTATAGATCACGTGATTATCGGGTGGCAGAAAACAGAAGCCATTCCTATGCGTTTGCATGTGTTTTTGGACGATACCTTCATTTTGAGTCAAATAATTTAAGTTTATTTATAAAATTCCTCATATTAGTTGTATGTAACAGGTATTTTAACACTTTTTTTTCAATATTTCGCAAGGTTTAAGAGAATATAATCATCCTTTCGTTGAATGGATGATTATATTCTCGAATGAATTATTATTACGTTGAGATATGTATAGATATCAGGATAAGTTACTTCAGGCCAGTGTCTTGTATCGTAACTCCAGTCTTCCTCTGTCCATAAATACGGGTCACATACTGAATAAACCTTTCCGGGCTGTACCTGAATGTTTAATTTAGTGATATACCTTTGTTTAGATACCGTACCTAAACACTTTGCGTAATCTGAGAGCATTTTATTCAACAAGCTGTAAGAATACTCATTGAACGCCATGTTAAATTATGCAATGTTTTGCCATTCCTCGCGAAACAAGAAGTAAAATCTGCAAGAGTTGAGATGTGACATGCTGCGAGACACTGCCCTATTGCAGAGGTCGCTAACGCTTACATCTGGTAGTGGCAACCATTGCCATTAAGAATGTACACATATCGTCGAATTTGGTGTCACATATTTAGGCATTTTATATATACAGAGATTGTCTGCTTTGATTCAAGTTCGTATTCAAGCGTTTAACGTTCCAAATAACTAGAATGTGACGCCATACAAGAACTCCAAAACTGTTGACTCACTGATGAATATATTTTACATTGTCTCATTGATGAATGTATTGTCTCTCATATTTGAAAAATATTTGCATGTTCGGTTGGAATCCCAAAAAGCGTCATTAAATACCTTCATGTTTCTGGCCAGATACAGACACGTTAAATCCGTAGACCGGAAAGTCCCTCTACGAGGTCAGAGAGGGTTGGGGAGAGTATGATCCCACAAGATGTTGTACCTGGGGTTCCTCGGTCAAAATTGAGGTGGCACCTCGAAAAGACGAACTCGGAACCTTGTGGGGCTATAGAAAATTGGAGCCGTACGGCTCATCCAAAAAAGCCTATATGGACTTGGCCTGGAACACTTCCTGCCTTCGTGAATTAGCAATAGCAAAAAACAACAATATATTTGCAAATATGTTTAATTTTTTAGTGTATTTCATGGTATCGTTTGGAGCGCTACGGTCAGTTTTTGCTACACGAGGATTAATTAGACCGGAACCAACTGCTTAAAGCCCATTCCGAATGGCTACAAAGGTCCATGCCAACGGTGGGATTCGAAACCTCAGACTTTGGTACCGAATGCCAGCGCCCTAGCCATTCGGCCATCGTCCAATTCATGGTATGAGTATGTATGGATCATGGTACGAGTAAGAGATATTTCTATGTATATCAAATTGTGGGTCTCGACCCACTGGCGGGTCATGGGAGGATTTTACGCGAGGGGGGGGGGGGGGGTCTAAAAAACTTGAATTACGGAAGTTCTTTACATGCTCACTGAGAACAGATTGCTCATCGAGATTATAAGAGGGTCACAGACAATAACAGTTTGAGAACATACACTTAATATATGCAATGATATGTAAACTAAATATCGCTCACTCCTTTCAACAACGTCGTATCTAATGGTGCATATCCATACATGCAGAGTTCTCTGCAAGGAGACCCCCCACTCCTGTCATCACATTAGTCACGGTAACCCTACACGCCGTGTCTCCCGCCCCCATTGACACCATTTGACCCCCCGGGACCCCGGGATCTTTGATGCTCTGTAGCTGGACCGAAATAGGAGGCGATCCACGCATATACAGAGTACGCAGTGAACATAAATCACTGGCTTCCCCAAGGCACAGCAAAGCAGAGTACATGAATGCAAACGCAGCATAAAAAAACAAGATTTTTCAGGAGAGTGATTTGAAAGTTTAAAAGTACATTGAAATGTATTGAAAATAAATTTTAATTATACTCTCTAGCGGCTAAATATTGAGAGGTGAGATATGACGTTTTTTAAGGGATATACTAATCTTTCTGGGCATTCTGAAAAGAAGCATAACTAAAATTTGCCGATTTTTGAGATATGACGTTGTTGAAAGGAGTGAGCGATATGCATTTATATCTATTCTAATATTTTACATGTTTAAATTTTTTATGTAATAAATATTAACTGAACGAAATTAAAGCTTTTATAGTTAAAAATTTCTCGTCAATTATGTGCCTTTTTATAGTTTAGTAGAGTATTCAAATATGAAGTACAATTTTTAGCCTCGATTCATAGTTTAATTTGAATTCGATTGATCGCTTTTAAATTTCCATCTTTAAACGACTTCCAAATAATCTGCATTCAGCTTTACAACGATAATCTACTGAGAAAGTAAGAATAAACTCAAAACAGACTTTTTTTGTCTCTGGAAATTTTTCTAGTGAGGCATAAGAATTTATACGTTATCAAACGTACCATTATATATATATATATATATATATATATATATATATATATATATATATATATATATATATATATATATATATATAACGAAAGATATCGTTGGAAGATCCACTTTAGTCGAGGCAGAAGTGAATTCAATGTCGATCACTTCTGGAATTCAAAAATTTCAGAGCTGTAAAAATTTAGCTTGTAACAAGACACATGTGAATAAAAGTATTAAAATGGAAGAAATATTTAAATTAGGGACACAGAAATTTATTAATCTGAAAAATCTGTACAATTAGTTTTCCCGAAGTTTGCAGAAATTTTGACAACATTCCGTTGAATAAAATTTTTCTCACGGTTCAACTATTGACACTGCTTTTAAAAAGGGAAACATATGACATTTAAGCTTTTTTTTGTATAAATGTAGATTTAGGATATATAATTTTCATTAATGAATCCTACTGAGATAAAACAAGTGACTTAAATTTTTATTTTCTGACATTTACTATTAAACTTTGCTTCCAACTTCAATTCTATTACAAGAAAACTATGCGAAAATATTTCCTAAGACAAAGTAAATTTAAAAAAAAATTGTTTTTCCACTTTTGCTTCACAATTTCCGTTCTCTTTTGAATTATTCTGACAAAATATTTGTGTAAGGTATAATTGCCATGTTAAAGTATTATAGAGGTTTATCATATAAAATTATTAGTAGATAATTAGATAGGTAAATATAAACATATGCATTGTTTATTAATGTTAAGTCTTGTTTAGAACCATTCAGTGGTATATGTTTTACTTTCAGTCGCTTACAAAGCTGAATTATATTTATAATATTAATATTGAAAATAGTATGGGGGAAATTAAACATGACAGTATTGCATAACAAATGCCAACGAGAAACGTGATGTTGGAAAAGAGGTGTTCTAAGATTAAAGGGCATCTTCCACAGACAAAATTTTGAAAAGTAAGAGTGCATCTATGGCAGTAATTTTAATTAAAATGTTAATTAAGGATCTGAATAGTGACAGTTTTCATTGAATATTCAATTAATACGTCTATTTTACTGTTCATTACATTTTTTCTGCAATTCGTTATTGCATTCATATTACTGATTGTATACGAGGTTCTCTTGATGCGTTCGTCCAAAATCCGAGAGATGGCAACATTTCACTGAAATTGTTGGCGCTCTATTATTTAGCATGCTTGAAAGGCACGTGTATCAGATTTTACGCATGTTCGACACTTCTTCCTTCATATATGAAAATTTTAGTCAGTCAAGTATGGTTACTGCTCATACAATGGAGAAAAACTATTTCGGGTGTTGATAAAACAAAGTTTTAAGAGACAAAAAGTGAGGTAATCTAAATCCAGGCTTGATAAATACTACTGCGATTCTGCACTTTCGCTTTGAGGGATTTACAAGTGGTTTGCTGATTTTCGTTGCAGCCGAATGAGCACAAGAGATTGGGGAAAGGTACAACCTCGTGGTTAGCGCGTCGAGAATCGGTAGTGTGATGCTCGGTTCGAGCCACGGCAATTGCTAATTAATGCTCTCATGTGTAGTTTTTGTTTTCCCTTCATCGAAAACCGCGACATTTAAAAACGTGTCATGAACGGGTGGTTAAAAATAAATATGCAGATTTTTCAACTTTGAAGGCAGGACTGGAATTACGAAGCTCTCGCGTCACATCCAATGGGGTTTTAAGCAGTAATTATTCTGCGAGTGAGTTGGGGCTTCCAGCCATAGTGTTAGTAGCTGTTTTCGGAGCAAGTTTGATATTTAGATGTGTTCGCGACGAATTGTCGAGCCATTAAACTTGTATCCCTTCTTTCTTCCTATACCTATCCCAAGCTTTACCATTCAGTTTAAGTAGTTTTTGCAAAATTTAAGTAGGTTAATTTTTGCCCGTTCATGACACGCTTATCTGTATTCTTTTTTGTTTAATGTTTAAGTTTTTGTAAATATTTTTCTTCCAAGCTATAGGATCAAATCGATCCCCCCTTTTTTACTATGTTTTTAAGTAAAATAAGAAAAATAAAGGCATTTTAGTTAGCCTCATCAAGTCTACTTTCTTGTGAAAGGTTTTTTTATTTCAGATAATTAGGTGGGGGACAAATTATGCTGTTTAATCCACCCAACATCATGTCTACACGTGTCTACTTGGGTATGGGCCCGTTAAACGTATAGGCAGTAAAGTCCCTTCGTGAGGTTTGTAGGGGGGGGATAGGATAAGAGGCCTCCACATTTCGTGCCTGAGGGCTCTCGCTCTATATTGTTGGTAGCAGCATATTCACAGTCAGTAATTTACTCCTTAAAAGCCTTAGTTGCTATGTCGTAGCTGTCTGATGTATTGGGAGTTTTGGAAGCACAATTCACGCTGAATGTTTTAGTCGCCCTGTTGCGGTTACTACATCAGATATTACTGAAAAAAAAAATCCATATAAGATTTTTTTTTAAAAGCGCGAGATTTATCAGGCCTCTGTCATCTATCTCATCAGAGCATAATATTTTTCAAGAATATTTAGATATGAGAAAACGATAATGTGGGTACCGCATTTTCTAACAATCAATCAAAAATGTGAATGAAACATCACTTCAAAGCACAATTTGGAGCTATTTCAAAGGAGTCCGGATGAATTTCTTCATCGTTTCGTAAGAGTTTATGAAGCATGGATACATCCCTACAATCCATAAATGAAAGAACGTTCAAAACAACGGGCTAAAGCTGGTGAAACTGCACCAAAGAATTCGAAAAAAGTTCAATTAGCAGGACAGGTTATGGCTTTTTTTTTGGGGGGGGGGGACGTTTATAGTATAATATCTTTTGAATGCTTGGAAAAGGGTAAAATAATCACCGGACGGTACAAAAGAGTCTTTAATGGATCATTTAAAGAGTGAAATTAAGAACAAATGGCCATATTTAGCGAAAAATAAGGTTCTTTTCGATCAGGACAATGTTCCAGCTCATTCATTTGCGATTGGAGCGGCTAACTGTTAGAATTACATAACGATATTTCACCCCACCCTCCGTATTCTTAAATTTTGCCTCTCGGTCGACTGCTTGTATCCAAGTATGAAAATAAAAATCTTGAATAACAGAAATTTGCATCCATACCAAGTGATTAATGAACGAATACTTTAAGGAGGAAATAAACAAAAATTCAAAATTGTTGGATCAAATGTACCGGCCTTAAGGGAGATTATGCAGAAAAATAAGTAAAACTTTTTATAAGAACGTCGTTTTGCTTATTTTTGCAAGGTCTTATCAAAACACCCTTAGAGATCATATAAATAAAAGCGCTTTATTTATCACGTGGAATTCTACAAAACATATTAAGGTTATGTCAAATCATTAAATAAATTACTTCATAATCCCTTTTAATATTTTTATCCTCAAACATAATATTCATATAAATATTACTTATCACGTGCTGATAAAAATTTTATAATTATTTCGACTTTACGCACCTTTAATTGATGCTCGTTTACAAAGGTAAAAATAATTTTTGCGGAGATGACTTTTAAAGGATTAGTATAAAATGGACCAAATTCCCTCTAAATTACTGTGCATATATAAAATTTGATTAAGAATTTATTGCATTGAAAATTAATATAATTACACATCCACTTACAGGCTTACGAAGTGGCTCGTAATTTGATCGGTTGTATACGTACATGCTATAGATACAATTTATAATTAAGTGTATCTTTCAACTTTATCTTTCTTCTAAATTATAATCTCACTGTAATCAAAAACTGTCCCATTCTTAAACTGAATCCATATAAGGAATCCATGATAACTGATTATCAATGTAAATATTAACGAAATTTGGCCTGAAAGAATGCATTTCGTGGCGAGGAGTTTATTTCAGTGAAAATCTTTGGGAATGTAACAACATATCCACATACTAAAAGCATGAATATTGTCGAGACCACTCTCCCGTGGTAAGGCCTAGAGGACTTAGGTTCTTCTCTTTCCGTTGTTTGGAATGGAGTACACGATTGATGAATAAAGATACCACGTTTTAGTCCCAAAATTATTTAATGGATATATACTTCTACTGGGACACACAGCAAATTACATGGTTTTATACACATATATACATCTATCAATATGAATAGTACGAAAAGCTCTTCCCGCATAAGCGACCCCCCCCCCCCTCAAAAAAAAAAAAAAAGAAAAACACGTGTGTCTCTGTTGAAAACAAGAGAACGCCTTCCATCTGTCTTTTCAGTTTTTCATTGCTCTACGCAAGTGTATAGAGAAAATAGATCACTTCTACCCAGACTTGGGTGTATATAATTTGAAGTTGCACTCTAAATGAATTTGATACAAACACGGTTTATACGTGAAACAATGTTTATTGAATTCGTTGCACATATAGAATTTGCTTTTACAGCAATAAGCATACGTACTACTTGTACGGAATATATATATTAACATTCAATAGAAATACACATTGCAATACTCACAAACCAGTAGAGAGTCAAAGCAGCAGTACTGCCACGTAAACTTTGGGCCCCCTAAGCACTAGCGCAGGATAGCACCTGGAGCTACTTACCCCGTAGCTCCCTCTCGCTTATCTATCAACCTTAACAACAACCTTTTTTATTAATGACGCTATATGGTATTTATACTAAGCCGAAATAGCATAATATCCCGAAATTAGCATATCTCAAGCAGCTTCTTTAATTCATTCACTCAAAAGTTCAATTCTTGTGAATCAAATCTTGTGTATACCTTACAAGTGGTTCCCGACCTTGGGTACGCGTACCAGTACCGGTACGCAGACAAGCAGCTACCGGTACGCAAATGATTTTGCAATTTAAATAAAAATCTATTAAAAATCTGTATTACGAAAAAAGGAAAGCAATGACTATGATAACTAATAATCCATACGTTTTAATATTTTAGTTTGGAATTTATCATCCATTGTTTGTGTTGTAATACTTTATTGGGATTTACCTAATCTCAAAAGATACCGTCTACAGCTGAATGTGTTATCTATGACCGCCCCATAAAAATTTGGCACTCGGCTGCGAATTATAACTCTATCTATAACTGTGTTTGCGAATTATAACTCTGTCTGAGTTCTACTAAAAATTGTGTTTTGGGTTTCAAACATCTTTAAATTAATTGCATGGTATTAATCAATAGATATTGTATTATTAATAAATATTAAGAAGCTGTTAAGGTAAGTGTATTAAACTCAGGAGATTTATTTAAAATGATTTCTTATATATCCAAATTTATTTTGTTCTCCACTGCAGTTTATTCCACATTTCAAAATTTTTGGTCTACCGGTACGTCACCAAATTGTTTACAACGTACAGGTACGGTACTATAAAAAGGTTGGGAACCCCTGATCTACGCCACGTGTAGGGGAGGAATCATTACCCTCTCCCGCTTGACCAACCCCCCCTAGCAGGAAGCTCTGCTCAGATGGTCGTGGGGGAATATTATAGGAAGGGGTATCATTCCTGACAGAGATAAAACAAACATAATGTTACTTAATAGGTTTGGAATACGTATTACGGACAACTTCGATGTAAAAGTGCGGGTATTTTGCTAATTTGTTAAAGTGACAGAATCTCGTTTTATTTTTATTATTTGAAACTGGCTTTAAGCATATCCCTGCCATGAAACTAATCAGGGGTATCGAGAATCTCTAAGTATTTTTCACCTCCTTAAAGAATGCGATCCTTGTGTAGGCATTATTACATTGATTGTTAATGAGGATTTAATTACACAATCACCATCATAAAACTTAATATATTTTAAAAGGGTCTATGTAGGTTGTATCCAGTGAGTAATTTAGGTTTAAATAAATGCGTTTTCGTTTTCTAATTATAAAATTGACATGATCAATTTTTAGCTCGATTCCTTTTCTTAGAAGTAGATATGCATCAAATTCATACTGTAAAAATCTTTCCCTCTTGTTTGACTGATTACTACAACAAGATTTATGTTCATTTCATTTGAAAGTTATTCGCGGAGATTTAAAACATTCAGTTGCCATGACAAAATTGAAAAGTATCCTTTTTTTTAAATAAAATGAAGCGCCTTGTTAATTATTAATTATTAATTATTTAAAAACCGGATTTTTAATTATTTGTGCCTTAACTCTCAATAATAACTCGATAATTCATACATGAGTTATATTTTTTTCTTTTGTACTAAAATCTATTTTTAATATATGAAAACAATTAATATTAAATGCTGGGCAATGTTAATTGGTTACTTTAATTCATTAATCTACACAAAAAGGTGATTCTTTAAGTAAACACTAAAGCAGGAAACAAGGAAATAAAAATTTCCTCCCATGACATAAATGCATTGTCAATCAGATTTCTAATATTTAAATATTTAATTAATTTTTCCAAACATGAAGAAAGGAATTAATGCTGCTAATATAATTAACAACCTAATTTTAAGGAGTGTTTTCAAAATAAGCGAAATATTTCTTTCAAAACGAAAGCAAAAAATTATTTGAGAAATGAAGCCGATTTAATTAAGAGGGTTTTGGAGCAAGAATTTTTCTCTGTCTATTGTTTAGTAAGACATTCCTCTGAACATTTTTTTTCCAAAGAGAGAAAACACATTATGTTGAGGAAGGTAGGTACTTAAGATATGGAGCTCTTCGGTCATTTTTTTCAAATTTTTTGGTAATTTAGAGCTCATAAAATCAACGCTGAGAACTAAAACCACAATTTTGTTTTTCTCACGGGGGAAGAACAGTTGGCTAGTATGTGGTTTTAGTAGCAGTTTTTAGCGTCAATTCTCTATAAATAAAAACAAGGTTTCTGTTCTGTTGATACGAAAAAAAAATTCAGGTAGTCTCTTCTAACGAAACTACCGCGGGTTATTAACGTAGACTTACTTATCGTTGCTTACCTTTTTTGTTTCGTATTGCGGGAGAGTTCTGTGAGACACTTAATATTTAAGGATAAGAGAATACATTGCGTTGTGTGGTCCTTCGAATGAAGGAGAAGATTTTGAAACCAATCACTCAAATTAAGCTCACCGATATACAACATATGAGGCGGTGAAAGGCAAAGTGGTGTAAGTCAGTAAGTCAAGTGGTGTAAGTCAAAAGAATTTAACTTCAAAAACTACAAAAAATTCCACCATAAATTGAACAAATTATAATTCATAACGATTATTACAATACTGCAAATAATAATTATTTACAATTACACTATAAATTGAACATGGAGATTACATATTTGCCCTCAAAGGAAAAAAGTTGAAAATGTGACTTACACCACTTTGCCTTTCAACGCCTCATATAATTATTAAAGTAAATATCATTTATTATTATCCAGGTTGTTCCAACGAGTTTGTATGGCCATGTGGTGCATCATGAATAGTGTGAAATGATTTTCACTGAAACATATTGTAATGGGCCCATATGCATATTTAATTAAAAACCAAATAAAAATAAAACTACATAAATATTTACTACATGCACAATAAATTTCATATCAACACTAAAGGCATTCAGATTCCACATGTATATTGACTAAGTCTCACTCATTTTAGATTAGACAATTTATCTTATTCATTCTTGAATGCATCAGCAGAACTTGCTCAATTAACTCATTGTCATTACTACATGCAAAAAAAAAAAACTTATATTTATATCAATACTAATTCAGAATATCAACATGTATTCATACACATAACACTGGCATTAGTTCGCTTTAATGATAACTAACTAGTGGAATCTGATTTACTCCCCTTTTGAGGCACAGAACAAGAAATAATGTAAATAAGAAATAGAAAAAGTTTTGCTTATGTCCTGCATGCTGCTGTTACCAGTGTAATCGTCATCGGGGCGCGGGAATTTGGAGTTCGTTGACCTGACAAGAGGGGTCTTTGTTCCGTTTCCTGAATCTTGTGGGGGGGGCGGGGAGAGGTCTGTATGAAACGAGTACTGGATCTTGAACTTGGAGAGCATCACAGTCTATTGCTGCGTTTGCATTCATGTGCTCTACTCTGCTCTGCTCGGGGTAAGCCAGTGATTTATGTTCACTGCGTACTCCGTATATGCGTGGATCTCCTCCTCTCGCGGTCCTGCTACAGAGCATTAAAGATCCCAGGGTCCCGGGGGTCAAATGGTGTCAAGCGGGTGCGGGGGACACTAGATTAAGAAATATGGGGGACCTTGGGGGCGGCAAAGGGTAATATCTGGAAGACACGTATTCATTCACATCGCTTTGGTCGGGTAGGGTTACCGTGACTAATGTTATGACAGGAGTAGGGGGTCTCCCTGCAGAGAACTCTGCATGAAAGCATATGCACCATTATGTAGAGAGAGAGATGAGTCGGGCACTGGAAGGGGATTTTGAAATCGATGTGGGGACTTGTACGGAACATCCTTCTAGCGTGTAGATTCGGGAAACCGGTGGGCGCTTTGCATAGAATCAGGAAATCGGCATGCTTCCTCTTGGTAGTTCGCAAACATCAGTGTACTGGAGGGGCGTATAGCATAGTCACAGGCAGCTCGCTAAGAGCAATCGCAGGTATCGTCATGAAGTATCTTTGCAGTCCATAGATTAGTGGGCAGCTAAACGATTCACACCAGTTCAATAGCTAGGCACAGCCATCATTCAAGAAATACGCTCTCTGGTACTCTCGGCCGGTCAGTGCCTCCGGTGACCTCAACCTATTGTTGCACCTCTAAGTTTTTCATCGGAATCATCTCGAAGTTTGCGCTGAAGTTTTCAGGGATGAAAATTGTCCAAAGATGGTCTCCAAAAATCTCGTCCAAAAATTGTCCATAAAAATGGTGTCAAATCTGACCGGAGCTCTCGTGTAGTGTATTTAAATATGGGCTTAGTACCAGACCACTTCCCCAGTGGGAGCTATATCTGCATCCGTCTTCACCCTCTTGTTCTAGAGCCGCTACTCGCTCGCGCCCCTTATCACGACGAATCCACTTAAATTGAGGGTTTGCTCGAAGGCATTTGCCGGGCGTTGAACCCTGCAAATTTCTCGGAACCCTACGTTTCCTGGTAGACGCCTAGGTTGGCGTCATGACGCGTGAAAGTAATCGAAAAAACGACGCCATTTTGTCTACAATGGAGAGGCTATACCTATTCAGTTAAACATCCCTTAATTTCCTCAAATCAAGAGAAAATCAGATCCCTTACATATCATCACTACATATCATCACACATCATGTGATAGAGAATCATGTGAATTGTGAGCGGGGCCACGTGGATTGTATCACGTGACCAGAGGTCCGAAATTACTATTCCGCTTGTGGTAGCGTCACCCCAGTATTCTTCCTTTGTACTAAATCTTGTGTGGGGATACGCGAATGTCGCGTAGAAATAATCTATTCGTGTAGAGAATTGTAAGCACATCTTGGTGCAAAGTATTTTACTGTCGTAACGTACCAACGACAATTTAATGCGTTGTACATATCTTATTTGCACTTGCACATAGGACTAGGATTAATTAATAAACTATTTTGAGTTCCTGAGAGTTTGTTTTCCTGCGAAAAAATGCCTATGTCGGATGCCGCATTTACACATTCTCGCTCGCGCCTCCCACAAGACATTCGCGAGACTTTCGTCACGTTCCTGCATCGACGCGTGTGACCGTTCTCACATTCCCGCATCTTGCTGTGAACAAGTCTTCACGTCGCAACTTCCCGGCGCCATTCTCTCCTTTGACTCGTGCCAGAAAACCGCTCCCGAAGCGAGCGCTACGGTTGGGGAGGAGAAACGGTGAGTACACCGTTTACACTTTCTCATGATGGCAAAGGTATATAACGTTCTGTTTATTTTTGTACTGGCTAGCAGATCCATAGCCAAATTCTACGATTTTCGGTCCTGATGAGTCAGTAGCTTTTATATCATTAATCAAATAATTTTGGAATGTATGGTCTGTGGTGTTATCATGTGTAAGATGATCGCTGATGACACAAAAACTTCTACTCTTGCATCTATCGTGATTACTTTCTTTATAATAATAAACAAAGGGATGGACTGGCCTACTTCTTTATCCAGTGAAACTTTATATTTCGTCTTGAATGGCAAATGCAAAATATTTGGAAAAATCACTCACCACAATGTTTTCTGAATCTAGCAGGTCTTCTTTATGTTTAAGGAATCTTGATTGTATTTTGGGTGCATAGTGGTATTTCTTTAAAGCATAGTTTTTCCACTAACATTCCTAAAATTCTTCTCCGAGATGGTTTAATAACTGAAACCATCCCGGCAATATCAATTGTAACCTATTGTCTGTAACTTACATTTTCTGCGATTTCCTCAGAGTCAAGTTGTTGTAATAGCATTTCTGGTAGGTTTTGTTCATCTGGGCAAATAGCGTATTGATTTCGCATAGCATACGTTCCAAACTGTTTAAATCCCACGCAAGCATTTGAAGATCTTTGTAATCGACATTTAACTTTAACCATATACCATTTAACGTTTTGGTGGCATAAACAGACACAGCCCTATGTCTCTTTTCAGAGTTTAGTTGTTTTTTTTTATCCTAGAAACTGGAGATAAACCTAAATTTGAATATATTGCATCTAAAACATCTAAAAATTACTGAAACCATGTATAATGTATTTATAGGTCTTAGGCATAAATAAAATAAATTAATTGCTAAGCTTTGCAAAAGGCTTTATTTTCTGTTACTATTATTTATTGATAATTAAAAAAAATTAAATGATACATTGAGATAAATATATACCAATGACTACAACAAAACAATACTTTGGCTGCATTGTTTTGACATATTATCAAATCTCAGTTCTTGTCATATCTCAGCTTTTAGTCAAATATCCATCTTCAAATTTTTTTGTGCATAACACTACTATAAATTTCTATCAGGGGCCAGAATTTCAGATTTTAAACTCCTGCCCCACCAGATATATCAAAGCCTTAAAAGTGAAATTTTTGGAATTTTTTAATATTTTTGGATTTTTTTTAACGAAGAGAAAGTAAGTCTGAGCTCTGAAACTTGATATGTGAGTACAAGTACTTTCTGCCTACTTGCAAAAAAATTGTGTCATGTTGACAGTTTTCCACCTTAGAAAAACTTCCTCTTGTAAACGGCCAGACTTCGGAAAAAAATCTGAAACTTTACGCTTAAATTACACGAATAAGGATTTATTTTTGTAAACTATTCTATCACAAAACATTTAGCCCATTTTTATCCTGAACAAATTGCTTTAAACTCCATTTGGATTGGAAGAACAAAATATGAGACATTTGCAATTTCGTAAACCTTTAAACGTGCGAAAATTGCTGCACGCGATAAAACAAATATGGCTGCCATGCACAAACAAAAAATAATACATCTAAAATAATAATCATTTTAAACTTCGATTATATTAGGATTGCTGTATAGAAGAATTCAGATTTTTTTTTAAATGGTCAAGCAACCAGTGCTGGACCACTTGAAATGGAATGACCTGTATGCTAGACGTGACACTCATACCCGCAGACGTTTCATGAAATGTAGGCACTAGTAAATTTATCATTTATATGTATAAGCAAAAAGTCAAAAAAAGCTTTTCAAAATATTCATAAACCATGTAAATTATAATAGGGTACACAAATTATACTGAAGTACTGAACACAAGAAAATCGATCATTATCCAGCTTGATTAGAAAATTTTTAGAATTGTTATTTTAAAATAACGTTCCTTAATTAGTAGAAATGTTAATGCCGAAGTTCAAATAAACCTTAGGATCGATTTTTATAACCTAAAATTTACCAATAACATGGTACTATTAAATATACTGCGAAATTTCTAAAATTTTAGATCTTTCACAGTATTATAAATACAGCCAAAATGAAGTGAAATTTTTTATCAACTAAATCAGGACTCTTTTTGCAGATATCAGGGCTGTGAAATCATTTTAAGTGTTGTTAATAATATTTAAAGGATTTATCCGTCAAAAAATGATCTATTATTTTACTATGAGTGTTATGCTTGAGTATTATAAACCTCCTTTGAAGGGAATGCTATCTTATATAGATATTGTATTGGATTCCAAGTACTTTTACATATGAAGCTGAGAAAGGCAAAGTTTTGCAAGTCACATTCCAACTTTTTTTTAGCTGAGGGAAAAAATGTAATTTCCATGTTGAATTATCTATTGCTAAAACTAAAGCATATTTGGTAGGAAAAAAAATGATAGTGGAATTTTTTGTAGTTGTTGCAATAAAACGCTTTATTTCTCAAAATGACCCTAACTTGACTTATACCACTTTGCCTTTCACCGCCTCATAGGTATTTAAATTAGCCATTGTTTCAAATGCAAAATATATTAACACAAACACATAACAACATCAAAAGAGAAATATTTTTACAAAATATTCTATAGTATAAATAGGGTAGCAATTTAAACGGTTTACAAATATTAGAAAGAATCCATGATACAACCTTTATAGCAAAAGTTGATATAAAATTCCTGTTCATTTTAGCGAAATTAAACACATTTCAGCAAATGTTATACAGATTTTATGCTAAATTTTTACTAAAAGAACGTACATTTTTCTAATAAAACATTATCTAGTGCAAACTTTCCCTTAAGCAATTTCTCATTTTAAACAAAGAATCGCAAGTGCCAGAATAAATAAATAAATTAGCTTTAACACTATAAATGCATTATTTCAAAACGTAAATGTTTATGATGCTCTACATATGTTACTAATTGGATAATTTGCTTTTACTCATAGTTACACTTTAACACAACGCAGTTCATGGGTATACACTTGAAAAGTTGCTTTTTCAAGATGGAAAATTTAGATTACATTAATTTTCAGTTTCCTACGAAACGTTTTCACATCCGTAAGAATAAAATGTTTATTTGATATTTAAAGAAATGATGAAAATTTCAAGTGGTGAGAAATAAAAATGCTTTTTGCCCGTAATAATTACCTTTGCTTTTTGGCATATCATGTTGAGGATTTTTTTATATATTTTAAGAAATCACTTATTGATAATTGTCCATAAAATAGCAGGTAGATTTTAATAATTGTTTTCTTGAGCTTTAGTCATCTGCTAATTTGTTATATCCATAGATACGTCTCACCATATCTAAGTTAATGATTTAGGGTAAAAATGAATTTGTGTGAAATACACAAAACGATCATTCTCGTATTCTGAAATTAAATCTAATGATTCTACTTCAAGGGTTTAAAAGAAACAGTATTTATGAAATTTATTTTCGTTGCACAATTAGTTGCTCCTTAAGTTAAAGATTATTAATTAAGGTAATATATTATTAATTTTTGCATACTTTAAGTATTTCATACACGTTTACATTCATTATCTAGATATAGATATTTAATGAATAGCACTTCCACATTTTTGTTTGAAATATTTTATTTTGTAACTCAAAATCAACTCATCTATTTTATGCTTTTTGGCTGTTATATGTTAAAGTTAAAATGTAAGGTAAAGTGGAATTTAGTGTGAATTACACAAAATTAGCATGCTCGTATTTTGAAAAGAAGTCTGATGATGCTATTTCAAGGGTTTAAAAGACATAGCATTTATGCAATTTATTTTCGTCATCCAATCAATTACCCCTTATGATAGAGTTGTTATTAATGATTTGTTTTATTATTTCTTCCACTTCAAGTATTTAATATACATTGACGTTCATTATCTACATACAGAAATTTAATGAGTATAACTTTTCCACAGTTTTGTTTCAGATATTTTATTCAGCAACTTAAAATTCAACGCTTTTGTTATATGTTTTGTGACTTTCGGTATGTTAACCTTTAGTTTTGATTTTAACATTTCAGTTTATGTTGCTGTCAATCATAATAAGGCTTTTGTGTACCAACCCTACTAGATTCATTCACCTCAAAGTTAACCAATGGAGAACATTTGTCTACTATTCACAACTACATAAATGCTGATAATCAAATGAAAAGGTATTTTTACACAGCCTGAACTTTTCTGCATCCTGTTACATGATATATTTTATAAATCCTGTATTCTATAAATTTCGTCTACCATAGGAATTTATGAGCATTTAAAAGACACTATACCAGATTTTTTACCCGAATAATTTAAATTTTAAAATATTGTTTCCTTTTTTTTAAATAAAAATGAAAAATGTCCCAAGGTGTAAAATTTCTTTCTCTTTTATGGAGTACAATTTACAAAAAAATCTTTCATTCCAAGCCGGCAACCCTTGGATATATTGTCACGTAGACGGATCGAGTGATTAACACAGAGAGCACAATTTAGATAAACGAGACTTTTATTCACAGCAAGCGAGTTAACATGCACCCAGCTGGAATCTAACTCACCTCCCACCAGCTTGAGGGAAGCCTTTTTATACACTAAAGAACTTTCTAGAATTATTTAAATTAAGATGATTAACATATTTGGTACTTTCTCGAAGCTTCGAGAAAGCGAACATAAATTAACTTAAAAAGAAATATAATTATTAACTTAAAAGAAATAAAGAACATAAATTAACTTAAATATGACAATATTTTCTCCTTAGGTTCACATTGAGGTGAGTAAATTCAATAGAGTTAATACATAGCAGGCTCAACTACTTCCCATCAATCATATTATCCACAGTTTCTATCACTTTATGTCGCAGTCCACTAGCGAAATATATATATTTTTTAACTGGAATGAGTTAACCCTTTGAGGGGCACCGTTTGCACAGTGCAAACGCCAAAACTAGTCTTTTTTTTTCACTTGAATTCAATGTATTCCGGTTAAATGAGCAGAAAAATGGTTAGTACTGCCATCTGTTATCAGTTTAAAGAAGTAAAAACATTTTCCAACCTTTAATTAAAACAAATTTCAAGATTCTTTATATTAAAAAAAATCGGAAAAAAAATCTGCACCGTGAAAACGGTGGAGGTTTTTGCCCCAGAAAGGGTTAAGGAAACGGCAAGAGTCAACTATGTCACTACACAGATTTACACGTAGTCTAATACAGCACTGCAGTGTCGTAGTCGCTGCTATAGCCAGAAGCTTGTAGGCGCTATTTAGGAGGATAGGACCTAATGGAAATTAAAAAACTGCGAAAATTTGCTTTTCATTATTGCTACTATAAAAAACGCTATGTTTTTATACAACACTATGTTTTTATCAACACAGGAGTTAAATGTCAATAGGTTAGTTCTTAATGAATTGCTATCAAGTAACATCTTCTTTATTCAATTATCTTCTTTAATATCATTTTTACATTACTCACCAGTTACGTTAGTACCGATTCTTCTTTTTCAATGCAAAAGTATGTTAATAAACTGCTTAATCAGTTCTTTACCTAACACACTTTACAACATTTTTTCCTAATTTTTATACAAAATGACGTTATAAAAAACGTTAGATAAAGAAGACATTATTAATAAATCCGACAAACTTAAACCAAGAAAAAATTTCAAAATATAGAATTTTAAAAAAATATATTCGAGTAATTTTCTAAACAGTGTATTTTTCTATTAAAGTTCTCTAATACCCAGTTTTTGTTTTCCTTGAAACATTTCAAATTAATTATTCCCCGGTTTAAAGCAAAATGCAGTTTTAATATTTTTTTTCATATAACTAATTTTAAAAAATAAAATAAGTTCTTTCGTTGTGTTTAGGTAATAGAAATACAGTTAATTTACAGGATTATGGAACAAGTGGTAAAAAATTCAGTAGCTACAACGAAATCGCATTTTTTATGGATTAACCCTTCAGCGGGCGCGCCAATTTTTGGAACACCAGCAGGCGCGCGTGGCACAAAGTGCAACGTCTCTTTCAACCTCGATTATTCCGTTTGAAATGAACTTTTTTTTTCAAATCGAAAATAATAATTCTGCGTTTTATGACAAGATATAAAAAGTTTATAATATTGAGATATATTTATAATTAACTTTTTCCTTACGGGGTGGGATAGCATGTATCCCAAGAATACGGGCTCAAGAATGAATGTATATATATATATATATATATATATATATATATATATATATATATATATATATATATATATATATACATATTTATATATATATATATATATATATATATATATATATATATATATACATATTTATATATATATATATATGTATATATATACATATATATATATATATATATGTATATATATATATGTATATATATACATATATATATATATATATATGTATATATATATATATATATATATATATATATATATATATATATATATATATATATATATATATATATATATATATATACACGTGTATATACATATTTATGAAATTTCCCCGTAATGGACCCCGTAAGCTAAAGGTTAAAGGCCAAAGAATACATATACAATCGCCTTATTTCAAAACTGTCCGGTTTATTGGATCTAAGGACAACTTACGAATGGATTCCTATTATGTCCAAAAACCTAAAAACCAATGAGATTGTCCATCTTCGTAGTATGCGGGATACCGTGTAATAGCTGCACAGTTGATCGAGTGCATCAACTCCTGCTTTTGTCGTATTGTAATCTAGTATAATCGTTGGTTTACAACGGTTAAATCACGACTACCAATGAATGGAAAGGAATACAAGGGTCAGAAAATCAGACATGCATTAGAAAGGGTATAGCTATAAATAGAAACTGCTTAGAATATTCGAACCTTACACGTAAAAGCAAACCCTTCAAAATTTCGAAAATGTTGCACTCTGTACACGAGCGCTCCCCCTGAAGGGTTAATAAAAAGAACACAGCATGCCAGATTCTATAATAACAGTAATTTACAAAGTAGGGTAATTGGGACCTTAAAAATTTATATGTGCTTAAAGGTGTAAAACTGTATAATCTGGTCCTGAATGGAGTTGATAAAAACTTAGATGTAGATAGTGCTTAAGAACTCTAAAGCCTATTATTTGTCATTGCTTTGGTCTATTCATACCGAGGGATGTTGCATATGCAGAATGCTCTTAGACATAAATATCAACCATTTGTTCGTTCATTAATATTATTTCAGACGAGTCATGCAGCTTGAAAACAAAAATTGTTTTCCAAAATCAATAAAATCGTCAACTTCTGAATCCTCACACTACCCTATTAGACCAGTTAATGGGAGAGGCTCAATTAACTGCAATGATCTCGGGTGTTTTTTAGTGTTCACTCCAATAAGTAAAATGTCTTTTTCGTAGCCTAAAATCTTTCCAGAATTGAACATTTTACTTTCGTCATTCAAAATCTCGTATTGTAGCTGATTTAGAAACTGGATTTAAAGGGAAAGTTCCGAATATAATTTTGCACAGAAAGAAAATTTACCTTTTAATGTGATTAAAAATGTTATAGATGAAACACTCATAAAATCTATAGACAATATATATAGAAAGCTTAGCTATGCACAAAAGGGAAAAATAACGTTAACCCATTTAGGACCGCTCCATGTTTCCATTATTGGAAATGCACCAAACAGTTTTTTAACATTTTTTAGAGCATTAATTACACAAATAAGTTGTTTCCAGAAAATTAAATTTATTTTTACGAGAGTTACAAAATGTAGCGTTTTCGCAACATCAGTCCAAAGCGGTATAAAAATTTTAAAAATATAAAAATTTAAAATAATAAAATTTTTTCAAAAAAAATTTAAAATCTTTGAAACATTTCGCATGAAGATGTACAATACACTTATTACATACAATAATTGCTTGACTTTTGCAGTATTTACATCTTTTTTGTTTATTTTCACTATTTTTTGTAATAATATGGCCCATACGGTCTTTCCGAGTTTTGTTGAGAATTAGATTTTGAATTGAAGATAGTCTTCCAATATTTGAAGTTTCAGGTAAAACAGAATTCATCTGCATTTCCTCAAGCCTTTTTATGAAAGATATGGCTCTCTCAAAGATATAGATCTCTGAAAATCTAATAAACTTATTTTAGAATTCATTACATCCATGTAGAGTCTCTATTTTTCCCATACAATATGCTCCTTTTCCTTACTATCTTGCTTACTTTTACATTTATTACAAAAAAATGTCGATTTCACCTACAATGTCTTTAGGGGATTCGACATTTTCACATAAAATATTATCATCAATAGCTTCTTCATCCGTCAAATCATCCGGATCTGGAGGGACAATGACGAATTATGGTTCATCATTAGCTTCTTGTTGAGGACGATTTTGAAATATCGTCATCATCTAGCCCATGAAAATACTCCAATGTCTCTTCCAATGTCAAAAATCACTTTTTTCTAGAGACAAACTTATCCGAAATGCAAACAATACCAATTTACTGAATAAAAAACTAGGCAGCACTAATAAAGCACATTGGAAATAAGTAATACACATTGGACTGATGTTGCGTTTTCGCAACATTTTTAAAAATATGAATTAAAAAACATTAAAACAAAAATTATGATTTACCTGTTGAAGCCATTTTTTTCTTTAGTCTCTAGTAAACTCGGAACAAGCATCAAATCGGATATTTAACATGTGCTGCTATCCAAGGTTATTATTTGAAATTAGTCATTTTTTTCCGTTTCAAAACACCAGAAAAAAACAATTTTTTGCAAGTGCTAAAAGCGGGCAAATGTGGAAACAAAAAAATTATTGTGATCAATTAAAGTATAGAGAATAAAATAAAAATGTTACTTCAGAAGTACAAAACTTAGAAAATGCCTTTAAAAAATACAGAAATTAATGTTGCGTTTTCGCAACGCCAGTCTTAAATGGGTTAATAGATCTATTGATTCGGTATATACAAACGCACAGATTCAAACACACACACGCACATATATACATACATACATACATATATATATATATATATATATATATATATATATATATATATATATATATATATATATATATATATATATATATATATATATATATATATATATATATATTATCTTAAATATTATGCCTCCATTCAAGCAGTTAAATTCCCTTTCCTGAATCCAATCCCCAGTAGTATCAATTTATCGCTTTAAAACCCTTAGCCACAGAAATTCCTATGAATCGCATGCCTTTGCATTTCTACAAGTGTATATGTTCGGATTCAGGAGTGGGTTAGCATCGTGATCACCTAAATCTGCTGACCCTACAAATTATAGCCACATGTTTTTTCGCCCTCTCGAGCTTAATGTTGAAAGGTTATGTTATTCCGAGCCGTTCTTCTGAAATGGACGGATGTACTCTTGTCGCTCTAATAAACGATTCGGCCAGACTGCTTCCAAATTTAATTGTACTCCTTACAAGCTGAGTCTAGGTCCAGCCATGTAAATATAAGCTAGTTTTTCCCTTCAGGTTATAATTTAAGGACGTGATGTAATAGGTATATTACACACACACACACACACATATATATATATATATATATATATATATATATATATATATATATATATATAATATATATATATATATATATATATATATATATATATATATATATATATATATATATATATATATATATATATATATATATATATATATATATATAGACATATTTTAAACTAAATTTCAAAATTTTCAAGTTCTAAAAGGTACCTTTAGTTTACCATTTTTTATTAAGATTTTGCTGTTTCATATTTGCTAGCTTCTAATTCTCTGACTCTTTGGTTGCATATCCAATTACACATGCATTTGATTTCAGTTTTAAACAATAGAAAATATATTATTAATATAAATTAATCCTCAAATTTAATCTCAGTAATGGGCAAAATGTATAATTATTTTTATACTATTATTAACATCTGTTAAAATTTTTCAATTCAGTTACACTTAATATTATTATTCTGATTCATTTTTCGGAGCAAAATTGCAAGACATTTGTACTTTAATTCATATTTTAAGACATTTAAAGTAAAACTTTTTTCAAATATTATACTTTCAATTTATTTCCTCTCACATAAACTATTCTATGAGAGAATTTAACTACTGCTGAAAATAAATAAAATTATCAAACAAATAAGTCTGTTGTGAAACACATTCATCTCAGAATTCAATGCTTTTTATTTATTAAATGCGAAGCACTCCAGTCGTGATGAATTCAGATTCAACACACATTCTTAGCTCTCTATTTTGCGTTAAAAATTTCCTTTAAAATATATTTACACTGTGCATTAGATGCAACAATGCATATACAAGAGATAGAATGGTTTAAAAATTTTCAATAACCTTAAAAGTATCCATTATAATTCAACTCGGGAAAATATTGCATCGTTTATCCATAAGGATGAAAAAGTGTTTGTTATTCCATGCAAAACTCATCCAAAAATGTGCATTCTTTAGAAATGCAGATTGATTTATACCTCGAACCGAGCTAAACACTCTTAAAATTACTGACGTAAAATTCTTCAGTAAAAGTAAATTTGAAAGGCGTAACTTAAGTACCGATTCAGCTTTATATAATGTCCTTGAGAAGTCAAGTTTATGGAAGAGGGCTGAAGAGAAATGCGTGAAAAAGATTTGCTCTGACGTAATCTAATTTTATGATGGAATAATTTGGAGTCATCTGCTTTCACTAGAAGTGGACTGAAAGAGCGTTTCTGGCAAAGATCTTTTTACTTTAAGTTACGTAGCTGAATCACATCAACGGTCTTTAAAATTTTAATGGATGACTAATGAATTATGCATGTGAGGTATGTATTTTGCTTTTGCAAGTGAAAAAGGAAAAAAGAAGGTTTTCAGCATTTGCAATGAAATGTTATAATTCCAGGGGAAAATTTTTTCACGCCTAAATGCCTTAAAGTTATGAATTATTTAAAGCTTCGTAAGTTGCTGACGAAATTCGTGAAACTTAAAGTGAAATAGAGGAATAATTAAGCGAGATCGGACTATAAGCTGATTAGATAACTTAGTTATGGGCCTGAATATGCTTTTAAGGATACAGTTTTGGTTAAATTATATTAAGTTACTTTGGAAGCTTCACATTAAGTTTATCAAATAATACTTAGAGAAAACATTTCCAGAAATTTTCAGAAGCAGATCGAGGGACTTCAGATTGGATTTTCGAAGAAGAAATTGAATTAAAATTATTAACTTTTGATAAAAGTACTTGATGAGAAAATTTGATGAACTTTTAAGTAGTATAACAACTATTTTTGTGCATAATAATTTCTTGAATTATAGTAGATTACTTAAATAGATATTCGATGTTCTACCTTCAGATTTATTGAATTAAATTTGTCATTAAGTGTTATTTTTAATGAGTAGTATTTAAATAACAGAGGTGAATTTTAACTTTTCAATCTTAACATTTGATCTCATGCTTCAAAAGCATTCCCTACGGACCAACTAGCATAAACATCTGTAATAAATGCACACGGGTTTATGACAGTAATCTTATTGCTATTTGCATTTGAATTTACAATTTGGCTTTAGGCCCCCATCTGTTTCCTAGGAAACGATAAAAGAATAGTCTGAAATTATGATATTTCCAGCGACAGTTTCAGAAGTTGGAAGGTTAAATTCATGTTTTTTATTTGTTTATAAGCTACTATTCCTTTATTAAAAGACAGGTACTAAATGAGAAAACAATTATAGGCAAATGAGGTAAAAAATTACTATAAAACAGAATCTTTATTTTATTCATTTCTTTTTAATATGCAGTAAAGTACAACTCGTGATTTAAAAATTGTCATGATATCAATTTTTGTAAATAGATTTAAAATACAAGTGGTTATAAAATGAAATAAAGTTTCCAAATAACTGCCCATCAACCTAAACCGAGGTACCTTTCGTTTAGAATCACAAAAATTCATCAATAGATTTCATATTGGTCATAATGAGCAGATATCTTTCGTCCAGATGAAAGGAAACTGAATGTACAGTAACTAGTGATGCGGCATCGATAACAAAACATCGATGTTTTGAAACATCGATATTCAATATTAAAACATCGATGCTAATAAAACATCGCCCAAAAATCATCGATGTTTTTAAACATCGATGTTTTAGAACATCCATTTTTTTTAACTGTTTTAGTAATCTCTAACATTAATGTTACTTCCGTTAGTCGTGGGGGGAGAGGGTGATTTAATTTTACTCTCTGATTGGGCAGACACAAATGACAAAAACTTGGTTGCTTTGGACTACATTGATGACTCAAAATTCTCGTTGTAAATACCTACATGTTTTGCCTTCAAATGTCCAGATAAATTCGTGGTATTGCCAGAAGTTTTGAGGGACTTAAGGCAAATATTGTATTTTGCCAATTTGTCAGAGGTTTTGTAAAAATATTTCCAAACAGTACTTTTGGAAGGCATCTTACTAATAATATTAACGTCAACTTATATAAAACTAGAACAAAACAAAAACTTAAATGGATGCACTCGTGTATATACTATTTGTAAAATAAAACGCCATGGAAAGTTCTGGAGTGTCAGGAACATTCCAAGCGCTCTGATTGGTTCATTGGTTGTTGATTGCCATTTGTCTGTTTGCTAAGGAATCATTCCCCCTTTTGTATTCGTCCTTTTCAGAATTCAGACTTACATTTACTGAGTTTGAAAATTATGCTACGTGGTAAATTTTTTTTATTAAGGTACTTTTTCATTAAAAAAAAACATCGAGACAACGTAAAACATCGAGTACAAAACATCGATGTTAAAAAAACATCGGCTTCAATAAATCGATGTTTAAAACATTGATGTTTTTATCAAAACATCGATGTTTTGAAAACATCGACATCGATGTCGCATCCCTAACAGTAACCACCGCTTATAGTGATCAGTGGTTATAAGAATCAACCGTTTATAAGAATCAATATCGCAAAAACAAAAACAATTGTATTATTTCCATGTTAAAATTTTCGCTTTTAAGAATCAATCCACCGGTTTTAAGAATCAGCTTACACTCTTCGCTTTTCTTTCATTTTTTCAAAAAAGCCACTTAAACCCTCAAAAGGCACGAAGTTCTTTCTTTATTTTTTTAAAGAAAGAGTGATAACATGGGATGGAATACAGTAGTAAAATACATCCCTTTCTTTGTTAGACATAACATAATGGTTTCCCCTTAAACACCTCAGCTAAACACTGCCCTTTTAGCTTGACCCAGGGGCTTCTAACCCGTCCGAGTCCAATTTCCCTTTTCTACACTGACAACCAAAGATAGGGACTCTTTTCTTCCTACCCTCCACATCCAGGTTGCTGCTTCCTGGACCTTGAAACACACAAATCTTCGGCGAAGTGTCCACTATCATTTAGGCAAACGTGACATTGGTAAATTCAGCACGTTATCAAACGTTATCAAACCCTGAAACGTAAGCTCGAAGGTGAATCTTCGTCTGAGACTATTGCTATTGAAAGAGGTATAAACAGCCTCCTGAAAACTTCATTAAGTCAAACTACCATAGAAAACTTTTTCTTGCACCCTTCCTATAGTTGAAATGTTAAACTGTTAAACAGGAACGTTGTAACAAATATTGGATTTTTTTCTTCTCTTATTATAATGACGTGTATCTACTTATAGGTCTAGAAATTAAGTTTTATTTTTAAAATTATAAAGAATAATTTTAATAAAAGACAATTAACGTAAATTAAAGAGTATTTTATGGTAAATTATCTAATATATGTATATATAGGTATGTGTGTGCCTGTCCAAAAACCTAAATTTCGGCTATAAGAATCAACCGCTTCTAAGAATCAAAAACAGTAATAACAAACGTGATTCTTATAAGCGGAAATCACTGTACATTCTGTCAAATAAATACCGACAATTATTCAATAATACATAAAATATCGGTCTAATCATCGAAATTTATTTTAGGGCCTTCAAAATAGGCCCTGTTTAATGAAAAACTCTTATGCCAACGAATAATTTTATACCAATCGCAATTTGTTTTATAACTTCATTGGACTCAAAATGTCTTCCACGGAGTGGTAATTTGAGTTTGGGAAACTGGAAATCGTCAGCCGGGGCCATATGTGGTGAGTGCAGTGCTTGGTCGGTGACATTTGTTGAGTTTTCGGTCAAAAAATAGCATACAAGGATTCATGTGTGGACCGCCGCATTATCGTGGTGGGGAATCCAAGAATTGTTCTTCCAAACTTTGGCTTTTTCTGTCGAATATCTCTCTCAAACGCCTCATAACGGACAGAAAATATTGTTTTTTGACTGACTAATATAGGGACCTTCAGAGAGAATTCCGAGAGAATTCCTGCTCCTTCCTGCTTCAGAGAGAATTCCTGCTCCTTCAGAGAGAATTCCGAGAGAAAACATGACAGCAATCAAAGAAAACAGTCAACATGGCTTTTTTTCGAGCGGCTGTGACGTGTTTTTATTTTTATTTTATTTTTCTATTGTTGTTGTTGTTTCAGCATGTTGTCGAAGCGCCATTCCAAAGATTGTTAGCTGGTCTGCATGTCAACCTCATAAACCCACATCTCGTCACCCCTTTCGATACATTTCAAGAATGTTCGGTCCGAATTAGCTTGTTTAAGGGGACGAGGGACCTTCAAACTCGAATTTTTAAATTTCAAAATTTTAACTCTATATATAAAAGGAGATTAATTAGCATTCTTTTTTTCTATATTGAAGATCCTCCGAATTCAAAACAAGGATTTTTTGGTAGAATTACGCCAGTTTTTCAAAATATTTTCAAAAATTCTAACATTTTTCAAAATGGTCCCCGCGCATTCTATATCCTTTAAAATCCTTAAATTTATTAATATAAGTTTTCCATTTGTATATAAATATAATTGTGCAATGAATTTTTATTGTATAAATCTGAAATCTTAAATATATATATTTTTTTTATTTTTCCTGTTAATTTTTTATATTTTTGCTATTTTTCATGGTCTATAAATTTGAAAAATATTTTTGGTTTCAAAGACCTATGCACAGTTTTATGGCAAACACAATCCTAACTAACAATCCTAACTAACAATCAAACCTAACAAACCTAACTAACAATCCTGAGAAATTTAGAAGAAATCAGAAGAAAATGAACGCGCATGGAGTATTTTGAAAAATTCTAGCATTTTTGAAGAAATTTTTGAAAAACAAGTCTTATTCTTCCACAAAATACTTATTTGAGAATTCTAAGTGACTTCAGTGTCGCAAGAAAAATATTAATTATAATCATGTGGTTTATTGAGTAAAATTTTAAAAATTTTTAAAAACGAAGTTTAAGGTCCCTTAACCCCTTAAGCAGGTGTTCAGCAACCTGTTTGCGGTGATCTTTTTGAAGAAAATTTAGCTCCTTCAGAACAAGCCATATCTCCACGCGTTTCATGGAGAGGACTTTAATTAAAATAGGGCTGACGGATTTCTGAGACATGTCCAAATCTAGATCCATCTCTCTTAAGCCTAAAAGACGATTTTCCAACACAATTTCCTTCATTTTGTCGATGTTTTCGTCAGTCGAAGACAATGAAGGTCGACCTGAACGAGGTAAGTCTTCAACCAATTCTCGGCTTCTTTGAATGCTTTTTTACCACTCGCATGCTAAAGTTTAAGATAAAGCTAACTCACCTTGAGCCTTCTCCTACATTCTCAATGTTTTAGCACAAGAAATTTCGTTGGCAGCACAAAAGTATAGGTAAACTATTTGTTTGATAATTTTATCCATTTTAAAAATAGCAGAGCATACTTGAGTACCACTAACAAAATAACGACAGACAAAAAAAAAATATTGATATAACGACACCAAAACTGAAGTTGACAATTTGGTACACTGACCTCATTTCACGGCAAGTTTGCTTTTCAATTCCTTTTACGCAACTTTTTTAAATGAATAATTCTCGGCATTTATTTGACAGAATGTAGTACTAAAGAACAGTACATAATGAAAATTGTAATCTCATGTTAAGCACATACTTACTCACCTGTAGCAAATAATTCATAAGAGACTCTTATGAAGTAAATTTTTAAGATATGTGAAAAGCGATTTCTAAAAATATATTGTTTATTAATATTTTTCTCTCTTTTAAACCTATGTTAAATTGACAGATTTCAATTTCTAGAAAACAATCTTTGTTCGATCTTTTTATTGAAATATTTCACTTTTCTGGGAGATGTAGACTTCTATGGAAGGCAAGGCGATTAACTTTAACTAACTTTAAGTAAGACATTTAAGAAGCTCTTGTTGACGGTAGTCTCGTGAAGATTTTTCAAATGTGATTTAAAAAATATTTTAATTTATTTGTGATATTTTCTTTCTGCCCAACACATGTTAAAGTAATATGCATTATAAATACCAGAAAGAGACGAATCTTGCTGTCTTTTTCATTAGATATTTCGGTTATAATTGGCACTCCTTTATCAAGCATAATTTTTCATTTTAGCTAAAAGTTTCCGTGAAGCTCCTTAACTTAATAAGGAAACTGAAGTAACTTAGTAAGGTTTCAAAAGTGTTCGTTTTAAAAGTATTTTTAATTGTTAATAATTTTTCCTTGTTAAGTCACTCTTTAGGAATCGAAAACACCATTATCGTTCATTCTTCCTTATACAGCGTGCTTCTCTTTTGTTGGCCCTTTTTTTTGTTTCATGCACTAAAGACATAACTACGAACTTCAATTCAGTCTTCCATAGATGGCTTTTGTCTTGAAACCGCTCATCATGACATCTTAAAAAATCAGTTTTAAATTTATATTTATCGATAGGTTTCCCTATTTGTGGAAGGTACTCACTATAGCAAATATATATACAGTGGAATGTCGATCTATCGTTTTTCAAGGGACCGAATGAACTGAACGATAAATGCGGGAACATAACAAAGCAATATGATCGTTGGGACAGGATGAAATAACCGACACATACCGGAAAACGATGATCCGGAGAACGATCGATTGAGATTCCACTGTATGTATATATATATATATATCACTGTAGCTCTAGAACGCAAATCTCGTTTACTTAGTCTCAGTAAACCAATTTTAACTACACTTTTCGAAAAACTTTAACTTATAATTTTGGTTAAAGTTACCATTTAGCCTAAGGTCATAGACCTCATCTCGGTGGTTTTAAATTTCACTCCAAGATTAAGGGGCTGCGGGACACATTTTGAAAATTGTTTTATTTATTGAGTTAAAATTTTGAATTTTTTTGTGATGGTGAACCATATAATCTCAATCACATTCTAAAGCTTCTCAAAAAGTTTTTAAAAAATTTTTAAATTTAAAATATTTAATAAAAGTCGGGTAATTTAAAATCGTTATAACTCGAAATATTATTTGTCGAATTTCATATTTTTCTTTCATTCAACTAAACAGAAATATGTAAGTTTTAATTTTGATTCACCATTTTTTTTAAATATGAATTTTTTTTAAAATTAAAAATATTTAGATTACAAATTACGAAAAAAATTATGTAACTTATTTTTAAAAAATCATATTTTCAAAAGTAAATATTTTTTTTCAAATCTGCTGAATCAAAATTAAAGTAAAATAGTTGAAAAAGACATGTTCCAAGTTTCAACCATTTATCTTTAACGGTTCTTGACTTATAACAATTTAAAGACGAGAAATGGGGAAAAAATCCATTATGCAGATAAACGCACGTACAGGTTTAAACAACGATTGGCTAATTTTAGAATGCTGCAAAAAAAAGTAATAATTTCTTCTGTTCAAATTAAGATAGAAACATGATTTAAACGTTATTTTAAGCACAAAAGAACACAAAAATTTTTAATGCAAAAATATTTTTTTTCGAAAATTTGAACATCTTTGTGTCCTGGACCCCCTTAAGGCGAATTCATCCATCTATGAGGACAGAGAGGGTGGGAGAGGGTACGGTCCCCCTAGATGTCGACTCCTGGGGGTGTTTGGTTAAAATTGAGGTGGCAACTAGCTAAGATGGACTCCGACCCTTGTGGTTCTATGTATGAACGGGATCCGCACACTTCAGCCGGAAGCGGATATGGACCTGGTTTGGAACGTTCAGCCAGGGGGCATTAGAAACGACAACACCAATAACTCGAATTCATGTCACCCGACGCTCACATATTCTACTCGAGGTATTCTCTGTTCAGAATCGCCCACAAGAAATCACCGTCTGAAGAACAAAAAAAAAAAAAATATTCGTTTGACTTTTCGAAATATTAATTGGACTGATGCGATAAAAATCCAATTCAGTTAGTTATTTTTCGGCTGATATTATTAATGTTCTTCATGAGCAGTGTTATCTAAACATGAAATATCATTTATTTTATCTTCTGTTTACCATCTTATCTTCTCGTGAACACCAGACAGAGGTATTATAGTTTCATCCCCAGACGCATCAAAAAAACAACACCATATTTATTATATAAATCTATCCTATATATATAGTTAGTAGGTGGTTTAAATAAACACTTTAAGGATTGCAAATAAGAACTGTCAAATGTGAATTTAATACTTAAAAGATTTATACTAAACCTCCGTTTATAAATTGTATAGTTAATATAATTAATTTGTATAGTTAATATAACTAACTTAACTAACAAGGGAATTTCAACCTCGTTTTTTAACCCTCGTAACGACCCGAGTTTGAATATTCATGGTGCAGCCAATGCCTGTCGCTTATTATACCACGTGACCTATTTTTCTCTCTCGCACACACAGTAGGTTTGTCGAGCCGTTATGAACTGATTATGAAACCGTTATGTTTTTATGTTGTTCGTTGAAAATCTTTTGTATCGCCAGAGTGTAGTAGTTGATCTAGAAGAATCAACATGTAATCGTACTTGGTATATTAGTAGTTAATAAGCCGTTGTACAGCGATGTTTGCGTATTAAAAGATATGTTTTCTGTTTAATGGTTTCATGATGAATCTTTTGCCGCGCTGAGTTCTTATTTCAAGCAAGGAAATTTACGACCGCTACAATTTTTAATTTTAACTCTATATTAAAAAGGAAAAAAAAATATTTTTTTTACTACATTGAAGGCAATTAAAATTCATAAACAAGTATTTTTTGCCAGAATAAAGCCTATTTTTCAATTTTTTTTTCAAAAATGCTTTCATTTTTCAAAATGCTCCATGCGCATTCCATAGCATTGAATAAACTAATTTTTTAGTAGAAGGTTATCATATATATTAACATAGTTCTACATTTATTTTTTTTTCGGTAAGAATCGAAAGCCATAAATATATTTATTTTATTAACCCTGTTACTTTTAACGTTTTTACATCTTTTTACATCTTTTCGTGGTCTATAAATGTGGTATTCATTTGTTTTTTCAAAGACTTATGCAGTTCAAACACTTATTACAGTTTTATCACAAACGCTTCAACTAACTAACAATTCTGAGAAATTGGGAAGAAACCAGAAGAAAATTAATACGCTTGAAGCATTTTAAAAAATGCTGGTTTTTAATTATCATCTCACTACTTCGTGTTGAGCCAATCATTATCCTTCATCCGAGATCAGAGAGTTTTTAATTTATGGACCAGCCAATTATATTCTGTATTGAAGAAATATTGCGAAAGTGTTGTGGATAGCCTCTTATACCCTTTTAGCTATCCATAAACGAATTAATACTTTCGTTCATGTGCTACCAGTATAATTGGAATTAGATATTATTAACGTCAATAAAATTAAATTCAACCATTTAAAAAGATCAGATATTGCTAATTTTTAAAATATTAAATCTTAAAAATCAGAATGCCAAATAAATGATACAAAGAAATTCTTCCATTCAAATGAAAGCCCTGCATTGGAAAAACTAAAAATTAAGTGAGTCTTGCCGCTCTAGATTCCATCTGTCTGGTAGCCATTTATTCTTTAATAAAGCCTTCATTGTTGTTTTGCTTGAGTCCAGATATTTCCTTTAATATCAGTATTAATCATCTGTGAATTCCACGAAAATAGGGAAGCGTCTTTTTAATGAGATAAAGCCTTTTATTAACAAAAAATGTGCTAAAGACGAACCTGGAAAGGGAAAAATACAGATCATTAAAATAGTTTTAGAGTCATTAGCGATTTTCTGTTATCCGATGCAAGTAAATGCATTTCTTTCATATTTTCTGACTCGATAATGAGCTAGGAAAAGTATAAAAGAAGAATCAAATTATGTATGACATATATATGGAAATGTGGCCGCGAATCGAAAACAAATATTTGATCCGCGGCCAAAAGAAATTGTAGTTGGGGGATTAGAAATTTCAAAAGTTTAAACAAGATAAACTTATTTTTTTGCTAATTACCCGGGATGTTTCGGGTAAGTATATAAAATAACTGGAATGCTTTTAGAAAAGTAGTTAACAAAATCCACATTAATAAGGTCGAGGCAAAATGATGGTCAAGTATCTTGAAAACATTTTTAGGGAAAATTAACTTTGGAGATCCGTATCTAGCAAGAATTTCAAAGATTTCATATGGTTTCAGTTTTTATTTTCTGTGTTTTTAGTTCATTAGATAAATATTAGCCTTTCTTAAGAATTTTAGGAGACTACATGATGCAATATATTAATGAATGATGCAATTAACATATTTTAAGAATTTTTTTTATGTTTGTTATTAAAATATCTTTGATAATCTTTTATTTTCATATCTTTGATAAATAATCTTTGATAAATATTCTTTGATTCTCAGAGAAAATTAACTTTATTTAGAGGATTAGAAATTTCAAAAGTTAAAACACGACAAACTTATTTTTAGCTAATTTCCCAGGATGTTTCGGGTAAGTATATAAAAATAACTGGATGCTTATAGAATAGTAGTTAACAAAATCTGCATTAATAATATCGGTGCAGAATGAAGATCAAACATCTTGAAAACATTTTTAGGGAAAATATACTTTGGAGATCAGTATCTTAAAGAATTTCAAAGATTTCATATAGGTTTCAGTTTTTATTTACTGTCTTTTTATCTAATTAGATAAATATTAGCCCTTCTTAAGAATTTTCGGAGACCAGATGATGCAATAAATTAATGAATGATGCAATTAACATATTCTAAGAATATTTTATGTGAGTTATTAAAATATCTTTGATAATCTTAGATTTTCAGTTTTTTGATAAATAATTTTTGTTAAAAAATATTTGATTCTCAGTTCTTTCATAAATAATCTTTGATTATCAGTTCTTTCATAAATAATCTTTGATTCTCAGTTCTTTCATAAATAATCTTTGATTCTCAGCGAAAAGGAACTTCATTTAGAGGATTAGAAATTTCAAAAGTTAAAACAAGACAAACTTATTTTTAGCTAATTACCCTGGATGTTTCGGGTAAAGATATAAAAATAACTGAATGCTTATAGAATAGTAGTTTAAAAAATCTACATTAATAAGATCTGTGCAGAATGAAGGTCAAGCATCTTGAAAACATTCTAGGGAACATTAATTTTGGAGATCCGTATCTTAAAGAATTTCAAAGATTTCATATGGTTTCAGTTTTTATTTGCTGTTGTTTTAGCTCATTAGATAAATATTAGCACTCTTAAGAATTTTAGGAGACCAGATGATGTAATAAATTAATGAAAGATGCAATTAACATACATATTTTAAGAATTTTTTATGTGAGTTATTAAAATTTCTTTGATAATCTTTAATTCTCAGTTCTTTAATAAATAATCTTTGATTCTTAGCAAAAAGGAACTTTATTTAGAGGATTAGAATTTCAAAAGTTTAAGGGGATAGTAGACTTTCAAATTACCAAAAATAAAAAAAAATTGGAATTTTTTTAGATGTGTTTTAATATCTTAAAAATATGTAAATATTGGAATAAAATGCGTTTAAAATATATAATTAAAATCCAAATGGAAACCTGGTGGCTTTAGAAAGCCTGGTAGCTCCTTGCGTGATAATGTTTCTCTAAATTTTATAAAAATTATAATAAAGACTCCTCTAATACATAAAAATAAAGATATGTATCCATTTCAGGTTTCGACATCATACAGATTATCAAAGTTAAATTTAAATTTAGAAAGGTGCAAAAATTTCCCGAAAATACAGAGTACAAGCCTAAAAATATTTCCTAAAAATTAACTATTCAACTTAAGTACAAAGTAATACATAACTGTGTTCAAAATGTATATGTAAGCAATATAAATGCAAAATAAGAGAAAACGTTAAAATTGGATCGCAAGGATCATTTTAAAACATAATAATAAAATCAATTTTTTAAATATAAAAAAATTAAAATATTTATAAAATTTTATAAGGTGTTTAGTATAATTATACTTTGATGAATATAAATGCAAAATTTCATATCTCTGGGGTAAAAATTTCAAAAATCGCTTTGTAATGTCCACCATCCCATTAAACATGATAAATTTATTTTTAGCTAATTTCCCAGTATGTTTAGGGTAAGAATACAAAATAACAATCTCTCTTTAGAAGAGTGGTTAACAAAATCACATTAATATAATCAGGGCAAAGGGAAGGTAAAGAATCTTGAAAATATTTTAAGGAAGCATCAATGTCTTTTTTGAGGTTTGGAGATTAGTATCACAAGGTACTTCAAAGGTTTCATGTAACTTCTGCTGCTATTTGCTATACTTTTATTTTATTAGATAAATGTTAGCCCTTCTAAATAATGTTAGGGGTATAGATAAGGCAATAAATTAATAATAGATGCAATTAACGTATTTTAAGAATTTTCATTGTGAGTTGTGAAAATATTTAATTCTCAGCGAAAACGAGATGTATATAGAGGATTAGAAATTTCAAAAGTTTAAAGAAGATACATTTATTTTTAGCTAATTACCCAGAATGTTTTGGGAAAGAATATAAGATAGCAACCTATCTTTAGAAGAGTGGTTAACAAAATGACGTTAATGTAATAAAGGAAAAGGGAATGTCAAGAAAATTGAAAATATTTTAAGGAAGCACCAATGGCGTTTCTGAGATTTGGAGATTAGTATCACAAGATACTTCAAAGGTTTCATTTCATTTCTGTTGTTATTTCATATACTTTTAGTTTCTTAGATAAATGTTTGCTCTTCTTAATAATGTTAGGGGTATATATAATGTAATGAGAATAATATTTAGTTTGAGCTTTTTCATTTTGGATAGAATGTTTTTTAGAATGCGCGTTTAAGTTTGTTAGACAGACACTTGACTAATGGCTTTTAGAAGAGTGGTTAGAAAAATCCACATTAAGATCAAGGCAAGACCGGCTGAGTGGCATAGTGGTTTGGCCCAAGGGCATTATCTGAATGGTTTCACTGCCAGGTTGTGGGTTCGATTCCCTTTTGTCCGAGGACAAGTCTGAAGTTGGGGAGTTATCTTGGCTCGCCTATATGGTGCTCTCATAATAAAGAAGCAAACAACTCGCGGTGGAGGTGGGGGCTTATCGTAATAGACAAAGTTCCTGCCGCATTGGAAACAACGATCAGGGCAAAAGTGCTTTAAGGAAATATTATTGTATTTTTCGAGATTTGGAGATCAGTATCTTGCAGTTCTTCAATGATTTCGTACGATTTAAGTGAATATTTGCAATGTTTTTAGTTTGTTAGACAAATTCTAGCCTTTTAAAAGAATATTAGGCTAATGAATGATGCAATAAAGGAATGATTGATGCAATTAATATATTTTAGAATTTTTCATGTGAGTTGTTAAAAGATTTCTCATAGTATTATTGTAAAATATATCTCATTTTTACTACTGTCATATATATATATATATATATATATATATATATATATATATATATATATATATATATATATATATATATATATATATATATATATATATAAAACTGAGTATATTATTATTTATAACAATGGTGTAAACACCACACAATTAATCCATACAAATCCGATAGCAACAAGAATATGTATTTTTAAAATATTTTTAAAGCATATAGTAAATTGCTGTGACAGAATTTTAGATTTGTATTTACTGTATATTTTCGTTACTGCAAACAGAAGACCAGTTAATATTTGAAACGTTCGCAATTTTTTCACTTTATTTTATTTTGTTTAAAAATGTCTATACCTTCGCAAGAATGTGTGTACAAAAAAAAATTTAATTTTTCAAAGCATGCTAGTTGTTTGTTTTACGAATAAAAAACTCATACAACTGACTGAAAAAGTATACATATTCAAAATACATTGTTCGTAAATTTCTCCTCAAACGCCTTGTCAATCACTCTGAGAATTCTTCTTTTATATGTTGACAAAAAGAATATATAACTGATGCATATTTTCCGTCCAAGCCGTCGACAGTTTGATATATATGTAGTCAGAAATCACTACAACATTTAAGACGAAAATAATGCAAAAAAATATAAAGGAAATACATTACTTATTTCCACGTATTTATGGTACAATATAAAAATATGAATTGTTTATTTTGGTACATTGATTTTGGCTCCTATAAACTACAACCGATGGAAGTAATAAATATTTTGTTACGGCATTCGTGCAACTTTGATACGACATTTTCATTAAAAAAAAGATATCCCACTTATACAATAATATCAAAGGCAAATCTTTCATCTTTCGGATTCTGTTTGAATGATCTTAACCTTTAGCTTAAGGGGCCCATTTTTCCGATTCCCTCTTTAGAATAGGAAATTTCATATCCCCTTTGTAAGAACGGCCATTAAGGGGGTTATATTCATATATATACATACATACATACATACATACATATATATACATATATATATATATATATATATATATATATATATATATATATATATAGTATATATATATATATATATATATATATATATATATATATATATATATATATATATGCATTTTTGAGCCCATATTCTTGGGATACATGCTATCTTATCCCGTAAGAAAAGGTTTTAAATAAGAGCCAAGTAACAGCCATTTTAACAACAGTTGCCATAGTATTTTATAACCAGGAGTAGCTTTTTCTCAAAATGAATTTTTTTTCATCATTTCTCTTTACGTAAAGCATCCTACAGTAAACATTTATGCATGACATGCCTTAAAATTTTGAATAGTTTCTCTCAAATGTTTGTAAAGGGGATAATAGACTAAGTTCAATATCACTCATTAATTCGTTTCTTGTTTACAGTGGTAGGAAATCCAAATGACAAGGAATTTTAAGCTATTTTTCTATACATCAGTGCTTAAACTACTACAGCTTCTGAGATGAACAAAACATTACTTTTAGAATACGCTATTCCCTAAAAAACATTTATCTTCATACTTGGTTCCCTCCCATTGCGGAGTGGAAGATAATGAAAGAGCCGATTTCATCGCAAAAAATGTACCACTGTTCTACAGAGGTCAAATAATCCTTTGACTTTTCATTCAGCTAAACTTCTCGTCTTCATAGTGAGTTCCCTCCCACTGTGGAGTGGAAGGTAATGAAAGAGCTGATTTCATCGCAAAAAAAGGTGCCGCTGTTCTACTCTACAGAGGTCAAATAATCCTTTGACTTTTCATTCAGCTAAACTTCTCGTCTTCATAGTGGGTCCCCCCCCCCCCCCATTGCGGAGTGGAAGGTAATGAAAGAGCCGATTTCATCGCAAAAAATGTACCACTGTTCTACAGAGGTCAAATAATCCTTTGACTTTTCATTCAGCTACACTTCTTGTCTTCATAGTGTGTTCCCTCCCATTGCGGAGTGGAAGGTAATGAAAGAGCCGATTTCATCGCAAAGAATTTACCACTGTTCTACAGAGGTCAAATAATCCTTTGACTTTTCACTCAGATAAACTTCTCGTCTTCATAGTGGGCCCCCCCCCCCCCCATTGCGGAGTGGAAGGTAATGAAAGAACCGATTTCATCTCAAAAAAAGGTACCACTGTTCTACAGAGGTCAAATAACCTTTGACTTTTAATTCAGCTAAACTTCTCATTAACATGGAATTTGAGAAAAGATTTAAATTGAACATATTTACATTAGCTAGGGGAAAGGCCGGGGAACGTCTCTGTAATAATGGAACTCCGATCCCGGACCTTCCACGTAGTTCTGCTGTTGCCACCTTCCGTCTTTTAACAGGACACGATTGTCTCAATGCCCATCTTTTTAAAATTGGACTAAAGGACTGTTGTCTATGTAATTCTGGACGATCGATAGATAGGTGCCCCATTGACATGTGTCCTGCACTTAATAGTACTGTTCAGAAATATTCGGAAACCAGAAGATTGATGATTTAATTGTTAAAGCCTGGCAATTGTGATAAATAAAAATAATTAGTTATCTCCATTCGCCAATTTATAAAATGATAATACATTTTGTTATCATGTTTTGCAGAAATGTCTAATTTGCAGCCATTGATTCCAGTATATCCCCTTTAAAAATTACTTTAAGGTAACAGCTAAATTTGTATACATTTTTCAAAGTTTTAAATTACAACTCAGTATAAAAAAAATTGATAGAAAGACAAAATTGAAAACAATTTGAAAATCACCTCCGTTGGTGTACGGATAAAAGTTTTTTTTAGGGAATAACAGACCCTGGATAAGGATAATTATTTTGGATCTTAAGTTAGGGGACTATGCTAGTCAGACAAAATGAACCGAGAAACTGAATGACAGAAAATTTCTTTAATTGGGGTCGAAATAACGTCTCTAATTTCTTTTAAGGATAACGGAGACTAAGTGCTGAATCTATAAGAACTTTGAAGTTATATTGAGTGAATTAAAAGTAACCCCCCCTCCCAAGCCCCCTCCCAAAAAAAAAGTCTCATATTAACGAAATATTGTGATCGTTTCTAAAACTTTAGACAAACTTCGGTTGAAATACCAGAGTTGTAAAATACATGTCCTTCCTTTCAGGATGCCGTGTACAAAGCCGATTTGATACACTCACCTCAATGTAAATCTACGGATAAAATGTGGCCAAGGATTGCCGACTTGGATTTAAAGATTTTTTTAAAAAATTGCATTCCGTAATAGAGAAAAAATGTTTACAACTTGGAGCAGTTATAGTTGTTTAAAAAAATGCAATTAAAAATTTTAAATTTAAATTTTTCAGGGAGAAAGATCTGGTATAGTTTTTTTTAAAGTCCATCAATTTCTTCGGTGGACGAAATTTATAAAATGAATCCTGTTTCAAGGTGCAGTAAATTTCAGGCTATCTGAAAATACCACTTTTATTGGATTATCAGGATTTATGTAGCTGTAAATAATAGGCAAATATTCTCCATAGATTAACATACAGGTGAGCGAATCCAGTAAGGTTAGTACACAGCTGCCTTAACGTCTACCTATTCAACATGACAGAGCATAAACTCCACGAGGGCTCTGATATACTGCGTCGGGAATACAATATCCGCCCTCTTTATATTAGTTTGTGATAGATCCATGGCACAACGGAAAGTAAAATTAGAGGTTCTTTTGGACGTAATATTTGTAAGATTTGATTTAAAAGTTAATTCAAACATTGATAAAGGAAACTGAGAGATCAACGAACATAGTACTACTGCGTAGGTCTTCCTTCCGTTAGTTTATCTCAAAAACATTTTGGATAATGAACTTCATATGATAGTAGCAGCACCAATTGAAGGCTATGATAAAGAAATCTTGAGGGAAAAAATGTCAAGTAGAAAAATCCTAAATTCTAATTACGTAAACCATAAAAATATGAAAATTGTGTGTCATTGATCAAAAAAAAAAGAGAAATTTATAAGGAATAGATTTTCAATTAGGAGAGTTCCTCTTGTTATATTTTAGAGAAATACCTGCTTTCAGATTAGGGAACCCGAATTTGAATCTCGAAAACAGCCGTTAAAGCCTCAAGAAATTAAAGTTAACTTACATGGCAAAAAATATTTTATTATATTAGTTTGACCACACTTCTTATTCTATTTAAGAAGAGTAAAGTTGCTTTAACAAAGCGTTCACCGTTTGGAGATGTTAACGTATACGAGCCCCAATTTGTTCAAGCTTAACACGCCCCATACCCATCAGCCTGCCACGCCGGGGGTGCGGGTTCGATTCCCGCATAAGACTTGGCTGTATTCTGGGGAACCGGTCAGTCTTCCGCCTGCAATAGGAGCCCCGTCTAGAAAGGGAAGCTGCAATCCATCGTCCATCGCCGGTGTCATCGTTTGTCAGTAAAATTCTTCTGTGATTGTGTCATTTGTCTGTTTCTATGTCTTGTATTCATATGTACACCGGACTGTGGTGTAATGTCGTCATCCCCCAGGGACATTAGCCACACACACACGCCCCATACCATTCCATTGGGACCACCTGCATGTACAGTCCCTTGTTGACATGCTGGATTCCTTAATTTAAGGCATGTTTTTTTACCTGCGGACCTTTCCATCTGCCCAATCATTTGGAGAAGAGACACAGCAGAAAAAGCTACTCTTTTTTAGTCTATAGGAGGCTCAGTGAGGATGTTCCTGATGCCCATACCAGGTGCAGAGCTCTGTGTAGTCTGGAAAGCAATGGCACTCTGGTTGGGTGTCGGCTAATAAAGCCCATATGGTGGAGTGAATGTTGTAAAGTTTTCACCCCGGTGCTTGTAAAGGCCCCAGCATTGAATTGTTGCGTTATTTGCGGCAATGTTGCCCTCCTATCGTTTGAAATTATTCTCGATACTGGCGTCGGTCACTATCATTCAGAGTCTTTTGAAGGAGAACCGTAGATTCGGCGTTTTATCGAAATTCCTCTATTTAAAGTACACATTTTTAATGGTCTATCGTAAAAATCTAAACTTTGCTTGTGTCTTCGAAATGCCGTGGCCCACCTCACGAGCACCAGCTATCGTACCTAACTAAAATTCACTTAAATCATGATCACCTGTCATATTCACTGCGCAGTCCGCTCTTTAGGCTATTACAAATGTATGACTCTCTATATATGCTGCTTCCTGGTGAAACCATTGCGTTGAAAAGAAAATGTGTGAATGTGACGTAATTGGATTTTGATCGTCTATCCCATTTATACTGGCACTTATACACACACACACACGCACACACACACAGGCACACACACACACACACACAAACAGATATATATATATATATATATATATATATATATATATATATATATATATATATATATATATATATATATATATATATATATATATATATATATATATATATATATATATATATATATATATATATATATATATAAGTATATATATATATATGTATATATATATATATATATATATATATATATATATATATATATATATATATATATATATATATATTTGTGTGTGTGTGTGTGTGTGTGTAAGTAGCATTTTATCACTATTGCTTTTATATATTTCTCTAACAGATTCTATAATGTTCCTTAGATATTTATTTTAAACTTCTTTTATTACATTTCTTTTACTTAGATGCTGACAGTAGTGTAATTTAATGAGAATGTAATTTGCGAAAATCAGGGAACAGCCATATTTATTTCTTGATAACTATGGAAACAAAAGCCATTAAATATAAAGCCACTGCACTGATCCTTGCATAATGATCTTTCGGTATACGCATTTTTCTTTTTTTTGAGAGGGGGGGGGGAGTAAATAACTCAGGACGTAGAAGTGATGTTCAATACTTTTTTCTTGCTGCAAGATACTAAACATAAATAAAATAAATGAATTAGTACATTTCACTATGCGATTTATATGATGTTTGATGTAAGATAGTTTCAGTGACATATCTTAATATGTAATGATCGTCAACAAAAGTAAAAAATAAAGGTTGTTTCTATTAATATTCGACATAATTAATTTAAATTTCTATCAATAATATTTATTCATTTGTTTGAAAACTCGTGTTTCATTTAGAATGTTATCCATAATAATGTCTATATTTTTGCTATTTATTTCAATAATTATTTCCTTCTTTTCAGGTGAGTCTTAGAAAATTTGTCTTTCCTGGATTTCTTATGCCATTAATAAGAGGTAAAATTCACCATTTTAATGTAAAAGTATACATTCGTTTCGAAACATTACGTTAATAATTATCTATTACTTAATTGAAACTAAATCACATCGACCTAAATGTATTCATGTGATGTTATAAGAAAAAGGGTAAAAAACAGACAATTTTGCTGAGTCTAGATAATATTTGTGATGTCAGCTTTAAAATTACGATATTAATTACTAATCAAGTCGCAGTATTTTTCATGTTATTTCTAGCTTTTTAAATCTAGCAATTATCCAGTCCATTAGAACAATGGTGTCCAAACTATGGTTCGGGACTTATACGAAGGTCATGGAAAAAATAGGAGAGGTCGCGGGTTATTTGAAGCACATTTATATCATATGGAATTATTTAACTAAAAACTGCGATTTAAATTTTCTATAATTACATACTTTTAATACTTTCATATTTTTTAAATGTCAAATAATATGATATATGATTTTTTAAATGTCAAATAATAGTGTTAAATACAAGGTGATCATAATTAAACTTGGCCTATTCAGAGCCCCCTGTAGCTGTAACTAAATAGCGGGTTGAGCTGAAACTTTGCAGGTTAATTTTGCAGACAATTTAAAGGATGCGCTGAAAAATTTTTTAAAAGAAGTCCGCTAGGGGGCGCATTACATGGAAATAATTTTAACAAGCTACAAATTCCAATTCAAGAATAATTTATTTGTTACACACTGTCTAGCGATGTAAAGAAAATTGTTCAATGTGGGCTCCCTTATTAGTATATAACATGTGCATGCGATGAACATCGTGTTCAATAGCGGACCGCAGCTGGTCGCCAGTAATGTGTCGAACATACAATGTTATGCGGTCCTTCAAGTCAGCTAAAGTTGTAACATTCCCCCTATAAGCAAATTTCTTTAAATGGTCCCATAACCAAAAACCACACGGAGTGAGATCGGGAGAACGGGCCAAGGAGTAGGAAATGATCGGCTAATCACCCTGTAATTCGTAAAATATTGTAGGAAAAACCTCCGCACAATGAGTTCATTATGTGGAGGGGCACCATCCTGCATGAAAGTAATATACTCAAGGCATCGTCGCTGCAGGAGTTGAGGTAAAACGAAACTGCTGAGCATGTCATGATATCTGAGGGCTGTTACAGAACATGCGACGGGGCCATTATCTTTAAGTTTTTCGAAAAAGAATGGTCCAAGGATAAATTGGGAAGTGAATCTACAAAAGATGGTAACTTTAGGCGAGTGTTGCGAAACTGTGTAGAAGACACGATGATTTTCAAAGGCCCAAATTCGACAATTATGGGTGTTCACTGTTCCGTTCAGATAAAAATGAGCCTCGTCACCCCAGAGAATGTTCTACGGCCAGGAGTCATTGACTTCTATTCGGGCAAGAAACATCATGGCTAATTGCTTCCTTGGGGGACTCGGGGCCTTGGGATGTATGTTGGTCTTACCTTCATCCTATTCAGAAAGTTCCCATTGAGGTAACTGATTTGGTTAGGCTCCCTGATGAAGAGACCTTTCGGTTACCTCTATGTTGTTTTATGGTTCAGTTCCGACACTTATACAGAATCTTGCCTTTGGTGCGTGGATTCCCTGAGTGCTTGATTTCTGTTTGTTTTTTGTCTATATTCTTATTATTTTTATCTATCTCTGTTGGATTATTTATTTTTAGTTATATTTGCCATGGCAAAATATAATCTACGGTCATTGTCGCCAATAAGCAGTTGCTGGTTCTGGCTGATCTTATACTGAAAAAAATTCACTATTTTTCTAAGTATCTTCTGCACTGTGCTATACAGTACGTCTAATCGTCGTGACACTGCACGTGCACTTCTGACTCCAGGATCATTTGTCAGTGACTGCTCGACAACGGCAGTTGCTACTCCTGAAACGACTTCTTCGCTAATAGGCTTTCGCCCTCTGCCACGTCGAATACTCAAACTCCCAGTGTTTTCAAAAATCGAAATTTCATGTCTCTGACATCTTGTGGAGACATTGGGCACCGACGCAGTTTCTTTTGACGTCGAAATTCGCGAAGAGCTGCAACAGCATTTCCCTGGTTTTGATAAAAAAAAATTGTACGATTAACGCACGTTCTTGTAATTTAATTGCTATCGTAACTGAAAAAATGATGCTCACTCGATCTCATCCTTTTTATACCCATAAATCACTTTGAATTCGTATGCCTATGCAAATCACATTGTTTCTTCTTCACTTTCAGTGCCACATTTATCAACTTTTGTACTGTCATAATGCTTCAAAATGTAAATATAATCACAGTTTTAAATATCATCATGCTTGAGAATGTAAAAATTAAGGTTTTAAATTACTTTCTTTACTGTGCACAGTTACTTAAACACTTCTTTCGGTATTTTATGGTGCTAGATTTTAATAATTGCTTCCTGAATCTCTCGTTTTGTTCTGGAATGATTTGCAGATATTTTCGTTCCAATTATACTCCTTACATTCTCAACAGAATTAAAATCTGGCGAGTTTACTGGCTAAGGGAGAACATTAATACCATGTTTTGCAAATTCAGCCTTAACCTAAAACAAGTAATGCTTCGATTTAGAGTTCAGAATTGAACTCTAATGAAATTATATTTAAGTTTTTCTTGCCTTTTTCGACGTATTGCAGGTTGCTTGGTCTTGCTAAAATACCAATTTCTACCTTGGGAACATGTCATAAGCACTAGGAAGCAATCGATCCTTCAGCATACTAATATAATGGTCACTCTTCATAGTTTTCTGTACAAAATGGAGTCGCTCATTTGACTTATATGGCATGCAGCCCCACACCATTTGGCTTTCTGGGTGTTTTGCTGTACGATCCAAGCAGTCTAGACTCATGAAAAACCTAGTGTTGCAAAACCTTGTGGATTCCATGCCTAAAAGAGTGGCTGTTGTGATCAGAGGTGGCCCAACAACATATTAAATGCTTTTCAGTTCAATTGCACTCATTTATTATCTTTTCTGCTCAGAATAACATGAAATTGTTTATTTATTTAATTTTATTCCGGGGAACCAAAATGGGTGCCGATTTCTGATAACCTGTAAATTTTTTTGTATGCTATCTTTAAAAAAAATAAAAAATAATTTTTGTTCAATAACTTAATTATAACTTGTCTTCAAACTAATTTAACATATTGACATTTAAAAAATATCAGTTGCATTGAAAACATATTATTTTGGGGGGCTTATTCTTGAAAAAATGTTAGATTTCTCAAACTTGCAATAATTTTGGCCAGTAACTTTGGTCAAATGCGTGTATATGCGCGCGCGTGTGTCTGTCTGTGTGTCATGCCAGGGACGTAAACTAAATCTAATTAGGTTAAATTAGGCTAACATTAAGTGAAATAGTACGGAATAACAATCAAATATCGAAACTTGACGAGATAGGGAACGAAAGAGCCAATAGATGGCAGCACCATACTAGGATCCTTTTAAAACATTCGATTTTACGCGTTTCCAAGATAGTCTACAAGAGATCACATGACCCCTGACTCATCGACAAGGGATTCTTACTAACTCGCCTCGCGCTCAACTCCCAAGCAATTGACACGCGCTCTGAGCGTGTGTAAACTTTACCACGGGGTTTTTATACTAGACACAGTGTGATGTAGTAAACGAAAGGAAATGGACGCATCACGGTGGGCGAGAGATTGTGAACAATAGAATTCGACGATGATGGAACTTTGGGATTTAAAACCTGGATTAAAACTAACTCTTAACTTTAATTACGACGTGATGTGTTCCTGTTTCTGACTGACTTTCTCTGTAATAACCACAGACTGTATATCAATATCCATTAAGTGAAAACTGCCTAGTATAGCATGCAGCAGGTTTGATACGCTGGAGCAGGTGCAAGCGATAATCTGCCTTTCGAACCCATTTACTGGTTTCTAAAGACCAAAATTCGAAATTTATTCAGTTTAAATCGAATTTTTTTTGTTTGATTTGAACGTAGAACTAAGATCAGGTAAGTACACGTATAGCAAAGGAAATTGGTTGCTAAAAATTTGAAATAAATCCTATACGAATCTCTCATTGCTGATAAAACTAATTTTAATATTTTTAACGTTATCTTAACCTGTCTACTAACTTCACTAACAAGAGCCATCTGAAGCCGGTAATCTGTAGGGTATTCAGTTGTTTAACTTGAATTGCCCGAGGCAGTTTAAACGGCAATAGCTATCTTCGTAAATCCAATTTGATATCCCTAGCTAAAATGATTACACATGGGGTCACCTCTTTATCTTACAAAAAGTTCAGACTTTTCCTGTGTCTAATACACTCTGTAACGCCCTAATTTAAATTAGAGATTTCACTTAATCGCCGTGTTTCAGGGGAGTAGATTTCAAAAACCTGTGCATCATTATTTGAAATCACAAATACTTTCCAAATTTATAGACCATGAAATAAAGCGAAAACATAAAGAAAACATAAGGTAGATTTAAAAATAATTATTTATGGCTTTAGAGTCATACAAAAAAAATCATTGCACAATTATGTTTATATGTACAGTAAACTTATATTAAAAAATAAGGTTTTTAAATAATTTGGAATGCACTTAGAAAATTTTTGAAAAATGCTAATAAATTTTGAAAATTTTTTTTGAAAACCAGTCAATATTCTGCCAAAGAATTCTGATTTTGAATTCTAAGGGTCTTCAATGTCGTAAAAAAGAATACAAATTATTCTCTTTTTGAGTACAAAGTTAAAAACTGAAAATTTAAAAATTCGAGTTTGAAGATCCCTTGTCCCGTTAATAAACATATTTTAAAAATTAAAGTCGTTATTAAACTCAATGTCCCATCTGTGTCAAAGGGTTAAAACAGCTCTTTGCTTATTTTGCCAAAATTATGGCAGAATAACCCAGAATTCACCACGAAGAGGTGGCTGCATTCGAATTCCTCCCGCAAAAACCAAATATGGGCGCATTTTTTTTTCTGTTTAGTGATACAGCAATCTTTATATTTTGCCTTATTTTCGAAGTTAGGCATCAGCTTTCGAGACGCCAATGTTGTATGTATAAAGCCATTGCGACTTTTTGTTTCACAGACAGATGAGGATGCCTCCGACACTATCTTGACTGCTCTTCCGTCATCTTCTGTACGGCACGGCAGAGTCCACAGCTTGCTTTCAATAAAGCCACCTATTTCAGCCATTTTCTCAATTTCTGCACTGGGTATATGTTTATAGAGAATATGGGTATATGTTTATACTAACTTCTACCCAGACCTGGGTGTATATAATTTGAAGTGGCTCTCTATTTGAATTTGAACCACACACAGTTTATACATGAAACAATGTTTATTGAATTCGTTGCACATATAATTGGCTTTACAGCAATAAGCATGCGTACTACTTGTACGGAATGTATAAACACAGCTTTCAAGAACAATATATTTTTATACTCACGAACAGTAAGTCAAACCAGCAGTACTGCCACGTAAACTTCTGGTCCGCTAAGCACTAGCGCAGGATAACACCTTTTCAACCTTAACAACCTCCTCTTTTTTCATTAATGACGCTGCGTGGTATTTATACTAAGCGCGTATGCCGAAATTAGCATATCTAAAGCAGCTTCTTTAATTCATTCACTCAAAAGTTCGATTCTTGTGAATCGAATCTTGTGTATACCTTACATGTTTAGTCAGTGGAGGTTCTGTAAGTGAACGTTTCTTCCAATTGACCAGTTCTGCACAGTCGTTTGCGTGAAATTTGAGAGGCGGAATGACAAAATCACAAGTTGTTTCATTGGGAAGTGTTCTGGCCTTCATTATTCTTCTGAAGCCTAATTTCCTCACATAGGATCGTTTGTCGTTGATCATGGCAATCAGCAGATTTTCTGGGTGACCATAAAATCATTCATTTGCATTACAGGATCCACTACTATTTTCAGCCCATCGTTCCGATATCTTGAGTAGTCTATAACTTCCCACAGATTCTGTGTACCAGCTGTGCATGAAGGCTCACTTTTAGTGAGAAACCAAACTTTTGCATACACTTTTGGAGCTGCTCACTTCTTTTGAAGTGGTAGCAACTTGCTTAAAATCCTCGTCAAAATAAAAATCATCTTCACTTTCAGAATTAGAGCTACCATCCATAATACTTTCACATTGTTGAGGTTGGCTATTTATCTCAGTTTCAGATTTTTGCTTATCCCTTTGAGGGGCGCAATTTTATTATTGTAATTTTTTTGAAAAAAGGGTAAGAATGAGGTATAATGGTCCTACAGATAAAAGAAATGTGATTAAAAAAATTTAGCAGCCCCCCTTAGATAGAGGGGGCCGTCCTCACAGTGCGAACGGCGCCCGTGTAGGTCATTTGAGTTCGACCACTAAATTACCTTGTTTTTCTCGAGCAAAAGCAAAAATAACTGATCTTATATCGTTATAATAATAATTATTTTACTAAATAATTTTAAGCAAACAGAAATTTGAATTTTATTTTGAAAATTTTAAAGGAGGGGGAACATTTTTTGAGAGGGAACATACTCTTCATCATCACTATCACCTTATATTATAGATTCAGGATCTGATGGAAGCTCCTCTAATAAAGCTAGAGCTTCTGATAGCCTCAGGCCAGGACGGGGCATTATGATTTTAAAAAAATCGAAGTTTTAAATAAATTTCATACTAAATAAAATCAAAGCTTATTTTGTACAATTTTAAAGATTTAAGTAAACTATATGAAACGAATTAAAAAAATAAATTTGCAACAGAATATTTAACTAAAAAAATTAGCAAATAAGAGCTACTGATCTGAAAACAGCAAAAGCAGAATGAGCTATTTTTAAAACGCGCTTTAGCTATTTCCCATACCTTCACACGTGGAATTTCCAGGAGCCCACCCAGAGCGGTCATGCTTATAATAATTGATTTAAATTCACTTGTGCTGAAGGTGGCCGGTTGCCGTTTGGAAACAATAAGCCAGACATTTTGTCACATCCTGATTAGTTCTGCCTGTTGAACCTCTGACAGAGGCCAACCTTAGCACACAGAATGAATTCAATAGACCACTGTCGAATGCAGAAAGGTTGGGAACTGTAGGTGATAGTGCCCAGCACGCACCATTGAAACTGATGACAATACAGATGACAATACAAATGATAACGTCTTCCTTTTCCAAAAACACCCCCAATTTCAGAGGGTTATCGACTTTTTAATCCCCTTTACCCCCCAAGAAGCAAGACCAAATCGTCTAGAGGAGAAAACATAAAGACATCTGTGTTTGTTTTTCCTTTCCGGGGTGAGCCTGTATTTCAATGTCGTAAAGGGGCGGCGTTCTCGCTGTGCGAACACCATTTAAAAGCGCAAAAATGGAAAGAAATAAACGATTTTTTTTTAGATGTAATGACATGTCAGTATTCGTTGAGGCATGTTTATAAAATCTAGTGGAAAAATTAAAACATTTTAGGTTTTTAATCCTTAAAATAATTGAAAATAAAGCCAAGTATGAAACAGCGTTAACTTGCATTCATTGTGTTCAAATTAAATGAGCAGACAAATGCCTGGTGCTGCCATCTATTATCAGTTTAAAGATGTAAAAGTATTTTACAACCTTTAATTGAAAAAAAAAATTCTAGAAAATGTGTTCGCACAGTGAGGACGGCGCCCCTCAAAGGGATCACACGTTCAGCATCCATTGCTTTCTTTTCCACTTTAAGTTTTAGCACCCTAGTAATTTTAGCATCCAAATTCCACATATAAATTTTCGTCCAAGATCTCTGATCCTTCAAAAATTCTTTTTCCAAAACCGGCACTTTTCTTGACTTCTCACATGTGCACAATGAAAATCCAAGACACTTACTTGTTGAGATATCAAACAATGTAGATTTTGCATCATTTTGAAACCTTCTTAATTAAATTTTCGCAGCTTCACTTGTTTTTCCAGTAGACTTCTTTATATTCATGAATATTTTTATGAAACTTTTTTTTTTATGAAACGGCGCAGTACAATCACACCATCTATCGGGGAAATTCAAAACAAATTTCGGTGGCCTAGCGGGGGCTTTAAATATGATACAATATCAAAATAATTTTTTTCACAAACTTTGGGACTTGCTATGTAACAATTTCCACTACAGGCGATTAAATTTTTGGAACGTAAAAAATTTAATAATAAATAAAAAAATGCTTTTTTTTTACGTTTCTGGAGAAACTTCAAGAGCCTGAATATATTTTTTAAAAAATTAAACATTTGATAGCAATACGCAGCTTTTCCCACCACAAGCGATTTCGATTTTTAAAAAAGGTAAAATCGACCCACCCTACTACATACCCCAATGTAAGGGTGTTCCATCTTGCAGAAAGATGTAATCCGAGAAATCCGTATCTAGCTGGGGCATACGGATTATTTTTGATTAAATAATTATAGCCGTTTGTAATCGCTATATTCATTTTGAATCACCCTGTATATAGAAGGGAAGAAAAATAAAGAATGTAACCTCTAAATGAGGCGGTGAAAGGCAAAGTGGTGTAAGTCAGTAAGCCAAGTGGTGTAAGTCAAAGAGTTTAACTGCAAAAACTACAAAAAATTTCACCATAAATTGAACAAATTATAATTCATAACAGTTATTACAATATTGCAAATAATAACTATTTACAATTCCACTATAAATTGAACATGGAGATTACATATTTGCCCTCAAATGAAAAAAGTTGAAAATGTGACTTACACCACTTTGCCTTTCAACGCCTCAAATATTAGTAACTAAGTATAACCCTTAGTTAGTAACTAAGCATAAACCTTTAGAGTTTTACTCCATCAGTACACGTATTCGAAAATCACATTTATTAATATTAATGAAATACTTTTTTCAATTTTATTTCGTTTGTAATATTTCAAAACATTTTATGCCTGATATAGACATATAAATCTTCCCGATTTTTTCCTTTGTTAAACAAAATACATTTAACTAAATGTAGGCTAGAACGATTTTTCTGTTTCAATCTTTTCAACGCAATGCATGGTTAATAAAGCTGTATGAATATTGAATGGGCCCAGGGGGATTTGCAGGCATTTCTTTTTTTTTATTGTTCGAATTCTTTGCCGTTCGCCAAAATGGTTGAAATCTTCGTGTGAACGTGCACGCGGGAATTATTCCGAATAATTTCCCTATCCCCCAGTTATTCTATTCCAGAATGATTTCCGGGAAGAAATCAGAATATATGTCATTAAATGGAGGATTTATTTTTCTATTCGTAATCATGTACTTCACTGTAGATGTTGATATATAGGTTGATCAATAACAACCAATCAACATTATTTTCTCCGTCTCCAAGGAAGAATAATAACTCTAACGAATTGAAAGAAAGTTTGGGTTACATGTCTATAATATGTATAGAGAGACTAAAGTTTTGAGCTTTTAATTAACTCAAGTTTTGAGCTTTTAATTAACTCAAGTTTTGAGCTTTTAATTAACTCAAGTTTTGAGCTTTTAATTAACTCAAGTTTTGAGCTCTTAATTAACTCAAGTTTTGAGCTTTTAATTAACTCAAATTTTGAGCTTATAATTTACTCAAGTTTTGAGCTTTTAATTAACTAAAATTTTGAGCATTTAATTAACGCAAATTTTGAACTTTTGATCTACTCGTAGGCATAACATTAATGGTGAAATAATCTTTTTATTCTTCCTTTTCTAATGCGGAGGCACTTGTCGTATGAAATTCGCTTGTTGTTATTCAATGCAGTTTTGCTGGCTTCTTTATTATGAGAGCATCATTTAGGTGAGACAGCAATGCTCCCTATGAGGGGACAACTCGTTAACGAGCCTAATTTGAGATTGGAACCATTGTGGGTGGCCATGGCGAGGAAATAAGTTGCTAAGGACGAAATTCATAACGTTTCATTGAAAAACATGTATAGAGAGACTAAAGTTTTGATCTTTTAACTAACTCAAGTTTTAAGCTTTTAATTAACTCACGTTTTGAGCATTTAATTAACTCAAGTTTTGAGCATTTAATTAACTCAAGTTTTGGGCTTTTAATTAACTCAAATTTTGAGCATTTAATTAACTCAAATTTTGAACTTTTAATCAACTCGTAGGCATATTAATGGTGAAATTTGTGCTTTTTTGCTTTGCCACAATTTAATACCAAAAATACGTATTTCTGGAAAACCTATTTATTTCAGATATAAATCCCCTTCCTTTTCTTGGGATTTTCAGTAGACCATAGTATACAAGAACGATTAACAGAACTTAGAAAAATTTATGAATTAAAATTTTAAAATCTCTGAATTTTTGATTTTCTAAATATTTTAGATTCAAAATATTTCAAAAATTTAAAAATCTCTGAATTTTTGATTTTCTAAATATTTTAGATTCAAAATATTTCATAGGTTTGCAAGCGACTCCTACCAATTTCACCAGGATTAAAAATATAGAGTATTTTGCCATTACTTAGACCTTTGTTTATAGTGTTTAGTCTAAAGACCATTGTTATGGCAATAAGCAGTTCATTTTGAGGCGAACAATTAAAAATTCTACTTTCTCTTAGCATGTAGGTGTTTTCCCTATAAATCATAGATAGTTTTTCGTATTCCCCGTGCAGACTTACCTGACAAAAATTCATACGTCACCAGCAAAAATTTTGAATAATTGCTCCTTCTGAAAGTTTTAAGGCTATAGTCAAAACTTTTGAGTAACTCCGCTGTTATACAAGGTTCCCCCCTATATCCGTTACACCCCCTTTAACTTCTAAACGGTGACAGGTTAGTCCATAAAGCTGGTGTCTTAGTAAAAGGACTATGCGCTACTCGATGAGAGAACTTACAACGCCATCTATCGGCAAATTTTGGAAATAGCATTTTTATCTCAAAAACGGTACGAGATACGGGTAATAAGTCAACGACAAAGTTCTTCAGCATCATCGATTTAGTAAGAAAAGACACCTTGCGCACATTAATACTTAAAATAGAATGTAGAAAATAAACATTTGCTTGGTCAGCATTTTGAAAATTGTCACGTCATAAAGAGTGGAAGAAAGAAACTGAGATACTTCCCTACATCCAGGATCATTTATTTATGTTGCTGAAAATTATCTCTATTAGCCAGTATGCACATTTGCACTCTGGACTAGATTCTCCGGTCTTTTCGAGTTTCGCTCGCGCTTCACGACGCCATAGTGTTTAAAATCACGACCAAACAAATGTTCATTTTTTACATTGTTTTGAGTATTAATGTGTGTAAGGTGTCTTTTATTACTAAATCCATGATGCTGAACAACTTTATAATTGAATTGACTTTTTTCCCCTTATCTCGCACCGTTTTTCGAGATAAAAAACGCTAATTCCAAAATTTGCCGATAGAGGGCGTCGTAAGTTGTCTCATCGAGTAGCGCATAGTCATTTTACTGTACCTAGACACCAACTTTATGGCTTAAGCTGTCACCGTTTAGAAGTTAAGATTAGTGTAAAGGATATAGGTGTGTCACCGTTTAGAAGTTAAGATTAGTGTAAAGGATATAGGTGTGTCACCGTTTAGAAGTTAAGATTAGTGTAAAGGATATAGGTGTGTCACCGTTTAGAAGTTAAGATTAGTGTAAAGGATATAGGTGTGTCACCGTTTAGAAGTTAAGATTAGTGTAAAGGATATAGGTGTGAACCCTGTATAATTCGGACGCTACAGTCAAAAGGAATACAGTATGGAGTCTATGTGACCATATAGAGTAAATACTTAGGGGCACTCTATTTGAATTTGATGCAAACACAGTTTATACATGAAACAATGTTTATTGAATTCGTTGCACATATATAATTGGCTTTTACAGCAGTAAGCATACGTACTACTTGTACGGAATATTTAAATACAGCTTTCAAGAACAATATATTTTCAATACTCACAACCCAGCAGAGAGTTCAAACCAGCAGTACTGCCACGTAAACTTTGGGCCTGCTAAGCACTAGCGTAGGATAACACCTTTTCAACCTTAACAACCTCTTTTGTTTTAATGACGCTGCATGGTATTTATACTAAGCGCGTATGCCGAAATTAGCATATCTCAAGCACCTTCTTTAATTCATTCACTCAAAAGTTCGATTCTTGTGAATCGAATCTTGTGTATACCTTACAACCATGAGAGGTCATAATGAAAATTATACATAGCTAATAAATAATCTAAAAACATCTTCGTTGTTTCTATGATCCCACCAAATAGGGCGGTTGATTTTTAATATTTTATAAAAGCTATGATTATGCTCTCCTGGTCACACATTTTCGTTTCAATTAGTGAAAGCTAAAGTAGTATCCATAGTTAAAAGCAAACGTGTAGTCACCAAAAGCTTTTCCGAGAAAAGGTCAGAAGATTATACAAAAAGACAATCATATTTTTAACTACTCTTTGTGAAAGATATAGTATAAACATATTCTTGGAAAACAAACTATTCATTAAACAGAAATATTTTTACTACGAGCTATACAATATTAAACTCAGTCTTGCGTTCTATTAAATATTGCCGGTGATTTCAATAACGCACATTTGTTTTATGTTTTTCCTACTTTCTGCATCTCAGAATATATCACAAATTTTTAATCCTCTTACATCCATAAAATAATTCCAAGAAGCATTCCGCCATCGAAGAATTTTGCGAAATTTTATGCAAGTATTTTTTCGATCTTGCATTTTTATTTTCCGATATTTTATATTTTAAAAGTTTCGTAAAAATTTAACAAAGCTGCGGAAGATTGAAATGATATATTCGTTATATATTGTGTCTCTAGAGAAAAAAAAAATTAATATTTCACTCACGGCCCTTTTCTGCTTCCTTATATTTTATCGTTGGGCAATTGGAAATATATGATTACGAATAGCCGTGTTTCCCTTCGATGGGAATGCAAGCACTTAGGATTTTTATCGTTCAATACATAAAAGTAATAATTTAATCTATCTTTTTAATATAAATTTTACTGTGACTTAGGTCATGTGATTTATAAATACTCCCCATAAATAAATAATTGAATATATATATATATATATATATATATATATATATATATATATATATTGTTACTAATTTTACGAGTCTATGGTAATCTAGCCAAATATGATAGTTATTGCCAAATTGGCGATGCATTTGGTGACTTAATTTTGTTACCAAATTTGGCGATGTGGCGTCAAATGGTCGCCAACTTGCCGTCTAGACATTTCTGGAAGCTTCTGGAAATATCTAGCTGACTGACCGATAGGGGGCGCTTTGGAAGTCTATAAATATACCTGACATTGGTATTGGAACTCAGTGTTCTTTTTGCTGAGAACTGAATGTATTAAAAGTGCTTTGTGAATTGTATTGAAGAATCTGTTATACTGACTTCCGTTTTTAGAGTTTTCCGCTGTATAGAAGACACTTGTTACGTGTTTTCTGTTTGAATTTGTGCATGCGCCTGCATTGACAGAGTATTAAATTTTATTATGTGTGCATTTTCTGATGAGATTTTATTCAATCCTATGAAATCCAGGAAAACGAAACAATATATATATATATATATATATAAATATATATGCATCGCCAATTTGGCAATAACTATCATATTTGGCTAGATTACCATAGACTCGTAAAATTAGTAACAATATATATATATATATATATATATATATATATTTATTCAATTATTTATTTATGGGGAGTATTTATAAATCACATGACCTAAGTCACAGTAAAATTTATATTAAAAAGATAGATTAAATTATTACTTTTATGTATTGAACGATAAAAATCCATAAGTGCTTGCATTCCCATCGAAAGGAAACACGGCTATTCGTAATCATATATTTCCAATTGCCCAACGATAAAATATAAGGAAGCAGAAAAGGGCCGTGAGTGAAATATTAATTTTCTTTTCTCTAGAGACACACTATCTAACGAATATATCATTTCAATCTTCCGTAGCTTTGTTAAATTTTTACGAAAATTTTAAAATATATATATATATATATATATATATATATATATATATATATATATATATATATATATATATATATATATATATATACATTGAAGTGCCAGTGAATTAGGGATACCTACCTAGTAACGAGTTGGGCCTCCTCTTGCCTTGATAACGGCCACCACACGACGAGGCATAGATGCAACAAGTTTCTGGAAACGTTCCACGGGAATGGCTTGCCAAATATTGGCTAAAGCTGTCCATAATTCAGTAAGGTTCTTTGGTGCTGTGTGATGGCCTTTCACGCCGTGTTCCAAAACATCCCAAAGATGCTCAATAGGATTTAAGTTTGGGCTTCTAGGTGGCCAATTCATGACAGATAATTCAGAGGAATGCTCATCCAACCAGCCAGTAGCCAACCGGGACTTGTGAGAGGTACAGTTGTCTTGCTGGAATACTCCATTACCGTGCGGATAACAGAACAGCATAAACGGATGGAGGTGATCACCCAGCAACTCTACGTACCGAATTGCATTGAGGGAGGTTGGTACACGCACCAAAGATCCCAAACTGTGCCACGAAAAAACACCCCAGACCATGATTGAGCCACCATGACCTTGTACAGTTCTAGCCAGGCATGCAGGATCCATGGCTTCATGAGCCTGACGCCATATTCTCAGCCTCCCGTTGGCGTTAAGTAGTCGGAATCGAGACTCATCACTTCATGCTACTCGTTTCCAGTCCTCTACACTCCAGTCTCTGTGCTCTCTTGCTGAGGCAAGACGTGCAGCCCGATGGCGAGTATAGAGCAATGGTACTCTCGTAGGACGACGGCTCCCGAAACCCATACGGTGAAGCGAGTGTTGCACAGTCCGTTTACTGACTGTACGACTGGTACCGTCATTAAACTGGGTGGTAATTTGAGCTAATGTTTGGCTTCGCTGGTTACGTACAATACGCCTGAGCCGTCTCTCACCACGCACTGTGAAGGCTAATTGTCCTTTGCAGTTTGCCCGATCGCTAGTTTCTTTTCCACCATCCATGTATTCTTGGTATACTCTTGACACTGTCGACCTTGAAAATCCTAGCTGTCTGACAATTTCGGAAATTGAATGGCCCATGCATCGCGCACCTACGATTTGTCCGCGATCGAAGGCGTCTAAATCAAGCAGTTTACCCATACTCGGAATTCCAACAACTAATTCAGAACAACCACAGTACGCGCTATATCTGCAGTTACCACAGCGCCTTCACTTACGCATACATGATGCGCAGCGCTACACAATTTGCATAGGCTTTGCTATCCCTAAACCAGTGGCACTTCAGTATATATATATATATATATATATATATATATATATATATATGCAATAAGTTAATAAGACATGAACTCTTAAATATTTTTCAAAGCTATTATGAATTTAAAAATTATGTTCTTACTATAAATCCATTAATCAAAAAGTAATCGACACTGTTAAATTGCATTGAATGACTCCTAACAAGAGAGATTATTCACCCAACATTGATTCATTGATAGAAAAAAAATGGCCAGAAATAGAAATATAATTGTATGAAAATTATTATTGCAGTAGAGGCAGATCCATGTTTTAACGACAATAACATAAACATAATTCAATCAGAATGACATGACGGACGATTAAACGTTAATGCTATTGTTGGAAAGATAATTCTTCTACTTTGACTGACTCGATGAGAAATATAAGACTATGCACAATATTATTTTAACTTACAGTGAAAGAAGAAAATCCGGGCCAGAAATAGAAATATTGGAAGTCTATAAATATACTGATATATGTCTATGAAAATTTGGAAGTCTATAAATATACCTGACATTGGCATTGGAACTCAGTGATCTTTTCTTCTGAGAACTGAATGTATTGAAATGCATATATACATATATATATATACATATATATATACATATATACATATATACATATATAAATATGTATATATATATATATATATATATATATATATATATATGTATGTATGTATATATATATGTATGTATGTATGTATATATATATATATGTATGTATGTATGTATATATATATATGTATGTATGTATATATATATATATGTATGTATGTATGTATATATATATATATGTATGTATGTATGTATATATATATATATATGTATGTATGTATGTATATATATATATATGTATGTATGTATGTATATATATATATGTATGTATGTATGTATATATATATATATGTATGTATGTATGTATATATATATGTATGTATATATATATATATATATATATATGTATATATATATATATATATATATATATATATATATATATGTATGTATGTATATATATATATATATGTATGTATATATATATATATATATATATATATATATATATATGTATGTATATATATATATATATATATATATATATATATATATGTATGTATTTATATATATATATATATATATATATATATATATATATATATAAATATTATATATATAATAACATTTAACAATATTATACATATATATACATATATATATATATATATATATATATATATATATATATATATATATATATATATTTCAGTATGAACATCACTATTGTCGGAGAGACAGATCGGTGTTTGAACGACAATATCAAAAACAAAATTCAATCAGAAATTCATGATAAACGATTGAACGTTAATTCCATTGTACTTTGACTGATGATGAAAGAAATGAAAGTCAACTACAATTTGATAAATGATTCGTTTTAATGCTGTTTCCAGAGCGAAGAACAGCATTGGGACCAACCGTGACGGATCCGCTGTTCAGCTAGAGAAACAAAGATGAACGGCATAATGCTAGAATTGCTTCAGAAGTGAATGATCGGTGTTTAATCTGACATTGATTAATAAAAAAAATTAAGAATCAGAAAGATAATCGATTGAACATTAATGTTTTTATGGAAAGAGAAGCATTGGTACTTGACTGACAGTCACGGTAACAAATTTCTACCAAAACTAAAAAAAGATAAACGACTGGATTTTAAAAACATTGTCGATGTTAAACATCTGCATTTTGACTGACAATGGCAGAAACAAAATTTGATCAGTTTGAGAATTAAATTTTTGCTCTCGAAAAATAGGAAGATAAATATGTTCAGTGACGCTACTAAAAGGAAAAATCGAAGAAAGCTCAGCTAAATTATTGGATGCAATTCTGTTGTAAAATTTCAGGCCAAGATTATGACTGGCTATGACAGGAACAAAATTTAATAAATGCTTGAAAAAAAATGCTGTGTTTTAATCACCATTGAAGAAAGGAATGTACTATCGCTTGATCCACATTGGTACAGTTCAGGTATTATGAAAGCACTTAAGGAGGAGGGGGGGTTGAATCTTTGCTTACTTTTTGCTGACAAGTGTCAAGGGAGGATCAGAGCATTGCTTAATCCTTTCAGGGGCAACAAAGTCTACAGTTCGCACGGTGGAGACTTTTTCCCGATTTTTTTAATCTAAAGAATCTTGAAATAATTTTCAAATAAACGTTGCAAAATGTTTTTGCTTCTTTAAACTGATAACAGATGGCAGTACTAGCCATATTTCTCCTCATTTAACTGGAATAGATTGAATGCAAGTGGAAAAGGAAACTAGATTTAGGCGTTTGCACTGTGCAAATGGTGCCCCTCAAAGGGTTAAGTAAGACAGGAAACATGAACGCAAGACCGTACGCATCATTGTTGTCGTGATTACATCGTCTTCGCTGCCATTTGTACATGTATATTTACTGACTTTTGTATTATACTATTAAGTTTCAATGAATTAATGAAAACTTTACAACGTTATTATAATTCCGTTTACATTTATTGTTCAATGTATTTACTGTTAACAATTTAATATTCATGCACTTTTAAGTAGAAATGTACAATGCATTGAATTATTGATAAAAATCGCTTGGTCTACAAATCAGCGCCAAGAAATTTGCCAAATCATACGTAAGAAAAAAGTGTGTGTGTACGTACGGGGGGGGGTTTCTTAAATGACTAAAAATGTGTTTACGTATTACTTGAACGGCCCCACTGACAGCAATAAAATTCAACCGGCATTACAAAGTAATCGATTGGATATTAATAATAAAGCGAGTTACAACTCTTTGACTTACAATGATACTAAGACATTTGCCAATGATACTAAGTGTTTGGATACAAGGAAGTAAACATGAAGGAAATAACTGATCTTATAAACTACCTTTTCCCTGAAATATTACAAAACACTTTCAAAATACTGTAAGGAAGTCCATAAATATGTTATCTTTAAAATCATTTTTATAATTTCTTATAGATAAATGATATTATTAAAAATGACTGATGAAAATCCATTAAAATAGAAATTTTATTTCCGCTAAATATTTTTTAAATATATGATGTAAACATAAAGTAAATAATGGATCTTGTAAATAACCTATCCACAAGAATAGTACTAAACCCTTTCAAAATATAGTAAGGGAGTTCATAAATGCATTATCTTTCAAATGATCGTAATAATTTATAGTAGATAAATGTCATTATTAAAAAATTATAGAGTATAGCTCACTTCTACTCAGACTTGGGTATATATAATTTGAAGTGGCACTTTAAAAGAATTTGATACAAACACAGTTTATACATGAAACAATGTTTATTGAATTCGTTGCACATATAGAATTTGATTTTACAGCAATAAGCATACGTACTACTTGTACGGAATATATATTATCATTCAATAAAAATACACATTGCAAATACTCACAAACCAGCAGAGAGTCAAACCAGCAGTCCTGCCACGTGAACTTTGGGCCCCCTAAGCACTAGCGCCGGTTAACAATTGGAGCTGCTTACCTCGTAACTCCCTCTCGCTTATCTATCAACCTTAACAACCTTTTTCTTCAACCTCTGTATTAATCAAGCTGCTTGGTATTTATACGAAGCGTGTATGCCGAAATTGGCATATCTCAAGCAGATTTTTTAATTCATTCACTCAAAAGTTCGATTCTTGTGAATCGAATCTTGTGTTTACCTTACAAAATGACATATAAAAATTCATGAAAATAGAAAATTTATTTCAAATAAACATTCTTTCAATATGTTAAGTAAAGATGAAGGAAATACGGATATTATAAATAACTTTTCAATAGGAATAGTACAAAAAACTTTCAAAATATTGTAAGGGTGTTTATAAATACGTTATAATTAAAATAATTTAGATAATTTGTAATAGATAAATGTTATTATTAAAATATGCCATTGATAAAAAAAACCAATTAAATTGGAAAATTTATTTAAAATAAATGTTCTTTCAATATGTTAAGGTACCATGAAGGAAATAACAGATATTATAAAAAAACCTTTCCACAGGAATAGTACAAAACACTTTCAAAATATTGTAAGGGAGTTTATAAATCCGTTATATTCAAAATAATTCAGATAATTTATAATAGATAAATGTCATTATCAAAAAATGTCATTGATAAAAAAAACCATTAAATTGGAAAAATCATACAAAATAAATATTCTTTCTATATATTTTGTCATAGATAAAAGGAAATAACGGATATTAAAAATAACCTTTCCACCGGTATAGTACAAAACGCTTTTGAAGTATTGTGAGGGATTTTATAAATAAATTATCTTTAAAATAATTTTTAAAATCAATAATAGATAAATGTCATTATTAAAAAATGCCATTAATGAAAATTCCTTAAAATGAAACATTTATTTAAAGTAAATATTAAAAATAACGTTTTTCTCCGGAATAATACACGGCACTTTCAAAATATTTTAAGGGAATTTATAAATAAGTTATCTTTAAAAAATTGAAAATTTATAATAGATAAATGCCATTGGTAGGGACTGACTTTGATAAAAACCATTAAAAGGGAAAATTTTGTACAAATAAATATTATTTCAATATGTTAAACAAATATTAAGGAAATAACGAATCTGATAAATAACTTTTCCACCGGAATAATAAAAAACACTCTTAAATACTGTACGAGATGTTGATAAATAAGTTTTCATTAAAATAATTTAGAAAATTTATAATAGATAATAGTCATTATTAAAAATGACATTAATTTTAAAAAAAACATTATGTTGGAAAACGTATTTTAAATAAATATTCTTTCAATATGTTAAATAAATGTGAAGGAAATAACAGATCTAATAAATAACTTTTCTACCCGAATAATAAAAATCACTTTTAAATACTATATGGCAGTTGATAAATAAGTTGTCATTAAAATAATTTAGAAAATTTATAATAGGAAAGAGTCATTATTAAAAAATGACATTGATAAAAAAAAAACCATTAAAATGGAAAATTTACTTTGAATAAGTATTCTTTCAATATGTGAAGGGAACGTGAAGTAAATAACGGACATTAAAAATCACATTTACATCGGAATAATACAAAACACTTTCAAAATATAGTAAGGGAATTTACAATTAAGTTATCTTTAAAATAAATCTGAAAATTTATAATAGATAAATATCATTGTTAAAAACTGACACTGATAAAAAAAACCATTAAAATGGAAAAAACATTTTCACATAAATATTCTTTCAATATGTGAAACAATTTCGTAGATTTATATTTTGAAACATATTTCAGAAATCGCTGCTTCAAAATGCCCCATTTTTGTCAATATTCTTCAAAAATAAAGATTTCCAACCGCTTGAGTAGTATTTGACACATACACGGGATTTTCTACTCTTCCAGATTCCATACGTCATGTTAAAGAAAGGCCGAAATGTATTCAGAATCAAAATATTCTACAAAACCTGAGCCATGAATATTTTTCCAGATCCATCATTCCACATTCCGATGTAATGCATGATAATAAAGTAATGAATATTGAATGAAACCTCAAAGGATTTGCATCGCATTTTCTCTTCCCTTTCTTCTTTCGAGAATTGGATTCCATTCCTTTCACTTAGTTGCAGGAATATTTCTGTGTAAATCACAGAGAGGGAATTACTCGGCATAATTTATTCATGTAATTATTCAGTTCACTTCGGAATGAGAATTTAAGAGGAGCATTCAGTTCATTAATGTTTAAAGTAATATTCAGGAAATGAGGTTTTAACTATCACTCTTGCATATTGTATGACGAATGAGAAAGCTATTGCACTAGTTATAGAGTAGAAAAATGATTGGTTTTTTTTTTTCTTGGGAGGGAATTAAGCTAAAACTTAATTCATTTTATGATGGTAAACAGTGTACTTTAATTTCTTCTTAATAGTTTCTCTTCATTTTAAAAACAACTTCATTTTAGAGCCGTCTCGGGAATTG
>OU015502.1:131426562-131449062 GCA_907164885.2 Dolomedes plantarius
TTTTAATCTCTTTAAACTGTATAAGAAACAAATCTGGGTATCAATTAGTTAATCCCTTGAATAGTTAATTTTTGAGAGATTTTTATCTGAATTTCGTCCCGATTTTCATCAAAATTTTGCCTTTTAAAAAGTTGTAAATCAAATTTTATTACCTTAATGAAGTCGAATTGTAAAATGCATACCCAGTTTGTTTGTAAACGTTATCAGGATTCTTCCTTATCAATTTCATGAATTTTGAACAAAAATTAAGTAGCATGGAGCATTTAAAAAATCTAAAAACCTTGAAAAATCTGTTTTGAGAAAAACAGATTTAAAATTTATTACTACACTTACCTATTATAAATTACTTTGTAGACGCTTTATAAATAATTTTTTACTTGAAAAAAATTTTTTTTGGTACTAATAATCTACAGAAATATATATATTTTTTACAATAACACAATCAGTATTACAATGACGAGATTTTCTGAAATAAAGGTCCACCGTTCCCTTAAGGAAAAAATACCATTCACGATATAGGGAGTTCAAAAATTAACTATAATTACTATCTCCTATACGGGTACATAACTAGCAAGTATTTGTTTGTCAGATAGTACAAAGTTAAACGTAAGATTGGAGTAGTAAACAAATATAACTTTTAAATCAAAGTACAATTGACCTTAAAATGTAAAAACGAAGAAAAGGAAGGCAGAACTGATACTGAGTAGATTATTTCTATGATCCTATTTACCCAAAGTATCAATTGAAATCACCGTTTAGAGCAGACAATATTGTTACTGAAGTAAAATATCGTTGAAAAAAATTGCTGCAATGTAATCACATCGCTATAGATTTCACCGATTGGTTCAGGTAGTTGTAAATATGTTTAGTGCATACACAAAATAGTTATACAAATAATTCAAATTGCGATAATTCAATAAGACCCAACGTACAAATTGCAGAAATTTCGCAAAACATGACGGTTTGATTTTTCGGTTAAATTTTCCTCTAAGGTACCATATTTTTCGGAACATAAGGCGTATCTTTTGACATAAAAAATCAATTTAAAATCGGGGTGAGTCTTATGGTTCGAAAGTAACATTTACATAAAATGAATAATTTATTATATTCATTATATGCAATTATTATGTATATTTTATATATATTATTTAATATATTTATTATATATATCTTTTATATTATTAAATAAGAAATTGATACCTAATTGAAACCTAATGTATACCTAACAAAATACAAAATATTCTTTTCTAAAAATCTACCCATAAATTTGAATTGCGTCTTATGGTTAAAAAAAATAAGGTAATTTATGATAATCATACACTTTATTTTCAAAAATAATCAATCTAATGAAGAAAAGAGTTTCGCTGCAGTAGTGCAGTGAGATTTTTATTATCAAATGTCATCTACCACAGTAGATTTCGCAAAGCCCAGAAGACCAGAAACTGCAACTACACTGGTGTAAGAAATTAAGAGAATTTGCAGACTTGGTCGATTATCTCTAGAACTACTCTACCGATTTTAATGAAATTTGATATGTACATACATTGATACAATACAAAACAAATAACCATTCAATAAATGTAATACACACTCATGATCGCGCGTAACACTCGTTGGAGTCGGAAGGTATGAAACAGCGGTTTCAGAAAAAAACAAAAAAATGGTTTAATAGATGGCGTTATTTTGCAGCAATCAGTTAATTTCAAATCGTAACAGTAAAAATGAGTAACCACCAACGTTTAGATGATGGAATGAGGTGGTGAATTGGGGGGAGGCCAGAAGTAGGCCAATCTCAAGTACAAATTTGTAGAGAGTTCAATTTAACGCCCAGCGTCGTGTGTAACTTATGGAATCAGTTCCGGGATACCGGATCCATCGAGAGAAAGCCTGGGCAAGGTTGTCCAAGAGCCACGACAGCCAGAGAAGATCGCTATTTGCCGATTATAGCGAGGCGTAACAGGAGTGCTACAGCTTCTCAACCGTCTCGTGACTTGTATGCAGCCACAGTAACCCGTGTATCAAGGGTGACTGTTTCCAAAAGACTTCATGAGAGAGGGTTGTTTACAAGAAGACATGCTGTTTGCGTCCTGCTCAATTAACGAACAGGAGAATCCGTTTATCATGGCGCAGAGAGCATAGAGATTGGAGTATGGATCAATAGACGACAGTTCTCTTCACCGTTTCAATATGGATCAATAGACGACCGTTTTCTTGATGAGTCCCGGTTCAGCCTAAACACCTATTCTCGCCGTACGTTCATATGGAGAGAACCAGGGACCCGCTACCTACCCTCCAATGTCCACGAAATCGACCATTATGGCGGAGGAGGTTTAATGGTCTGTGCAGGCATCATGTTGGATGGCTGCACACCTCTCCATTCTTTGAAAGAGGCACTGTGACTGGTGTGAGGTATAGGGATGAGGTCTTGGAGCCCTATGTTCGCCTTTTCAAGGGTGCAGTTGGCTCTGAGTTCATTTTAATGGACGATAACGCGAGGCCCCATAGAGCCTTTCTGTAGACGAATTTCTAGAGAGTGAGGATATTCGCCGGATGGATTGGCCAGCCAGATCTGCAGACCTTAAACCTATAGAGCTGTCTGGGACGCTCTGGGAACGGCAATTGCAACTCGCAACCCCCCTCCTAGAACCATCCAGGGAATGAAAACAGCGTTGCTGAACGAGTGTGACCAATTGCCACAGGAAATGATAAAATGCCTTACTTGAAGTATGAAATCACTCTGCGAGACATGTATATCTGTAAGAGGGGACCATACCCCCTATTAACCCATCTATTAACCCATTTTTTTGTTTATTCTGCAACTGCTGTTTCATACCTTCCGACTCCAACGAGTGTTACGCACGATCATGAGTGTGTATTACAATTATTGAATGGTTTTTTTTTTTTTTTTATCAATGTATGTACATATCAAATTTCATTAAAATCGGTACAGTAGTTCTAGAGATAATCGACCAAATCTGCAAATTCTCTTAATTTCTTACACCAGTGCAAATGCTGTTTGTTTACTAGCTCTCTAAAAACATATGCCAATATTTGCATATTAGGATGCGTGAAATTGGTTTTGGCATTATGATGTAGTATTATGAACATTAGCTGCAACTTATGGGATTTTCAAGGTATTTGCTCACACATCCATTCGGACCAAAGCTGTGATTTTCATTACTCCATTAATTTCATTTTTACAAATTAATATAACAACCGATAATCTATTTAAATTTAAAACGAAATTTTCTTGGAGAACAATGAAATTATTTATTTTTAATCCCTTCCATTTAGAGTAATCAGCCTCTAAAATGGGATTAAACATCTATTAATGTGATTACACTAATTATAACAAGGGATTAAATAAGAAATATTATATTTATCGAACTGAAATATAATTTAATTGCTGCTATTTGTAATAAAGCTAATTGGGTTAAAAGTAATATATTTTCCTCAGAATGTAGCATAACAATTTCGATTTTTAAAATGAATTGGTAGTTAAAGTGTTCATTCTTTTATGTCAATTATTGATATTTGCGCTCATATACCTGAATTTTTACTATTAAATATACGTATATTATTATCACGCATATTTGCTGTAATCAAAAAAGGGTTGGGAATGCAGGTACGCTGTATATCGATAAAGGTAATTCATACCACAACCACAGAAGTTTGTTCTTGTTACTACTCTCTAAATAACTGTTTTACTGAACTAAAATCCCGAGGCTAATGTAAAGTAAGTCAACTAAAAACAACGATTTGTTATAGAATCGATAACAGTTGTAAGGTTTGCATAAGATTCGATTCACAATAATCGAACTTTTAAGTGAATAAAGTTAAAGAAGCCGATAAAGAAGATATGCTAGTTGCGGCATACGCGGTTGGTATAAATACCGGGTAGCTAAATTACAGGGAGGAAGAAGCTAGGAAGTGCGGTCGATGAACTGTTGAGGAAATGAGAGGAAGTGAAAGGAGGAGTAGAGCTGACGAAACGAAGTATAGAGCTGGAGCTAGGCTTAGAGTCTGGTTTGATAATAGTTGAGTTTTGCGAGCAGCCGCTCGAGGCATAGCTAGGTTGCTTCAAACCTACGCGAGTACTTGTTAGGCCCAAAGTACACGGAGCAGCATTGCTGGTCGATTTTCCGAAGTATTTGTGAGTATCTCAAGTTGTATTGCCATTGCAGGAATAGTTATACCAGAAAATATATTGAATTGTATTTCCCTTGCATAAATATTATATAATCTCGTACAAGTAGTGCGCTTGATTTATGTTGAAAAGCAAAATTTACAATTGCAAATATTTGAATAAGCATTGTTGTTTTGTGAGAACTGTGTTTGAATGAAATTATTTAGAGTGCCACTTCAAGATATACATACCCAAAGTTAGGGTAGAAGTGCATATTCTCTATAGAGTTTACAACTAAAATTCTGTTTCCAGTTAACGAAATTAATGAATGCATTACGTTCCGTTTTGTATAAATTTGGTATGCTATGAACTCATCCTTAAATTGCCTAATATTAATTAGCTTGGCTAATTAAATGAAAGGAGATGTTAAAACGGTTTCTCTGGTTTCCAAATAAGGATAGAAGACAAAAGGAAAATGATAAGACCTTTACTTATACTATAAATGTTATTTTGTCTTTATTATGCTGCTCTTAATACAAATAAACTGTTTTATGAAAAAAACCCTCCAAAATCCTTCAGCCAATATTTACTAAAGGAGCAGTGGATACCCTATCTCTTTGGTTTACATGGTAATAACCGCTGATTTGGGGGCAATAGAGAGCTGCCAGTAGATCAACTTGAACAGAGACTTCAATGCCAGGGAAATGTTTCTCTAATACTTGGTATTCGGAAAACCACCCAGACCTATCACCACAGTTCAAGGTCCAAGACTGAGCTAAACTCTGGCAAGACAAAGAAGTGGTTTTACAAGACATAAGACTTTTGTGCGAGGAGTTAATGACTCTCCGAAATGCTCGATTTTCCCTCCCCACCATCCTTGGTATTCGGAAAACCACCCAGACCTATCACCACAGTTCAAGGTCCAAGACTGAACTAAACTCTGCCAAGACAAAGGAGTGGTTTTACAAGACATAAGACTTTTGTGCGAGGAGTTAATGACTCTCCGAAATACTCGATTGTCCCTCCCCAACATCCTTGGTATTCGGAAAACCGCCCAGACCTATCACCAGAGTTCAAGGTCCAAGACTGAACTAAACTCTGGCAAGACAAAGGAGTGGTTTTACAAGACATAAGACTTTTGTGCGAGGAGTTAATGACTCTCCGAAATACTCGATTGTCCCTCCCCAACATCCTTGGTATTCGGAAAACCGCCCAGACCTATCACCAGAGTTCAAGGTCCAAGACTGAACTAAACTCTGGCAAGACAAAGGAGTGGTTTTACAAGACATAAGACTTTTGTGCGAGGAGTTAATGACTCTCCGAAATGCTCGATTGTCCCTCCCCACCATCCTTGGTATTCGGAAAACCACCCAGACCTATCACCACAGTTCAAGGTCCAAGACTGAACTAAACTCTGGCAAGACAAAGAAGTGGTTTTACAAGACATAAGACTTTTGTGCGAGGAGTTAATGACTCTCCGAAATGCTCGATTTTCCCTCCCCAACATCCTTGGTATTCGGAAAACCGCCCAGACCTATCACCAGAGTTCAAGGTCCAAGACTGAACTAAACTCTGGCAAGACAAAGAAGTGGTTTTACAAGACATAAGACTTTTGTGCGAGGAGTTAATGACTCTCCGAAATGCTCGATTGTCCCTCCCCACCATCCTTGGTATTCGGAAAACCACTCAGACCTATCACCACAGTTCAAGGTCCAAGACTGAACTAAACTCTGGCAAGACAAAGAAGTGGTTTTTCAAGACATAAGACTTTTGTGCGAGGAGATATGACTCTCCGAAATTCTCATTCTCTTCAAGTATAGCATCTCCTGTCCACATGATTGACAGAACTGTAGCTGCTCAATTTATTCAACATGGGGCATTGGACTCTGTCTATGTTATGTCTAGACAAAAGCGACTGGCCCCCAACAACACAAATGGTCAGATTAGTTATTTAGATATGGAAAATACTAAATACATTTTACCTCATTATATTTGACAACTAGTGGGGAAAAAGTTTTCTAAGTAAGGATAATGCTGTAAACAACGTATAAAGGAGGGGAAAGGAGTAAGTAAAATCGATTTTTAAAAATTCAAAAAATCTTTATTTTTTCTTTGTTGATGACATTAGTCCCTAGTTAGCCTTTATACAATTGACGTTTTAATTAAAAAAATAAAGTGACTGAAACGAACTCAATATTTTTCAAATGAGTATAATATCCTAAACAATATGAAAGGTCATTGAATATTTTAACAATAACCATAAATGTAATTTTTTTTCTTTTCATGCTACTCCTTTCGAATTAAACTACAAATAATCAAATTATTTTGTAAGATATGGAAAATGAATTCACTTTTAAAATTGTAGACGCTTTGATAATAATAATTGATAATTACTGAAAAATGGCTTTAATGCTTTCTATGTAAGGTTAGTGTCATAAACAAGGCTTAAGAGACTGAGAGAGAGAATTTGTTTAACTGTTTTCACAAAATTCATAAATTTTGATACCTTCTTTTCCATTACACGCAGTCCTAAAGACGACTAGCTATGTTATTTAAATTAAATAAGTAGCTAATTCGACGTAAATATTTTCCAATCGAGCATAATTCTCTAGTTAGGTTTTAAGCCTATTAAAGTGTATTTCCCATGCTATTAAATCATAAATTTTCGTTTTTATGTGTCTCATTTAAAAGTTTCGAATAAATGATTATATTAGTTAATGGGACTTTGAATATATTAAAGCCTATTTCACTATTTATTATTGGTAATTACCTGAAATGGTATTAGTATTTTTCATGCACGGAGAGTGCTTAACACAAGGCATTAAGGTTATTGAATTGTTGACCACAAAATTAAAAAATAATACATTAAATTCTCTGGTAAATCTTCTTAGAATGGTTATGTCTTTTTGATGACGGTTGTTTCTAGTTTGTCTGAGAATAATTAGTTTAGATAATAAATTAAATTGCATAGCTAAGTATAAAGTAACAGACATGGAACAGACATGTTTTAGTATTTTTTAAAGTAAGGATAGAACTCTAATTTAAAGTGAAATGTTATTCATTTGTTTATCCTATACTTATTTATTTTGATTTGGTCTTATTTATAACCATCTTTTCTAGCTCGACAAAGAAAGAAAACAATTAGATTGGTTAAATAGATGTGGAAGACATTAAATTCATTTTAGCTATTAAACTATATATTATTTATACAAGGTTTTATTATTTTGGGGGCAATTTTGAGAAAACGGATGAATGTGAAAGTATGGTTGAGGTATCATGTCTTACCCTCTAGATCTGCCAGTCGAAGAGAAAATTGAGGTTGGGCAGCGGTTTCGGCGTAGTGGAACATCAAAGATCCCATGTTAAGTCAATGGGAAAAGCATGTGCGCTCTCGCTTCATTGCTTTCATTTACATTTATCGCAGGCACACTGAACATTTAAATTTTAAAAAACACGCCATTTGTATTACATTTTTAACTGTCATGCCCTTATCTGCATCACGCGCTCGGTTCATTATCGGATTTGTTGAGCACAGTGCACATGGTATTCTATGAATAGTGTCATGTAACCAACCCCCTCCCAGCCAATTCGCATTGGATATGAAGTGACGAGAGTAAAAGTATGGTAAATGTAAAAGTATGGTTTAGGTACCATGTCTTAGCGTCTAGATCTGCCAGTCGAAGTGAAAATTGAGGTTGCACAGCAGTTTGGGCGTGGCGGAGCATCAAAGAGAGTAAAAGTATGGTTGTAAAAGTATGGTAAATGTAAAAGTATGGCTGAGGTACCATGTCTTACCGTCTAGATCTGCCAGTTGAAGAGAAAATTGAGGATAGACGGCAGTTTGGGCTTGGCGGAGCATCAAAGAGAGTAAAAGTATGGTTGAAAAATATGGTAAATGTAAAAGTATGGCTGAGGTACCATGTCTTACCGTCTAGATCTGCCAGTTGAAGAGAAAATTGAGGATAGACAGCAGTTTGGGCTTGGAGGAGCATCAAATAGAGTAAAAGTATGGTTGTAGAAGTATGGTAAATGTAAAAGTATGTTTGAGGTACCATGTCTTACAGTCTAGATCTGCCAGTCGTGGAGAAAATTGAGGTTGGGCTACGGTTTGGGCGTAGAGGAGCATCAAAGTCCCAATGTTAAGTTTATATGTTTAAATTTAAATGTGATGTTTGTAGTTTGTGAAAATGGTAAATGTAAAAGTATTGTTGAGGTACAATGTTTTACCGTCTAGATCTGCCAGTCGAAGGGAAAATCGAGCTTGGGCTGCAGTTTGGGCGTAGCGGAGCATCAAAGAGAGTAAAATTATGGTTGTAAATGTATGGTAACTGTAAAAGTATAGTGGAGGTATCATGTCTTACAGTCTAGATCTGCCAGTCGAAGGGAAAATTGAGGTTGGGCTACGGTTTGGGCGTAGCGGAGCATCAAAGACCCAATGTTAAGTTTATATGTTTAAATTTAAATGTGATGTTTGTAGTTTGTAGTTTGTCCTATCTAAGAAGAATTAAACTGTGTGTTATTTCGGGAATTCATCAATTCGTTAATTCAGTGATACCACAAATGGTATTTATTCAATCGGCCTTATATTAAGTAAAAGCTTTGTCTATATATTAGTTCTATGAGGGTATTTTTTTCTTTGCGACCTATTCTGAGAGAGCGGCTGAACTTAAAAATATGGTTGAAGTCTTAAAATGAAGGTCTTTGTAACTTTTCTCAAATCTTTTGTAACTTTTCTCTTTAAATTTGTAACTTTTCTCAATCAACTAAAGTTTACGTTTTTTGCTTGATACGAGATTATCCTCGTCAAAAAAATTAACAGTGATTTTACGACGGTTTTCTACTATATTATTAAATAGCAATAATCTTCTATCAACGAAGTGAAGCCGATAAAAGTCATTCCCCACTCCGACGAGAAAGGTTATTTCATAGATTTGCCGAACAACGTGATTTACCAAGAGGTTACAGGTTGAAACTAAATTTAAATATTTTTTTTCCCATTGTTGAGCAACCAGATGACACCACACCTATGGAGGAGGTGAGTTTAAAGTTGAGAAATTTCTCATCACTAAGAATGATAAAGTTCAATAAGGGTTGCACTTCATAAGTTAAAAAGTTTTTGTTATTTCGAATATGAAACAAAAATTTGCTAGATTTTGAACAACGAGGCCACTGCTTATTCATTAATTATTTAAAGCGCCTTTAGAGATTTTCAAACAGATACATTGCTTTAGACAAGTAAAAAGATCACTGAAGTATTTCCCCAAACTCTAGTTCAGAAATTTAGCGAACAGTAAGTATTTAAATTTGATCTGACATAACAAGACCGTAATTTATATTAAACGTTTGGTAACTGACATCAGATCGACTGTCATGCGAGTATCTCAAAAAAGAGCTATGTTTTCGCACAAATATTTTGAGGTTTATAATAATTATGATTTGTGGTACAGAAAAAAATCCTTTTTTTTAGAAATGACCTCGATAGATCAAGTAGATAGCCTGTCTGAGAAATAAAGAAATAGCTCTGTTTTGATTTATGGCTTTCACGATTGAGAAGAAACATATTACGAAAGATAGAGTAGCAAATGATAAATGTCAGCTGAAAATACTGAAAAAAAAGTAATAGAAAAATTAAAATTTCTACAGTAAAATTAAACTGAAATCGAATAGAAAAATAACATGAAATAAATATTTAAATTTAAAATATTAGAAATAACATGAAATATAATTTGATCAAATATGATATTTTACCTGTTAAACAAATACAATTGTCTAAACTCAAAATAAAAATATTAAAGCACGAATTTAAAAAAAAAATCCATATGTGCTAATCAATTCTTTGATAATTTTTTATTGCGTTTGCTTCTCTATAAAAAATGTGATCGAAAAGTTTGGAATAGACTCAATTATATAGAATTTGTTCTTTTTTTAAAGAAAGGTATGTTTAGTTTAAATGTACTACTAAATTACAGATGCAAAACGAAATATTTTTTCGAGGTTATAAAAAAGCACATTTAAAAAACCTACAGTTATATTTTAATAAACCAAACGAATATGTATAATAAATTCAAAATCCCTTTTCATAATTTTAACCTCTCGCTCGTTCTCTCAAAACTTAATTTCTATGCATATTTCCTTATTAATTCTTTCATTCTTTGAAGAAATGGTTTCTCAATTAGGAAAACCGTTGAACTTTTGAATTCACTTGAGAAGTCTTTGCTTGTAAAAACCTAGAACGCTTCAAATTATTTTTGGTTAAAAATTCGGCAAGCATAGTAAATCCCTATTAGTAGCAGTATTAACGTGTTAAAAGTTACTGTTGGTAAAGCAATTAACTTACTTCTAATAAGGCAGAGAGAAAGCGTCAACCCCTCCCCCCAAAAAATTAATAAAAAAAATCTTTAATCCCAAAGAAGAATTTTCTGTTGGTAGCAAATGTACCTACTAAAAAAAGTTATTTAATTTAGACATTCAAGTGGAAAAATTAATCTAAAACAGTTACTGCATTCTGAGATATTTATGAGATGAGGCATGCTTTGTTTATTATTTGATGAGTTTAGTTAAGCCTGACTTAACTGAACTAATCCAATAATAAACAAAGATCTTGTAAGGTTTACCTAAGATTCGATTGACAATAATCGAACTTTTAAGTGCATAAATTTAAAGAAGCCGCTTAAGTTATGATAATTTCAGCATAGACCGTTGGTATAAATACCGAGCAGCTAGATTACATAGTCAAAGTCAAGAGTCTAGAGTCTAGTTAGTTTGGAGCTGTCCAAGCGAATTGCTTTTGAAGCGATTACTTAGGTTGCTTATTCGAAATCTGACGTGAGTCTTGCCAATCCTCAATTTCTGAGGATAGTGTGTGTCGTGTTGCTACATCCAGTTTTTAGTTCATTTGGGCGCGTATCGTAAATTATTTTTGGTTAGTACTAATTATTTATTTTTCTTAGAATTTATTTGGGTGCGTTGTGTTTTTATTAATTATTTTGTTGAATACGACCCAAAGCTCTGGATGTCGAACTTACAACCGAACAAACACCAATACACTATTCTCAATTTTAGAACATGTAATTTAATCCCAACAACTTTCAAATCAAGACAAACAACTAGATTTTAACATAACAAAACTTAGTTTATTTACACATTTAATATTTACAATTAACAGAAAGAATCTTTCATTTCCCGAAATTAATGCACAATAATATTTTATCTTTCACTAATTGTATTTATTATTACCTTGCGAAGGTTAGGGAGCGTCCCGAGCGCAAAGAAACAAATATATTTAACTCTTAGTTCAACACTAAAAACACCTTCTCACTAAAATTCCTTCCTTACAAAAAGGCTAAATTACCTAGTCTGAATTAGAACTGAACAAATAAAATTTGAGATTTAACACTCACCCCAATTGCTTTTCATGAACTCACGATGCTATCTTGGCCTTCTCGCCTCGCCGAGGGTTCGGGGTCACGCTGCTACACCGGGCAGGGGGCTATCTCTATTTCTTTCACGATGAAGTATCAATTTTTCTTAGTTGATCATTGTAGTCGTGCTTTTCTTGGCGCGTACCTTCATTGTTTTGCACTGGCGTTGAGGATTTCTTCACGTCTTGAAACGGGGCGCTGGGCTTTCCTCGTCATGTCACTTCTAGATCTCGTTCTCGATTGGGATTGCTTCTCGTCTGTGGCACAGGAGCTGGGTCTCTTGGTCTCTGCTGCAATCTTAGTGCGGACCTCTCAATCTTACTTAGTCTATTTTATTTTACTTAGTGGCCGTCACAGGTTTATGTGGAACCCTCAAGTCCACGTAAAGCATAACTTTTTAAGTCGTGCTGGAGATGGGCACCTACAGCCTCCCCGATCCAGACTCTCTCTCCTCTTTTTCTTCCAAACTCCTTCTATATATTTTATTTTAATCCCCTTTCACACTTATGACTCCACCTTCTCATAAACTTCAATCAGCCAATCCGGACAGCGTAAACTTTTCATTCGCTATACTCCCTTTACACTTTCTCATTGGCTTCTGAACTAGAACCTCACGCCCTCACTGCCTGCCCTTTTAAGACCACCCAAGAATTTGCACGTGGCGATGGGGATCTCTGTATACCATAAATTCAACACAAAATACCTTTGTAACATGATGTCTCTTTTTGGCTCCGTCAACTAATCTATGTCTCCAATCTCAGATCTTCCCATCTTCAAAATCTCATAAAGCTGTCTCGCCCGGGCTACGTCCTAAATGACACTATTCAATAATTACTGTCGGCTTTAAATTTGATTCCGGTCTTTTATCACCAACATGTAATAAAGCTAGCTTTTTATCGAAAAGCGCTTTACTACAGTGTGTTATTAGGCGGGAAGTATCGTGTTGGAGTGCTGGTGTGGCTTTGGCGCTGAATATTGTGAGTATATAAACTTCACTGTCTTGAACTGTGTCTATATCTGTTCGTTCAGCCTATATTGCTGCTAGTTATTGTTGTTTACAAGTTTAAATAAACATTGTTATTACTTTAGAAACTGTGTTGCTTCTAATTTAGTAGAGGGTAACTTGAATTTACATATACCCAAGTTAGGGTAGGAGTAGCCATCTCTATATTATTAAGTTAAAATTAAAGTAATTGTCGCCAGTGTAACGGACTGCGCAAGAAACAGACTTCTACCGAATAAGATCGAAGAAAATTTAATTATTCACACTCATAAATTACCTAGATAAGACTGAAGAATAGATACAGTTACTCAATGCCCCCTTACAAACTTTAAACCTCTTAAAACCAGCAGTGCATAAACATAACCCTTCCTCTAGATCTACGGTAAATTTCACAGACAGAATTTCATGTGTGGACTAAAAATAATGCAATTGCGATTTAATGTGGTATTTTGGTTTCTTGTTTTCAACAAATTGCAAAATGAGTAATACACGTATAGGGTAGAAACTTACGCATGATATACTTCTTAGGTTAGGATGTAATTACGACCCCTTATGATATGTAATTATACTGAAATCTTAAAACTTTTTGAACAAGTTGCAGAACAGTTTCAATGACCATGCAATTTAAATAAAAAAAGGTTATAAATAATAATAATGAAGATTCGATTGACAATAATCGAACTTTTAAGTGCATAAATTTAAAGAAGCCGCTTAAGTTATGATAATTTCAGCATAGACCGTTGGTATAAATACCGAGCAGCTAGATTACATAGTCAAAGTCAAGAGTCTAGAGTCTAGTTAGTTTGGAGCTGTCCAAGCGAATTGCTTTTGAAGCGATTACTTAGGTTGCTTATTCGAAATCTGACGTGAGTCTTGCCAATCCTGAATTTCTGAGGATAGTGTGTGTCGTGTTGCTACATCCAGTTTTTAGTTCATTTGGGCGCGTATCGTAAATTATTTTTGGTTAGTACTAATTATTTATTTTTCTTAGAATTTATTTGGGTGCGTTGTGTTTTTATTAATTATTTTGTTGAATACGACCCAAAGCTCTGGATGTCGAACTTACAACCGAACAAACACCAATACACTATTCTCAATTTTAGAACATGTAATTTAATCCCAACAACTTTCAAATCAAGACAAACAACTAGATTTTAACATAACAAAACTTAGTTTATTTACACATTTAATATTTACAATTAACAGAAAGAATCTTTCATTTCCCGAAATTAATGCACAATAATATTTTTATCTTTCACTAATTGTATTTATTATTACCTTGCGAAGGTTAGGGAGCGTCCCGAGCGCAAAGAAACAAATATATTTAACTCTTAGTTCAACACTAAAAACACCTTCTCACTAAAATTCCTTCCTTACAAAAAGGCTAAATTACCTAGTCTGAATTAGAACTGAACAAATAAAATTTGAGATTTAACACTCACCCCAATTGCTTTTCATGAACTCACGATGCTATCTTGGCCTTCTCGCCTCGCCGAGGGTTCGGGGTCACGCTGCTACACCGGGCAGGGGGCTATCTCTATTTCTTTCACGATGAAGTATCAATTTTTCTTAGTTGATCATTGTAGTCGTGCTTTTCTTGGCGCGTACCTTCATTGTTTTGCACTGGCGTTGAGGATTTCTTCACGTCTTGAAACGGGGCGCTGGGCTTTCCTCGTCATGTCACTTCTAGATCTCGTTCTCGATTGGGATTGCTTCTCGTCTGTGGCACAGGAGCTGGGTCTCTTGGTCTCTGCTGCAATCTTAGTGCGGACCTCTCAATCTTACTTAGTCTATTTTATTTTACTTAGTGGCCGTCACAGGTTTATGTGGAACCCTCAAGTCCACGTAAAGCATAACTTTTTAAGTCGTGCTGGAGATGGGCACCTACAGCCTCCCCGATCCAGACTCTCTCTCCTCTTTTTCTTCCAAACTCCTTCTATATATTTTATTTTAATCCCCTTTCACACTTATGACTCCACCTTCTCATAAACTTCAATCAGCCAATCCGGACAGCGTAAACTTTTCATTCGCTATACTCCCTTTACACTTTCTCATTGGCTTCTGAACTAGAACCTCACGCCCTCACTGCCTGCCCTTTTAAGACCACCCAAGAATTTGCACGTGGCGATGGGGATCTCTGTATACCATAAATTCAACACAAAATACCTTTGTAACATGATGTCTCTTTTTGGCTCCGTCAACTAATCTATGTCTCCAATCTCAGATCTTCCCATCTTCAAAATCTCATAAAGCTGTCTCGCCCGGGCTACGTCCTAAATGACACTATTCAATAATTACTGTCGGCTTTAAATTTGATTCCGGTCTTTTATCACCAACATGTAATAAAGCTAGCTTTTTATCGAAAAGCGCTTTACTACAGTGTGTTATTAGGCGGGAAGTATCGTGTTGGAGTGCTGGTGTGGCTTTGGCGCTGAATATTGTGAGTATATAAACTTCACTGTCTTGAACTGTGTCTATATCTGTTCGTTCAGCCTATATTGCTGCTAGTTATTGTTGTTTACAAGTTTAAATAAACATTGTTATTACTTTAGAAACTGTGTTGCTTCTAATTTAGTAGAGGGTAACTTGAATTTACATATACCCAAGTTAGGGTAGGAGTAGCCATCTCTATATTATTAAGTTAAAATTAAAGTAATTGTCGCCAGTGTAACGGACTGCGCAAGAAACAGACTTCTACCGAATAAGATCGAAGAAAATTTAATTATTCACACTCATAAATTACCTAGATAAGACTGAAGAATAGATACAGTTACTCAATGCCCCCTTACAAACTTTAAACCTCTTAAAACCAGCAGTGCATAAACATAACCCTTCCTCTAGATCTACGGTAAATTTCACAGACAGAATTTCATGTGTGGACTAAAAATAATGCAATTGCGATTTAATGTGGTATTTTGGTTTCTTGTTTTCAACAAATTGCAAAATGAGTAATACACGTATAGGGTAGAAACTTACGCATGATATACTTCTTAGGTTAGGATGTAATTACGACCCCTTATGATATGTAATTATACTGAAATCTTAAAACTTTTTGAACAAGTTGCAGAACAGTTTCAATGACCATGCAATTTAAATAAAAAAAGGTTATAAATAATAATAATGAAATACAATAATTTTTCTATCTTCAAACTTAAAAAAAATTTAATTGAAAGTATAAAAAAGTTATTAATTATCATCGTTTATGAACAATCTCGGTTGCACCCTATGAAAAGGAAATTTTAACTTTATTTTGTAGATTATCAGTAGACTTACATAATCAGGAAAAGTTAATATTTAGTGGGGTTCAGGAGACATTTAAAAAAGAATTTTATTTATTGAGTTAAAATTTTGAATTTTTTTGTGAAGGTTAACCATATAATTTGTAAACAAAATCACTTCATAAAACTTCTCACAAAGTTAAAAAAAAATTTTTAATTTAAAATTTTTAAAAAAGTGGGGTAATTTAAAATCGTTATAACTCGAAATAATTAATGTCGAATTTCAAAATTTGTCGAATTATTTGTCGAATTTCAAATTTATTTTATTTAATTAAACAGAAATATGTAAGTTTTAATTCTAATTTAACATTTTTTAAAATATCAATTTAAAAAAAATCTAAAATATTTATATTAAAAATTACAAAAAAAAAGATATTTATTATAAACTTATTATAAACTTATTTGTCAAAAATCATATTTTAAAAAGTATATATATTTTTTTCAAATTTGCTGAGTTAAAATTGAAATAAAATAGTTAAAAAGACATGTTCCAAGTTTCAACCATTTATATTTAACAGTTCTTGACCTATAACAATTTAAAGATGAGAAATGGGGAAAAACCCATCAAGAAGAAAAACGCACTTAGATGTTTAAACAACGATAGGCTACTATTAGAATGTTGCAAAAAAATAATAATTTCTCCTGTTCTAATTAATGTAGAAACATGATTTAAACGTCATTTTAAGCTTAAAAGAACACAGACATTTTTAATGCAATAAAACTTTTTTCGAAAATTTTAACAATTTTGTGTCTTGGACCCCCTTAAAATGACATCAGGAAATTCAGATATTTTCAGAAGCCTTGTTCACTTCCCTCCCCCCTCTCAGAACATAATATAACCTTACATAATAACTGACATATTTAATCATCAACTTGGGACTGCTAATAAATAACCATGAAGTAAGGTTAATTTTCAAAATCATACTTAAATATGAATAATGCATATAAATAATATTTGCTAATGTTCCCGAAATTTATAATTAATTCAATCAGCGTTATTTGTTTTTAATGAAATATGTGTGTCTTTAAAAAGTATTAATTTATTCAGATGAAAGTGATATTATGTTTTGTATTTTAAATCCTTAATTTGGCATGCTTCGCCATCATCTATATTATTTTCATAATTAATAAACACAGAAAAAGGATCATCGATTCTATTCCAAAATCTCATAAAATAAATGCTCAATGAATACTCAATGAATACTCAATTAATACTCAATAATACTCAATGAAACACATATTTTCGATTGTTTATTGAAATCTTTTTGAAAAGAACTTGTTATAATCATTAATAGTGTATAGAATTGTCCCGAAAATACATTTCTTAACTTTTCAGTTAAATATACAGGAAATACTTTTTGAGGAAAAATAATAAATTTAAAAGTTCTTTCAAGTAGCACAAAATTTATTCAGCTAAAAGCAATATTATGTTTTGTATTTTAAAGGATTAAGTTGAAATGCTCTGCTACAATCCCTATTGTTTCCGTATTTGCAAACGTCAAAAGCATTTTATAATTAATGAACACAGAAGAAGAATCAACGTCTCTATTTCAAAAGGTCTAAAAATAAATGGTCAATGAAATTACACACGTTTGATTATTTATCCTTAGAGCTTTTCGACAAGAACTTGTTATAATCCTTAATAGGGTATATAAATGTCTCGAATATATATTACTAAACATTTCAGTCAATTGTACAAGAACTATTTGTACAGGGATAATAATTAGTTGCAAACTATCTCTATCAGGCTTAAATTTATTCGGCTAAAAGCAATATTATATTTTGTATTTTAAATCACTAATTTGAAATGATGTACTACTATTCCATATTATTTCCGTATTTGCTGACGTCAGAAGTATTTTATAATTAATGAACACAGAAGAAGAATCAACGCCTCTATTTCAAAAGCTCTAAAAATAAATGGTCAATGAAATTACATACGTTTGATTGTTTATCAAAAGCTTTTCAACAAGAACTTGTTATAATCCTTAATAGGGTATATAAATGTCTCGAATATATATTACTAAACATTTCAGTTAATTGTACAATAACTATTTGTACAGGGAGAATAATTAGTTGAAAATTATCTCTATCAGGCTTAAATTTATTCGGTTAAAAGCAATATTATATTTTGTATTTTAAATCACTAATTTGAAATGATGTACTACCATTCCATATTATTTCCGTATTTTCTGACGTCAGAAGTATTTTATATTTAATGAATACTTCTGAATGAGAATAATTAGTTGCAAACTATCTCTATCATGCTTAAATTTATTCGGCGAAAAGCAATATTATATTTTGTATTTTAAATCACTAATTTGAAATGATGTACTACCATTCCATATTATTTCCGTATTTGCTGGCGTCAGAAGTATTTTATAATTAATGAATACTTCTGAATGAGAATAATTAGTTGCAAACTATCTCTATCAGGCTTAAATTTATTCGGCTAAAAGCAATATTATATTTTGTATTTTAAATCACTAATTTGAAATGATGTACTACCATTCCATATTATTTCCGCATTTGCTGACGTCAGAAGTATTTTATAATTAATGAATACTTCTGAATGAGAATAATTAGTTGCAAACTATCTCTATCAGGCTTAAATTTATTCGGCTAAAAGCAATATTATATTTTGTATTTTAAATCACTAATTTGAAATGATGTACTACCATTCCATATTATTTCCGCATTTGCTGACGTCAGAAGTATTTTATAATTAATGAATACTTCTGAATTAGAATAATTAGTTGCAAACTATCTCTATCAGGCTTAAATTTATTCGGCTAAAAGCAATATTATATTTTGTATTTTAAATAACTAATTTGAAATGATGTACTACCATTCCATATTATTTCTGTATTTGCTGAAGTCAGAAGTATTTTATAATTAATGAAAACAGAAGAAGAATCAACGTCTGTGTTTCAAAAGCTCATAAAATAAATGTTCAATTAAATTATACACTTTTGACTGTTTATCAAAAGGTTTTCGACGACATCTTGTTATAATCTATAGCAGGGTCTAGAATTGTCTCGAATATATACTTCTAAACATTTCAGTTAATTCTACAAGAAACTTTTTTTTACCGGGAGAATAATTCAATCTCTCCTTTCAACAACGTCATATCTCAAAAACGTGATACTTCAGGAGAGTGATTTTAAAAATTAAAAAGTAGAATGAAATGTATTAAAAATCAATATTAATTCTGCTCTCTAGCGGTTAAATATTAAGCCATGAAATATGATGATCTTGCAGGGATATACTACCTGCAATTTTACAATTTTACTGCAATTTTCCTGCAATTTTACAATTACATCCTAAATTGTCTTTGTAGATATAATACATTATTATGTTTCCACTTTTGATATCTTTCATTCATTTATTGTATTGTATTTGCTCTATGTGTTGCTTTCGCGTTCATACATGTTTAAGTGCTACATGTTACATTATATAGTTCTATATTTTAAAGTGAGTAAACGTTCGAAAATCAATTTAACTTTGCTTTATATAACTATCTTTTTGCGTATAAATATCTGCGATATATTTATCTTTCAAAGTCATTAAATTTCTCACAATCTGTAGCGATATTCTGTCGAGATTATTTTTAGGGCATTCTGAAATTACTTTTTATTTAGGGCATTACTTCTAGGGCATTCTGGAATTACTTTTTATTTAGGGCATTACTTTTAGGGCATTCTGAAATTACTTTTTATTTAGGGCATTAGTTTTAGGGCATTCTGAAATTACTTTTTATTTAGGGCATTACTTTTAGGGCATTCTGAAAACAGGCATATCTAAAAACCGCCTGTTTTCGAGATATGACGTTGTTGAAAGGAGTGAGTGAATTAATTGCAAACTACCCTCTATCAGGCTTAAATTTATTCGACTAAAAGCAATATTATGTTTTCTATTTTAAATCACTAATTTGAAATGATGTACTAACAATCTATATTATTCCCTTTCTTGCTGACATCAAAAGTATTTCATAATTAATGAACACAGACGAAGAATCAACGTCTGTTTCAAAAGCTCATAAAATAAATGTTCAAAGAAATTATACACTTTAGACTGTTTACCAAAAGGTTTTCGACGAGAACTTATTATAATCGTTAAAAGGGTCTAGTATTGTCTCGAATATATATTTCTAAAACATTTCAATTAATCGTACAAGAAAAATTTCTTCAGGGTAAATAATGAACTGCAAAGTACCTTTATGAGGTTTAAATTTATTCGTCTAAAAGCAATATTATATTTTGTATTTTAAATCAGTAGCAATTTTTTTTGTAAAATTAGGAAAATGTTAAAGGACATAAGGAAAGAAAGAAGCAAATTTTGACAAACTAATTTGAAAAAGTGAATTTTGGCTATCTATTTACTTTGCTTTGTAACAAGGAATAAAATGTCTTGCTTACATTCTGTACTTGTCTTTGGCAAATCTTGTGAAATTAAAACATCTTATTTAAATATTAAAATGTATGTGTACAAAATGAAGTGAATACCTTCTTCTCCAATGTGGCAGATGGTTCCTTGGACATTATCCTTACAGTCATATGACATCGCGGTTTTACTGGCCGTTTTTCTGGGAGCACCGTATAGGTTGACCGGCATTACCCTATGGGCCGATCCCGTAATTTTGAACCAAGTCAAGTGACGAAACCGGATCACCTGACCCTTCACCTCCAGAGGTAAATTTGAGAACTTGGAGGACATTGCAGCCACGCCCTATTTTACGTGCCCCGGCCACCATTAGTGAACACGGTGGTCGATTTTGTCAGCGACCGGCCTCGAACCCGCAACCTTCAGATCACTGGCTCGACACCTTTACCAACCATGCCACAGCGCCCATAGTAAAGTGGATATTAAAAATATGTTATTATCGAAAATGCCAAGCATATTTTTCAATTAAATAATTCAATAATTGATATTATCAGCTACCCCCCTGTGTGGCGAACTATAGTTTTCATACCTCTGTTTTGAATCATTAACTTGAAATGATCTGGTTCCATCGATATTGTTTCCGTATTTGCTGACGTCAAAAATATTCTTTAAAATAATAAACGCAGATGAATAATCAATGTCTCTGTTTCAATAGCTCATAAAATAAATGTTTAATGAAATTACATACTTTCGATTATTTTTCTAATGCTTTTCGACAAGAGCTTGCTATAATAATCAGTAGTGTATACAATTATTAGTAGTGTATACAATAGTCTCGAAAATACATTTCCAAACTTTTAAGTTAATTGTACAAGAAATATTTTGAGGGAAAATAATTAACTTTAAAGTACCTTTATGAGGCACAAATTTATTCAGCAAAACATAATAATATGTTTTGTATTTTAAATCATTAATTTTAAATGCTCTGCTACCATTGATATTATTTCCGTATTTGCTGACGTCCATAATTAATAAACAGAGAAGAAGAATCAACGTCTCTTTTGCAAAAGCTCACAAAATAAATAATCAATTAAATTACACACTTTCGATTGTTTATCTAAAACTTTTCAAAGCTTGGTAAAACAAGGGCTTGCTATAAACGTTAATGGTGTATACAACTGTCTCGAAAATACATTTCCAAACTTTTCAGTTAATTGTACGCGAAATATTTTTTGAGGCAAAATAATTAACTGCAACGCGAATCTTTCAGGAAAGATTAAAAGTCCAATTAAACCCCTACAGAAAAAATGAAGGAATGGAAATTACAAGTATATCGTGTTATTTTTTTTTCTAAAGTTTGCTCATTGAAGCGGGTGATTCATAAAAGAAAACGAAAGCCTTTGCAGTTTAAAAAGTGTAACAGATGTGTCTAAAACCGGAGCTTATAAAATGTTTTTTTCTTTTGCTTCAATGCTTGAATATATTCACGAAAATGTTTCTTTTTTCACATTATATTCAGTGAATAACTGGAAGAAAAAATTGCAAAGAAATATGTTAACAGTGCGTCTGTTTAAATTTGCACAATATATATTCTTTACGCATTTTAGGGCACTTTTACGTTCAAATGCAGATAAATAAATGCTCTCTTAACCAACATTTGAATATTAAATATTATACTTATATGTAAAACTTTCAATGAAAGAAGAAGTCTATTATTTTTTTCTATAAAAAACATTATAATTTTACAATTACATCCTAAATTGTCTTTGTAGATATAATACATTATTATGTTTCCACTTTTAATATCTTTCATTCCTTTATTGTATTGTATTTGCTCTATGTGTTGCTTTCGTGTTCATACATATTTAAGTGCTACATGTTACATTATATAGTTCTATATTTTAAAGTGAGTAAACGTTCGAATATCAATTTAACTTTGCTTTATATAAATATCTTTTTGCGTATAAATGTCTGCGATATATTTATCTTTCAAAGTAATTAACTTTCTCACAATCTGCAGCGGTATTCTGTCGAGATTATATGGTCTTAAAAACGTGATTATAATTTAAGGTTGAATTCGAAATTATAGAAGAGTTGAAGTTATGTGAATTATTACTGATTTAGTAGAAGATTATAAAACGTGATAAATAATGACGTTCAAAAATACTCTTTGATTCAGCCTTTTTACATTTTTTGAATTTCTACCCGTCGCTACATCGCTGTAATTCACATAATGCCCCATTCCTCACTCTAGTCATTTCTTATCCTAATTTTATCGTACGCTTTCGA
>OU015502.1:131454062-131456562 GCA_907164885.2 Dolomedes plantarius
TATGATGGAGTTAAAAACATGAAATACTTCTCGTTCAATAGAATTATCTCTGGCTATATTCCAATCAAATTACTCACATTAAATTTATCCATTTTATTTTGATTCAGGAATTATATATAAACATGTAAACATTACAAAATATCCTTCAAATAATAATATTTCAAATCAATTATGATATTTTCATGTTTTTCTTTCAATACCTAATATTTCTGAATCCATATTCGATATACAAACTTAAGATTGACCGAATTCTTAAATAAGGTTTTAATATTTCAGAAAAATTGGATATGGGAAGGAAGATAGCTTATTTTCGTCGAAAGCCATTATAAAACCTGATGCTATTTTTACAGAATTTATATCACACACTGTGAGTTTTTCTTCTGATATTTACAAGGAATTAAATCGAAACTAATTTTACTTAGAATGCGAAGTTAGCTTAAATTTTAGAGTATTCATCTCGGTGTCAAACTATCTCAGGATTTTTACTCAGAAAATTGGAAATTGGGATGAACGTAAAGTAGAAATGGAATTTTAAGGATGACAAGCAAATAGATTATAATAGATTAGAGCATATCTTTTGAAATGATATTTAAATACCCTTATAAACTCGAGTATGTATAACTAAGGTTATGTTTTCAGCACCCTTTCTTGTATTTGGGGCATACCACAATTTTTGTTGAAGCCCTTACCTTAATTCCAAAAATTAAGATGCGATACTATATAAGAGGAATTACACTACAGTTGAATCCCGTTATAGCGAACCTGGTATATAATGAACTCACGGATATAACGAACGAAAATTTTGGTCCCGCCGTTTTCCTATTGTACGTAATTTAATTAGTATTGTGTCAGTGTAATGTAATAGATTTTAGTCGATTTAATTCATTATTGGTAATTTTCAATAGATTTTATAATTTTTTTTATTGCACCATTATTCAATACACATTGCAACAAATGAGTTATACATTTTGTGAACTCTAGCATTTTTCTTAATGGTTCTGATATAGCAAACCACTGGATAAAGCGAAAAAAAACCTTTGGTCCCTTGAAGTCCGATATAACGGGGTTCAACTGTACTATATAAAAGGTCTATATATCCTTTATTATATATATATATATATATATATATATATTTATTTATTTATTTATTATTTTGCTTGCTTGATTGCTTGCTTTGCTTGCTTGCTTGCTTTGCTTGCTTGCTTGCTTGCTTTGCTTGCTTTGCTTGCTTGCTTGCTTGCTTTGCTTGCTTTGCTTGCTTTGCTTGCTTGCTTGCTTGCTTTGCTTGCTTGCTTTGCTTGCTTGCTTTGCTTGCTTGCTTGCTTGTTTGCTTGTTTGTTTGTTTGTTTGTTTGTTTGTGTAAAGGAAAGAGATAGAGAGAAATCCCCCTGGAAGTTTCTAGGATCAGATGGGAAGACGGATATCCTATCAAATAGTAACTATACTGATTTACACATAAGTAGTTTTAAGATAACAATCACACGTCTGAAACTATTCTCTGAGTATTGATTCATTTTGACTTGAAAATTGCCATGTTATCTGATAGTTTCTAAAAATCATCAGAATCTTCTTTTCTCGCAGACACAAAACAAAAGCTGTGAAATATAACAGCAAAACCTAAAGAAAATTTGTCGTAATGCCCAGAAAAGTATTGATTTCTTCACAATCCACTTGATACATAATTTTATAACACAATAAATTTTCCTGTTTTGGAAACATAATATTTGTCTTGTTTTTTTTTATGTTTTGTTTTGAAAAGTATAAATAATCCTCCGGATTCAATGTACAAAGTGGATATATTCAACATAATTTCTATGGACATATCTTTCTCAGCATAATTTCTTTATTTCCCTTTCAATTTAAAATTTTTAACGGAATATATTTCACATAGCCTCTAATCTTTCTATTTAATCCCTTTAATCCTATCAATGAGAGATATTCGAATTATAGCATGCATGATGTGATCCTTCATAATATCTAGTTAAGGCCAGATGGATTTTAGTGAGAGCGTACCATGCATGTAAAGGTTATCTGATATATAATGTATACGCAATACACACTATATATAGACTATACACACACACACAAACAAGCAAACAAACAAACAAACAAGCAAACAAACAAACAAACAAACAAACAAACACACACACACACACACACACACACACACACACATATATATATATATATATATATATATATATATATATATATATATATATATATATATATATATATATATATATATGCGATAAACGATTAAATCGGTATTGGAGGGTGTTAATATTTTCCCCTTAAGAAAACATTTTATTCTGGAATTTCGTGAAAATAAAGGCTTTGGAAATGCCTTTATTTTCACGCCTTCAATGTTGGATTCGAAGTTTTAGTCGCACCTAACCACACAAATTAATACATTCCTCTATGTAGTTCAACGGGAAACTCATATTAATGGGCATTAAATTTAATTGAGGTGTTAGAAACTGGTCCTTTGGGTTTGCCA
>OU015502.1:131461562-131486562 GCA_907164885.2 Dolomedes plantarius
ATAAATTTATCGTCACGTGCATAACAACTAAATAGTCAAAAATATTTTTTTCCTTGCTAATGCGGCAGACGATTGGACATTATCCAAAAAAAATATTAAAATACAGAAAAAGAAATGTTCTACAAACTGTACTATATTAACTGTACTATATTCTTTAGTAATCTTTATATTAAATTTAATTTGAATATTTTCTTCTACATTATTTTGTCTATAAAATTATCCTTTACGATTTTCTTATAAATATGTATATATATATATATATATATATTTTACATCAATTGTATACATTGATCGTCGTATTTATCATATAATATATATATATTTGGCATTAATTGCATACATTGACCGTTGTATTTAATTTGAATGTACTCCGTAGCGAAGTACGGGTTTTCAGCTAGTTGTAAATAAAAGTCCAGACACTCGAGATTAAAATTAAAGTCATTAAACACGAGAGGGCGAGGTAGACTTGTAACTATTATTTGTAGGGTCAGCAGATTTAGGGGCTCACGATGCTAATCCACTCTTGAATTTGGACATATACACATGTAGAAATGAAGAGACATGCGATTCATGCAAAGTTCTGTGGCTAAGGGTTTTAAAGCGATAAATTAATATTACTGAGGTTTAGACTTAGGAAAGGGAATTTAATTTTACTATGGAGGGGTATAATATTTAATATATTACATATATATATATATATATATATATATATATACAGTGGAATCTCGATCGATCGTTTTCGGATCCATCGTTTTTCCGCATGTGTCGTTCATTTTATCCAGTCCCAACGATCATATTGCTTTGTTATGTTTCCGCATCTATCTTTTTCCCGCATTTATCGTTCATTTCAATCGATCCCTTGAAAAACGATAGATCGAGATTCACTATATATATATATATATATATATATATATATATATATATATACATTAGAAGAATAAAACAGTAGTTATTTCAGGGACAGTAAGGGCAGTTAGTTTCATTGAAAACATTATACCCACTTTAAATAAATATGCAACTGTATTTGCGTAAATTTCGAACTGAATCATCCGTGCTCCTGTAAAAATTATCATCGTTGTTTTTAACTCCTGCGCTGTTATCAGATAGCAATATGCCTGTTTGAGGTTATTTTAGTGTAAATCTCTGTACTTTTACATAAGAAGTTACATCTAAAATAATTATTCTTTTATAGTCGATGTAACTTCTGTTTCGCAATGATGTATTGTTACATCTGCTACTACTGCTACAAATTTTATACATGGAAAGATTATTGAAATATCAGTTTATAAAAGAAAATCAAAATACGAATTTTAATTTACCTATTGCATAATAATTGTCTTTTTAACGCCTCCACTATTTTCAGTGAATTACTTTGCAGTAAAAATTTATATTCTTGAATTAACCTGAACTATCACAAACATTATTGGGGATGCATTCGAAAATATAATTCCTAATTATTCTGTTTCCCGGATTCTCCGTTAAGGCAATAAAAGAAAATCAATTACGTTGTTGATACAGATGTAAAGTGTACAAAAACATATCGGAGTAGGCAATGACAATTTTCTAGGGAATAGTGATATGTATCAGTTATCACAGCAAACGTTTGAATAAGATAAGTGCAAATTTATGTTCAACACACATGAGACTGTAAGAAAGTGCAAGAAATCCCTTTGCATCAAGTTCTATTACCAAACGTCAAAGCAGGCCTTTACTATGGATCTACGAGGAATATAAATTGATTTAGAGATTGACATTTATTCACATTAATTGCGCGAGACCTTTTGGGACCAGCACCTTATAATTAACTGCGGGGAACTCTGGTTCACAAGACTCCTTAGAATTATGCATGAATTTAAGGGTTCCATCTTCGTTCGAACCAGAGAAACTTGGCACTTTGATTAAGCTGTTGTTTTAAATCAGCTGGATCGCATAACCTAAAGAAAGGCGTGACAAAGCAAGCTCTTAAAAGCAGCATGGTCTCATTTGTAGATTTAAATTGATGTGGAAATTCCACGCCTAATACAATCACTAAGTCTTCTGCCGTTAAATTTCTCCTGAGTTAAAATAGACTTCAAGCAGTTAAATAGATTTGAAAGGAAAATTTGCATAAGCGTTTAAAAATGATTATTAAGAGATATTTTAGATATTAGCGTTTCTGATGCTAATGTTAGTTCGAGTATTAATCGCATATTGAACACTTTTGTTGGGAAAGAAATTTTCCCAAAACTCAAAAAATCATCGATTTGCGATTTTTACTGTTAGATACTTACTGTGCAGAAAAATTTAAAACATAAATTTTATTGTTAAATTTGACATGAACTTTTATTCTTCCAATATCCATTATTTTGAAGGCAAATACGCAGAAAAAAGTAGCTAACAATGAAAAAAATTATTGTTTCGCTATTAAACTAAGTAGAAAGTTTGAGTAGTAATTATTCCTGAGCTGCATTGCAATTTAATTATTATGTTAGAATCGTATACAAATTTCAGACGTTTTATTCTACAATTGTTTCTCAGTTATATGTACTTTGACAACAGACCAATTCTTGACATTTTCTGAACCGAGCGTGTTTCAAAATAGAATTACAGTGGAATCTATCGTTTTTCAAGGGACCGATTGGAATGAACGATAAATGCAGGAAAACGATAGATGCGGAAACATAACAAAGCAATATGATCGTTGGGACTGGATAAAATGAACGACACATACGGAAAAACGATGGATCCGAAAACGATCGATCGAGATTCCACTGTATATTAATCGCAGTTTGAAAATGATCTCTCGTTTTATAGACGCTGCGAAAAATGGAAGTGGAAGAATTTACCCGAATTTCTCTGTCTAATAAACTCTTTCGAAAGTATTTTTTTTCGCTGGGTTACTTTTAATTCCCTCCTTCGACATTTATAGATCTACATGCTGGGCAGGTCAGTATTATTAAGTGTGCATTCACATCAGTAAATTACAGATTGTTTGAAGCTCATGGATTGAGTTATATAGTGAAACATGGGGATTTTTGCATTTCTTACTGTTAATAGCTAGTGTGCACGTTTAAGGCTGCTATGTACAAATCCTATTGGATTCGCTCACCTCAACGTTAACCTATGGAGAAAAATTATCCACGGATTACCGACTTGGAATCAAAGATTTTTTTTTTTTAAATTGTACTCCATCATAGAGAAAGAAATTTTACATTTGTGTACCTTTTTCGTTTTTTTTTTTAAAATGAAATTAATATTTCAAAATTTAAATTTCTCGGGAAAAAATCTGAAATAGTGTGTTTTAAACGCTCATAAATTCCTTCGGTGGACGAAATTTATAAAATGAATCCGGTAACGCTTTGCAGAAAATTTCAGGCTATCTGACAATACCAATTTTATTGGATTATCAACATTTATGTACCTGTAAATAGGTGACCAACATATATTTTAAATAAAAAATTTGGGGGCAGCGCTTTACCCCCCGTATAGAGAGAGAACCATTACAATCCCTCAAAATGTTAATCCTAAGGGGGGTGGAATTCTCGAACTGTCAACTGGACTCCTCCCACCACAAGAATCAGCAAGAAGAGGAAAAGGGAAATACGATTTTTTTCTTAGTACATAGCAGCCTTAACCCTTACGTCGGCTCATCCTATCTTTATAATGTTCCCCGGCTCATCGGTCTGACAGACCACCACGCTATAAAATTAGGATATTTTCCTTTTTTCATAAGTGTTTCGCAGTTATAAGTCATTAATGCAAAACTACTGCCACCCCTCATTCTTGAAAAGGATAAATAAAAGATAGATTATTCAACAAAAGTTTCAGAATCCGATTCCTCAATCTGTGATAGTGCGAGAGAGACAAAATCTCTGGTTCCTTGTGAAACAGGAGGAATTTCTTCCAGCCATGCTAGCTACCACAATAAAAACAAAGATTTTAGAAATTGAATGCATCCAGAGTGACAGATAATTAATACGGTTCAAAGTTTATCAGTCATACAGCCGACAAAAATTTAAATCAGATGAAGGCTCATCGGTCCAAAAGACCGACTATGTTTTACAAAGATCGAATTTACCGACAAAATACGAAAGGGAGAAAATCTCCGATGTGTTGTACGTGAAGGCCAGGACCCGACTGAAGAACTCACAAACCCCAACAGTCTGTTAACCCCACCACCACCCCACCCTTCAGAACAGGTGCGGTCTCCTAGACCGATGAGCCGACGCTAGGGTTAAGTAAGTTATTCAGTCAGTCTGTATGGGAATTTCTCCAATCAGATTACAGGCAACCATAAAAATCAGTAAAACAGAAGTAAAAAAAAAATTAAGTTTAAATCTATATATATAAAACAGTTCCGTAACTGACGGACTGACTGACTGACAGATAACTCACAGACCAAACCGCTGGACTTAAAGGGCTGAAATTTTGCATGGCGATTCTTCTTGTAGTGTAGGGATGCACAAAGAAAGATTTTTGAAAAATTCTTCTTAGATTTTTTTAAGTTGAATTTTTAAGCTGTTTTGTAACATTCTTTAAAGTTTGCATTTAAAATAATAATCTGAGAGTTATAAAATTTATACCAAGAGAAATATCATAAAAATTCTTTTAAAAAAAAATATTTTTCGAATCTTTACCTCCATTTTTTTATTTCTGGTGAATTTTTAAAGATTAATTTCTATAATTTAATTTATTAAATATTGATCACGTGGTTTCTTTTTTTTGTGATACTTTCAATTAATTTTGCGTCACGTGAATAACAACGAAATAAATTGACAAAAAAGTATTGAAATACTATAAATGATAAAATTTAACCACTTGACTAATTAAGATGGAAATTTGGTAAGAATTTAATTCAAATTATTATGTTTTATGGATACTAAATATACAAATTAATTGCATACATTGACCGTTCAATTTAATTTGAATATTTTTTTTTGCATTATTTTGTTTATAAAAATATCCGTTACGATTTTTTTATAAATATATATATATATATATATATATATATATATATATATATATATATATATATATATTGTTACGAGTTTGGGGCCAACTTGGCGACAACAACCAGCAATCGGTGTTTTGGAGTTCACGTTAAATAAAACAATGGTTTAGTACGTTCAAGAGTCTACTATGGAGTAAGTAATAAATCCTGCTCTTGGGTCTATTGTTGGAAAATGATTTGTGCGATCGGTTGATGTTTTTCAACAGGTGATATTCTTCTTGTATAAATTATAATTCTTGGCTGATATAAAACGAGGTCCTTAGAGGAAAGGAAGTTGAGGTCGTATGCTACGTATTAATAACTGATAGATTGTGATAAATTTTTATATCTGAATTCCATCCTTGTTAAGAAAAGTTCTTAGGTGCTGGAATTGTTCAGCTTCCACTGAAGATTCAACGTTTTTATTTTGTCTGCTCTTCTGCAAGTTGTAAAAAAAGTGTACTGAAGATTTAATGTTACATAAAATTTCTGTTATTCAATTGCATTAACTGGCATATTTATTTCTGTAATTGAAATTCACTTTTTAAAATATCCAGTCGCTCGGATTTGGTACAATATACAAACAAACACACACACACACACACACACACACACACACATATATATATATATATATATATATATATTGCATTAATTAATTGCATACATTGACAGTTGTATTTATTATACATATTTTTGCCTTTTTTTGCATTAATTGCATACATTGACCATTGTATTTCATTTGAATGTACTCCACAGTGAAGCAGAGATATTCAGCTAGTCATCGAATAAAAGCCGATACACATTAAAAACTGGAAAACGGCTGGGTGAGGTGTTTCACGTAGGATGTCTTATAAAGAGAGCTATGTGGATCCAATATCCCCGAGATAAACATTACGAGGTTCTGCTTGCAAAAGTTTTTCGAATAGTTCGGACACAGTTATAGTAATTTATTTAAAGATAAGCGTTGTCAATTATTTTATCAGTAAATAAAATTAAGCATCGGAACGGTAAGTTAATTGATAGAGAAATTATAATGGTAGAGGCGTTTATTTTCTGAAGAAAAATAATTGCGTCAGGCTGCCAAGTTAATGATGAATTAAAACTCTATTATCTCTCCAGCTGTGTCTGACGATATTTAGTCTGCTACTTTCTATATAATCTAGAGCCACACTGATTGCTTATGACAATACATGGTCATTTTCATTTGCGTGCTACTAATGTACCATACAGTATGCCCAATACTATAACTGTATGTGGCTTGAGGCGGCCCAGTGGTACAGCGTGCTGGTTTTCGATGCTGATGGTGCTCAGATCGAATCCCAGCGTTGCGCCACGAAAAAATGTCTCTGTTTGTATTCGTCCCGTTTGTAATGCTGTTCGCCTATATGGTACCCCCATAATAAAACGGACAATAAAACTGCGGTGTAGTATAGGCGAATGTTTAACGACAAGTGCCTCCGCATTGAAAAAAATATCTAGAACTATATTGAGTGAAAATGTACTATATAGTATGCATAATACTGTATAGAATTGTATTGTATGTATAATGTATTATCTCTCTATATAAAACAGTTCCGTAAGTGACTGATTGACTGACATATAACGCACAGACCAAACCGCTGGACCTAAAACGCTGAAATGTTGCATAGCGATTCTTCTTATAGTGTAGGGGTGCACTAAGAAAGATTTTTGAAAAATTCTTACTTTTCAAAAATTAAATTTTTAATCTGTTTTTGTAAAATTATTTAATGTTTGCTTTTCAAATAATAATCAGAGGTTCTAAAATTTATATCGCGAGCAAGATCATAATTCCTTTAAAATGAAATCTTTTTCGAATCTTTACCTCCATTTGCTGATTTTTGATGAATTTTAAAGGTTAATATTTAGAATTTAATTTATGAAATGCTGATCACGTGGTCTCTTTTCCTTTTGTGATACTTCAAATTAATTTTGCGTCACGAGCATAACATCGAAATAAATTGACAAAAATATATTAAAATACGGTAAAAGATAAAATTTAATCACTATACTAATTGAGATAGAAGTTTTATTAAGAATTTAATTCAAATTAGTATGTATTATGCATATTAAACGTACAAATTAATTCCATACATTGACCGTTGTATTTAATTTGTATATTGTCTTCTACATTTTTTGTCTATAAAAATATCCTTTACGATTTTTATATATAAATATATATATATACATATATTTGGCATTAATTGCATTGACGTTGTATTTAATTTTAATGTACTCCGTAGCGAAGCACGGGTATTCAGCTAGTACTATAGAGAACTATACATAATACTATATACTGTGTGCATAATGTACTATATTATGCATAATACTATATAGAACTATATTATGTTTAATGTATTATTAAAAGAATAAATATATGCAAAGAAATGTGTCTCTAAAACAACACTTGCCACTTTAAACTATTTGTTTTTATTCATATAATATTCTGATGCATGTAAAAAATAATGCTAATGAACTAGATCAATATGGAATGCGAAATCAGAATATAAGGTAAAGTTTAATCTTCAGTGGATCAATATACCTTTTCAGACAAAGAGAATTCATCTAATTAACATCTTGAAAGGTACTCAAGTCACAGCATATGCATTCTTTGAATCACGCAGAACCATTAAAAATGTTGAAATGAATTTTTTTTTATGAAATTTATTCGTGGATTTCAAAAACATATAATTTTTTACCATTTAAAATAAATATTTTATTTTAACTGCTGCGAAAGCACAAATAGCTAAGTTATCATTACCTCTTAATGGATTTTTCCATTCAAATTCAATCAGCTTTTAGAAAAATTTTCGCTTTGTTTGCATTTGTTTTACATGCTTAGAAAAGTCACGATTTTCCTTTAAAAAAATACACATAGCCTTTTAAATGTATGTTGATGTTTTTATAAAATATTTATATCTATTAAAATCTTAACTTTGAGTTTTTGAGTTAATGATTTCAGTGTTTAATGTATCAGCTAATTACATTTTTTCAGTTATTTTAATAAATCTGATTAAACTTTTACGTATTAAATTAAATAAATGTTTTCTAACATTAAATATATATTAACTTTTCTGAACTTTTAATAGAAGAAACAGTTTAGTATCGCCACTCTAAATTTTTAAAATCTGCATAAATGTTTATAGTATAAAATTGTAAATTTCCTGAGCTGAACATAATTATGATAATTTAAATTTACTAAGTTTAAATATGTTGATAAATCATACTTGGGAGCAGGTTTTTAACCATTTTGTAGTTTATGCTAACTATGCGACCTAGAAAATTAATAGTTCTTAATCGTTTTTATTCATCTCCTCTTAAACATATTTCTTCATCTATTAAGAACGCTCATTAACGTTTGCGGACGTTATTTTAAAACATTTTACCTGTCAAAATACGGATGTTCAATGATTTTATATGAAAAAAATTCAAATTTAAGAATATTATTAATTTTGATGTTTCTTTTGCTTTTGAAACAACTGTTTGCCGTTATAAATACAATATTTTCTCATATGATAATAGAGTTTTAGGGCCAAAATAACCATTATAAATTTTAGTATTTTTATTTGGACATCTTAATAGGAATATTCATAAAGATTCATAGAGAATATTATATATATATGTATATATATATATTATATATATATATATAATATATATATATATTATATATATATATATAATATATATATATATATATATATATATATATATATATATATATATATATATATATATATATATATATATATATATATATATATATATATATTATATATATATATATAATATATATATATATATATATATATAATATATATATATATATATATATATTATATATATATATATATAATATATATATATATATATATATATATATATATATATATATATATATATATATATATATATATATATATATATATATATAATATATATATATATATATATATGCTCTTTTATATTAAATCAAATTTCAGGGGACTAGGACATCAAAATCTAAAGCAACTGAGTATGATCTCAGAGAACAACTTCATTCTCTATCATAAGCTTAAGGGAATCATGTGATATTTGAATCACAGCTAATATTTTGCACTTTGATTCAACCCCTTGTTTGTAATAGATAGTTATTCAAAACCCTCTTAAAAGATAATTGACACGTTCCCAAGCGCCAAAATCAAGTCTTCATTAGCTCTCTACGTTTCATATGTAAAATAGTTTCACTAATTATACCCGATATTACATGCACGGAATAATATCGCTCTTCAATTATTATCGCGTGTATAGTTTCAGATCTTGCTTTTCGATATTTAACCTTTTCCTTACGGGGTTGGGATAGCATGTATCCCAAGAATACGGGCCCAAGAATGAATATATATATATATATATATATATATATATATATATATATATATATATGTGTGTATATATATATATATATATATATATGTATATATATATATATATATATATATATATATATATATATATTTATATATATATATATAAATATATATATATATATATATATATATATATATATATGTATATTATGTATATATATATGTATATTATATATATATAAATAATATATATATATATATATATATATATATATATATATATATATATATATATATATATGTATATTATATATATATATAATATACATATAAATATATATATATATATATATAATATGATCCCGTATAAAATGACCCCGTAGGCTAAAGGTTAATAGCATAGAAGTGTGGATGTGAACTTTAATTTATCCCAAGGTATCAGCACGAAACATTATCATTGGGTATCAAACTTTTTGAACTATTTGTTATTATATTCAAATGAAATAAATTAAAGGGACTTTGGACTCTTAAAATGTCGAAAATTGAAATAATATGACCATTTTTGTCACTTTATATCTTAAAAAAGCATACATTACAGAAATACAATTTTTAAAGGCAAGAATAGATAGATATTTCTTCTTTCATTTATTTTTTTTTTTCAAATCATGATAAAAAAATTAGTTTTTATAGGTTTTTTTTTTAAAACTTTTAGACATTTTTCGAGCAGAAAATTGGAATGACAGCTTGAGCACATTATTAGAAAAGAATTTCTGTATGTAAAACAAAATATTTGGTATCAAATTATACTTCAGAGTTTTATGCTTACACTGCAATTAAAGAAATTATAATTTTAGCATTATTATATATTTAAAACATAACTGTATCTATCTTATATAAAAATTTAAAAATTTTAGCAATTTCACAACTAGGAAAAATATATTTTCACCGAAAGAAAGCGGAAAAGTTAGGTTTATTTTACACAGTCTACCATACACTATGCATTCTGCAATATCATGGAAAAATATTGAAAAGTTTTAAAAGACGTTGCGCGAAATGCCCCAAAATCACATTTTGAAAAAAAAATTACTATAAAGTTACCTCTTCAAAACATTTCCAATTTTATCAACTATTAAAAGTGCTATTCATAATAAGACATTTTAGAAGATTAATTAGATCAAATAAGAATCAAAAACACAGTAGACATTAGTTTTTACAGTAGCTGTGATTCAAGAGGATAATTCATTGCCGTATTCAGTTTTACTTCAACAAATGAACCAATTTAAACACCATTATAGATTAATGTTCATTGTGCATTTGTGTAAATTGGACAGACTTTACTCCTCTTATGGAGTTATATATTTCAATTCAAGTTTTCGAAGGGGTAAAGAATATGGAAGAATTTGGAGGGAGAAGTTAATTTTTAGAAATTTTTTTATGTTTGTTGATTTTTTGTGACTTTACAACAAAAAGATTTGTACCTCGGTTAAAAGCATCAAATGTATTCATTTTTTATTATCTACCCTACCATGCTACGGACAAAATAACAAATTTTAAAAATTCATATTGCCTTAATATATAAATAAATAGCAAAAAGTTCCGTATTATGTAAATAAACTCGATGTGAAAATTGAAAGCTTTAAAACAATCATTTTTCTTCAAGAACCATCAAGTAATAATAAACTACGCATTTTGTATAACAGTAAAAATGTTTCTGCGATGTTTCGAAATTTGAATAGCGGCACATTATTTTATATTTTAAATGAAATTAAATTTTTAAAAAAATCAATTTTTTCCTCGGCATTTTTTCTAATCTATATATATAAAACAATTCCGTAACTGACTGGCTGATTCACTGACATACAACGCACAGACCAAACCGCTGGACCTAAAGGGCTGAAATTTTGCATTGCGATTCTTCTTTTGGTGTAGGGGTGCACTAAGAAAGATTTTTGAAAAATTCTTCTTAGATTTTTTAAAATTAAATTTTTAAGCTGTTTTTGTAACTTTTTTTAAGTTTCCATTTAAAATAATAATTTGAGAGTTATGAAATTTATATCACGAGAAAGATCATAAAAATTCCTTTAAAATGAAATTTTTTTCGAACCTTTACCTTGATTTTCTGATTTTTGGTGAATTTTTAAAGATTAATTTTTATAATTTAATTTATCAAATGTTGGTTTCGTGATTTCTTTTTCTGGTACTTTAAATAAATTTATCGTCACTTGCATAACAACTAAATAAACAAAAAAATATTTCCTTTTCTTTCTAATGCAGCAGGCGATTGGATATTATAAAAAAATAAATATCCCTTACGATTTTTTTATAAATAAATAAATAAATATATATATATATATATATATTACATCAATTGTATACATTGACCGTTGTATTTAATTTGAACGTTCTCCGTGGCGTTCAAAGCGCGGGTTTTCAGCTAGTAATAAATAAAATAAGACTGACGAAGTTTCACATTCGACAATAATACATTTTTAGAAATGCACTTTTAGACCTACAGTAAATTAAATATAGATGAAAACTACTGGACCACTTTTGATATACGGTTGCGGTAATTTTTTACTTCCAATGAAAATAAATATTTAAATGCATCAGTAACTCCCGTCATATACATTTAATCTCAAGTAAAGAGGGTTTTTTAGGTTTTTGTATCCTTTTCATTAGTAATAATGCATTTATTTCTACGTATTTGAATCATTTTTGCGGCTATTCTAAAATAGAAATTTTGCCTATGTAGAAAATGAGTTTTGGAGATTATAATCTAATATTTAGAAAATTACTCCAGTCATCGTATGCTGTTTATAAACGAGAAGTGGACGAATTTCTGTATTCACTAATAGCATCTATATGCCAGGCGACGGGAAAATAAAAAGAGATAGCCTTCAACAATGACAATGTACAAGTAATCGAAAGTCTGTAAATCATATATACATTGGTGTGCAAAACTTAAGGACCGACAGTATTCCATTGGTTTAAACCCGAAAAAGGAAACGCAAAAACTACAGGTGATTTACATAAGGATACCTGATCAGTAGAAAAGTGACTCATATGCAAGGTTTAGGATAATCACGTGGCACGGCACGTGACAGGGAAGCATTTCATGAAAGCAGCTCTTCTTAGAAAGGTTAGATAATATTTTTTTTCAATGCGGCACTTGTTGTTAAACATACGCCTATACTACGCCGCAGTTTTACTGCCATTTTTTTTTATGGGGGCACCATATATAGGTGGACAGCATTACCCCCTATGAAGGGATGATACAAACGGAGGCATTTTTCGTGGCGCAACGCCGGGATTCGATCCGAGCACCTTCAGCACCGAAAACCAGCGCGCTGTACCACAGGGAAGCCACAAGCCCAGGTTAGATAATATAAAGTTAGTGTAATCGTCGTAGTAAGAAAGTGAATTGAATTGTAATTGTGTTACAAGTTGAACAAATGTCTATTGCGAAACTATTAGATGAATTTGCGCGTAATAGAAAAATCGGTAAGTTTGAAGTAGGACGCATGGTGAGTAGTGTAGCCGAAGAGTTTTGTATCTCGCATAGTCTTGTTTGACGTGTGTGGAAGACCTTCAAAGCAACTGGGACAGATGTTAGATAGACCTGTGGTGGTCGCTCAAAGAAAACGACAAACTTACGTCAGACAGCAAGCAATATTGCAAAGGAACTGCAGATGGCCATTGGAAGCAAAGTGTCGCGGTTCACAGTGGCCCGACGTACGTCAGCTAATCTGGAGAGAGGTGGGAATACGGTATTATCCAGCAAATATTACGAAATACATTGGTATGAAGGTGCAGGTGTCATGGTCTGGGCAGGCCATTAATGTGTATTTTATATATATATATATATATTGTAGAGTATTGCATTTCAACCTCTCCGTTAACAAAAGAAATTCTTCTATCTCGGCCTGAGACACTTCAAAGGATTTCCGACGGCTTGGGTGGCAATATGCTGACAGCAATTTTCCTTTTGTTCATCCGATAGACTTGTTCCACAGGACCTTAGGGGACGTGGTCATTTTTCTTGATTTAGTCATCGCCACCGGGTGACGCCGCTGGTATTTATTATAAATGACAGGAGACCCCCCAGGTGCTTTCATTCATGAACTATCAATTGTTAAGCAGCATCCTGGAGGCGTCGCGTGCCTAAACAAAAGGACTCGTGCCTTTCGCATTTTACCGAAGCGGCCCTTTTGAGACTCTTTGAAGTGGCTTGGAGGACAAACTAAAAAGGCGGCCGCTTTAGACCCGGGGAAAATATTTCATTATCGCCCCAGGAAACCCATTTCCGTTGCTCACTTGTTCTAGATCGTTCGACTTTCTGGAGAGTGATGCAATATCCGGTGGAGGTCTTCTATAAAAAGAGAATGGACCCCTCAGTCGAGGCTTGCGTCTTTTTAGTTCCTGACACGTAGCGGATCCAGTTCTAAGAGCAGCCGGGTTTGCCGCCCTTATCGGTTCAGAGTCCCTTGTGACTGTTTTGCAGCGACGATCTAGTTCCTGCAGGAGTAAACATACTCCACTAATTTGTCGGAGACCAGTCTTCGTGGAAGGAGCCTTTGCTACCTTATTTTCCAGTGAGGAGTCCTTTCTCCTTAATTTAATAATTTCATCGCTACCGGGTGCGTGCAGTGATCACCGCCGTTGATATTATTGGGGAGCCCTTTCCCGTCAGGAGAAGTGCCGTTTCTTCATCATTGAAGCAGAGCCAGTTCTGCTAGCCTAGCGGACTTCTGTGTTCTTACTCCGCCCCACGCCGATAAAATCGAGTGTGATTACCTACGTTACGAAGTTCATCTTACATCTGTGCAGTGTACATATCTCATCATCATCAATTTGATTAATAAATTGCATTTGTTTTGTTTATGTAATGAGTGATGTATACCTGGTGTGTTTAAATCATCTTCTGGTTGACACTACGAACCTCAGTTCGCTACAGAAGGTATATATTCATTCATAATTTTGGTGGCAGCGGTGGGATGAAAAAAAAAGCGACAGTAAGAACATTTTGTTTTCCTTAGTGATAGTCGCGTGTGTTCAGAACTGTGACTGTGCGGAAGTGCTATTGCTGGTGTGTATCCTGTGAAGTAGTGTAGAGCGGCTGACGTTCTTGTGAAGTCTGCTAAACTGCTGCAGTGTTAATTTCCTTAGTGACATTCGCGCGTGTTTCAGAACTGAGACTGTGTGAAAGTGCTATTGCGGGTGTGTGTATCCTGTGAATTAGAGTAGAACGTTTGACGTTCTTGTGCCATCTGATAAACTTGCTGCAGTGCCAACTAGATGCCAGTCTTCACATCAAATTGTGAGTACCATTCTGTTTCTCTTTTGTGCTGGTATCCAACAGTAGTTTAGTAAATAATATTTTGGTTGTTTTCTCAGAAGTAGGAGAATTAAATTGTTGAATTTAATAACCGTAATTAATAGCTTGATCTGAACTTAAAAGGTGTTAAAAATTTTTTTAAGTTGAGGTAAAATAAGAACTAGTGTTATTGTGTAAAGTAGAATTGTTATTGTAATAGTAGTGTGTTAAATTAGTTCTCAGAAATTAAGGAATGTAACTGTGCTCAAAAAGAAATAGTGTAACTACATTGTGTTTAACTATTTTGCATTGTGTATTGTTGTGATATGTTAAAAGCAAAGTGAGTTATCTTTTATGAACCTTAAAATAGTAACATCGCAAGCGGAATTTTAAAAGTAATTTAGTTCATTTTTGTTAATGCATTGTATGTGTACGTTAATTGATTGTGTTGTGTAGTTGCATTTTGTGTTCAGGTTTTAATGTAATTACTACCTCAGGGTTTATAATAGTGTGTATTATTCTGTGTAGTATTGAAATAGCTTTGTATTCTGTCAAACATGGGTTCTCTTGTTCGTGCAAAGAAAGAGGACTTAGTTAACCTCGCTATAGAAATGAGTTGTGAGGTAGATTTGGGAATGCTGAAGCTTGAGATAATCAAAAAAATTGAAAGTTCAGCAGATTACAATGTAAAATTGGCTGAAGGGTTGTTAGCTGAAATTATGGAGACCCGTATAGAAAACGAGCAACGAGCCCGGAAAAAACGGGAAGATGAATTAGCTCAACAAGAACGGGAGGATAGGTTAGCTCAACAAGAGCGAGAGTTTGAGCTAGCCAAATTAAGACTGAGTAGGGAAGCCCCCCAAGAAAGCCCGTCTGTTAGTCCTCCGAGACCTGCGGGACACTCATTAAGACACATAATGCAAAAATTCGACCCTGAAGAAACTGATATAAGTCTATACCTTTGCCTTTTTGAACGGCAGGCACAGCATTTAAAAATACCGGAAGCTGAATGGTCAGGCAGTTTAATTAGCCTGTTACCATTATCAGTAGCGGCCATTGTGTTACGGGAAAAAGTCGAGGACACACAAAAATATTCCCATGTTAAGAGCGTGCTTCTCGAGCGATTCAGGCTCAGTCCTGAAGCTTTTCGTCAGAAGTTTGTTAGACACCAGCGTAAGCCAGGAACCCTATGGAAAGATTATCTTTTCGAAATAAAGACGTATTTCGAAGGTTGGATAGAGGGTCTCGGTGTTACAACTTTTGAGTCGTTAAAAGATCTCTTTCTGGTCGACCAATTAAAACGGAAAATGGGAAGTGAAATCCGGGAGCAAAATATAAGGGATTGGGAGAATTACACGTCCCCTGAAACCTTGGTCAAAGACGCGGATCAGTTTGAGCTTATCAGAAAAACAGGTAAGCCCCCCAACCAACCGAAGAAATTCGAGGGACGCGCGCCCGACCAACGGAAAATGTTTGGGGCTGTAAAAACGGGAGAGAAAGTTGAAAAACCCCCCGAACAACACGAACCCGAACGAAATTTAGATAAGGTGAGCTCCCCTCGCCCAAAAGAAAACCGCCGTAAAGAATGGAACCATAAAGAGTTCGACAAAAGGCGTGTGACAGACATTAAGTGCTATTTTTGCCACGAGGTCGGGCATATTAGGCCCCAGTGTCCGTTATTAACAAAAAAAGAAGAGGTTAACTCCATAGGTGCCGATTTGGAAATCACAGATCCCTTAAAACCATATGTGAGTATAGGGACTGTGAACGGCCAGGTATGTGAGATACTTAGAGATACGGGTAGTACGATTGATCTGGTTTGTAAAAGATTTATTTCGCCCGACGACTACCTCGGCGAAACAGTCTGGCTCACTCAGCCGTTAGACACTCGTGCCATTAACGTGCCCCTAGCGCGCGTAATTCTGAACTCCCAGTATGGAAATATAACAACAAAGGCCTGTGTCATTAGCGACAGGTCAAATCAACAAAGATACATACTGGGAAATCAAACGGCAGCTCTTCTAAGACAGGGTCAACAAAACTCTAAGAGCATGCAAATCAATGCAATAACGCGCTCGCGTTCCAAATGTCAAGAGAGCTGTACACAGACACTTCAGTCAAACGATTCTCTTCGAGAGCGTTCGGACAATAGTCCCTCAGATGGGGAGTCAATCGTTTTGACACAACTGGAAAGGGAGGAACAGGCGAAATTGTTAGTTTTACCCCCCCTCGACCGCGAAGACCCAGCGTTGAGTCTATTAAATGTTTCCCCAGAGAAATTCGCAGACGCACAGCGGGAATGTGTAGAATTGGCCGCATTGTTAAAAAAAGTCGAAAGTCCAAGTCAAACCGGCGAGAAGGGTTATGTAGTGATAAACGGGTTATTGTGTAAACAACAGAGGGACCACTTTGGGGATACACGAAGTCTTTTAGTTGTCCCACAGGTATTCAGGGAAAAACTGTTGGCAGTATGCCATGAGTCAACAAACGCTCATTTAGGTGCGACGAAATCGAAACAGAGGCTAGCCAAATCGTTTTTTTGGCCCCGATGTTACCAAGAAATGGAGGAATACGTGAGGTCGTGCGACGCATGTCAGCGCATAGGAAATGCTCAAGATACTAAGAGATTCCCCATGCGATTAACGCCTATAATTAGCGAGCCATTTGTCAAAATAAACATCGACGCTTGCGGACCTCTGCCCGAATCTGAGAATGGAAATAAGTACCTAATCACCGCTATATGTTTAGCTTCAAAGTTCCCGGAAGCAATTCCCGTGAAAAACCTAAGGTCATTATCTGTCACGGATGCTTTGTTGCAGGTATTCAGTAGAACCGGGTTCCCGAAAGAGGTGCAATGCGACAATGGCACGTCGTTTACGAGCGAGTTAACGTGCGAATTTTTTGAGAAATTCGGCATCAAAGTGACGCATAGTTCAGTGGGGCATCCACAAAGCAACCCTGTAGAGAGATTCCACCGAACACTTAAGAGACTGTTAAAGGTCCTGTGTTTGGAAAACGGGGAGAGTTGGGAACGTCATTTACCAGCCTCGCTCCTCGCGATTCGGACTATAACGCATAATAGTACGGGATTCTCACCGGCCGAACTGTTGTATGGAAAAAACCTACGAACACCCGAAGTTTTATTGTACGAAGGTTGGATGGGAGGTTGTGAGGAAGAGAGACCCGTGACAGAGCACGTCCTTACCCTAGTGAATAGATTAAAAAGAGCGCGAGAATTAGCTGCTCAGAAAATGGGTGAAGAACAATCTAAGCGTAAGGAAGCGTATGATAAGAGCGCAGTTAAAAGGCATTTCGAGGTTGGAGATTTAGTTCTGATTTTCTCTTTATCTCGACCTAGCAAAATGGCGCCGAAGTGGATAGGCCCAGCGAAAATTGAAGCTCGCATATCCGAGACGAATTATCGAGTGCAAACTCCCGGACCTAGACAGAAATCCAGCATTTACCATATTAATATGCTGAAGCCCTATATCAGGCGTCCCGAAACTATAAATTGGGTTTATGAAGGTAAAGTCGAAATTGGTACTGAGGATGATTTCGCAATCCACGTTTTTGAAACCGGTGCTACCGATTTCGATTACGAGGAGATTGTGCGCGAGAGCGAACTTGACGCTCGTCTAAATCTCACTCAAAAAAGGGAATTAAAGAAATTATTGTGTCGCCATGCAAATATTTTTTCTAATAACCCAGGAAAAACCGAGAAAGTTACGCATGACATAGAGCTGATCTCGGATAAGGTCGTTAGGTCTAGACCATACAAAACGTCACACCGACAGAACGAAATCTTGAAGTTGGAGATTGACAAAATGTTAAAATTAGGAGTGATACAAGTAGGTGAGTCTGATTATACCTCGCCTATCATTTTGGTAGAAACCGATGGTCGTGAACCGAGACCCTGTATTGATTATCGTAGGTTGAACGAAATAATTCGCACCGAATATTACCCCCTCCCCAACATAGAGGAAAGGGTTGAACAAGTTGCAGGATCTGATTTCATAACAATACTCGATCTTGCAAAGGGGTATTGGCAAATCCCCTTGACAGAAAGGGCCCAACGCATTGCGGCTTTTGTCACCTCATTCGGGACATTCAGGCCTTTGCGGATGCCTTTCGGGCTTAAAAACGCACCTTTCTTTTTCAGTAAGCTCATGGCTGACGTCCTAAATGGGTGTGAGGAGTATGCCGTTCCATATATCGACGACATCGCGATATTTTCTAAGACCTGGGACGAGCATCTGAAGCATTTAGATATCGTGTTAAGTCGTGTAGCGCAAGCGCAGCTCACAATCAAATCATCGAAATGTCGGTTCGCCCAAAACCATGTAAAATACTTGGGGCACATGGTCGGCGGAGGTTATCGAAATCCCGCCGAATTAAAGGTAAAATGCATTAGGGAATTTCCCCGGCCAGAGACAAAGACGAGTATTCGGGCATTTCTGGGTCTCACTGGGTATTACGCGCACTATATTCCAAATTATTCTATGATAGCGGCCCCCTTAACCGATGCGTTAAAGGGACGGGAGAAACGCGCGGCGGTTGTGTGGGACGAAGCTTGCGAGGCAGCGTTCACCACTTTGAAATACGCTCTTATAAAAACACCTGTGCTACGAGCTCCTGATTTTACTGTTCCATTTATTGTCCAAACGGACGCATCCGATCTGGGAGCCGGGGTAGTGTTGGCCCAACAAATAGGTGATAAGGAACATCCTATCCTGTACCTGAGTAGGAAGTTCTCTGAGCCCGAAAGGAAATACAGCACCACAGAGAAAGAGTGCTTGGCGATCATATTCGCGTTAAAAAAACTTCACTACTATCTGGACGGAAGCGAATTCAAAATCGTGACCGACCATAACCCATTGGTATGGCTCAAGAAGAATGCCAGTTCAAATGGCCGTCTTTTTCGGTGGCAACTTATGTTGCAGCAATTTTGTTTTCGGGTAGAACACAAGCCGGGAAGACAGAATACAAACGCTGACGCTTTAAGCAGATACATTCCTTAAACGTCCGCGAATTACCTAGATTTGTAAATGTAGTAACCTAGAGAATTAATTGTTAGTACCATGAATTTATTTGTGTTTGTATTTAGTAATCCAGTTAGTGCATGTGTACGTACTTGTTAGAATTGTGTATTTTTTTTTTGTGTAGTAGAAAAAAAAACTGTTGGAACTGGTACATTAGATAGCAGAATTGGGAACCACCCACACGAAACGTTGGTTTTCAATATGCAACCACATTGAAAACTTTAACGGCAGGGGGGTTATGTAGAGTATTGCATTTCAACCTCTCCGTTAACAAAAGAAATTCTTCTATCTCGGCCTGAGACACTTCAAAGGATTTCCGACGGCTTGGGTGGCAATATGCTGACAGCAATTTTCCTTTTGTTCATCCGATAGACTTGTTCCACAGGACCTTAGGGGACGTGGTCATTTTTCTTGATTTAGTCATCGCCACCGGGTGATGCCGCTGGTATTTATTATAAATGACAGGAGACCCCCCAGGTGCTTTCATTCATGAACTATCAATTGTTAAGCAGCATCCTGGAGGCGTCGCGTGCCTAAACAAAAGGACTCGTGCCTTTCGCATTTTACCGAAGCGGCCCTTTTGAGACTCTTTGAAGTGGCTTGGAGGACAAACTAAAAAGGCGGCCGCTTTAGACCCGGGGAAAATATTTCATTATCGCCCCAGGAAACCCATTTCCGTTGCTCACTTGTTCTAGATCGTTCGACTTTCTGGAGAGTGATGCAATATCCGGTGGAGGTCTTCTATAAAAAGAGAATGGACCCCTCAGTCGAGGCTTGCGTCTTTTTAGTTCCTGACACGTAGCGGATCCAGTTCTAAGAGCAGCCGGGTTTGCCGCCCTTATCGGTTCAGAGTCCCTTGTGACTGTTTTGCAGCGACGATCTAGTTCCTGCAGGAGTAAACATACTCCACTAATTTGTCGGAGACCAGTCTTCGTGGAAGGAGCCTTTGCTACCTTATTTTCCAGTGAGGAGTCCTTTCTCCTTAATTTAATAATTTCATCGCTACCGGGTGCGTGCAGTGATCACCGCCGTTGATATTATTGGGGAGCCCTTTCCCGTCAGGAGAAGTGCCGTTTCTTCATCATTGAAGCAGAGCCAGTTCTGCTAGCCTAGCGGACTTCTGTGTTCTTACTCCGCCCCACGCCGATAAAATCGAGTGTGATTACCTACGTTACGAAGTTCATCTTACATCTGTGCAGTGTACATATCTCATCATCATCAATTTGATTAATAAATTGCATTTGTTTTGTTTATGTAATGAGTGATGTATACCTGGTGTGTTTAAATCATCTTCTGGTTGACACTACGAACCTCAGTTCGCTACAATATATATATATATATATATATATATATATATATATATATATGTGTCTGTGTATATATATATATATATATATATATATATATATATATATATATATATATATATATATATATATATATATATATATATATATATATATATATATATATATAATATTAAAAAACTAGTAATTTCTTAATTCAACACCCTTAACATTTAAAAACTATTAATTCCTCACTTTAGTATTCAAAATTGCAAATCCTTTTTTAATCTCTTAATTAGTTAACTCCCCTTGGGCATTCGTGTTAAATTCCAAAAGATATTCTAAATTGTAGTATTGTTGTCCCAGTAAAACGTATGCAAAAATCCCATTGTTACAGTCTTTGGTAACCCCAGGCAATATAATTAAACATGGCTGACTTTTTAACGAAATTAAAAGGTGCGCGGCATGGGGGGTCTAAAAAATTCAGCTTTGCACATAAACAACAACTTTAATTCCAATCAGACATTAAGTCACACCTCTCTGTCACGTGATGAGATGAACTTATAAAACTATCTGATGTCTAAATTTAGACGCACTCTGTAATATTTTGCCTGACACGAACAACCCGGCGGAGGGTCCGGTGAATTTAATAAATATGGTGTACGCGTAAACTTGTGTCAACGTCTGATGCTTTCGACCAGACTACCGTTCCATTAATCCAGTGTCACTACCGAGTTAACCGTGATGTGGGGTGCGGCATATTCATTGCAATGACCGGCGGCCGTTCTCCCCACGTTGCATATATATATTTAAGGAGTGCATATGTATATATATGTATATATATATAAGTATATATATATATATATATATATATATATATATATATATATATATATATACATTACATCCCGTATATCTTTTGTAAATTAATTTGTATTCTACATAAATTATTTAAGGGGACACAGTACCCTAAAAATCGTCAAAATATCGATTTTTTTTTATTGACTCAAATTATTGTCCCCACCTTTCTATATATGATCACCAAATTTCAAAGCTGTATCTTGAATACTTAAAAAGTTATTTAGATTTTTATAAGGTTGTGAGAAAATTAAAGGGACAAGTGACCATTTAAAGTGGGCGTGGCATTTTTTTCCACTAGCCTAAAAACTCAAATTAATAATTAATTAATTATTTTTTTTGTTCACCAGAGCGAAAGAAGTAACCGTTAAAAGTAACTGTTTGGATTTTTTACACATGGTAATGGTAGTTCTGCACGTAGCTATTTATTTTCGGTTCAAAAATTGTAATCAGCTTTTTTTTCTTCCTGAAGTGTATATTTTTAAGCTTTTGCTTGAACTTTACGCTATATTTCTATTCGTTATATTTGTTACCTATAAACCTGGGGATTTTAATTTAGTAAAATAAGTATGTTTTTAAAATTTTCTCATAAAATGTGGTAGTAAATGGTATGTTTCATGAATAAAATTTACATCGATTTTTCTTATTTTTTTTTTAAATTTTCATACTTTTACAACCCTAAAGGAAATTTTTTATGTTAAAACATGGTTGAAATGCTTTACATATGCATTACTTTGTACATCAAATCTAGTTCCACATTAATTTTATACAAATTTCAGGTATGACTTTCTCAAGTAGCATGATTTATTTTTTCTTAATGGTATCTTTTCTTAACTGTCATATATTGAGAACGTTATAATTTTTTTAATAATTCAGATAGAGATATAAAAGTTTTTATACATATTCTTTATTATACGCTTAATGAAACTTCACATGGAATTAACATTAAGATTTATTTGTTGAATTTGAAAAAAATTTAAACCAAGAGCAGTTGTTGTCGACTCTATTTTCTACAGTTCACTGACATGTTTTTAAAATTGCATAAAATATTTTATATTGAAGTTGGATGGATAAAATGTTTTATATATATATTATATTAATTGACTATTATAAATACCCACAAAATTTGTATATCATTTCATTTCAAGGGACTTTTTTTAACAAATGAAAACTTTAAATGGCTTTTTCTCCATGTTTGTTTTTTCTTGACATTCATGCAGTAAAAGTGCTAAAACTTTTTTTGTCTTTAAGACACAAGTATTAAACTTTTTATACAGGTTTTCTATTATGTATAGCATAAAAATTCGCATGGAATTATGCAATAACATGCTTATTTCTCTTTTTATATTCAAAAATATACAACAAAGTGCCAGTTTTCATCGTTTTTCACTGCAAATGATAGAAAAAAATTTATATAAAATGTAATTTTAAAAGTATCTAAAAAACCCATGCCAATTTTTATATAGTAGACATAAATACATTACCTATAAAAAATTGGAGCAAAAATATTAATATTTGAAAAAGTTATAAGGATTTTTAAAAATTGAAAAAAAAATTTAAAAATTCAAATTTTAATTAAATTTACTGTTAAAATAAATTTTACCTTTCAGAATATGTTTTAAAATGACTGCTAAAGTGCAATACAATTACAATGTTTATTGAAATACTTAAAATAAAAAAAAATTTTGACAGGGTACTGTGTCCCCTTAAGGTTGATAAAATACAACATCTTCCTCTGCATTTTATATTTGTTAACCCAATTTTTCATATTTATCTGTTAATAATAAACAACTTGATTTAAAAAAGTTCACGCAGATCAGATTCTTAAATGAATCATTTACGTTAAATTACGCTTTAAGATTTTCTTTTAACTTCCATTTTCTCTTTCCATTTTTGATGTAATGTTATTTGACTTCTTTAACGTGACATTCGGCATTACCATTTTATTTTTTAATGTACAGAAATAATTCTTCATAATAAAGACAACCAAACATTTAATATCTTTTAATGGGTTTTAATGTTAAACTTAATTATTTCTTCTTTATATTTTATTTAACCCGTAATTATTTCACATTTTGCTTCGAAAGTAAAAATGTTATTTCTAATGGATTGTTTTGATTTTTATTAATGCATCTAAATTTGTGCATGTTTTATTCAGCTGAATATCTTCCATGCTTTTATTATTTATTTCATTATTTTAATTTACAATGAAGGTAATGGGGTTACATTAAACGTTTTCCGCTTATTTAATAATTAATGAAACTATGTATTTATGACATTTTTATGCACTTTGATGTGAAATACGAACGTCAGACAGAATAAAATAATAGAATTTCACGCGAAAAGATTTTTATTTTCAGACTTACTGAGCGTAAATTCTTTAAAATTTATATTTGACGCTATGGACCTATAAATGTTTATATTTTTAGATTATCTATATATATAAAACAGTTCCGTAACTGAATCACTGACTGACATTCAACGCGCAGACCAAACCGCTGAACCTAAAGGTCAGAAATTTTGCATGGCGATTCTTCTTATGGTGTAGGGGTGCACTAAAAAAGGTTTTGAAAAATACTTCTTAGATTTTTTTAAATTAAATTTTTAAGCTGTTTTTGTGACATTTTTTAAGTTTTCATTTAAAATAATAATTTGTGGGTTATAAAATTTATATCACGAGAAAGATCATAAAACTTCCTTTAAAATGAAATCTTTTTCGAACCTTTACCTTGATTTTCTGATTTTTGGTGAATTTTTAAATATTCATTTTTAGAATTTAATCTATTAAAAGCCAATCACGTGATTTCTTTTTCTGGTACTTTCAATAAATTTATCGTCACGTGCATAATAACTAAACAGACAAAAAATATTCCTTTTCTTTCTAATGCAGCAGACGATTGGATATTATCCAAAAAAATAAATATCCCTTACGATTTTATATATATATATATATATATATATATATATATATATATATATTACATCAATTGTATACATTGATCGTCGCATTTATTATAAATATATATATATTTATTTTTTTGGCATTAATTGCATACATTGACCGTTGTATTTAATTTGAATTTACTCCGTAGCGAAGCGCGGGTTTTCAGCTAGTATATATATATATATATATATATATATATATATATATATATATATATATATAT
>OU015502.1:131491562-131554062 GCA_907164885.2 Dolomedes plantarius
AAAATTAAAAACTTACATGGTCTAATAATATGAAAATTCATTAAAATAATTTAATCCTTTTGTAAGTTACAGAAATTAAATATGCAATAATTAATTCTCACTTTTACTAAGGGAAATCAGTGGCAACGATATATTTTGAAGGCATAACACACACACACACACACACACACACACACACACACACACACACATATATATATATATATATATATATAATTACGTAATTTACGTAAAATCGTCTATGTTGATACAATCCATATTTCCTATGAGTTCAAGAGTGTGCCTCTCGTACTCTAATTAAGGAAATATTACGCACGAAGAAAATTTTGAACATTGTTAACTATCAGAAAAAAGACTCTTAGAACGAACGCTAAAGCAATGGATTTGAGGGAACCTTTGTTTGAACTATAGCTATGAGACATAATAAGCTCAATTTTATAATTACTTATTTACCCTTAGAATTATATTACGTCCCCCATCTCTCGTATTAGTTACATTCTTAGTGGTTTTGGGTGTGACAAATTTATGTCATTAGTGCAGTTTTACAATTTTATATATACTCTTTATATTATTATTGTGTCCTTCTTCATTATAGTAGTGTTACCTTATCTTATTATAGGTTCAGGCTCCAGATTTTTGACGTCACAAGATCATTTACTTTTTGTTGTTTGTTTAATCTTAAATGTATTGTTGTGCCTTATTAGTTGCCTCTATCTCTTCATCATTTGTAAAGAATATGACGGTATCTTAAGGGAAATAGTTACCACGGTTAATTAATATATATATATATATATATATATATATATATATATATATATATATATATATATATATATGCATATATATATATATATATATATATATATATATATATATATATATATATATATATATACATATATATACATATATATATATATATACATATATATACATATATATATATATACATATATACTTATATATATATATATATATATATATATATATATATATATATATATATATATATATATATATATATATATATATACATATATATATATAAACATATGCATATATATATATATATATATATATATATATATATATATATATATAAGCAATGAAAATACTAAACCGATGAAGAAGAAAGAAGTGACCATATCTACACGGATTTAAGAATAAGAGAATGAAATTCACAACATAAATGGAAGTTCTGTAGTTAATGACCAGGGGGAGTTGTGACCCCCCACTCCGATTAAACAATGTTTTAAACCATGGCAACACTCTTTAAACTGATTAAACACTCTTTAAACCATGGCAACACTTCTGTAAACTGATAAAAGGTGGCAGCACTAGCCATTTTTATGCTCATTTAACTGGAATACATTGAATGCAAGTGAAAAAAAGACTTGATTTAGGCGATTACGCTGTGCAAACGGAGTCCCCCAAAGGGTTAAATCCGTAGACTGGATAGTTCCTCTACGATGTTAGCGTGGGTGCAGTGTAACCGTATACTTATTTGTTGTGGTTAGTACTTTCTTTTATATGACAAAGAGTGATTACTCCTACGTACATACACAAATCAATTTATTAAACATATTAACAAAATACATACACTTATACACTTCATGAGATATCAGGTGCTTAATAATACTAAATCTATTAATTTACTACTCAACAACTCTCAGTGATATATATCTATGAGAATACATGTTAATATTAATTGTAATTTCCCATATGATTATTCTTCGCGATCATCTAATTTAGCATTATCCAATGAGCAAATGACACGGAATTACAAGGTCGATAAAAATCCTATACCTGGGGCAATTTCTCGCTCGAACAGCTGGGTAGGCCCTTTCCTTAGTACAATAGATGCTCTGTCGAGTACAAAAGCTGGGCTGACTGGGTCGCTAATATTGGTCAAACTTGTTACCGGGTGGTTCTACGTGCACTGGAGGCACACTCTCGATGAGGGGGTTCGGCATGGATGAGACTCTAATTCCTAATAAACTGGATGGGAAGCTCCTTCTTAGGGTTAGTGCGGACGCAATCTTTCGGCTACCGTTCAGAGGGCGGCTCGCGTATTCACCACGGCATAGCGTTGAATCCTCTCACGGATGGGGCTGACTCTCGATGAACAATCGGATTGCCTTTCTCTCTCCTTGACTAACCGCATCGGTACCGCGGCTCTACCTTTTATAATCGGATTTCCATCAAATCTTTGGCTATGTGTAAACTCAGTCTCTATCGCTTAAGCAGACTCAAAGTATACGTGATAACTGCATCTCTAACATTCTTCATTAGTGATTGTACAAAGCTGGCTGCTACCTGTCAGCCCAGTCTCTATCGCTAAATCAGACGCAAAGTATACGTTGTAACTTCCACGCTAACCTTCTTCATTAGCGAATGTCCAACAAATCTCTCTGCTACTTGCGAATTCAGTCTCTATCGCTTATGAAGACTCAAAGTATACGTGATAACGGCAACTCTAACCTTCTTCATTAGTGACTGTACATCAAAGCTGGCTGCTACCTGTGAGCCCAGTCTATATCGCTCAATCAGACTCAAAGTATACGTTGTAACTGCCACGCTAACCTTCTTCATTAGGGAATGTCTAACAAATCTCTCTGCTACTTGCGAATTCAGTCTCTATCGCTTATGAAGACTCAAAGTATACGTGATAACGGCAACTCTAACTTTCATCATTACTAACGCTGGGGTTATCTGCTCGCAATGCACAATCAACTGCGGCCTATTCAGCTTCTGATTCCGCCTACATCTCTCGATTTCTAACCAATCTGCTAAACATTTTTCTCTCTCTGAACTTAACTTCAACTCCTTCAATCTGGGCTTCCATTGCTGGCCACCTTCTAGCCAATGGGCCAACTTGGACCTTTATTATTGGTTGCAGCTGTATTTTATAATTTTTCTTCTCCCAATCTAAATTGCAGGGGGCGCCCGTCCCTGTTTCTGACGGCCTCTCTTCTGGGGTTCCCAAACACTCACGATCCTCTTCGATCTCCTGCTGTTCTCCTAACGAAGTCACTCTCATAAATGCCTTATCTACACTTTTCATTTCAACTTCGCATACCATCGTTTCCAATTTTCGCCTACTCAGTTCATTAAATCCAGCTGGTCACCATTCACTGGTCCATATTTAACTTTCACTTCGCATCCCTCGTCTCCATTTTCACCTAATAAGTTTATTAAATCCAGCTTGTCACCATTCACTGGTCCATATTTAACTTTAACTTCGTATCCCTCCTCTCTATTTTCGCCTAATCAGTTCATTAAATCCAGCTGGTCACCACTTACTGACCGTTTCTGAATATATTCTTCTCACATTACTTTGCACCTATCTTGCATATGTTCTATTTGTGAGAACTATGTCGTCCCAACTGCGACATGGAGGAATGTACGATCACCCCGGTTAACGCCTCTGGGGGTGCTCGGTCTAAATTGAGGTGGCACTTGGCTAAATAGCACTCCGACTGATGTGATGTTATTACAAACCGAAACCGCCCCCTCAGCCCAGTAACGTATTCAGATCTGGTTTTGAAACCAGCAATTAGAGACGGCAACAACAAACTCCTGTTCATTTGTACAGGAAATATGTACAGAGGGCTGTAGTTTATTTTTGTACTTTCGTATATAAAGCAGAATTGTTGTGTAACTCCTTTATTGCTTCATGCTGTGAATAAAAGGCAATCTAAAATCATCGACCCACGAGCAAAACCTAACACTTCAAGAGAAAAACTATCGTTATATGGGAAGAAACAATCTTTCGTCGTCTGATTTATCCCCAATTAAGTAAAACAAAAGTTTTATTTAAAAAAAGTAATGTGTAATAAATCATACCATTAGAAAATTTGTTTTATCTAGTCATATTCTGGTTACTGATTAAGATATATTTTTATTCTGGTTACTGATTAAGATACATTTTTATTCTGGTTACTGATTAAGATGTATTTTGTAGGTTTTTTATTTTCAAATTTTGGCTGCATGTATTTGTTAGGGGCGTTGGCTATTAGTTTCTTTTTGTAGTTTAACTTACTTAGGTGACTTACAAGTGGCCATGGTTTCTTTAGATATGTTTAAAATGTCGTCCAAGCAGAAATCTTTGAAGTTTTGCTTCACTTCAGACAAACTGATAATAGTTATATATGCTGTGTATAAAATATTCTTTATGGATAAATCAGGTCGATATTCTTTCTCATTTTTTCTGTGAAATAAAACAAATTAACTCAACAGATGTTATTCATTCTGAATGTGCAACTGGGAAAAATCAATATTCTTAAAGTTGCAGTTTGAAAAAGGGAAAAAAATGTTGCATATAAAATTTGTACCAAGGGAAATAGAGCGAGTGTAACATATGCGATTTAAAAAGATCTCCTTAGCTCACGTCTCATTGATTTCTGATGAAAACAAGAGCATGCTATTTTCTTTTTCTTTTTTTGTACAGTTGAAAAAAAGCATCACGATCGAATATATTCTTTTGAAATATAATTCATAGCTAAATATAAAATATTTTTCATGAAAAATCGCAGTTGAAATTAAAATGAAATGAAGTGTGGAAGGAAAACTTTTGAGTTTATATTTTACTGGAATAAGATTGTATGGCTCAGTTAGAGAATTCTGCTGATGTAATGTTTTTACTGGCTTATCTGGTCAAAATTTTGTACTGGATGTGAGCTTCAAACTAAAACTTTCTATTACAATTTTCAGCTATTAACTGAAAATGAGTTGAAGAATTACGTTTGCTATCAGCCCAATGTTTTACGCTTTGTGGAAAGCATTTTTTAAATTTACCTGCTTCAATGTATCACTCAGTATTTAAAAAAAGATTTATATGTTTGGGTTATTGGAAAAAAAATTTCTGATTTTTTACCTTCTTTAGTAGTTTGTGGTAGTTATTTTTGAAAATAAATTCTTGTGTACTTACTTCATATCCCTTTCAGTGGGGTTAGCAATGAAACAGAATTTAAACCAGGGGAAAGCAATGACGTCAGTACGGGGACTTAAGATAATGAGAGACATTAATGAAACAGGAAAAAATAAATCTAAAGAAAGGCATGTTTATCATCTAGTCGTAACAGAATCAAGTGACATTAGGTCGTTGTTGTTGTTGTTGCTAATGCTTCTGGCCGGTAGTGTTCCAGACATGGTACATATAGCCTTTGTGGGCTGAGAAGCGCGGTTCCGGTTAACGATGGCACCACAAGGGTCGGAGTCTGTTTTAGCTAGGTGCCCTGAATTGTGACCAAGTACCAACAGGGGTGACATCTGATGGATCGTACCCTCTCTCACCATCTCTGACTTCATAGAGGGACATCTGGTCTACGGATTCAACTTGTCTATATGCGATCTAGACGCGAAGGTGCTTGACCCTCAAACGTTACAGTGTGGGTCGGATGTGACCCAAGTGTGTCTTCCCCCTCCTGTACTCTCCCCTCTCATTGCAAGAGATCGAGTTGACAAGGAACCCTACCAGATAGACCTACTAAATCACCCTACTAGTTATAGGAATAAGTAAATACGAGTGTCTTTGTTGAAAAATATTATGCATGATCACTAGTCATTAAAAAAATTTTTGATTTTTGATTTTGATTTTGATTTTGAAAGCCAAAAATGTAAATATATATTATTTTTTACGTGGGCTTGTGGCGGCCCTGTGGTACAGCGCACTGGTTTCCGGTGATGAGAGTGCTGAGATCGAATCCCGGCGTTGCGCCACGAAAAATGCCTCCGTTCGTGTCGTCCCTTCATAGGGGGTAATGCTGTCCGCCTGTATGGTGCTCCCATAATAAAATGGGCAGTAAGATTGCGGCGTAGTATAGGCCAATGTTTGATTACAAGTGCCTCCGCATTGGTTTAAAAGAAAAATATTATTTTTTACATTTTTGGGCTCGGAAAGTTGGTTTCACTGATTTCTAAGTCTAGGTAGACTAAATTACGTATTAGACCTAATATATACAACATTCTATGTAAATGCAAGAGGGATTTTATTTTTTTAGCAAAATTACAATTCGTTGGTCATTTTTTCTACAAAAAGGTTTATTATTTTATGTAAAATATTATCAATAAATGTTATTATACATCAAAAATGCTTATTTTGTACTTATTTCTACCAAAAACTCATCAAAAAAGAGATCGGGTTGGATCCGACCCTACCGTACCATCTATTTCGCTTCAAACGACTGCACCTTTTGAGGGTTAATCGCGCTTATTGGGATTCACCCTCGGCGCAGAAAACCGACGTGCTACAACTAGACTCCCTCGGGGCTCGATCGAGTCATGACCTTCGCAGATGAATGCTCGAAAAAAGAACTCAAGAGAGGCCAGACAATAAACATTAAGGATGACAGTGTTAAACATACCAATAGTGAACGCCAGATAACTGCCCTTGTATTTCTTAGCTCATAAACAGCAATTATCATTTTGACTGTCAGTTAACCTCAGTTGTAAATACATTGATTTCTTAAAAATGCTTTTGCCAAAAAAAAAAAAAAGTGGTGTTGCCAGCTAGTCAGGAAAAACTAGATAATGCAATGAAGATTAACAGTATAAGATATAAAAATATTTTTCCTTTGCAAATTAAGAACTTTTATTAGTTATTGAAAATTTTTTATCACACTAATAATTATGCATAACCAAATATGACTTTGTATTAAGCCGTTTGTATTGCCCTGTCTGTTTACTGCACATTTGAAGGTTGAGCATTTTGATGGAAAAAAAACCTGAAAGAGGCGAAAAAATGTCGCAACTTAATAAACGACACAATCATGCTATCAAACTAATATTTTAAAATGAATAATAAAGAATTAAAGAAAATATATACCCCGTTAAAAATTACAATTTGACAATTTTCGAATTTCTTTTTGTGATTGAATTTGCTATTTATGTTATAGCATTGAAACATCTGTTTCTCCTAAAATGCATTTATAGTCATAAAAACATAATTTTAGAGCTGTAATGTTAATGTTGCGTGATGTGCTGAAATCAGTTCAAAAGTTTTGAATAAGCATAATGAACGAACACTTAATAGTTTATTGCACAGAAGACACTAAATTCGCGCGTAGAATCAATGTACAGTATGAATGATGGTGTATAATTTCCCGTTATATTTAGAGCTCAGTAGTGGCCGATTGGGACAGACTAATTGTTGTACAGATCTAAATTCTGACAGAGATAAAAAAAAAGTGAACAGCATGGACTGCGTCACTAGAAGAGCCACATTAAATGAAGCATAGTAACCGTCCTTATCAAGTTTAATTGATCACAACTGATGTTTGGCCCTTATCTTTGACTACTGGCTTGATGTATGGAGATATTTTTTTGAACTGCGTTGAAATCATCAAAGTCGGATTAGTTAGGAATTGATAGCTTTTCTTTCTCTTGAAATATTACTTAAGTTAATATTTAGAAAATTCATGTAGTTTTGACATAATTATTTGCTATACATTCTCTGTGTTAGAGTAAATAACTGAATTACTAAAATTTTAATCGTGATAAATTGCTACAATGTACGAATTTTTATCAATTCTCTATAAGAAGTTTAGCTTTTGATTCTTATTATATTGATAAAATAGTAAAAATATGTAAAATGTTTAATTTACTCAACTACTTATTTGGAGATATTCAAAATTTGTAATTTATTATAATTAAGTTAGCAGCTTTCAAATCTTATGCTTTATTTTTCCTATCTCATACTCTTTAGAATTTATGTTGTGATACTATCATGTAAAAGAAGGGTTTTTAATTATCTATATTTATAAAACAGTTCCGTAACTGACTCACTGACTGACTCACTGACATACAACGCACAGACCAAACTGCTGGACCTAAAGGGCTGAAATTTTGCATGGCGATTCTTCTTAGGGTGTAGGTGTGCACTAAGAAAGAATTTTGAAAAATTCTTCTTAGATTTTTTTAAATTAAATTTTTAAGTTGTTTTTGTAACTTTATTTAAATTTTGCATTTAAAATAATAATTTGAGGGTTATAAAATTTACATCACGAGAAAGATTATAAAAATTCCTTTAAAATGAAATCTTTTTCGAACCTTTACCTTGATTTTCTGATTTTGGGGGAAATTTTAAAGATTCATTTTTAGAATTTAATTTATTAAATGCTGATCACGTGATTTCTTTTTCTGGTACTTTAAATAAATTTATCGTCACGTGCATAACAACTAAATAGACAAAAAAACTATTTTTTTTCTTTCTAATGCAGCAGACGATTGGATATTATCCAAAAAAATATCCCTTACGATTTTTTTCTAAATATATATATATATATATATATATTACATCAATTGTATACATTGATTGTCGCATTTATTATAAATATATATATTTATTTTTTTGGCATTAATTGCATACATTGGCCGTTGTATTTAATTTGAATGTACTCCCTGGCGAAGCGCGGGTTTTTAGCTAGTTATATCAATAAAACTAGATCCAGGCTTAGGAACTGTTAATCTAGATAAATTAAAATTTGCTTTCATACGCTAAATTATAGAAGTCTTTGTATTTAACTGAATGCATTATGTTTGAATTTTCAAGCTCTTTCAAGAAGTTTGGCCTCCAGGGACACTTTTTAATTGAATTAACAAGATTCCATAAAATGCGTGGAAAAATAATCATTTTGATGAACTAGGTTATGCGCTATTGCTATCAGATTCAGGAGGCCATTGGATTCTAACTAATGTTTTAAAAAATCTTCTCTATTCACTAAGTATTTTAAAGCTATGGTTTCGAGTTCTGATGGAGAAACCCTATTAAATAAGAACAAAATATTGTTTTTTTAAATCAACCATGTGTTATTTCAAATTTAATATCAATGCGATATATTCCCTTCTTCCATAATCTTAGAAATTTTAAGTTTTTCAGCATGTTTTTTTAACTATAAATCGATAACATCTATCAGACATATTTCATTTTAAGTTTCTCTTCTAGAATGCTGATGTAAGTGTATGAAAATATAGAGAATTTACAATTTTTTTTTTTTACAAAATTTATGTGATTTTATGAAACATTTTTGGTAAGAGTTTAAATTTGTAGATATAAGGAGTAGAAAATAAAATTTTCTGTGCATTTTATCTATGGATTGCATGTAAATTAATCACTTTTTTTAATTTTGCATTTAAAGTATATTCGGATAAATCTTCCATTTTATTACATAAATGGCAAATTTTTATCAATTTTATTTATTGGTATACTGTATTGTTAAGAAAGAAAGAGCTATGGAAAATAACAAAATTTCTCAACTTATAGAAGCTTTTTGTTTAAAAAATGTTCTTTAAAGTTGTTAGGAGTCCTGTTATACTTTTTTTTACCTCGAATTCCTGGAACTCTTTATTAATCTTCCAGAATAAAACAGCGTAACACAACCATGTTTCCTTCAAAATTTTTAAATATTTCATATTTCAAGCACTTATGTTGCGTTACGAATTTAAAACAGCATTAATTTCATTTAATTATATAAACTCAGACACGTAACACATTTTATAAAAAGAAGTGCCAGTCTTTCATAACCAACAAGTGATACAATCTTTTACAATACGCTTTCTTCCTTCACTTCTTTCGACATTCAAACTGTCATACCTCAAACAATGCATGGTATTGTTTCGACTATTTCGATTTATGGCATGTAATACAAAGTTTGAAAAAATTATTGTTTCTTGATACTTTACATTTAAAGTATATTCGGATAAATCGTCTAGTCTTTTACGTAAGTGGCAAATGTTTATCAGTTTTGTTTATTGGTATACTGCATTATTATGAAAGAAAGAGTTATGGAAAGTAATTAAATTTATAAATTTATAAAATCTTTTGGTCATAAAAAATATGTAAAGTTTGTTGGAAGTCCTGTTATACTTTTTTTGCTTCGGATTCATTGAACTTTTAATTAATTTTCCAAAATTAAACAGCGTACCGCAACCATGTTTCCTTCAAAAATTTTTAAATATTTTATATTTCAAGCACTTATGTTGCGTTACGAATTTAAAGCAGTAGTAATTTTATTTATTCATCTAAAATCAGACAAATAAGACATTTTATAAAAAGAAGTACCAGTTCTTCATAACCAAAAAGTGATACAATCTTTTACAATATGCACTCTTCCTTCATTTCTTTTGACATTCATGCTGTCATACATCAAACAGTGCATGATATTGTTCCAACTATTACGATTTAGAGCTTCTAATGCAAAGTTTAAAAAGAATATTGTTTATCGAAATGATTTCTCTCTTCCATTCAATTTAAAAATATCGCATCGGGCGCAACTAAATGCATGCATATCTCTGCTATGTATGTATGTCGGATATTTGTTAAAAGAAAAATGATATCTCGTGTCTGCGTTTCTGCACTATAAGCGAAACAATCTCAAAAGGTGACTTAAATTTTGAATTCGCGTGTAAAAAAAATCTATATAGTTAAATTTCTAGTTTAAAATAGTGAAAGATGAATATTCAGAATATAAGATTTGGACTGGAATAAAAAGTGCAACATTTGAGAACAATAGAGAACAATAATTCAAGTCAGATTGATTTCTATATATGGAGTGTTATCTACGATATTCTTAAAATTATGATAAATAATACTTTTCACTGTTTTTCTTTATTTTGTGTTGGGGATCCTGGAAAGCTAAAAAGTGTTATTTCATATTTTTAATTTGCATTATATCGTATAACTTTAAAGTTATAGTACAGTTTTGAAAAACCTTCATACGTCTGCTATTCTGAAGTCATAAATTAAATTTAGCACCACATAATCGTAGGATGTTCTCAATCAACGATCTGGGAATTCCTTTTTTAGAATATGTAATCATATGATATAATTTTTTTTCTTTTGTGGCCAAAGACCAGATTTTTTAAATTGTTTGAATTTTTTGTGACATGACATTTAAAGTTCCATAGTTAAATTAATACTTTAATTTAACTATGGGGTAGCCACACAATAAAATTGAATTATGCTTATCTGTGGTTTGAAAAATGGTAATTTTAGATCTATAAAATCAGTTTTTAATTTAAGAATGAATTTAAATTTTTAAACTAGATTAGCTATATTAAAGCTTTTCTAGATAGGACAGAAATGCATTAAAATATAATTTCATGACAGAGAAGGATTTCAATATTGCAGGTTGCCAATAATCTATGCTTAAAACACCAAAAATGTCGCTTCTGACTACGTTTCCTGCCTTGTTTCCAAATAGTAAAGAATCAATTTTTTAAATAAAACTAAATTCTCGATACAAAAGTCTTGTAGTTAAAAGTTCAAACTATTGTCGAAAGACGACAACTAAAATTGACTGAAGACTCTCCGTTGAAAATGGTATAAGTGTCCCAAACAAAAATTTCAAACTATTGTTCAAAGACGACAACTAGAATTGATTGAAGACTCTCCGTTGAAAATGGTACATGTGTCCCAACCAAAAATTTCAAACTTTTGTTCAAAGACGACAACTAGAATTAATTGAAGACTCTCCGTTGAAAATGGTACAAGTGCCCCAAACAAAAATTTCAAACTATTGTTCAAAGACGACAACTAGAATTGTTTGAAGACTCTCCGTTGAAAATGGTACAAGTGTCTCAAACAAAAATTTCAAACTATTGTTCAAAGACGACAACTAGAATTGTTTGAAGACTCTCCGTTGAAAATGGTACAAGTGTCCCAAACAAAAATTACAAACTATTGTTCAAAGACGACAACTAGAATTGTTTGAAGACTCTCCGTTGAAAACGGTACAAGTGTCCTAAACAAAAATTTTCAGAAGAGGAAAAAATAAAAATATCCCGCAACAATCTATGTATTTTATTGTGAAAATTCGCTATTTTAACTATTTCAGGAACTAACAGATCGACGATTAGCACTTGCACATTTTACCAGTGTATTGATATGAGCATTTCAGTTTCTTCGCAAAAAAAGAATAATTACTTTGGCACTGGAACATTTGCGACGGACAGTTTTCAACTGTATTACTACTTTTTTTTCTCTTTCTCTGTAATGCCAAGGTACTCTGCCGTGAGACATTCGCTTTTTGTTATTTACTGCGATTGTTATTCACTGTCTGAAAGTATGTGACAGATGGAATGATCCACGTTCCAAACTTCCTAGAGCAGTGTTGAATGGGCCGACTAACCAATTTTATTTGGTCTTTTATTGCCGTAGATTCATAACGATTGTAATGAAAGACCTATTAGCTGAACATTACCCTTTTCAGGGTAGCTCTCCTTCCTAAATTTTCTGGGAATAACGAAACTTTTCCTATATTTATTATTTATTATTTATAACTATAATGGTTATGCTTATATTGTTCGTAAAGGTGCTTATTTTTACTTTTTTTTTACTTAAATTTAAGTTTATAATTCTGGTTTGTTGTTTATATTTGAAAGTAAATTTTGTATTTTTGCATAGTGATTCTATAAATTGTAGCAATTATATATATATATGATTTTGTAGTTGGATGTATTTGAGTTTATCTCGTGTATTGAGCTGTGAGGCTTTTGAGCTTTGCTGATTTGAATTATAAAATAAATGTAATTTAATTGTTGAAATTTGTAAGCCATCGCACCTCTAGTCGTCAGTCATTACTTACCGTATACCTTCGGGCATGGCCGGTATTGCTTTTGGATTATTCACCGCGATTTTCTGGTTACTTTATTATAGTAGAAGCACTATACATGCGAGCCGAGCCAGCATTGCTCCCTATGAGGGGAAGACACGGAAACGATCAGTCCTTATTCAAGATTTCAACTCAAGCCCACTGCGTTGCAGCTTAGAACGCTATCTCCTACACCAATGGTCGTCAACCTGGTCCATACCGCCCACTAGTGGGCGATTCAAGATTTCATGGTGGGCGGAGGGAGATTTTGTCCGTTGTCACAAATTTTGTCCTTCCTCCATGTATCTAATAAATAAATTGTTAGCACTTTTGCGAGTTTAACTTTTTAAAATCCGCTTTTGCAATTTAGTTTTCAATTCCATATCTCTAAAATTGGATTATAGGTAATAATCCACCTTGACACATCTTGAACTATACTCGTGGACGAGAGAGCAACGAATGAGCTCCGTAGCTATCCGTATCTATATATGAGGCGGTGAAAGCCAAAGTGATGTAAGTCAGTAAGTCAAGTGGTGTAAGTCAAAAGAGTTTAACTGCCAAAACTACAAAAAATTCCACCATAAATTGAACAAATTAAAATTCATAACAATTATTACAATATTGCAAATAATAACTATTTACAATTACACCATAAATTGAACGTAGAGATTAGATATTTGACCCCAAATGAAAAAAGTTGAAAATGTGACTTACACCACTTTGCCTTTCAACGCCTCATATGTATAAATATACATAAAGTATAAATAAAAATGTAAATTTAAGTACTTATTTTTTACAAAACCTCCCTTCTAAAAATTTATCCGCACTTGCGCTAAACTGAGTCACTGCGGATAAGCACCGGTGGGCGGGAAAGAAATTTTGACATCAACAAAGATACAAAAGTGGGCGGTAGGCATTTAAAAAGTTGACCACCCTTGCACTACACCAAGTGGGCAGTGAATTACTACTTGAGTGAACAGATGAAGTGTGGCTGAACAAACTATCATCTAAAATTTGAATATCCGAATACTCATTGCTGGAGCTTATATACCAGGGGTTTCCAACTTACAAGTGTCCAAGGGCCGCAATCGAAAACAGCTGTCTAGTGGCGGGCCGGAATTTAACCAGGACCATACCCAGGACTTTTTTTCTTGAGGGAGGGTAGTATGTACTATGAAATTTTTAAAAATTCGAGGATAAACCTCCAACAACGACCTTGATTATAACTGTCTAACTTTCGCTAAATTACACAGGCACACAAAAAAAAAGTCAAATAAGAAGTGGGGGGTATGAAATAGAATATGAGTGGACACCCTACTTTTCATGGAATTCGAGGAAAAATCAATCTTTTTTGTAAATGAACAGCATTTGAAAACAAAAAAGATTTTTACAAAAACATTTTTTGTTAACTAAGAATATCTAAATTGATGCTGCAAATTATTTTTCTAGAAGTCTTCCTTGGCCGCCAGTTGGAAACCCCTGTTATATACAAAACTAACAATAATATGATAATTTCTTATCCAATACAATTTCTTCATATCACAACTTCTCTAATCATATCTCTAAGGCTAAGTGTCCACTTGTGACAAAACAGTCTCGAAAGTACTCTCGAGACCAGACTCACAAATGGATAAGGGCCTGAGAACAGTTTCGGAGACAAGCAGATGCAAGTATCAGCGACTGCACCTGTCAGAAGTGGACATGATCATTCATGCTCTCGTGACTTTGGCCCTCTGCACACGGAGCAACTCAAAAGAAACTGATAACTGACTCCAATCACAAACCAGTCCGTGATGAGTCGTAACCTAAGTGATTGAATGGAGCCATGCACACGGCGCAACTGGTTACAAACCCGTCAGCAACGCGTTTGTAATCAGTCGCAGACAACTGAACGTGTCGTGTCACTAGCAACTTCAACTCGCCAGTTTCTCTTGCGTTGTGCGTGTTATTACACAATCTATGTTACAGCCGCTCTTTTGGCAAGCTGCCAAATGACGTACACGAGAGTCACGTGACTTCTGCCCAGCGATGAAATAAAATTCTAACGTTTTTTGTTATATGGAATATGTGCGCCCATGTGTAGTCCATTTTTAAACGATTGATCAAAGGCAATCTATTTTGAGAATTTTTTAAAATAAATTAATTTCTGATAATAATTTAACCAAAAAAATGCCCGGAATAATGATGTTCTTCCTTCCATGACAGGTCGCAAACTATTGGTTTTAATCACTTTTGAGTAGGTCCGTGTGCGGAGCCTCATCACTAACGAGTTTGCAACCGATAAGCAATTTCAATCGCTACCAGTTCAGTTTCCTTTGAGTCGCTCCGTGTGCAGATGGCTTTAGTCTCCGGTCTTCTGTCATTGTTCGAAGATTTTTGTCAGAGCTGAGACTCAATTTCATTCTTTTAATTTAATTTTTATTTTTATTTCACAATAAATATAAATAGGGAAATAATTTTTCAAAATGCGCAAAAGGAAGGTTGTACCAGATAAAAGGGAGCGGACTGATGATGAAGTGTTGGAGTTAACCCATCTTTATGAGGAACAGGAGTTTTTATCGAACGTGAAACATAAATAATACAGGAAGGTTGTACCAGATAAAAGGGAGCGGACTGATGATGAAGTGTTGGAGTTAACCCATCTTTATGAGGAACAGGAGTTTTTATGGAACGTGAAACGTAAATTATACAGGAAGGTTGTACCAGATAAAAGGGAGCGGACTGATGATGAAGTGTTGGAGTTAACACATCTTTATGAGGAACAGGAGTTTTTATGGAACGTGAAACGTAAATTATACAGGAAGGTTGTACCAGATAAAAGGGAGTGGACTGATGATGAAGTGTTGGAGTTAACCCATCTTTATGAGGAACAGGAGTTTTTATCGAACGTGAAACATAAATTATACAGGAAGGTTGTACCAGATAAAAGGGAGTGGACTGATGATGAAGTGTTGGAGTTAACCCATCTTTATGAGGAACAGGAGTTTTTATGGAACGTGAAACATAAATTATACAGGAGTTAATTATACAGGAGTTATAATAGTTGGTAATTTTAGCGTATTATTCGTTTATTTGTGAGTCTGTTACAGCTATGTTTTGTAGTCTTGTACAATAAATAAATTTTGAGTCTTATTGTACAGTCACTAAGTTGTTTTGTTTTGTTAACCCTAATTTGTTAGGTCAAAAACTTGGACCTACGTATGCAGTTTTTAGTATTCATAATAAAATTAAGCTGTAGGAAAAGATGTATTGATAAAAAAAATTGCTAAAATATGTAGCGGGACTCTACTGTGCTTGAATATTCGCTTGAATATGCTTACCTGAAGCCAGAAAACGAAGTGTGACCATTAATCTGTCATGAACAGGAATTGCATCACGTAATTTTGTATCTTGCTTGACAATCTGGTGTTTTACTAAATTTATAAGTAGTTCAAATTGTACTGCAGACATCTGAATAAAATTTCTGAACCATTGTGCATCCTCCAATCGCAGCTCATTTGCAAGTGTTGAACAAGCTCCGAATTCAATTCGTCAATCCGGCTAATTTCTTACCCAACACTCTTTTTTTTTACTTTCCGCTTTTTCACAATTTTAGAAGCAACTAGCTGAAAACCCGCGCTTCGCTACGAAGTACACTGCTCAAACAATTTAGAGTAACAAGCAAAGAAGTTAAGATAACCGTGCGAGACAGCTACGTATTGGCATAAAATGGATAATACACGAATATCAATGCGTAATACAGAAAAAAAGATGTAAAAAATTTGTAATTAAGCTTTAATTCTTTGAAAATAGGGAAAAAACATGAAAAGATGATTTAGGGTAACAATTTGGTTACATGTAAACGATAAAAAAAAGTATTGTTTAGAAATGATGCAAGATTTTTAATATGGCATGTGGTCTCCTCGAACAGCTAAAACTGCTGCACACCTGTTTTCCGTGGATGCGATGATGTTATCGATAAGACTTTGGGAAATACTGTTCAACTCCTCAAGAATTGCAATATCCAAGTCTCGGAGAGTAAAAGGAGGCCTTGGTCTCGCAGCAATGCATCGTCCGAGCATGTCCCAAACATGCTCGATTGGATTCAGGTCAGGAGAGCACGCTGGCCATTCCATACGCTGTATTTTTTCAGCTTCAAGCATGTTCTCCACAAGACGAGCTGCATGCGGTCTGGCATTATCATGCTGGAAAACAAAGGAATCTCCAATGGCTGCAGCGTAAGGTATGACAGGAGGTCTCAGTATCTCGTCTGCATACCTTCGGGCCGTCAAAGTACCATTCCGAATGATATGCAGGTCCGTAAGTCCACCTATGCTGATTCCACCCCATACCATAAAACCAGCTCGTCTGTATTGTGACCTTTGACGAACGAATGTGTGGTTATTTCGAGTGTCCCTTTCCCTCCATACCAAATCACGTCGGGTGTCACAATCCAGACTGAATCGGGACACGTCTGTTAACAGCACTTGGTTTCAATCATGTTGCTCCCAATCTCGATGTTCAGCAGCCCATCTTCTTAGGGCCGCACGGTGGCGTGAGGTCAACGGAATGCAGACCATTGGCCTACGTGCATAGAGACCTCCCTGATGAAGCCTATTACGTACTGTTTGGCAGGACACCCTTCGTCCTGTTGCCAAGAGCAACTGTCTTTGCAGCTGAGTAGCATTGTCTGTTCCGTTTCAACGAGCTGTTAACAGTATATACCGGTCATCAGTTGCTGTAGTGGCGCGTGGCCGACCTTGCCCTGGTCCACGTCTAACATTCCCTGTTTCTTGGAATCGATTCCACAGCTTTGCTACGACACTTCTGGCGACTCCAACAGCCTCCGCGACACTACGTTGTGTTTGCCCGGATTCAAGTCTGCCTATAATACGCCATGCCATGGATTCCGGTAAATCACGTTTTTGAGACATTTTCAAGTCACCTTTTCTCAAAAAGAATAACTGAGCAATCGGATTTCACAGTTAAGGCAGTGAAACACACGTTTCTGCAACATCCCGATTTCCGCCCTTACGTTCTTTTTCTGGTTTTTGTGGTCATGAACTTTGATTTGCATATGAAGTTTTCTTCTTCTGTTTCCTGCTAGGCTTTAAATTATGGATGATTTATTTTATGTTACTTATCGGTGTAAGTATTTGCGTAATTTCGTTAAAACCATGTGCTCCCCTAATTGTTTTGAGCAATGTACATTCAAACTAAATACAACGGTCAATGTATGCAATTAATGCCAAAAATATGCATAAATATATATATTTATAATAAATGCTACGATCAATGTATACATTTTATGTAATATATATATATATATATATATATATATATATATATATATATATATATATATATATATATATATTTATTTATAAAAAAATCGTAAGGGATATTTGTTTTTTTTGGATGATATTCAATCGTCTCTTGCATTAGAAAGAAAAAAAATATGTTTTTTGTTTATTTAGTTGTTATGCACGTGACGATAAATTTATTTAAAGTACCAGAAAATAGAAATCACGGGATCAGCATTTAATAAATTAAATTCTAAAAATCAATCTTTAAAAATTCACCAAAAATCAGAAAATCGAGGTAAAGGTTCGAAAAAAAATTCATTTTAAAGGAATTTTTATGATATTTCTCGTGATATATGATATTTCTCGTGATATAAATTTTATAACCCTCAAATTATTCTTTTAAATGCAAACTTAAAAAAAGTTACAAAAACAGCTTAAAAATTTAATTAAAACAAATCTAAGAATACTTTTATAAAAATCTTTCTTAGTGCACCCCTACACCATAAGAAGAATCGCCCTGCAAAATTGCAGCCCTTTAGGTCCAGCGGTTTGGTCTGTGCGTTGTATGTCAGTCAGTGAATGAGTCAGTTACGGAACTGTTTTATATATATAGATTATAAAAGCTAGGGCCTGACGTGGAAAGATAAAAATAAATATTTGGAAAGGAAAGATAAAAATAAACAAATTGCGATCGAATCATGCAACTTAGTGCGAATTGACTCTCAAGTCGGCACGAAATGTTCGTGGTCACGAGACTGCAGTGACTGTCGAGTCTCACGAAACTGTCTCTAGATTGTAAGTGATCTCAAATGGACAACACCCTGAGACTAATCTCGAGACTTTCTCTCGGTATTTTCTCTCAAGTGGACACTTAGCATAATATGTCCTCACAAAGCATTTTTCTGTTCCAAATCCTTTAGTCCCGACCGTGTTCACACCCTTCTGCTTTGTTTTTTCAAGAAGCAGTATTTGACCGTTGATTAATGTCTGGGCTTACTGTACTGACTCAATCCATGCCTGTGTAATACTTCCTAATTTTGGGAAAAATATTTGATATTCTGAAGATAATTCAAGTTCTATGCATTGCACACTCCGAGTGAGAACTGCGTATGGCTTACGAAACACCTTTGCCAGAACAATTTCAATTCTAAAAAAAAAAAAAAAAAAAAAAAAAACTTGAAAATCTGGTTAAAATGCTAAAAAGTGTAATATCATACCTAATAGTCTAATTTTAAAAATCGCTAATTTTAGCAGCCATACAGTTTTATAAAATTTGTACAGGGTTACTACAAAAGAATCATTCATTTTCAAAACCCGATTTATTCAAAAGTATTTATAGAGTTTCTAGCTCACTTCTACCCAGATTTGGGTGTATATAATTTGAAGTGGCACTCTATTTGAATTTTATACAAACACAGTTTATACATGAAACAATGTTTATTGAATTCGTTGCACATATATAATTGGCATTTACAGCAATAAGCATACGTACTATTTGTACGGAATATATAAATACAGCTTTCAAGAACAATATATTTTCAATACTCACAACCCAGCAGAGATTCAAACCAGCAGTACTGCCACGTAAACTTTGGGCCTGCTAAGCACTAGAGCAGGATAACACCTTTCCAACCTTAACAAGTTTTTTTTCTTTAATGATGACGCTGCATGGTATTTATACTAAGCGCGTATGCTGAAATCAGCATATCCCAAGCAGCTTCTTTAATTCATTCACTCAAAACTTCGATTTTTGTGAATCGAATCTTGTGTATACCTTACATATTATACTTACAAATATGATTGATATATGAAAATAACCACAATATATTCAAGTTTTATCCTCACTCTACAAATGTTCTATGTGTGCCCCATTGGTCACACGACACACGTCCAGGCGGTTGTTCAATTCATTTCACACATTTTGTAGCGTGATCGCGTCAATGTTCATCAATGCATCACTGATCCGTTTCTTCAGCTCTCCTATCGTTTTTGGCAGTGGGACTACATAAACAATGTCCTTAATGTGTCCCCAAAGGAAGAAGTCACACGGAGTTAAACCCGGCGACCTGTACACCAGGTGGCGTGCCAGCACTAGTCACCAAGGGGGCACACATAGAACATTTGTAGAGTGAGCATGAAACATGAATATTTTGTGGTTATTTTCATATATCAATCATATTTGTAAGTATAATACTTTTGAATAAATCAATGTCCTTAATGTGTCCCCAAAGGAAGAAGTCACACGGAGTTAAATCCGGCGACCTGCACACCAGGTGGCGTGCTAGCACTAGTCACCAAGGGGGCACACATAGAACATTTGTAGAGTGAGCATAAAACTTGAATATTTTGTGGTTATTTTCATATATCAATCATATTTGTAAGTATAATGCTTTTGAATACATCAGGTTTTGAAAATGAATGATTCTTTTGGAGTAACCCTGTATTACCTTTAAGGAATAAATGCATGGTTGCTTATTGTTTCTATTTCAACAAAGAATATAAAAATAATTTATTGGAAAAACACGATCAATTTTTTTGGGCTTCGACTTTAAAGCAACCAGTCTCAGCATATGTCATAAATTTTGCATGTGCGAGTGGAAGAGATCGATACCAATATAGATTTTGCTGGAAATAATAGAAGGAAACACTTGGTGCTCGGTAGAAAATTTGCTTTGGAATGAAGGTAGAATACGTGCTTTAAAAGTATCTGTACATGTGATCGATTTTATTCAAAACAAAACGATGACTATATGTTCTTCTGCTTTGGAGCTGTAGCCGGGAGATATTTAGTTGATGTCTATGTATAGAACACTAGCTGAAAACCAGCACTTCGCTATGGAGTGCATTCAAATTAAATACAACGGTCAATGTATGCAATTAATGCAAAATATATGTAATAAATACGACGATCAATGTATACAATTGATGTAAAAAAACAAAAAAATATATTTATAAAAAATTCGTGAGGGATATTTTTATAGACAAAATAATGTAGAAGAAAATATTAAAATTAAATCTAATTGGACATACTAACGAATATAGTACAATTAATATAGTACAGTTTGAGGAACATATCTTTTACTGTATTTTAATATTTTTTTGGATAATGTCCAATAGTCTGCCACATTATCAAAGGAAATTTGTTTTGTCTATTTCATTGTTATGGACGTGACAATAAATTTATTTAAAGTACCAGAAAAAGAAATCACGTGATCAGCATTTAATAAATTAAATTCTAAAGATTAATCTTTAAGAATTCACCACAAATCAAAAAATGGAGGTAAAGATTCGAAAAAAGATCTCATTTTGAAGGAATGTTTATGATCTTTCTCGTGATATAAATTGTATAACTCTCAATTTATTATTTTAAATGCAAATTTAAAAAAGTTACTAAAACAGCTTAAAAATTTAATTTAAAAAAATCTAAGAAGAATTTTTCAAAAATCATTCTTAGTGCACCCCTACACTATAAGAAAAATCGCCATGCAAAATGTCAGCCCTTTAGGTATAGCAGTTTGGTCTGTGCGTTGTATGTCAGTCAGTGAGTCAGTCAGTTACGGAACTGTTTTATATATATAGATTAACTGAGGCTGTATATGTGTTTAACATACAAACGTGTATTGCATTTACATAGGTTGCATTTAGGTTTAACACAAAAGCACCAGCGGCATTTAGGTTTAAAATTCAAACAAAGATTGTATATATGTTTAACATAAAATCCTGTGTGACATTTATGTTTAAAATATGAACACATGCTGTATTTACGTTCATATACAAACATCTGTGGCATTTAAGATTAAAATACAAATTGTATTTATGTTTAAAAACGAATATTGCTGCATTTAGTTTTAAATATATTGATTGGTGTTTGTTAATCAAACGAATGTTTTAAATTTGGAAAATAAAGATTCAAGTTTGTTTTCCATTGTCTTTTAATGTATGAATATATTCGTTTCTTCAAGCTGTAAAATGTTGAACTTAGATACATTTTTACAGCACGAGAGGGAATCTAATTTACAGTTAGATGTAGTAACCAAAAAAAGAAAAAAGAAAATGTCACGTTGAGTACATCGGCACAACTGTTTTGCATAGTTTGAGTACCCTAAATTTAACGAAAATTATGTGTGAAAATAATATATCGTAGATAATGTTGTCATCTGTTACATACCAGATTAAAATATGAAGTCTAAAAGCGTTATAACCAAGCATGTACCTGTAAAATAGACAAATTTCTCTAAGCGTTTTGAATCACTAAAACTTTTCTTCTAAACATAAAAGATGTTTTAGTGGAGCACAATCAATTAATATCGTTACGGGACAATAATACACACGAGTTGAAGGGAGAATGAGTTACAACATTTAGTTGTATAAATATGAGAAATTTCGATTCTTTCCGACACCCAAATATATATGTCAGCCATAAATGTGGTAGAATATATGGGGTTGAAATTATCATTAATAGAAGAAATGAAATTATCATGAATAAATAATATTAATCTTTACTGTTTGCGTTTCATTGCATAGCAACACGAAATCTATAACATATTTCTTTGATGCTATGAATGAGATGCTAAAATGAATTGATTATTAATCAGCCATTTTCCACTACCAGATACGATTTTAATGCAGTTAATTATTAATTAATTATTTAATTTCATAGTTTGATCTCATAAATAAAATATAAAAACTTTATATTTTTGTGGTTTAACTCAAAACATAGTTTGGGATTAGATATACATATACATGATATCTCTCTCTCTCTCTCTGTATATATATATATATATATATATATATATATATATATATATATATACATACATGCATTCATACATACATACATACATATATATATATATATATATATATATATATATATATATATATATATATATATATATACAGGATGATTTTTTTTTTGAACTGACACTACTCAGAGCCATCTGTAGCTCTATCTACCAACCGGAAATCCACCAAAATTGTTAGAAGGACTAAGGACAACATGGGAATGCGTTTCCGTGAAAAAAAAATTAGTTCCATTAGTCGTCGATAGGGGAAGATATGGCACTGTTGTTGTCGGCTCAGCCGAGAATTTGCATAAAAGGTAAGTAAAACATCAAAATACAAATTCACGACTATGTAGTCGATAGCAGCGCCAATATTTCGGGCTATAAAGATCAGGGATGAATACCGAAAAAGTTGTAAGAAGACAAATGAATAACAAAGAAATTGCTCTGCAAGACCACTATATACAGCAAATTTACTTTTCCCTCCTTCAATTTGACTACAGCCCTTGTGGCCGACACATTGCATCCTGAACACTACGTTCTCAACGGCCAAGCGTAACAAGTCACCAGGAATGTTCATCAAAGTTCGGGATACGCTGTCCTTTAGGACCGCCAAGTTCGAGACACCACCAAGATACACTTCAGACTTTAAATAACCCCACAGAAAGATGTCACATGGGTTAGGTCCGGGGAGCGAAGTGGCCATGCCAGTGAAAAAAACGACTGATAAAAATTTCTTCTGTAAAGCGAAGGCGCAACAGATCCTCACCGATCTTTATAGCCCAAAATACTGGCGCTGCTGTCGACTACGTAGTTATAAATTTGCATTTTGTTGTTTTACTTACCTTTTCTGTAAATTCTTGGGTGCGCCGACAACAACAACGCCACAGCATCCTCTATCGGCAAGTTTTGAAACTTTGTTTTACGGAAATTCTCTCCCCTGTCGTCCTTAGTCCCTCTATCAATTTTGGCGGAATTCCGGCTGATAGATCGCGCTACAGATGGCTCTGAACAGTGTCAGGTTAAAAAAAAATCACCCTGTATATATATATATATATATACACTCATGGACAAAAAAATTAGCTCACCAAGAAATAATTGCGGGATCGTAACGAAACTTGCAATGAAGGTACATTCCGGGGAGATATGCAAATGATTAGAAATGCAGCGTGATTGCGCATTACGTATAGCCGGTAGAGGGCGTTGAACATCGTACTCTGTGGAGTATAAAACAGGTAACCAAAGCTTGTTTGAGTGTGCTAAATCATCCCTAGTGAAGGTAGCACCTTCACTAGGGGCCTCTGTGTCTTCTCGAACCATACGAAGGTGTCTGGCTGAAGGACAGTTGGTATCGCGGCGCCCATTATGTGTGCTGGCCTTGACGCCCACCGATCGACGCCTCCGTTTGGAGTTTTGCCGCGCACGGGGAAACCGGACTGCAGCGGAATGGAACCAGGTCGTCTTTAGCTACGAATCCAGATTCAATCTCGGGAGTGATGACAATCGTGTTCGTGTGTGGAGAGCCCGTGGTGAACGCTTCAATCCTGCCTTTGCTGTACAGCGACACATCGCTCCCACAGCTGGTGTGATGGTATGGGGTGCCATTTCCTACAATACACGGTCACCCCTAGTATTGTTCCGTGGCACCATGACAGCCCAGAGGTATGTTCATGAAATCCTGCAACCCCATGTGTTGCCACTCATGCAACGGCTCCCAGGAGCCATTTTTCAACAAGACAATGCTCGGCCTCATACGGCAAGGGTGTCACAAGACTGTCTCCGCACTGATACTACCCTTCCTTGGCCTGCCCGATCCCCAGATTTCTCTCCAATCGAGCATATCTGGGATCATTTGGGACGACGAGTTGGGCATCCCACGAGTTTGAACGAACTAGAGGCGAGGTTACAGCAAATATGGAACGAAATGTCTCAAGACATCATACAGAACTTGTATGACTCAATGCCCGATCGTATCGCATCGTGCATTCGCGCTAGAGGGGGTCCAACGGAGTATTAGCTCCTCCGTTCTTTTGTCTTTTTCTCTGAAATAAATTATCCTTTTTCTTTGATTTTCTTTTCATTTATTTATATCAAAGTAGTCATTACGTATGTAAAATTTCGTTTCATTTTGACGACTCCTTCTTGGTGAGCAAATTTTTTTGTCCATGAGTGTATATACAGTCGAACCTCCATATATCGAAGTAGCAAATTGCGCGAAAAATTTTCGATATATAGAAATTTCGATATATAGAATTGTGCTTAGTCTTATCATAATTCTCCTAAAACAAAAGTCTAATTTTCGTATACGAAACTCCATTTCTAATTTATATGCGAATCCCATTAAATGAAAGTTAATAACTAAAAAATGAATTAATATGAAAGATTTATTGATTACTACATACCTTTAAAAAAACAATAATCAGACAGTGGTTACAATGATCACAGTTACATTCTTTAAAAAAAAGTACTAATATCTTGCTGAACAGTTAGTTTTGCGGAAAGTTCAAAGAAATGTTCGTATTAATTCAGTCCACTAAGAACTTCATCAGGGACATTTTCCGCGAATTGAAGTCCACGACGTATTGTTTAATATGCCAAAAATTGGGAGATTTCATTCTAAAGTGGAATAAAATCTCCCAATTTGTCTTGAAAAAAAATTTCGATATATAGAGATTTTTTCGATATATAGAAACACTTTTTCTATGTAATGAACATGGAGATTTGCTAAGAGTTCGATATATAGAAAATTTCGATATAGGGAAGTTCGATGTATGGAGGTTCGACTGTATATATATATATGTGTCAAATGTCGAATCACGCTCGCTATTACCATGAGTTTTGCAGTCATTCGTACTCATGTCTGTCCGTGGCGTTGTGGAAAGATCTTCAACACAATAAGATAAGAAAGAAGACATTTCGATGTTTATTATGATTCAAACGACCCAGATCTCCCACAACTTATTATAAACGATTTACGATTCTATTATGGAACCACTCCATCCCTAATTACCGGAGAGCCGTAGCACCTCCGTCCTCTACGAAATTCCACAAGCGTCTGCCAACTTCTTTGTCATTATCCCGCTCAAACTTTTTGATTAGTCAGCTTCGAAAGTTCTACAAATTTCTGTGTTACATAACGCTACCCGCCGCATCTGAATAATCTTCTTTTAAAACCCCAACCGTCAGGTGGCGACACCTATTGGTAACTTTTTCTATTAAAAAAAAAGCCCCCTCCATATTAAGCATTACACACACACACACACACACACACACATATATATATATATACCAAGAGGATGAATCACCACTTAGGGGAAAAAACTTCGAGCTCAGAAAATCACCACAATTAATTATTGTAAGTACCATTAAAACATATACGCATTTATTTTAAGTACAGATGTATTGTAGAAATATTCTTAAATGGTTCTATTATCATGTTATTCTCAATGAAATATTATTTTTCATAGCTTACACGATAGGTTACACATGAGGGAATCCAGCTGTAGGCAGACAGATAAGCGTGGAACGAAAATGCTATGTGACAGAGGCCGATTTTCAGTACAATATTTTCTGTCAAGTTACTAGGCTTTGGGTTTCAAAACCTGAGATACACATACAATCAGGTTTCTTACCGGCCAACCATGAATTAGCTTAGAATATCGAAAATACTGGTATATTTCAGTGCAATAGATATTCTTCACATTCAGTAAAAGTAGAACATTTTTCGATTATCGTCTTCAGGTTGTTACATAACATGTTCGCATACCCAAAATAGGAAATGCTCAGGACTTCACAAAACTACATACTGCAGAATTTCTATTCTATCCTTATGGGATTTCAAGAAGTTAGATTTCATTGCTTTCGAAATTGCAAAAAGAAAAAAATATGTTCAAATCCCTACGTCTCAAATATTTCAGAATATAAAATCTCTCACTTGTTATATATTCCACTCCAACTCATAAAATCAATACTTCTGATTTTATCCTCGTTACTCTATAATTAGATGTATTAGATATATTATGAGAGCGGAACACTCTAATACGAATTATTAAAAAAATTGTCACAAATGCCATAAAAGTGAACGTTAATCAGGGAGTCTTTCGTAACTATTAATAGATGTCTGCTTATGACTATTACCGCGTAAAGCAGTTAATTATGTGTTAAATTTGCCTCTGTCAGTTCTCTCTTCACACGCGAGAATTAAACTGTCAGTTATTGACTATAAGGCTAAGTGGAGGAATTACCAAACAAATTAAGGTATTTCAAAGTGCTAAAGTATTTTCTGTTTCATTATATCCATTTGTGGTGTTGTAAACGCTAGAGATTCTAGCCTTTAAGGGGATGGTGGACCTTTCAAAACGATTTTTGAAATTTTTACCACAGAGATATGAAATGTTGTATATATATTCATTAAAGTATAACAATATTAAACACTTTATAAAATTTTATACATATTTAAAAAAAAAAAATTTATAATTAAAAATTTAAATTAAATTACCCTTCTTTAAAATGCTCCTTGCGACTCAATTTTAAATTTTTCCCCTTAATTTTGCATTTATATTACTTATAAATACTTTCTGAACAAAGTTATGTATTTTTTTGTACTTTCGTTGAATAGTTAATTTTTAGAAAATATTTTTATGCTTGTACTCTGAATTTTCGCGAAATTTTTGTACTTTTCTACACTAAAGTTAAACTTTTATAACCTAAATGATCTCGAATCCTAAAATGGATACATAACTTTATTTTGATGTATTACTGGAATCTTTATTATAAATTTCATACAATTTCGTCAAAAATTATGACGCGAGGAGCATTTTAAAGACTTGCAAATCTGGAAATTTCTCATTGTGAGAAAAAGTTATTTAAAAGATAATTTTTTATCTACCTTTAATACTTACTACTCTAAAGTCACCAATTTTTCATTTTTCTTTTCACTACACATTTTAAATGCATTTCATTCCAATATTTACATGTTTTTAAAATATTAATACAGCCACAAAAAAAATTCCAATTTTTGCTCGATTTTTGGTAATTTGAAAGTCCACCATCCCCTTAAAATAAAGAAATTGCAGTAAAATACTGAATTTTATCTAATGTATCTAGATTTATATATTAGACAAAACTTATATCTATGATTGCTAGGTACCATAAAATATACCTATAAAATTATACCACAAAATCATATATATATATATAAACAAATAAAACAACATAAGCTAAAGAATAAAATAAGATAAAAATAAAAATAATAAAAAGGCGGGCATAGACTGCCAAACAAATTAACTCAAAACCTACCCTAGCTTTAAAAACAGAAATATCTTTTCAACAAAACATTGCGCAGTTGCTGCATATCTTTACATTGAAAAGGGCAAATATAACTAAATTTAACAGAGCTAGATAATTATGAGAAGAGTGTAGACAAAAACAATACAGAAATCAAGCACTCAGGACATCCACGCATTGGAGTCAAGATTCTGTAATAGTACCAGAACTAAACCAGAATTACGAGGTAACCGACAGGTCTCGTCATCAGGGAGCCTAACCAAATCAGTTACCTCAAGGGGAACTTTCTGAATAGGATGTAGGTATCCCCAAAAGACATTAAAAGACATCCCAAGGTCCCGAGTTTCGGGAACTCGGGGCCTTGGGATGTCTTTTGGTTATATCTACATCCTATTCAGAAAGTTCCCCTTGAGGTAACTGATTTGGTAAGGCTCCCTGATGACGAGACCTGACGGTTACCTCGTAAATCTTGTTTAGTTCTGGTACTATTACAGAATCTTGGCGGCTTACAGAGGCTTGACGCCTCTGGTGCGTGGATGCCCTGAGTGCTTGATTCCTTTATTGTTTTATTCTACACTCTTCTTATAATTATCTTGCTCTGTTAAATTTAGTTATATATAAATAAATAAATAAAGGAATGAATATATATATATATATATATATAGTTGCTAACTTAGTTGTAGTATGGTTGCTAGGTGCTATCAGGAAGATGTCTGTCAGTATATAAAACCTAAATATTACGTAGGGAAAAATATGAATTTCGTCCCTATTTCAACGTATTTTCTTTACGTTATACCGACCTGATTCATTGGAATCTGAGTTTGGTTTTGAAAACTTGGCGTCTATTGGCGCGTTATCCTTAATAACCTGCAGTTGAAAATGCATTACGATGCTTATAATACGTAATTGAAGTAGGTATTTTAACATTTCGATTATCTATTATAAAACCAGAAAATTATATGCCCTGAAGACAATGAAGTGGCATAGATTACAAGAAAATATATATGCTGTGAACCCTCGAAGATAACCGCTTTAACTAGTCATAAAGTCAACTGTTTTTAATTGTTTGTTTTGGTGTGTTGTTTCATACTACCAATATATATTATCAAAATGAAAATATATCAGGGCAATGATAATCTGTAAATAGCCAGTCTTCACCCTTTCAAAACGCTGGTCATGTAATAAAGGTATCAAAGACGGTAGTCACGAGACAATGAAAAAATATAACAGTGCAGCGTGTTTTCATAGGATAAATGCCCCAGGATTAAATATCTCTTAGGAGGTCCTGGTCTCTCTTTCTTGGAGAGGGTGTCCAATTTGACGTCTGTGATTTATTTTTCAGTTGATTATGCAGTCTCAGCTTTTAAACCAATCTAAACCAAATATAGTGTGAAATGTGATAATCACTAATTGTTGGAATTTCAATGAAGAAAACCGATAATGGAACAAACAAAACTATGTTTCCTCCTTTTTCTCAAACAGTTGAAGATGTTAGTTGGGACACTTTAACTAAAGAGTGCAGAATACATCTCGCATGGAAATAGGCACTATTATGCTAACAGATATTCTCTACAAATGTTTTACATTCTAGTAATGGCACAAACAAAACTGTTTCCTCCTTTTTCCTCAAACAGTTGAAGATGTTAGTTGACACACTTTAACTAAAGAGTGCAGAATACATCTCGCATGGAAATAGGCACTATTATGCTAACAGATATTCTCTACAAATGTTTTACATTCTAGTAATGGCACAAACAAAACTGTTTCCTCCTTTTTCCTCAAACAGTTGAAGATGTTAGTTGACACACTTTAACTAAAGAGTGCAGAATACATCTCGCAAGGGAATAGGCACTATTATGCTAACAGATATTCTCTACAAATGTTTTACATTCTAGTAATGGCACAAACAAAACTATGCTTCCTCCTTTTTCTCAAACAGTTGAAGATGTTAGTTGGGACACTTTAACTAAAGAGTGCAGAATACATCTCGCATGGAAATATGCACTATTATGCTAACAGATATTCTCTACAAATGTTTTACATTCTAGTAATGGCACAAACATAACTATGTTTCCTCCTTTTTCCTCAAACTGTTGAAGATGTTAGTTGGGACACTTTAACTAAAGAATGCAGAATACATCTCGCAAGGGAATAGGCACTATTATGCTAACAGATATTCTCTACAAATGTTTTACATTCTAGTAATGGCACAAACAAAACTATGCTTCCTCCTTTTTCTCAAACAGTTGAAGATGTTAGTTGGGACACTTTAACTAAAGAGTGCAGAATACATCTCGCATGGAAATATGCACTATTATGCTAACAGATATTCTCTACAAATGTTTTACATTCTAGTAATGGCACAAACAAAACTATGTTTCCTCCTTTTTCCTCAAACAGTTGAAGATGTTAGTTGGGACACTTTAACTAAAGAGTGCAGAATACATCTCGCATGGAAATAGGCGCTACTATGCTAACAGATATTCTCTACAAATCTTTTACGTTCTAGTATTTCTACTCATTTTTCATGGTACCTGAAACGCATACATGGAAGCGCAAGTCTTTTAGAGTCTTGAGACCGTGACTCCCTTGTTAAATTTTCATTTGAAAACAAAACTGTTATCGTTTTATTTCTTAATATCGACACGAACCTATTCTGTATAATGTTATTAGTAGTATTTTGCCCAGTGGGATATCGTATTGTTTTTACATACCGCGTTTCATACATTACTGATAACATCACCTTTTGTCCTCAGAATGACTAGAATTTAATATTTGTGACTTAAGAGTATTGTGCTAAAACAAGAGATATAAAGTGAGTGACTAATTAAAGCAGATATTTTGCTCCTATTTTTCTAGAGAAAGTCGGGTATCCCTCTTTGTGTAACACAGTCATGCTACATGTGTTTAAGCGTTATTGCCACATTCCTCTCTGTGAGTGACATAATCAGAATATGATGATTATTAATCTAGATAGCATGCTTAGCAGGGCGTAGACTGATGCTAAAGGCACTGTTTTCGGCTATTTCTGACTGACGAGGGATTTCATATTAGATTACGCGGCTCAGAATAGTTTTAGTGCAATACAGCTTTTAGATGAATCAGCGAGAGGACTAGTGAGAGGAAATTCAACAACAAATGCGCATTAATAAAGAAATTCCATTCATGCAATTAGTAACGCATTGTAGTGAACCTTAATTTATTCTTATACCCCAGTTGAAAGACATCTGTATGGAATTTCGGCAGTTTCTAGCATCATTACATGTTTGTATCATAGGCGGAAGCTATATTAGTATACGTTGTTAAAATATACTCACATCGTCTTTTACAATAAGAAATAGTTTGTATGATGCATAAACATTTGTTTGCTAATTTACTTTGAAAAAAGCCTTACGAAGGAAAAGACAATGTCATGAAGTTGTTATACAAAATTAGAGTTATCAGGGGGAAAATTCTTTTGGTATATTAGTACACGTTGTTAAAAATATACTCATATCGTCTTTTACAATAAGAAATAGTTTGTATGATGCATAACATTTTTTTTGCTAATTTTGTTTGAAAAAAGCATTACGAAGGAAAAGATAATGCCATGAAGTTGTTATACAAAATTAGTTTTAGCAGGGGAGAAAATTTGAATCCCTTTTAAAACATAACTGCAGGAAAACAAGAGATGGTGGTTGGAGAAATATAAATTTTTTTCTATGAATTTCAATAAATATTATCACCTTCGTCAGTGTGGGAACTATTTCATAATTTTTTTAGAGATTCTATGATCGCTTACTTGTTAATAGTTATAAAAAATTGTTTAATTACGCGCATAATTGCTTTCACTGGATTTACAGATAAGTAGTACTTGATTAGCACTTTATCACCCTTTTTTAGCACAATAAAACTAATTTGTCTAATTGACTTGTTGTAAGCCATATCATTATAAATACTTAACTAAAATTTAATAATTTCTAATGAATGATAGACTTCCCGTCAATCACACAACTCATTCCAAGTGTTACAATTGCGATAATCAGTAGAGTATTTTGTAAAAAAAAAATAATGATAAAGTCAAATATATTGTCAAAGTATGTCAGCAACAATTTGATTCCCCAGTATTACTTATACATGAAAAAAATCGTTTATATATTTAACAGATGCAGTAAAACAAAACTTTCCCTTCGATGAAATTTGAATTTAGGTTATACATAAATTTATGTTTCCAATAAGGGTAGAAAAAGTAGCTTGAATTGCTAAAGCAAACACACCCCGAATCTTAAATTGAATAGTATTTCAAATCTCCCCTCATAAACTTCTTGCTATTTTTTCGAATGAATATATATATATATATATATATATATATATATATATATATATATATATATATATATATATATATATATATATATATATATATATATATATACAGGGGGGGAGCAATTGCCCTTAACTTAACTTCAAATGAATTAAAACATTAATATAAGTTGAGTTAAAATCGGAAAATTGTAAGAAAACTTTTAGGAAAGTTGGTTTTTCTCCCGCTTTTTCAATGTGTGGAAGTAAAGATTTCGATTATGTCTTTAGCCTTTACATAGTTTTTAACAATGATATGATCCATAACAAAAATTCGATGCTATTTGTTTCAAATTATATTTATATTATATTTCCATTTCTCATAACTTTTGAATACTACTCAAACATCAATTCTATTGATATTCAATATAAAGAAAGATCATAATATTTCATATTTCAAGGACCGCCCGGTAGTCAATGTGCTGAGGAGGGTTTTAATTAATTTAATAAAAATTTCCCCCTCAAAAAAGTTAGAAACCCGCTTTGCAAGTTAAAATTTATTAGAAATTCATTGAAAATTCCACGCTGTATCGAGTAAATGAATATGTTTCCCAATACATGTTGAAAGCAGAAGTTTGAGGGCTACGTCTCGAAACTTATGGTTTACGAAGCATTCAGTTTAGTGTCTGATAGTATAATCAAAAATCGACCGTTTATGGAATGATAGGGTATCTCATACATGACTGACTCATCAAAACGCAAGAAATATAATGTGCTCCATTCAATCATCTCTATATATATTATGATTTCATATCCTATATATAATAGCCGTTGTCTCTGTATGACACTTCCGGGCTGTACTCATCTTTCAATTGAAGCCCTCAGTAAACAAACCGCCGGATAGGCTTAATTTCAATTTCAGATTTGGATCAGAATTTTTTCTTACCTAAAAACAAATATCTTCTCCATCAAATCACGTTTGTTCAGCCTATTTTTCTATAAAACATTCAGAACTAAAAAAAATTGGATGTTTTTAGCTGTATATTTAACAGTTTTTAAAAATCTGTTTACTTTTGCGATGAATTCTGAAAGTAAACAACAAACTTGAATGTGAATGAATCGCGTAGTGAACTGTAAAAAAATTTTTTTAACTTTCATATAAATTTTTCATTATGACTTCAATTTTAGTATTATTACGTCAAAATGACGGGTTGGATGGCAGTCTACTACTCCAATCGCATGAAAAACTAAATAAATAAAAAATAATGAAAGGGATTGCTTTTACAAGGTGTGGATTAAATGCAATATTTTAGATAATTCAGGATATTTTTTAACTTTCATATACTTTTTCCATTATGACGTCAAAATGGCGGGTTACCTACTAGTTAAAAGATAAAAGCTTTAAATAACACTCCACTTGATCTGAAGCATCTTGTTTTGTTACTTTCCAAGATAATAACAAGACTGAAACAAGCATGCTGTATATTATCATAATGACACATCAAGTCATACTAAGCATATTTTTCAATGTCATGTTACGACCTAAGTTTGATAATCTACGATTGTAGCACAATTGGGAAAACAAAAGATTGGCAATGCCTTATGCCCGAGAGTTATGGATGTAACCCTCTCGTGGCCGCTAGGGACCTATAATCAACTAGACACTTGGGGATCATTTTAAGGGTACAAGGGACCTTCAAAGTCGAATTTTTTAATTTTCAATTTTTAAGTCTATATACAAAATGAGAATAATTAATTATCTTTCTTACTACATTGAAAACTCCTAGAATTCAAAATAAGGAATTTTTCGCAGAACAATTACTGATTTTCAAATTTTTTTCAAGAAATTTAATGATTTTCAAAATGCTCTATGCGCATTCTATATTAATTAAAGTCTTTAATTTTTTTATTATAAGTTTACCATGTGTATATAAATATAAATGGGCATTTAATTTATTTTTGTAGGAATCTAAAGTCTTAAATAGTTTTTTTCTATCCTTTTTCTATTCTTTTTTCTATTCTTTTCTTTATTTTTTATGTTATTACTTTATTTTATAGTCTATAAATTTGAAAAATATTTGTGATTTCCAAGGATTATGCACAATTTTGTGCCAAACACTTCAATTAACAATTCAAAGAAATATGGAAGATATCAGGAGAAAATGAATACGCATGGAGCCTTTTGAAAAATTCTAGCATTTTTGAAGAATTTTTTGATAAACAGGTATAATACCTCAACAAAATACTTATTTGTGAATTCTAAGTATCTTCAATGTAGTAGAAAGGAATATTAATTATACTCATGTGGTATATAGAGTAAAATATTTAAAATTAAAGAAGAACGAGATTGAAGGTTCCTTGTTCCCTTAAGAGATATTCCTTAAACTCATAGCTGCAGACAAAAGTTCGCTCAGCACAAGAGTTTTGAACCAGAACCAATACTGCCCCCGGAAACAAAAACATTTCCTCGACCAAAAGTCAGTCATTCAAGGTGATAAATACATTACTGAGATCTACCCTTCCCCACACCTCCTTACAAACCTAGTTGTTGGGCTTAGCAAATTTTTGTCGTAAGGGCCAGTTCATATAAAATCAGTCAAAGTCAGCGTTAAAGATTCCGCTGTAGCTGATTGGTTAACTGAGTCAAAGATTGGTATATGATTGGTTAAATTTTTTTCGCTGACGCTGACGGATTCTATGTGAACGAGCCCTTAGTCTTTTCTTAGAATACTTGTTCAAGTTTACATCATCGCAATTAACGGCTAAGGATCCAAAGCAGCAAAGTTAAAGACCTTTACATGCCAGTAATACAATTTCCTGTCTTTCATAACATTTCCTTTCTTTATCGCTAATTATGATGGATGTGCTATAAACGAGGCATTGTTTTTACAGTGCGGGGTTTTTAAAAATTTAAGATATACAATATATATTAAGATGACTTACTCAATGAATAAGAAAGTGCCATTAAAAATACGCGAAAAGAAATCGAAATAAATAACCCTTTTCATTAATTCATTCGGAAACAACGCTTTAAAAATTGTATTACAACTAATTTTTAAGAAAAAAAATCTTAATTCTTCTTTCAGAAATATTAATATTCATTCACGCATTTCTGCTCTAATCATATTTGAGGAAAAAATACGCTCTTGGTTTGGAAAAGTAATAATAATAACCCCACAAAAAGAAATGGCTCTTTTCAAAGCACATCTGTTGCGACCATGTTTTCGTTTTTCTTCTCGCTCGAGCAATTTTTTTTTGTTTTTTTGCTTGTACCAAAGACGTGCAGAGTTTCAACTAAATCGATTTTTTCCACTTCCACATTTCAGATATATGAGAACTGTTCAGATTTTAGTGACTAAACAAGAAATTTTATTTCAAAGGCTTTATGTACTTTTATATAAATTATGTATACAATGTTTATACAACAGAAAAATAGCTGAGGATGTTTCAGTCGAAGCCTTTGTTTTTATAATTTTTATGCTCGTATACTTTTGTTTTCTCACATATTGAGATTAAATTACTAGGACTGCGTTTACGTTTTTTTTTTCTAAAGTAAGGTTTACATACGAAATAATGTTTTGCACTTTCTTCTACACTAGTTACGTATTGGGGTTTTTCTAAGTAAACCCAACAACTAATAAAAGAATTAGTTGAATTCTTTAAAGTGTTTGTGCGAACATTTTATATCAAAGTTTTATGTGACTTTTCAATCTTACACTAATTGCCCGACTTCGCTTTGATGTAGCATGTTGGGATTGGAACTAGTTGTGCTCAGTTTGAATCCCGACGAACGCTATAAAATACCTTCGCTTCTAGGCCGGATATGGGCAGGTTGTTTCCGTTGACTGAAAGATCTTTCTATGAAGTCAGAGAGGGTGGGAGAAGGTACGACACCCCCAGATATCGTTGCTGGTGGTACTCGGGGTGTCCCCACCGTTTCGCCGACACCAAATTTCCTCCCCCCCTTTTTTTCGGCATTTCGCCGACACAAAATTTCCTTCCACCCTGTTTTTCCCGTTCAAGCTGCCCCCTCGAGATATTTAGGGATTTCAAGTCGGCGAGGGTTTATAATATGTTTAAAAATACGGGTACTTTTCCGTTAGACGGGCGCAAGTTATATATCGCCAAATATGGCTCTTAAGTCACATTTTGTTTAATGAACTGTAACTCCCGTGATCCGTGTATGTGAAAGAACAAAATATATAAGAAAGCATTCATGTTGTTCTTTAAGTAAATAATCAATTAGGAGGTCAAAAATCTTTAATGTCCTTCAAGATGTCTTCAAAAGGACCCTCTTTTTGTCTTCGCCCAAGAAATTCAGCCTGTACGATTGCAAATGGTGGCGTGCCGTTCCTCAGTGTTTTTTCATGTCGCCAAACGGTGCTTCATCGCAACTGCTCAATCTTTTGTGCGATTGTGAAGAAAGCTAACAAAGTTTGTGGTTAATTTGTTTCCAATTTTTATTCATGTGAATTTCGGGGTTTTTACAGCTGGGTCTCTGAACTTAATCGTGTTCTCTCGCATGATTCATACCCGTTGATCTATCATTTTCTTCCAACGTTTCGTGTGTCACAATACTTCTTCAAAATTTAGTCCATCTATAACCTATTAAGGGGATGGTGGACCTTTCAAAACGATTTTTGAAATTTTTACCACAGAGATATGAAATTTTGTATATATATTCATTAAAGTATAACAATATTAAAAACCTTATAAAATTTTATAAATATTTAAAAAAAAATATTTTATAATTAAAAAATTTAAATTAAATTATCCTTCTTTAAAATGCTCCTTGCGACTCAATTTTAAACTTTTCCCCTTAATTTTGCATTTATATTGCTTATAAGTACTTTCTGAACAAAGTTATGTATTTTTTGTACTTTCGTTGAATAGTTAATTTTTAGAAAATATTTTAATGCTTGTACTCTGAATTTTCGCGAAATTTTTGTACTTTTCTACACTAAAGTTAAACTTTTATAACCTAAATGACCTCGAATCCTAAAATGGATACATAACTTTATTTTGATGTATTACAGGAATCTTTATTATAAATTTCATAAAATTTCGTCAAAAATTATGACGCGAGGAGCATTTTAAAGACTTGCAAATCTGGAAATTTCTCATTTTGAGAAAATGTCATTTAAAAGATAATTTTTTATCTACCTTTAATACTTACAACTCTAAAGCCAACAATTTTTCATTTTTCTTTTCACTACACATTTTAAATGCATTTCATTCCAATATTTATATGTTTTTAAAATATTAATACACCCCCCAAAAAAATTCCAATTTTTGCTCTATTTTTGGCAATTTGAAAGTCCACCATCCCCTTAAACTGATTTACTAGAGTTGTTATGTTGGCGACTTTTCATACTCGCCAATGGCAATACTTAATAGGACGAATACCAAATGCGCCCGGCTAACGGAAAAGTACCAAAATATGTTCGATCAATAATCATTGAATTGATGCCTTTTATTCATTAACCAAAGGACTTTTTGCTCCTTCGTCCTTCACTTTTTTTATTATTTGCAAAAACCTTTTTTGTTTTAGGAAAATCGATGTTCAAAAGACAAATGTATACAGGGTGTCCCAGTTAAACATTTCAGAATTTCTACGAGGGGTAGGGTGCATCCTGACGACTCGAAATCATATAGCAATGTGGGGTCGGAAATGCTTTCCTGAAGCGGTAGATGGCGTTGCGGGAAAGTTCCGAGCGTTCGTGCAGGGAATCGTCGTTTCGCACAAGGACTCAGAGTTAGAAGGATAGATAATTATACGAACGCAGAGTTAGCCAACATGCATTTGGCGTAGATTGTAGGCTGCAGATTGTAGTGGGGCAGCCGCCGTAACTACCTAGACGTCAGATTTGTCCAACAGTGGATCGGACGTGGTGGTTTCGTGCGTTGGCCTGCTCGGTCACCAGACCTATCATGTCTTGATTTATATTTATGGGGACATATAAAAACACGGGTTTATGACTCCCCCGTTGACAATGCTGAGGAGATAGTTGCAAGAATCGCATTAGCGGCCGGAGAAATTCGAGATGAGCCTGGATTATTCCAAAATTTTCGGAATTCCATGCGCTTGAGATGTGAGGTCAGCATTGCACTGCGGAAAAAACTTTGAACACTTACTTTGACCCCTGTGCCTTTCGTATTTGTACATTTATTATTAAAACGATTATCCACTTACGGTCTCTTTCTTTATGGTTTTCTCTGTACATCACCGCTTCAGGAAAGCATTTCCGACCCCACATTGCTGTATGATTTCGAGTCGTCAGGATGACCCTACCCCTCGAAGAAAATTCTTAAACGCTTAAATGGGACACCCTGTATGCATGACTATGTATTCTTATGAACCGTAACTCTATTAGAAAACATTCAGTAAAAATTTTGAACACAGTGTATTATGTAACAGTTTCTCAATAGGATGGCGCTTCAACCAATTTTGCTGTGCAATTTTTGGTCTCTGAAATTTTTTTCTGGAAGTTACTTAAGACATCTAGATTTATTCTTTATGAGTGTTCATAGTGTAGTTTGTAAATAAACATTTGTCAACGAGAAGGGGGAACGAATTTTTGTGTCAGCGAAACGGGAGTGATGATTTTCCTCTTTTTGGGGAATTTGTCAAAGAGATTGGGAAGGAAATTTCAGTGTCAGTGAAACGGGGGGGGGGGGACCGTACACGGTTAAAATTGAGGCGGCACCTGGCTAAGACGGAATCCGACCCTTCTGGTTCTATTCTAAACCAGAGCCGCACTCCTCCCCAGGCAAAGCCTATGTGGAACTGGTTTGGAACACATACCACCAGAGGGCATTAGCAACAACACAGCAATATATTAATCAATCGCGATTTTATGAAACTGTGTCCAGTGCCGTAGAAATAGCTATAAAGAGGTACACTCTATTTATTATTTAACTTTACTTTCATTGTAGTGGACTACTACAAAGGCTATCTGCCTAATAACTTAGGTAGTTCTATTAAAAAATGCATCTAGTCCACAATCCTTTATTCTTAGTATTAATTAGTTCACCTGTACGGTTCCCCCACTGAAAGCAACCAACTATACTCTCGGATAAATTATTAATAACTTCGATTAACAGTGACTCGCAATAAAGAACAACAACAGCAGTTTCACACTAATCCTTTCTTATCTATATATATAAAACACATACGTAATTGACTGATTGACTGACTGACTGACTGACTGACTGTCCGACAACGCAAAAACTAAACCGCTGGACCTAAAGGGCTGAAATTCTGCATGGCGATTTTTCTTATAGTGTAGGGGTGCACAAAGAAAGATGTTTGAAAAATTCTTCTTAGATTTTTTAAAATTAAATTTTTCAGCTGTTTTAGTAACTTTTTTCAAGTTTGAATTTAAAATAATAATTTGAGGGTTATAAAATTTATATCACGAGAAAGATCGTAAAAATTCCTTTAAAATGAAATCTTTTTCGAATCTTTACCTCCCTTTTCTGATTTTTGGTGAATTTTTAAAGTTTAATTTTTAGAATTTAATTTATTAAATGCTGATCACGTGATTCCTTTTTCTGGTGCTTTAAATTAATTTATCGTCACTTGCATAACAACGAAATAGACAATTTTTTTAAAATGCGGCAGACAATACGACATTATCCAAAAAAATATTAAAATACAGTAAAAGATATGTTCCTCAAAATGTACTATATTAACTGTACAATATTCTTTAGTATGTTCTATTAGATTTAATTTGAATATTTTCTTCTACATTATTTTGTCCATAAATATATCCATTACGATTTTTTATAAATATATTTTGTTTATTTTTATTAAACCAATTGCATACATTGATCGTTGCATTTAATTTGAATTTATTCCGTAGCGAAATACGGGTATTCAGCTAGTTTATATCATGAGCTCGAGAATAAACAGATAGAAAGGGGACTAATCCGTCAAAGTAGGGGGTTCATGTTCTAGGCATTTCACTGCTAATTTTCTAGTTAGTTATTTTCCCGGCGCTGTTAATTCTCATACACAAAAAAATAAGAGAACGAAAGGACAGTGATCAGGGAGGAAAGAGGAATCATTAACCGGGGTGGGATGACGCAGACAGCCAGGGGGTGACTCCACTAGTAAAAGGATAAAATTAGAGCAAGTTAGAAATATCTTTATATATCAAATTTTTAGATTTTAATATTTTTGCATCACACACACACACACACACACACATATATATATATATATATATATATATATATATATATATATATATATATATATATATATATATATATATTATCTCTGCCATCGTAACCCGTCCTTCTTGTCTTGGCGTAAACGCTTCGCCTTCCCACATACTAACTTCCTCCGCCAATTCTGGCAACCTCTCTGACATAATTCTATTTTGGCGCGTTTTGCGGGAGACGCTGACCTGGCTCAAAGCGAGTAAGATGTGTTGCTTTACTGTTTAATTAATTAGTTTCTTCCTGAAGCTGATTTTATTATTTTTCCGGCCACGATATATGCTCTTATTTCATGAGATGTCCATCCAGACATTTCATATATATATATATATATATATATATATATATATATATATATATATATATATATATATATATATATATATATATACCGGGAGCGTCATAAATTCATGCAAAGTTCAAAAATTCATAATAAAAGAATTGCTCGGAAAATTTTTCTGTTTTGGACATTGGATTTTTTTCCATGTAGAAAGTTTCCAAAACTAACCGAAAGAGGGCGCTCACACGTCATACTGAAATGTTTTATGCAAATCAGGCAAACAGAGACAGAAAATCAAACAGATCACAATAACATGAGACTGCGCATTAATTTTAAAGTAACAGATGTTCAACATTACCACCATCACAAGGTAATAGGCAAGTGAGGCGCGTCACTACGCCCATTACAATGGAGTGTAGCATGCCGCCATCAATGGAAGCGGGTGTCTGTCGAATGGCATTTTTCAGTTCCACGAAAGTTGTTGGGGATCCCCGGTAAGAAAGCATGCTGCCGGCTTCGAATGAAGGATCTATGTCCACCTAGGTGTTTTATTGATAGCCTGATTTGTATAAAACGTCTCAGTAAGGCGTGCGAGCGCCCTCTTTCGGTTACTTTTGGAAACATTTTTTTTTTTTTTTTTTTTTTTTTTTTTTTTTACATGGAAAAAATATCCAATGTCCCTCTGATCCTATTGGCATAAACAGAAAAAAATTCCAAACATTACTTCTTTTATTACGCATTTTTGAACTTTGCACGAGTTATGATGCATCCGGTATATATATATATATATATATATATATATATATATATATATATATATATATATATACGTCAGCCATAGAATTCAGCTGTTTAATATTCAGAGAAAAAAGTCACTGAAAAGGGCTAAAAAAGGCCGATCAAAGGAGGATATTACGAAATCTTTTTTATTTCGTAATATTTTGAAAAAAAGTTCAGCAAAAACTTCTCGCAAATAAATTTTAGCGACTATTCAAAAGTTTCCCCCCCCCCACACACACACACCCACACTCATACAGGATGCTACAGAATGGACACCCACATTTTTGAACCCTTCTGTTAAGGGAGTGGCCGGGGTAAGGTGGCAACAGTTCGGATGGATTTTCCAGCTGTCAGTAGACACCACGAGTTGCTCCGGAGAACACAGCAGTTTCGTTATGGAGGCTGTCGTCTTTCCTCGATCTTTCTTCTATGGACGAGAGTTAAAGGTAACTAATTTAGACTCAGAACGAAAGGTAACGAATTTAGAATTTTTAAAGACGTTTAGGATAGGGTTTCTGTTTACATTTGTTTAAACTTCAACGGGGTGTGGCGTTGTAGTTTTGTTACAGTGACGTAACTACTAGGGTAAAATTGGCTGCTGTTTCGCCATAACCGCTACCTACGAAATTAGGGTATGTATGCATCTTTGGCTTTTCATTAGGATTTTTCTTGTTCTTGCATGCATGGTGCGTTGAGCCCTTACTGTAAGTTGTCTGTCTTTTCATTTTCTTTGACTAATTGATTCAATGGGGATCTCGGGACCTTGGAATGTCTTTTGGTTATACCTGCATCGTATTCAGAAAGTTCCCCTTGAGGTAACTGATTTGGTTAGGCTCCCTGATGACGAGACCAGTCGGTTACCTCGATTTCTGGTTCAGTTCCGGCGCTACTACAGAATCTTGCCTCTGGTGTGGGGAGTCCTTAGTGCTTGATTTCTGTTTGTATTTTGTCTGCATTCTTCTTATAATTATCTAGCTCTGTTGGATTATTTATTTTTAGTTATTTTGTCCCTTTTCAATATAAGGATAGGAAGCAACTGCGAAATCGTTTATTGAAAAGTCTTATGTTTTCATTGGAAGGGTAGGTTTTAAGTTAACTTGTTTGGCAGTCTACGCTCGCTTTTTAATTTTGGTAGTTAGATTTGTTTATTTTATTTTTACATTCTTTCTCATATATATATATTATCATATATATATATATATATATATATATATATATATATATATATATATATATATATATATATATATATATATATATATATATATATATTTATATATATATATTTATATATTTATATATATATATATATATATATATATATATATATATATATATATATATATATATATATATATATACCTCAGTCATCTCTGAATCAGAGCAGGCAAAAACTCGGCTTCAAATTCCCACTCATTGTTCTCTCCAACTCACCAACACAGACTCACAACCGACTGTTCCCCCTCATAGGTTTGGTTTGTTTGGTTTGGTTTGGTTTAGAGCTCTACGGTCATTTTCGCTACACAAGGGCTAATTAGACCGGGACCTACTGCTTAAACCCGATTCCGAACGGCTACAAACGTCCATGCCAAGAGTGGGACTAGAAACCCACAGGATCTGGTACCGGACGCCAGCGCTCTAGCCATTCGGCCATCGTCAGGTCCCACCCTCATAGGACCCCCACAGCGTCGTCCCCTTCTTTGGTAGAGAGCGCCAGGCACGACAGTGGAGTTTTTCAAAAACAACGATTCTGCGACCGCGACAAAAATGGAATTTAGGACGCACTTCAGGTTCTATGCAACTGATGCCATTCCTGATAGAAAAACAATCGTGCGACGGGTTTCAAGGGTGAGAACAAGTGGGTCTGCATTACCTAGGAAACCAAGTGATTGTCTATGGAACTTTAAAACACATGAAAATGGGCAACGAATCCGTGATTCAGCTATTCGTGAGGAACTTACCGCTATTCTCCCAGAGATGTCCAACAGAATAAGGGCCTGTTCACATAGGAGTCCGTAGCGTTGCGTTAAGGAAAAGATGACGTTGAGACGAAAATAAACCAATCATAGGCCTCCAAACGAATAGCAATGAAATTTTTAACGCCTATGTTTGGTTTATTTTCGTCTTAACGTCATCTTTTCCTTAACGCAACGCAACGGACTCCTATGTGAACAGGCCCTAATGGTAAAGAGCGGTAGACGAGAAGGGTTAGAACGGTTAGAGAACGGTTAGAGAACGGTTACAGCAGTGCATCGCAAATAATGGGAACTACCTGAGTTGTGTTATTTTCAAAACCTAATGGGAAAAAAATAACTAGATTATAAGTACTTTTCGAAAATATAAAGCTATTTTTCTGTAAATTGTTTCGTTCATTTTTTATTACCCTTTAAAATATGGGCGTCCATTCTGCCGTACCTGTATCTATACAAAAACGAATTGGAAAAAACCCTGTAAAAATACGTATGTTTTTCAGAATATGTTAAAATCTTAACGGAAATATTCTGCCACAAAACTGACACAAAATCCCATACTTTATCTTCATATTCAGTTCAGAATTACTGATTTTATGCATTTAAAAATATCAGTTATAAATATGAATCATACTATATTTAAAAGCAGTAGACTTCCAAGAGTTAAATATTTCCCTTTTCTTGCTCGAAAAACACAAAAGGTCTTTGTGTTACATAAAGAAGCATAAAAATATAAAATGCATTTTCTGTCCACAGATATGAAACCTGTGGCATCATAACTTATGGGACGAAAATAATTACGATGAAATATTCTATCTATTCGCGTTTGCTCTCCTTTCATGCAACATTTTTCTCCCGGCGGTTTTGATTAATAGCGCCGAAATGCCGGTAAAATAAGAAAAGCAACAATCCGCCATCTGGCTGTCTTATAACAAAAGATTGAGTGCTGGACTCTAGATCTCAGCTTCCGTTCGGTTCTCTTTCATCTAATCCCGTGTAAAGCCGATAAGTTTTCCTTTAATCCTGTAGGCCTTTGACATGACTAATATTTCTGGTACTAATCACATAAGATGGTTGACCAACACTATGAATGATGAATAATGGGGGAAAGTGACAGAGAATTCGTTTTGTATGATGTACACGGTTATACAATAATGACAGAACACACAGAGAACAGACAACCCTATAGACGAATTATAAGAAAGGATGGGCAAAATGGCAAAAACCGGAAATAAATGCTGATAAATACTCTCTAAGGATATTTCGAGAAGATAATGCTGATTATATAAAATTATTTTCTTTTGGAAGTTTTCACTCACATATACAATAAAGACTGAAACGTGATAGTATTTTAAAATGCATTTTCATTATACTTTTTTTTTAACCAATACGGAGGCACTTGTCATTTAGACATTCGACTATAATACACCACAGTTTTGCTAGCCATTTTATTATTAGGGTACTATATAGGGGGACCAACGTTACCCCGTATGAAGGGACGTCACAAACGAAATATACAAAAAAATATTTTTCTTTTCTTGCTAATGCTGCAGACGATTGGACATTATCTAAAAAAATATTAAAATACAGTAAAAGATAAGTTCCTCAAACTGTACTATATTAACTGTACTATATTCTTTAGTATGTCCTATTAGATTTAATTTGAATATTTTCTTCTACATTATGTTGTCTATTAAATATCACTTGGGATTTTTTTTATAAATGTATTTTTTTTTACATCAGTTCTATACACTGATCATCGTATTTATTATATATATATATATATATATATATATATATATATATATATATATATATATATATATATATATATATTTATATTGGCATTAATTGCATACATTGACCGTTGTATTTAATTTAAATGTACTCCATAGCGAAGTGCGGGTTTTTAGCTAGTATTCCATATGCTGTAAAAGCTATTTTGCATGACTAGGTGGCCCGTGCGACCCATTTGCATGCGATTTAAATACGATAAATTTTATAGCGAGGTTGGTGGCTTTTGTAGGATGAAGAAGAACCGGTTCAGTTGTAGCCATTGTATATTTGTTAAATAATAATGGTGCGTAAGGGTAATACAAAATCAATTAAAAAACACCTTTGGACACACTATTGGAGGTGAAGCATCGCACAAAACAGGGAAACATGAGGTATCTATACTTCAAAACACCTTTGTAGACAATATTAAAAGTTAAGTATGACATAAACTCGTAGAAAATGTAATATTTACATTACAAAACCTCTTTGTATACAATATTTGACCGAAATCTTTAAAATAGCGCCTCATTTACCGATTTTGGTTAAGTATGAAGGGAGAAAAATTGATCGTCAGCAAAAATCACCTATTATAAATAATATATATATATGATATTTGCCTTTTACGTTATTTATTCTTATTTACATATATCCTTAATTTCATTTTATTAAAAATAACATATGCCAATATTTTTTACCCTTTTATTTTATTATTTTAATAATCAATTTTACTTTTGTTTCCTTCTGTTTCTCTGTTTTTAACTGTTTTTCTCTGTATTTCTCCAATCGTTACTCGCATTTTTCCCCATAGTGTTTTGCCAAAAGAGTTTGAAAAGGGTTTCCTTTCGTCATCTTCCCTTCACAGTTTTTCGGTTTTTGAAATGAAAACATTTTTAAGCACATCACCTAGAACATACCCTTACACTTTAAAATATTTTTCTTTCAGAGGAATTACCACTATCATAAGGAGTATATTTAATGTGTTACTTTAAGCTTATGACACGGAACGCACCGTGAAAGTAATTTATATAAAACATATTTCCTAAACAATTCATTTACTATAAACATCTCATACAATGTCAACATTTAATTATTTTTGTTTGCAAAAAGAAATTATTCGTAACAAATATTTTAACTGAACGAATAATACTAAGTTATTCCATGAGGTGAAGTACGCTGATAATATATGCTTTTATCAACCCAAAACTTTTCTTTCACATTGCGTCGAACAGCCGAATAGACGTACATCAAAATGCATCACGAAAGACTGCAGAAATTTATAGTAAAATTTGTCAGCCCTTTTGCCTTTTTTTCGTACTCAATTTTAAGGCAGTTTAATTTCCAGTGTACTTCTGAGTCAGATACAGTTCATTGCTGAAATGGGTCCTCTGTAGTGTAGCAAAAAACTTGGGAAAACTATTTTCCACCTTTTAGCATAGTAAATAGCACCCCTGACAATTTTACGCTGTGGAAAATGACAACGTTTTCCAAATTCCCCACGAGTTTACATATTGAGGCATATTTCGCTGACTGATAAACGTATCCTCCTTTAAGAGGCAGATTTATACAAAAATTCAATACAGTGTTTACTCTATCCCTCACTTTGTATTAGTTTTAAGGTTTATTTCTCTATTCATTTAAGAGTGCATTTATTTGTCAAAACATATTTAGATGCATGAACATGAGATAAAATTCATTCCTCATTTTATATCGAGACATATTTCGCTGACTGATAAACGTTTCCTCCTTTAAAAGGCTGATTTATACAAAAATTCAATACAGTGTTTACTGTGTCCCTAATTTTGTATTCGTTTTAAAGATTATTTCTTTATTCATGGAAGAATGCATTAATTTATCAAAACATATTGAGATGCATGAAAGTGAGATAAAATTCCTTCCTCATTTTATATCGAGGCATATTTCGCTGACTGATAAACGTTTCCTCCTTTAAAAGGCTGATTTATACAAAAATTCAATACAGTGTTTACTGTGTCCCTCATTTTGTATTCGTTTTAAAGTTTATTTCTTAATTCATTGAAGAATGCATTTATTTATCAAAACATATTGTGTTGTATGAAAGTGAGATAAAATTCATTCCTCATTTTATATCGAGGCATATTTCGCTAACTGATAAATGTTTCCTCCTTTAAAAGGCTGATTTATACAAAAATTCAATACAGTGTTTACTCTGTCCCTAATTTTGTATTCGTTTTAAAGTTTATTTCTTTATTCATTGAAGAATGCATTTATTTATCAAAACATATTTAGATGCATGAAAATGAGATAAAATTCATTCCTCATTTTATATCGAGGCATATTTCGCTGATTGATAAACGTTTCCTTCTTTAAAAAGCTGATTTATACAAACATCCAATACTGTGTTTAATGTGTCCCTTACCTTGTATTCGTTTTAAATATTATTTCTCTATTCCTTTAAGAGTGCGTTTATTTATCAAAACATATTTAGATGCATGAAAATGAGATAAAATCCATTCCTCATTTTATATCAAGGCATATTTCGCTGACTGATAAACGTTTCCTTCTTTAAAAAGCTGATTTATACAAACATTCAATACTGTGTTTACCGTGTCCCTTACCGTGTATTCGTTTTAAAGTTTATTTCTTTATTCATTGAAGAATACATTTATTAAAACATATTTAGATGTATGAAAATGAGATAAAATTCATTCCTCATTTTATATCGAGGCATATTTCGCTGACTGATAAACGTTTCATCCTTTAAAAAGCTGATTTATACAAACATTCAATACTGTGTTTATTGTTTCCCTTACTTTGTATGCGTTTTAAAGTTTATTTCTCTATTCATTTAAGTGTGCATTTATTTACCAAAACATATTTAGATGCATGAAAATGAGATAAAATTCATTCTCTAACACGCATTTATTTTCACGTTATCTGAATTCCGGCAAGTTACTGCAGCTTTTATATAGGGATGAAATAAACTGATTTTTCTTCTATAAGTGTAGAATACAACGGGGAAGAAGCAATTCCTTTTGGGAACAGGATAACATTTTCGTTCCAAAAATAAAGATTTAACTTCGGTATACAAATGAGTAATTTTATCGAAATTCATCCAAATGCTGATTTTAAATTCCGGGAGTAAGTAAGCTTCAAGTAATATAAACTGTATTCCCCTAACTAATTTTGTGAACTATAAATATTTAAATTTTTGCTCCATTAAACAAACATTATCCTTCACGCTTCTTGTTATTTAACAATCTCACGAGGAATTTCGATGCTCTATTCCTCTGAGTGATAGCACAATCATAGGTTTCTGCAAACATTTAGAATCTCCATTTATCAATCTCTATGGACGTGCATTCGAAAGCGAACTTCTAACAAACATTTTCTAGGCAACCCTCGGCCAGGATTTCACTCTGAGTGATATCCAAATTTTAATTAATCTATTGGACAAGCGAAATGGATTTCCATAATTTCGGGTATAATCTAGCATTTATTATGGGCCCCAATTTCCAATAAGTATGTTGTTCCCTTGTTAAATATTTGTTCGAATACAGACACCGGGGTTTCCTGAACCAGTATCGATGTTTAACTGCTCTGTATCTGGGGATATTATACGTGGCAATGAAAAAGTTTGTAATTGGTACAAACGAGGAGTCTTGTTTACAATTTATTTATTCATTCAATACTATGTTTGAAAGCTTTATTTATAACAAAGTGTAATGTTCAAAGGAAACTTATTATTATAGTACATATAAGTTGCTAATTTGTTTGTAATGTTAATCTAAAATGAGTTTTAAAATATTTCAGCATTGTGTAAATTTACTAAAATAGGCTTTACAAGTGTTGTGCTTTTATTAAATCTCATCACTATATTAGCAACTTATATATACTATAACTTATTATTATAGTATATATAAGTTGCTAAGTTGTTTTATAATGTTAATCTAAAATGAGTTTAAAAATATTTCCTCATCGCGTAAATTTACTAAAAAAGGCTTTACTAGTGTGGTGCTTTTATTAAAACTCAACACTATATTAGCAACTTATATATACTATCACTTATCATTAGAGTACTTATAAGTTGCTAAGTTGTTTTATAATGTTAATTTAAATGAGTTTTAAAATATTTCAGCATTGAGTAAATTTACTAAAAAAGACTTTACTTGTGTTGTGTTGTGTTTTTATTAAACCTCAACACTCTATTAGCATCTTACATATACTATGACTTTTATTATACTACATATAAGTTGCTAAGTTGTTTTTAATGTTAATCTAAAATGAGTTTTAAAATATTTCAGCATCGCGTAAATTTACTAAAAAAAGCTTTACTAGTGCTGTGCTTTTATTCAAACTCAACACAATATTAGCAACTTATATATACTATAACTTATTATTGTAGTATATATAAGTTGCTAAGTTCTTTTGTAATGTTAATCTAAAATGAGTTTAAAAATATTTCAGCATCGCGTAGATTTGCTAAAAAAGGCTTTACTAGTGTTGTGCTTTTATTAAAACTTATTACCAGATTATACTGTTGTAATTTTACCAATTATCTAGTTCTTTTTCCATTTCGTACTATTTCAAACATTTGCATGAATTATAATCTAATCTAAGCTTACATTTTTTAATTTATAAACAGGAAACTGAGTCAGGCGCTTTCAGTTCCTAAGCAATTATTGCTACTCACTCGCTGTCTTCAATATGAAGCTATATTCAAACGCTGAATAATATTAAATTTCTCTTATGACATACTTTTGCCTTGGGAGCGTTATTATATGAAATTTAATTAGTTTATAAATAAAATTTTTTGCAACATTATCTCTTTGTGTAAGTACTTTGTAATAATTCTTTACGTTTTCATTTAAAATATTATGTTCTCACTTCAGAATAGCATTATATTCAAATTTATAATATTTCATGTTTTGATACTATGTTATTTCTAGTTAAGGGGGCTTAAGCAATACACATTTTGACTAGATGTTTTCTTACTTGTGAAACGTGAAGAACTGTGTGGGCTGTATTCTAAGCTTACACTTTGCCAGGCATAGCTTTAATAATTAATTTTATTAATAACAATGTGTAATTCTCAAAGGAAATTAATTATTATAGTATATATAAGTTGATTTATATTGTTAATATAAAATGAGTTTTAAAAACATTCAGTTGAGAATACATTTATTTATATTATATGCTTAAAAGCATCGCAGATTAAAACAGTGTTGAAATTGTTGAAATAGTGTTCTAATCCAAATTTCCAATGGTTAAAAAGGTTTTGAATGCATTATTTTCCTTTATTAGTCACTAACTGAAAACCCGTACTTCGTTACGGAGTACATTCAAATTAAACGCAACGGTAAATGATGAAATTAATGCCAAAAATATGTATATATATATATATATATATATATAATAAATGCAACGATCAATGTGTGCAATTGATGTAAAAAAAATGAAAAAATATATTTATAAAAAATCGTAACGGATATTTTTATAGACAAAATAATGTAGAAGAAAATATTTAAATTAAATATAATAGAACATACTAAAGAATATAGTACAGTTAATATAGTATAATTTGAGGACCATTTCTTTTACTGTATGGTAATATTTTTTTTTTGGATAATGTCCAATCGTCTGCCACATTAGCAAGAAAAACAAAGTTTTTATCGTCTATTTCATTGTTATGCACGTGACGCAAAATTAAAAGAAAAAAGTCACGTGATCAGCATTTAATAAATTAAATTCTAAAAATTAATCTTTAAAAATTCACCAAAAATCAGAAAATGGAGGTAAAGATTCGAAAAAGATATCATTTTAAAGGACTTTTTATGATCTTTCTCGTGATATAACTTTTATAACCCTCGGATTTTTACTTTAAATGCAAACTCTAAAGAATATTACAAAAACAGCTTAAAAATTTAATTTTAAAAAAATCTAAGAAGAATTTTTCAAAAATCTCTCTTAGTGCACCCCTACACTATAAGAATAATCACCATGCAAAATTTCTTTCCTCTATGTCCAGCCGTTTGGTCTGTGCGTTATCTGTCAGTCAGTCAGTCAGTTACTGTTCTGTTTTAAATATATAGATCATACCTTCAAGAGCATCAGGAGACGACGCTTTGCTCAAGGAAAAACCTATCTCTCGGATTCTAGGTCCTACATTAGGCTTCTAAATATCACTTTGATTACTCACTCCGTGGCATATCTATCGACTTCCGTCCACGTCTTGTTGAGCATGCAGGTTTAGTAAAACCCTTGTCTATAATGACACTAGTATCAACTGCCGTTGTGAGACAGTTCGTTTGGCAATTACGGGTTTTTTAGAGATTTATAGTTATTTATGAAAGTAAAATGCATCTATTCTGACTTTAAAATGGCTCTTGCGAAATGTCATTTTGCCATAGCAGTTCATACGCATGCATATCTGAGAAATTTCGAGCGACTATTGATCATACAGAAAACTAGAAGCAAATAATTTTGTGGTTAGCGATCGTTATCTTTGGAATCTGGTCTTGTTAGACCAGAAGAGTTGCTTCTGGATACTCCATTTTGAGTCGTATAGTGTGTGATTATCTACCCAGTCTGCTGCGGCTTGTTTTTGGGTTCAAATTCCGACTAAACAATAATTATTTTGTACTGTCCTTGCGTTTGTAGTAATATTGGTTTACCAACAAGGTGTTCCCACAAACAATTTGGGAAACATTTCTCATGGTGCATTAGGATGTGTGACCTCAAGACAAATAATGCTTGTCGCATTTCATATAAAAAAAAAATTGACGGGTGATGAATTGGATTGGTGATGAATAGGACGGGTGATGAATTGAGGTAAATAATGTTGTAAAATTCCTATTCAAAAAATCCAAAATATTGTACCCAGTCTCCTGAAGTAAGAATAAGCATGTCTAAAAGAATTTGTACATAACATTTTGACAGTATTGTAAATTTTCAGTATTCCTCTCTTTCCTAAGATTACATTACAATATTATATGATTATTATATAACAATGAGTTTGTCTATATATATAAAACAGTTCCGTAACTGACTCACTGACTGACATACGACGCACAGACCAAACCGCTGCACCTACAGGGCTGAAATTTTGCATGGCGATTCTTCTTACAGTGTAGGGGTAAACTAAGAAAGATTTTTGAAAAATTCTTCTTAGATTTTTTTAAATTAAATTTTTAAGCTGTTTTAGTAACTTTTTTTCAGTTTGCATTTAAAAGAAAAATTTGAGGGTTATAAAATTTATATCACGAGAAAGATCCTAAAAAGTCCTTTAAAATGATATCTTTTTCGAATCTTTACCTCTATTTTGTGATTTTTGGTGAATTTTTAAAGATTAATTTTTAGAATTCAATTTATTAAATGCTGATCACGTGATCTTTTTCTGGTACTTTAAATAAATTTATCGTCACTTGCATAACAACTACATAGACAAAAAATATTTTTTTTCTTGCTAATGCGGCAGACGATTGGACATTATTTTCTCTATAAAAATATCCCTTACGATTTGTTTATAAATTTATATATTTTTTTCTACATCAATTGTATATATTGATCGTCGTTTTTATTATAAATATATATACATATATTCATTTTTTTGTTATTAATTGCATACATTGACCGTTGTATTTAATTTGAATGTACTCCGTAGCGAAGTACGGGTTTTCAGCTAGTATTATTATATGACAATGGGTTTATTATATGACAATGAGTTTGTATTTACGAACAGGAGGAGGAACACCCTTTCAAAGGGCGTAATCATTAAACTACTGTTCATGTTTTGCTATTTACCGACGATCATGAAAAGCATCCGTTGAATGTAAATGTCGATTTGTGCCTAAATCAGTAATTCATATGTGCTACTCCTAGGTTGGGCGATATTTCGATCATATGGTATCAAAACAATGAGTGATAAATTTTAATAATTCTAATTATGTCATAAAGATTTTTCTTGTCCGGATCTATCTAAGCGTTAAAATTCAGATTTATAAACTTGAACAATTTTTGTAACTTTTTGTCTAATGAAATATGTGTAAGTAAGAGAGATCAGTACATTTCAACCAGTGGCGCCTGAAGAGTCAAATATAGAGAGGGGCAAAGTAAAACAGATTAAAACTTATACACCTTTATTATTAAAAATACATATATACGGTTATAAAAAGTAAACTTTTATGTTATTTGATGTTATTTTATGTTATATTATGCCCTATCACACGTCAACGTGTACGCGTTTCAAATGCATCGGATTCAAGATTCCCTTTCGCGATGAAAAAACATCGTGTAAGGGTTGCTTTTGAATCGCAAAAGCAAACGTCTGGAATTGGCGTTTAAACGCACTTGCGTACCTGAAATTGGCGATTAATCGCTCCTGCGTATATGGGATGACGTTTATGGCGCTTGCGTTAACGAGTGTGAGGTTGTAATTTAGTATTCAGTTTTGTTAGGCGTTATGATTTTAAATGAAAACTCTAATATTTTACGAGCGCTAGCTAGGTAGAAACAAAAAATTCAATTTTCTAGGGGGGGGGGGCAAGTGCCGTACCTTGCCCCCCACTTCCGGCGCCACTGATTTCAACTCACAAATGACTAACGGCCCCTAAGTACTACAAGTTAAAGCTTTTGTTACTTAGGGACGATAATTATAAGCATTTGTGGACACGGAACATTACATCATCTTGGGCCTAAATCCGTACGTTGTGAAAGTTATTCTTAGTTTTTGTGTATAAGAGACTAAATGTGAATGATTCTAACTTTTTAATGACGATATCACTTTTTTGAAGTATGCAAGTGTATAAATTTAAACACACAGCATGATCCTTTGTTTTATTGGATTCCATATGAAAGCTATTTAAATGTGACAAATATCGTTAATATTTGCATTTTGTATTTAAAAAAATAATTTTGGTGAACGAGTGCCAATAAAATAAGGTACTCAAATGATGCAACTCACGCAAAACAGTATACAGGGTCCCCACCTATATCCGCCGCCCCTCTCCCCTTAACTTCTAAACTCTAACTTCTTGCACCTTAAGCCATAAGTTAAGCCATAAGCTATAAGCTAAAGCTTTTAAGCTTAAGCCGTAAGCTACTCTGCAGTATTTTATTGTCTCTTCTACTACCCTGCTCGATGCTGGATCGCTTCGGTGATTCCAACTGAAGGCATTGAACTCGAAGATCCTGAGCTCTCCAATCACTTTTCTTCTTTCTCTACTTTCTGTCCAATCATGGTTCCCCGCTGCTTACATTCTGAAAAACTGCGTTTGAGGGCGGGGCCCAGGTAGTGCAGTTTGACCAAACTTCCTATGGTCCTATGGCCTGGCTCACTGACTGACATACAACGCACAGACCAAACCGCTGGACCTAAAGGGCTGAAATTTTGCATGGCGATTCTTCTTATAGAGTAGGGGTGCACTAAGAGAGATTTTTGAAAAATTATTCTTAGATTTTTTTAAATTAAATTTTTAAGCTGGTTTAGTAACTTTTTTTAATTTTGCATTTAAAATAAAAATTTGGGGGTTATAAAATTTATATCATGAGAAAGATCGTAAAAATGCCTTTAAAATGAGATCTTTTTCGAATCTTTACCTCCATTTTCTGATTTGTGGTGAATTTTTAAAGATTAATGTTTAGAATTTAATTATTAAATGCTGATCACGTGATTTCTTTTTCTGGTACAATAAATAAATTTATCGTCACGTGCATAACAACTAAATAGACAAAATAAAATGTTTTTTTTCTTGCTAATGCGGCAGACGATTGGACATTATCCAAAAAAATATTAAAATGCAGTAAAAGATATTATGTTCCTCATACTGTACTATATTAACTGTACTATAATCTCTAATATTTCCTATTACATTTAGTTGGAATATTTTCTTCTACATTATTTTGTCTATAAAAATATCTCTTATAGATATTTTTATAAATATATTTTTGGTTTTTTTTTACATCAATTGTATACATTGATCATCGTATTTATTATATATATATATATATATATATATATATTGGCATTAATTGCATACATTGACCGTTGTATTTAAGGGGATGGTGGACCTTTCAAAACGATTTTTGAAATTTTTACCACAGAGATATGAAATTTTGTATATATATTCATTAAAGTATAATAATATTAAACACCTTATAAAATTTTATAAATATTTTTAAAAAAATATTTTATAATTAAAAATTTTTAATTAAATTACCCTTCTTTAAAATGCTCCTTGCGACTCAATTTTAAACTTTTCCCCTTAATTTTGCATTTATATTGCTTATAAATACTTTGTGAACAAAGTTATGTATTTTTTTGTACTTTCGTTGAATAGTTAATTTTTAGAAAATATTTTTATGCTTGTACTCTGAATTTTCGCGAAATTTTTGTACTTTTCTACACTAAAGTTAAACTTTTATAACCTAAATGACCTCCAATCCTAAAATGGATACATAACTTTATTTTGATGTATTACAGGAATCTTTATTATAAATTTCATAAAATTTCGTCAAAAATTATGACGCGAGGAGCATTTTAAAGACTTGCAAATCTGGAAATTTCTCATTTTGAGAAAAAGTCATTTAAAAGATAATTTTTTATCTCCTTTTAATACTTATTACTCTAAAGCCACCAATTTTCCATTTTTCTTTTCACTACACATTTTAAATGCATTTCATTCCAATATTTACATGTTTTTAAAATATTAATACACCCCCCAAAAAAATTCCAATTTTTGCTCGATTTTTGGTAATTTGAAAGTCCACCATCCCCTTAATTTGAATGTACTCCGTAGCGAAGCACGGGTTTTCAGCTAGTATATATATACACACACACACACACACACACACATATATATATATATATATATATATATATATATATATATATATATATATATATATATATATATATATATATATATATATATATATAAAGAAGGTTTTTGAAAGTAAATCTCACAAACGTATAAAAAGTTTTTTTTTATAGCATTTAATGGTTCAGCATCAAAATGAAAGTCATTCTTAAATAAATTACCTGGGACAATGAGAAACATATATAACGTTTGATTCAATAAAATCTATCAATCTGCATTTAAATGAAAATTTTTACCTTTAATTCAATTCATTTAATGTAAAATTAATTGTACTCTTCTACTAAGCATGTAAATATTTGTTTGGAGACACATAGTAACAAAATAAAAGATACATTCAGTTATGTTTATTTTATTCATTAAGAAAATTAAAATTTTAATTGAAATGCTCGAATGACAAGCACCATATTAAGACATACATTGTTTCATTCATAATTAATAATTTCTTAATAAAGATGTCTGATGCAAAAATAACCGACATTAATTTTTCCAGCGGAACGAATTCTCGGAATTTCGTCTCATTAATTTAATTTCCATGAATTCATTTAATTTCATAAATATGTTAACAATCAAAATGTATTGTTAGTCATAGATCATTACAGTCTAGTAGAAAAATAATTATTTTTCTATCATAATCTCCTCTCGTTCGCTGTTTTCAATCTCATTTATACGATTATCATTAGGAAAATTAAAATCATATCTCGACAACTGAAGTGTAATATTAAAGCCATTATAAACATTCTTCGAGCTTATGTTACTTTTAAGAAGCTTACTGATGTCTTTATAAAGAGTTTAAACAAAAAAGAAACGGGAAATCCAATAGCTTTCGCGTGAAATTTAGATAAAATGGAAATAGCGGTTGATTAAAATTTGTTTCTTACACTTGTTAGAAATTTTAATATATTTAGAGCAAAATTCTATCAAGTATGAATACAAATTAATTAAACAATCTCAAAGCAACAAAAGAATAATAGAAGCGCAGTGTAGGTTAATTTTTTTCTTCTATATTTTCCAGTCAAGGAGAATATATTTTGATAAAAGATGTTACTTTCAAGTGAAAAATTTATAACTAAACGAGATAAAAAGATTGGTCAAAATAATTTTCACTGTGATGTAACTAGTTCCGTTGACGTTAATTCCCTATAATTTTTCTGACGCTCATATGAATATGTTATTAATAATTTGTCTATACTAAATATTATTAAACTACATTAATCATCCTACTATATAACATTGTTGCAAAATGAAAATATAACATTATAGCACACTGTGACTGTAACGTATACGTTATGTCCCACGCCATACCTGCCATTTTGCTACAACCTTGTAGCAATGTTTTTTTTTCCAATGCGGAGGCTTAGGCCTTAGACAACCTTGCAGCAATGTAGAAATGTTCGCTTTACAACGCTACGTTACTACATGGTAACGTTACTACAAGGGACCATCAAATCCAAATTTTTCAATTTTCAATATTTAACTCGATGTACAAAATGAGAATAATTCATTTTCTTTTTTACTACATTGAAAACCTTTAAAATTCCAAATAAGAAATTTTTGGCAGAATGATGCCTGTTTTTCAAAAAATTTTCAAAAATGCTAACGCTTTTCAAAATGCCCTATGCGCATTCTGTATTAATTAAAATCCTTAAATTTTGTATTATATGTTTACCACGTGTATATAAATACAAATGTGCATTTTTTTGTACGAATCTAAAGTCTTAAATATTTTTTTCTGTTCTGCCTGCTATTTTTATGTTTGTTTTTATGTTTTAACTTTATTTTTTGGTCTATAAATTTGAAAAATATTTGTGATTTCAAGGAATTCTGCACAGTTATGTGACAAACACTTCAATTAACAATTCTGAGAAATTTCGAAGATATCAGAGGAAGATGAATACGCACGGAGAGTTTTGAAAAGTTCTAGAATTTTTGAAGAATTTTTTGATAAACAAGCCTTATTCCTCCCCAAAATACTTATTTGTGGATTCTAAGTATCTTCAATGTAGTAGAAAATAATACTTATTATACTCATGGTGTATATAGAGTAAAATATTAAAAATTAAAGAAGAACGAGATTGAAAGTCCGTTGTTCCCTTAATAAAAAACGAGTGAAATAATTAACAGTGCTAAGTTTTATATTTTCGAAAAGTACTTAGAAGCTATTTTTTTCCTACTAAGTTTTGAAAATAACATCTCTCAGGTGGCGTACAGTATTACTGATGCACACGGTCGAAGCCGCTCTATAAACTTTTCCATCGATGTGTCTGCCATCTTTGTAGGAATGGCGGCAACTTCCTTTACACCGCATTTACACAGTTGCGATAGCGGCGAGTCGAATTGCGGAGGGCGAATGTGTAAACGGCGTTTCCGGCGTTTCTCATCGCCAATCGTGGCGCTCGCTTCTGGAGCGGTTTTCTAGCACGAGTCAAAGTTGCGAATGGCGCCAGATGTCAGACGACTGGCTGACGCAAGCACAGATGACAACAAGAGGCGCGAATGTGAGAACGGTCATTCGCGTCGATGCAGGAGCTTGAGTAATGTCTCGAGAATGTCTTGCAGGTGGCGCGATCGCGAATGTGTAAATGCGGCATTACGAACAGTGGAATCACGGTCTCGTTGCACATTTTCAGGCGCTCTTATGTTCCGGGGACGACCGCTTGGTTTCCTTCGTAATGCAGACCCATTTTCTCACACGTTTAAAACCTATCGTAAGATTGTTTTCCTATTAGGAATGGCATCAGCTGCAAAGAGACCGAAACGCGTCCTAAATGCCTTTTTGTCGCGGTTTCAGAGTCGTTATTTTGAAAGAACGCCCCGAAAACGAAATTTCGATGTTCACCGGACAAACTCGTGGTGTCTACTGACAACCAGAAATTCCATCCGAATTATTTTCGGGTCTAGCGCCAACCTACCCCCAACCACTCCATTACCAGTGACGTTCAGAAATGTGTGAGTCCATTTTGCCACGCCCTGTTTATGGCCAACCTCCTTGCTACAACTGACGTGAAGTACTGTCGTCAGTTGGACGATTGTCTGCAGAAATTATTCAGCAACCAACGCTCGTCAATTATTTGGGTCCCGTACTCCACATAATGGGTTACTACCGAATTGGAAGCTTGCGAAACATTTAATGCCTTGGGGTACAAGGTTCTTCCTCGCCCTAGGAATTAACCAGATTTGGCCCCCCTCAGAACATTCACCTAATTCGCCATTGGGAAGACTTTTTGAACGTCAAACGGTTTGCTAACCAGGACTTTGTGATTCATGCATTTTGCTATTTCTGTGAGTACTGCGATGTTGTGGTTTCTGTGAGTACTACCTTCTGTCACCGTGGCATTTGTGCTCTTAAAACACGTTAGGAGTGTGACACTCTGAAGGGCGGATATTTTTCTGAATAAAATATATTTCTGCGTCTGTTCCTGCTGCCATAATCGACCAATAATTATGAAACAACCCAATACATACATACATACTTTTTCCTTGAGCTTTTGTACTATAAATTATAAACAGTTCGGGAACATCATTTTTAAAGTTATTAATTATACAAATGAAGGAAACGTTTTACCGACCCTCATTAGACAATTTATTGAATCATAAATAGTGAAACATCAATTCCTTTCCTTTGAATTACAACAGCAAAAAATAGTATCTTCATTCTAGAAGTGCCTTATTCAAGCTTACATGCAACAAATTATTTTAATTTAAATCTATTTCAAAAATTCCTTAAACTTGTTCATTTATTTCTACCAATATCATTCCATTTTATAAATACATTAAATAACGGATAAATTAAGCAATTGCCTAGAACCGTATTTCTCATTTTAAGATTAATTATCCTCCTGCGATAATTATACTTTGATTGCCTTACCCTAAACCAAATCAATTAGTCTTTTAAAATAAAAAGTAAAATTGAGTAGATGAAACAAAATACGCAATTAATATGTCCTTCTATTGGACTCGTACGAAATTAAGGAAGTTTATTGATGACTTTACTTCCTTCTTTATTTCTAAAAATTTCAAATAAATGTTTATGCTTTAAATGAATTATTTAATAGAATTTTGATGAGGTTTCATATTACAGGTTTAAAAATATTTGGCTTTGTATCATTAGAAAATCGTCTAAACAGCATTTCGGATAAAATTACTATGCCAATAAATATAACGAAAAATAATTAACTTATTCATTCTAATTAATTTATTTCACTTATAAATAAAAAAGTCGAACCGATATGTGCTGTTATGTAAGGGAATATATGAGTTTATTTTCATGGAAAAGCTTTTTCCCACAGATGCAATTTTCAAAATATATTCTTAAAGAAACAAATTGCTCATGAGTTGAACTTTACTTCTGAATTTATGTAAAAATAATGTTTAAGTGAAACTTAATTTTATTCGAAATAAGAATATTTAAGCGTTATTATGAGCAATACATCAAATTAAAATTAAAGCGTTAAATCTTAACTTATATATATATATATATATATATATATATATCTGAAAGTATACCTATTTGTTCCTTGAGCTTATGTATCATTAAAAGTACGGGAACATCATTTTTAAAGTCTTTAATTGTACAAAAGGAGCAAATATTTTTCTAATTCTTATCAGAAAATGTATTCACTATTAAATATCCAAATATCCATTCCTTTCAAAATTGTTTCCAATTCATATCACAGTGTAATTTTTTCTGAAACCAAACAATTTTAACTTATTTGGTATAAAAAAGGAGTGTTGTCCAACGAATTATGAATCAAAATCAACATTGGCAGTCCGAAATAAGCTAAGGATTTAGTCACCATACTTGGGATATAGGGCATGGCAAATCGTGTGGAAAATATACATAAAGTAGATTATGAAGCGCTTTTGTTATTCACTTTCTTGTCATAGATAACAATACTGAAGGTATTATTTTCCGAAATAATACGTTTTCTGATAGTTTTCTGTACCTCAAATTCGCTTTTTATTATTCCCCACGAAGTCGTAGTGCCTGCTCTAATATGATATCACCATTTAGGTGAGCCAGAATTGCTCCCTATGAGAATATTTAACCAAATATTAATAATACTTTTGGTTAAATATAGGAAATATTTTGTTAGTATTATAATATTTTTGGTTAAATATTTAACCAAAAATATTTAAGCTATTATGTTAGTATTGCTTTGAGTGATTCGAAACGCGATGAATAAGGTAATTTATAATATTGACGAAGAGCAGAAAATTTTAAGTGATTGCAATATGTGACAGTAACCGATAGATTGCAAATAAGGATTACTACGACAGAATTTATGAAAATGTCTATGCAATAAACGTCTAAGTTAGAGTTGAGGTGAAAATATTTTTCTCATTTTCATTTGTGTCTTGAAGTGTAAATTTTTTTACCATTTTTCCCTTTATCATTATATTGAAAATTAATGCATTCACAACAAAATCGTTATCATATTTTTAAAAAATTATAACTTAGTTATAGTAAATTGTTGGCAACAATCGTTAGCACTAAGTTGCAATAAAGTTAATTAGTTGGAACAGGAGTTTTTTCTTTGGTATAAATCGGAAAAGAAGTGATCACTGATTCTTTACTAATAGTTGTCATCAAATTACGTTGATAAGAACTACAGATGAGCACCAGAACGTACTACCAGGAACATTTTGATAAATTTGTTATCACTCTTAGTACTATAAGATTTTCGGATCGATATTATTCCCTATATTATCGGGAATCTTAGCTGAAAAGTGGGATAATATTCAAGTCTTATCAACAGCAAATTTAATGTACTTCAAGTTGCAGCCCGCTGGATGTACACTAAATTTGCATATTTTGTCAACACGACAGTTCATCTAAAAAAAACCTTCAGGTTGTTAAAAGTCTACCCCTATGAGCACTAAATTCAATCACCTTTTAGCTTGAAGTAAATAGTTATGTGGTGTCCTGTGAGATTCTTACTTTTCAACTTCTCTCTGGGGAAATTATTCTTACTACCTATTAAATTACTTCTTAATCTTCTTCACTCGCATCAAAAGCGGACCGGTGTTGTTTCAGTTTGGATTTTAGCATAGTAAGTTGAAGAGCGAAGGTAGAGGGAAAATCAAAAATTATAAGCATCCTAATCACTTTACCCCCAGAACTTTTTCAGTATTTATGTTAAATAAAAGGTTGATGTTGCTATTAGAAAGTAACGGCCGTTAATCAAATAGGAAAGATCGTTATGGCATAGACTATCAATAAAGTAGTTTTCGCGCTTAAGAATATTGGAATGACTAAACCATCTAGCTGCGGTTTTTACTTGCAATAAACATATCCAAATGAGTGTTTGCAATCGATAAAAATGATTGTATTACTAACTTAATTACATTCCGAGGGCCTGTGGCTTGTAACCTGTGGCTTGTAAATCCTT
>OU015502.1:131561562-131576562 GCA_907164885.2 Dolomedes plantarius
TTAACGTAGGATCACTTATCGTTTTTTACCTCTTTTTTTACAATAAAATACCTAGGTCGATGGTAAGAAAATAAGTTACATATGTCTACTCTGTCACTCTTGATTTATAACTCGCGACGACGGTTTTAGCATCATAGATTTTGCTTTACCACGGACCGTTATGGAGGAACGTAATCCTACTTTAAAAACATGCATGAATAACATCTATAGTAAAGAAACTGGGTAAAGTAATTTTATTGCATAATTTTGAATAGTTTTTCTTTTGCATCTCATGTATAAAACACAATTTTTTTGTTTATTTGCAGAGTGCTTTATGAGTGATGATGCTGAAAATATTTAAAGCCACTGCTGAATACGTTTTCTGATTTCATCTAAATGAGAGATGAGCAGAGACCTTCCCATCGCATACGTTGCTGAGAATATTTTGGTCTTGCTGCTTATGTCAGTAACAACAAGTAAGTCTCTTCCATTTTTTAAAAAAAACATTTATTCTTTCTTTCCAGTTTATAATAGGATGGAGTTTATGTTGGGTTTTAAAGATTAAATCCTTAATTATTTTAATCTCCAGAACTTCGCTAAACTCTAAAAGTAATGACAGTACGTCATCTTATTTATTTTATTAAATTTTATAATACTCTGTAAAATATTCAGAGATTTATAAGTGAATCATTCCCGCATATGCGGATATATGTCATGAATCATATGCAAATATATGTGGCGCAGTAATTGATTGGATGGCAATTACTACAAAAGCTAGCCGCATTGTATTAAAGTTCGTTCCTTCTACCCTTCGCTGCCTTTCTCCCAGTCGCCAGATGTTAACCAGTTGTACCATGTTAAAGTCCTTACATGGATATTATTCGTTTGCCTGTTACAACGCCAGTTTGGTGTATCTTCAAGCAGATAAGTTATCTCTGTTATGTTATACTTTGTTATGTTATTAAATCTCTATTCTCAACCGAAACTCAGTTTTAATTTCTCAGTCTGCTACTTACATTTCTATGGCATGACTGTCACTTTAAACTCTGTAAAAGTTTATAACAGTCTTAAATTACTTAAGGGTCAGTGGACTTTCAAAATTGTGAAATTTGTCCAAAATTTGATTTTTTATTTTATTGAATTTTGAAACTACGGACGAATAGGAATGTGTTGCAAAAAGAAGTTTTTATTTCTGTGATTGCTTTCCTAGTTATAGGCATTTGTATTTAATTTAGATATTATGTGGTTACTAATAGCTAATAGCAATAACTTTAAAAGTGTTTTTCTCAAAATAAAAATTTTCATGTCATACGAATATTCAAACTCCTCCAGACGTATTTCTAATTATCGTATTGCTTTGAAATTTAAGTTTTATTTTCTTAACTGTATATCAAATAAATGTTATTGAAAAAAATTATGCTTCGTAGCTCAGAATTTCTAAATTTTGTACTTGTAAAGATGATTTATAGGTATTTTGCAAAAGGGTGTTTTCACTATTATTACTTTTTCTCTTTATATTTTTAATGAATGCTTAAAATAAGTTTCATTGTCAGTTCTTTAAGGTATCCTGTAAATAAAAATTACCATATTGTATGCAAAAGAAATGCGCATGGAAAATTTTTAATGAGGCCAATTTTTGATATAATTAATAATTCATAATTTATAAATTATTAATATTTCATCTTTAAGTTTTAAACACTTTTACATATATATGGTACTAATCCCATATTCAAATTTCAAGCAAATCCATTCAAAACCAAAAAAAAGTTAGGTTTGTAGGTCCACTGTCCCCTTAATGTTATTTTCGTTAAAACAATTACACCATATAATAGTCTCTAATGTGATAGCAGGAAATAATCCAAGTTTAGCAATATTATATACCAGAGGGAAAGAAGATAAACAGTAATTAAGAGCCATTTTAGTATGTCTACATACTTATATGACGGATAACCAGAAAAGGGCTATGTTTTATACGAAAAAATTTTAAGCATTGCTTTTCTAATTGTTTTATTAAATACATCATTCTCTAGTTGTTAAGATAAAAATATGTTTCCAAATTTCTAAACACGATTAATAGCTTTAATGTTTATTTGCTTCATTGATTATTTTCGCTTTATTCTTAAGAGGGAGGGGGGGGGGGGGTCCAGGACACAAAATTCTTGCAAATTTTCGAAAAAATATGTTTTTGCATTAAAAAATTTTCTGTTTTTTCCCGCTTAAAATGACTGTAAAATCATGTTTCTATCTTAATTAGAACAGGAGAAATTAATTTTTTTGTTTTGCAACATTCGAATAGCAGACAATCTTTGTTTAAACTTTAAAATACGTTTCTCTGCATGATGGGTTTTTTCACCATTTCTCGTTTTTAAATTATTATAAGTCAAGAACCGTTAAAGATAAATGGTTCAAACTTGGAAAATGTCTTTTTCAATGATTTTATTTTAATTTTGATTCACAAAGTTGGAAAAAAGTATTTACTTTTGAAAATATGATTTTTTCACAATAAGTTACACCATTTTTTTTAAAATTTACTCTAAATTAAAAAAAAAAATTAATTAATATTTAAAAAAATATTGAATCAAAATTAAAATTTATATATTTACGTTTAATTAAATGAAAAAACTTGAAATTTGAGAAATAATATTTCGTATTATAACGATTTTAAATTACCCCGCTTTTTTTAAAAATTTTAAATTTTAAATTTTTTTGAAAACTTTATGAGCAGTTTTATGAGATCATTTTGTTTATAAATTATATGGTTAACTATCACAAATAAATTCAAAATTTTAACTCAATAAATAAATAAAAAAAATTTTAAATCTGCCCCAGACCCCTTTCAAAAGGGAAAAGAACCGCAAAGAAATAGAGTTGCAACTCGGCCACTCCTGTTATATTCTGTTTTGGAACACGTGTAGTGTGTAGTAAATAAAGAATAACACAAGAATGTTACAAAGAAATAAATGTTTAGGTTACAAAGAAACTAGTGTCGACTCTAGTATAGTGCGATTAATATGTTATCCGATGTATGAAATCGTGTTGTAGGAGTGAAAATCTTCTATAACGCGAATGATGTCAAGGTAAAATGTTAGAGTGACTATTATCATGTACCTAGTTTATATTCTCGCGCTATACTGTAGACTCTAGTATAGCGCGATTAATATGTTATCCGTTGTATGAAATCGTGTTGTACGAGTGAAAAATCTTCTATAACGCGAATGATATCAAGTTAAAATGTTAGAGTGACTGTTATCATGTATCTAGTTTATATTCTCGCGCTATACTGTAGACTCTCGCGCTATACTGTAGACTCTAGTATAGCGCGATTAATATGTTATCCGTAGTATGAAATCGTGTTGTACAAGTGAAAATCTTCTATAACGCGAATGATGTCAAGTTAAAATATTAGAGTGACTATTATCATGTATCTAGTTTATATTCTCGCGCTATACTGTAGACTCTAGTATAGCGCGATTAATATGTTATTCGTTGTATGAAATCGTGTTGTACGAGTGAAAATCTTCTATAACGCGAATGATGTCAAGTTAAAATGTTAGAGTGACTATTATAATGTATCTAGTTTATATTCTCGCGCTATACAGAAGTATAGCGCGATTAATATGTTATCCGTTGTATGAAATCATGTTGTACGAGTGAAAATCTTCTATAACGCGAATGATGTCAAGTTAAAATGTTAGAGTGACTATTATCATGCATCTAGTTTATATTCTCGCGCTATACTGCAGACTCTCGCGCTATACTGTAGGCTCTAGTATAGCTCGATTAATATGTTATCCGATGTATGAAATCGTGTTGTACGAGTGAAAATCTTCTATAACGCGAATGATGTCAAGTTAAAATGTTAGAGTGACTATTATCATGTATCTAGTTTATATTCTCGCTCTATACTGTAGACTCTCGCGCTATACTGTAGACTCTAGTATAGCGCGATTAATATGTTATCCGTTGTATGAAATCGTGTTGTACGAGTTATAATCTTCTATAACGCGAATGATGTCAAGTTAAAATGTTAGAGTGACTATTATCATGTATCTAGTTTATATTCTCGCGCTATACTGTAGAATCTAGTATAGCGCGATTAATATGTTATCCGTTGTATGAAATCGTGTTGTACGAGTGAAAATCTTCTATAACGCGAATGATGTCAAGTTAAAATGTTAGATTGACTATTATCATGTATCTAGTTTATATTCTCGCGCTATACTGTAGACTCTAGTATAGCGCGATTAATATGTTATCCATTGTATGAAATCATGTTGTACGAGTGAAAATCTTCTATAACGCGAATGATGTCAAGGTAAAATAGTAGAGTGGCTATTATCATGTATCTAGGTTATATTCATCTATAAAGTTTATTTTAAGCTTAAGTAAACTTTATTTTGCAATATTTCTTCAACTTATAAAAATTTACTTGCACAATAAGTAATTACATTCACAAAGCAATGCAAAAATACTTCGTCAAAATCGTTAAAAGTCACGTCTGAATAAAAATATATGTATCTACAGTGTTTTAAAGGGAAATTCTTGCATTTTGTTTAATAGCGCTTTATACGAGGCTTAATACGAGGCTTTTAGCAGCTTAATACTAGGAACCGCGTTATACAGGGGTCTATTACATGTCATTACGGAAATGTGTAACACTGCCGCACGTTTTGTTGAATTTTATATGTAAACAATGTCCCTTTTTGACTTCAAAATTTCAATCGAGTATGCATTTTGATTACCATAAAAACTTTTTAAATATTGTTTTATTTTTCCTTCCTACATTCCTTCTACATACTGTCCTTCAGAGCCCGTAAGTTTTCAGAGCTTGAATAGGTTCCCTCCAGCAGACAAACCGAGTCTGTTAATGAATTTTATGGATCTAGATAAAGAAATTATAGTCATAGAAATTTGGAGCTATTAATTTCACAGATTCAACATATGGATTTCAAAATACACTGTAAACGATTCAATATCAGAAAGTTTAACTACTTCTAAACATAGGAATGATGTCTCAACATTTCCATTATAAATGGTTAGCGAGAATTAGTGATAAATTTAATGAAGTGAAAAGTTTTAAACAGTTTCTCTTCAATAATTCTGTAAACATTTAATTACTACTCCGATAAATTAGCCATCATTTAATTATTATTACGACATATTAGGTAACCACAAAGTACATATTAAAAACGACACTTTGACTTCATTTTCTTTGCAATTTTTGGCAAAACCCATTATAAAAATTCGTCAAAATGCGTTAATGTTATGAAGCCACAAAGAGAGGCAATAAAGTATTTCATTTATGGTATTTTTGAAACGAGTCTGTTGAGTTCATATTAAAATAATTTATTTCCATTTATCACTTACTCTAAAATAGCAGGAAACTAATACGCAGCACTTTCGAGTCCCGGAAGACTCTTAGCGTTGCAGAAAGGAACCATTTTGAAATTCAGATTTATAATATGCATGTTACCTTTAGACTAGCTTGAAGACAATAGTTTTTATCGTAGTGCATTAAGATATCGTATCTGATCACTAACTGATTTATACTTTAAGTTCGTCAGCAAGTCTGTAGACATTATAGAATTACTATTAATTACCAAAATTACAGTGAAGAAAATGTTTGTTTTATTACGGAAATTAGCAACTAAATTTCCCCCCCCCCTTTATATATATATATATATATATATATATATATATATATATATATATTTTTTTTTTTTTTTTTTCTTTTTTTATGCGGAGACACTTGTATTCGAAGACATTCACCTACTCGTCGCAGTTTTGCTGGCCATTTTATTATGGCGCCGCCATATATGCGGAACAGCATTGTCCTCTATGGAGGAACGACACAAACGTACGCATTTTAGTGGCACTTCGCCAGGATTCGATCCGAGCACCCTCAGCACCGAAAACCAGCGCGCTTTATACCACAAGGCAGTCACGGCCCTGTGGTCATATATATATATATATATATATATATATATATATATATATATATATATTCATAAAATCAACACTTTTAACCAAAAATCGCTCCCACAATCTCCTTCGAAGCATTTCATAGAGTTCAACGTACTAAAGAATCGTATATATACAATCCCACGTACTGTATTATCTATTTTTAATTCTATACCCATGTGAATAGTTTTTACAGCTCTAAAGTGTTTAAACTATTCACTACAGCTATCAGTTTTTTAACACGGCAAGCTGTTTTAAAGGCGCGATGTAAATTCTTGAAGTGTTATTGGATTTTTTAAAAAAAAATTAGCTATAGGAATAACTGAATATGTCTGCTATACTTTTGAATATTTCATTGAAAGGTAACATAATATTACATAAATTATTTCACGCTTTCGAATCTTTTCTGAATGTTATTTTTAAAGCAAATTCTCAGTTGTGTTATCTTTCTGTCAAATTTTAAGACGCTTAAAATTGGGCTTCGAGATTATTTTCACTTTGAATATGTTTATCATATATACGGCCCAACGTACTCTTTCAATTTTATGAAGTTAAAATAAAACTCTAGAGATTTATCTAATATCTTAAAATTACAATTCAGGTGGGAATGAATATAAAATGTTCCGTATTTGTTTTTTGATCTTTTTATAGAATCTATACAATTTTGACAAATAATTTAAAAAGTTGGAATATACGGTTTTGCAATGTTTTATGTTCTTTGTGCGTTCACTGTGCTACAAACAAATTCCATAGCTAATGTAAATATCTCATTTTCTGTTCTAGGCCACCTGGTACAGGCGAGAATTCGCATCAGTTCGGTGCATGTGCCAAGTCCTGCTGTAACTGGAGATAGCGTGGTACTTAAGTGTGTTTTTGACCTAGGCAGTGAGACTCTGTATGCACTCAAGTGGTACAGGAATATGCGCGAATTCTTCCGATATGTTCCAGCAGCGAATCCGCCCCTAAAAACATTCCCCCAGGATGGAATAGATGTGGATGTGAGTAAAATTGTTTATTTCATCTCATTTGTTACATTCAGATTATATCACTTAATACTTATACATCAGTGTATTTTCTTGTGTACTCTTTTGGTTAACTTACTGAGATAAACCCGTAAAACATTTTTTTTAGCCTTAGAACTCCAATATTCACAATAGTTGGAAAACTTTTTTTGAAGGTACAGTAACCACCGCTTATAGTGATCAGTGGTTATAAGAATCAACCGTTTATAAGAATCAATATCGCAAAAACCAAAACAAATGTATTATTTCCATGTTAAAATTTTCGCTTTAAAGAATCAATCCACCGGTTATAAGGATCAGTTTACACTCTTCTCTTTCCTTTCATTTTTCCAAAAAAGCCACTTAAACCCTCAAAAGGCATAAAGTTATTTCTTTATTTTTTTAAAGAAAGAGTGATAAGATGGGATGGAATACAGTCGTAAAAGGCATCCCTTTCTTTGTTAGACATAACATAATAGTTTCCCCTTAAACGCTTTAGCTAAACACTGTCCTATTAGTTTGACCCAGGGGCATCCTACCCATCCATATCCAATTTCACTTTTCTCCACTGACAAACAAAGACAGGGACTCTTTTTTCCCACCTCTCGCATTCTAGTTGCGGTTTCCTGGACCCTGAAACACATAATTCTTCGGCAAAGTGTCCACTATCACTTAGGCAAACGTGACATTATTACATTCAGCACATTATCACACCGTGAAACGTAAACTAGAAGTTGAATCTTGGTCTGAGACTATTGGTATTGACAGAGGTATAAATAGCGTCCTGAAAACTTCATTACGTCAAGCTACCATAGAAAACTTTTTCTTGCACCCTTCCTGTAGTTGAAATGTTAAACTGTTAACCTTTTCCTTACGGGGAGGGATAGCATGTATCCCAAGATTACGGACCCAAGAATGAATATATATATATATATATATATATATATATATAAACACCCTTAATGTCCGTTCTTACAAAGGGCGTATGAAATTTCCCGTTCTACAGAGGGAATCGGAAAAATGGGCCCCGTAAGCTAAAGGTTAAGCAGGTATGTTGTACCAAATATTGGATTTTTTTCTTCTGTTACTATAATCATATGTATCTACTTATAGGTCTAGAAATTAAGTTGTATTTTTAAAATTATAAAAAATAATTTTAATAAAAGATAATTATCGTAAATTAAAGAGTATTTTATGGTAAATTTTCTAATATATGTACTATATATATAGGTGTGTGTGTGTGTGCCTGTCCAAAAACCTAAATTTCGGCTATAAGAATCAACCGCTTATAAGAATGAAAAACAGTAATAACAAACGTGATTCTTATAAGCGGAAATCACTGTATTTAGAAGGGAGCAATAAAATCTATTCTGAAATGTATTACTGAGCGGATAAACTGTCGGTTACGATAAATATGTTAAGGTAATATTTTTTGAGAACAGAAACATGAGTTGTATTCCTAGGACTTGAGTATTTACTTATAATTAACAGTTCATTGTAGAAAAAATATATCGAATTTATGAATTTTAGCTAAAAATCATCTCTTTTTTTTAAAGCGTGTTTTTTAAGTAATTGAATTAAATCTTTAGACTTTAGGGACTTATGAGGCATGGAATTAAATTATACACACACACACACACACACACACACACACACATATATATATATATATATATATATAAGTTTGTTTGTTTGTTTGTTATAATTTTACAAAAAACTTTTATTTATCACTATTTAAAGAGAAAATATTGGGAGCACTTTATCTCAATGATATATATGGTTACTTTTTATCATAATTTCTCCCATACTCTAGTATGACCTGAACTTGTAATATCAGTGCATGGGGTCAATCACTTTCATGGAATCACTTTGCATCTAATTATTTTTCAGCGAAACAACTGGCGTCGGAAAAAAATTTAATTGCATTTACCTGTGACATACACAGAGCCCTATCGTATTTCTATATTCGCCATTTGCAGCATTTCTATATAGCACTGTTGCGGCATGGTAAGCAGCAAAATTTATATGACTTCAGTAATCCAGTAAAAATTTAAAAAGATAAAATGCAGAAATTTTTAACGATAGAAATTTTTAACGATATTTTTAACGATATTTTTAACGATATTTTTTAACGATAATTTTTAACTTTTAACGATAAATTTTTAACGATAAAAGGGAATTTGATAAGATACAAGATAGAGATGTGACCGGTAACGGCAAACTACAATCACGTTGAAATTAGTATTATTTATACTAATAAATGAAACAGTCAAATAAATAAACTCGACTACAAATATCTAACCAATGGTATAATAAGGCAAGATTATTTATATCCATTAGAATAAATTATTATTAGATGGCATAATATCGCGAAAAAAAATGTAAAAAACTCAGACTCAAGATATTTTAAATAAATTTCCTGTTGATAAGTGCTAAAAAAACTAAATAAATAAATTAGATAAATTGTAAGCGTTATAAATAACAATGACATTTATTAAATAATCTCTAAAAAATTAATTTGTTTATTTTCCTTGGATTTTATGGCCATAAACTAAAAGAAAGGATATAAAAAATGTATACAATTCTACAGGTTATAATTTATTTCCCGCCAATCAATAAATTCTACCGTTTTGGTAATTATAAATAATTTTATTTTTAACCAAGTTTTTACATTTCTGTTAATTTAATAGTAATTTAATTAATAAAAGGTAAAAAATAAATAAGTTTATGTAACACATGTATGTAAGTAAAGTTAATTCAGGAGTAACAGGAAAAAGATTATACATTCTTTATTAGAGTTGACAAAAATTTTTTTTAAAAAAAATTGCGAATGGGTCTCTAAGATAAAGCACACTTCTTTCAGTAGTTTAATTGGTAAAATACTTAGGAATTATTGAATCAAAAAATGTTTTAAAGTTTTTTGATAATTAGACTACATATATCTCCAGAGTTTATTTTTACTATCTTCAATTTATCTTCAATTAAAAAAAAAAAGTTGATATTGATTGTAGTGTACTTTGTAGAAGTCCCGATCTTAAATATTTACAAATAATCAAAGTATTTTATTATTTACATTAAAGTAGAAATAACATTTCAAACATATCTGGGCACTTTCAGCTTAAAGTTAAAACGATAAATTAGTTTTATTTCTTAAGTTTTAAATTAGTTTCCTTCACCGTTTCAGCATTTCATCTTTCATCAAAAAAATATTTAAAAAAATGACGTTACGCTCTTTTGCGTCACATTACAGCATACCGCAAAGCAGCTGAAAATTGAGAAAATGCACATGAGACATTTTTTTTTAAAAATTTATTATCACGTTATGCATTAGATAAAATTTTCCCTGAATACTTAATTCACTCTCCGCAATTTTTCTACTTATTAGTACCTTAAAATGTATAAAATAATGTTAAAAAAGGGTATAAAAACTGTAGGATATAATTTGCTTCTCTTAAAGGTCTAATTTTTACCGTTGAGTTAATTAGAAAGAGAAATTTTTACTCTATGTATTAATTACCTGATCTTTGATACTTATTTATTAACAAAAATTGCGTGAAAAACCGGGAAATGTGTGTGGTTAGAATTAATGAATAGTTCCTCATTCACCAACAAACGACATGAATGATTTCGTGATAAATTAAAATTTTAATTCCGTTCGCTGTGTGTGTTTTAATATTTTTCTTTTTAATTTTCTCATTTGAGATTTCCTTTTTACTTGAGCGTATCACAAATTCTTTTGCTCACGAAGCCTCCAAACCTGTTTAATTAATTAATAACTTGGTTTCACTTTTTAAGCTGTTTAGTTCCTACGATCACGTCACTATTTCTGCCTTTAAAATAGAAATTCTCAATTACGTACACAGCATTATACGCAATTAGCATTTTTTTTCTGCAATATTCAGATGTTTCAGTTACTTTTTGTGTTGCTTACGGCAAGAATTATTAGAAAATGTGAAGTGATATCAATGCGGGGAAACTTTTCTTTTAATTAGCATAAATTTTGCATCAAGAATGTATTGGTAATCTAATGAACGTTGTGAGTAAATGTGGTTGGAATTTCTCCCCCTTCAGTTTGAGTTCAATGCCTTCAATATTTAAAAAAAATCCTTTCAAGTATTCTATTGAGTCTTCATATATACATTAATTATTCTTCAGACTCTTACAGTCATCGTAATTTCTGAATGCCTAATTAGGAGGGTCCACGACACAAAATTTTTCGAATTTTCGAAAAAAAAATTATTGCATTAAAAATTTGTGTGTTCTTTGGCGCTTAAAATAACGTTTAAATCATGTTTCTATCTTAATTAGAACAGGAGAAATTATTATTTTTTTTCAGCATTCTAATAGTAGCCAATCGTTGTTTAAACCTGTAAGTGCGTTTTTCTTAATAATGGGGTTTTTCCCCATTTCTCGTTTTTAAATTGTTATAAATCAAGAACCGTTAAAGATAAATGGTTGAAACTTGTAACATGTCTTTTTCAACTTTTATACTTTAATTTTAATTCAGCAAATTTGAAAAAAATATTTACTTTTGAAAATATGATTTTTAAAAAAAATAAGTTACATAATTTTTTTCGTAATTTTTAATTTAAATATTTTAATTTTCTTAAATTTAATATTTTTAAAAATGGTGAATCAAAATTAAAATTTAAATATTTCTGTTTAATTAAATGAAAATAAATGAAATTCGAAAAATAATATTTCGAGTTATAACGATTTTAAATTACCCCACTTTTAATTAAATTTTTAAATTTTTTAAAAACTTTTTGAGAAGTTTTATGATGTGATTTTGTTTACAAATTATATGGTTCACACAAAATGGTTCATCACAAAAAAATTCAAAATTTTAACTCAATAAATAAGAAAATTTTCAAAATGTGTCCCAGACCCCCTTGAAGAAATTTGACTACTATGTTCTACTAGAAACTAAACTAAAGAGTGAAAAACTTCAAAACGAAAGTGGTGCAAAGTTTAAATCATTTTTGCATGCTTTTTAATGAATTTAATATATTTACATATTTACAAGAAGATGATAATAGGCTGGAAAGCTTCAAAATTAACTAAATTCAACAGAATAGACATATTATGGGATCTTAATCCCCTTCAAGGAAAACTACATTTTACAACTGATTCATCACTCTAGCAACAACAAGAGAGAAAACGAAATTCTAAATTCCAAACATTTGAGAATAAAATCAAACGATGGGCTTGCAGCGCCATCTCTTGACATATTTCTCTTCACCCTTAAAGGAAATTAAAGGCTTTACTTAAACGCGAGAAATCACATTAAGCCCGGGGTTTCCAACCTGGGAGGCGTGGACTATTGCCAGAGGAGACGCCAAAACTTTTTAATAAAATAATCAATGTTCATACCATAATATCTATAAATAAACGAATAAACCATAATATGAATAATTAGACGAATTTGAGTTGACAACCATCGAAAAAGAAAAATTGTTAGAATTGTCATGCGATGGCTCAAGAAAACAAAAGTTTCAGAATGAAATCATAATTGAATTTTGGATGAATCTTAATATTGCAAAGCGGTTCAAGTGCTTCTACCTTTAGTAACGTCTTATTTATGCGAAACCGGCTTTTCGGCACTGGCTGCAATGAAAACCAAATATCGAAGCAGGTTAAAGGTCGGAAAAAAGTTACGATCGGCAGTCTCCACATTGCCAAAATTTGATAAACTTTGTGCCAATCAACAACAAGAACCCTCGCATTAAAATTTGATGCTCTAGATGTAGTTTAATTAGTAATCTATATATATAAAACAGTTCCGTAACTGACTCACTGACATACAACGCACAGACCAAACCGCTGGACCTAAAGGGCTGACATTTTGTATGGCGATTCTTCTTATGGTGTAGGGGTGCAGTAAGAAAGATTTTTCAAAAATTGTTCTTAGATTTTTTTAAATTAAATTTTTAAGCTGTTTTTGTAACTTTTTTTAAGTTTGCATTTAAAATAATAATTTGACGGTTATAAAATTTATATCACGAGAAAGATCATAAAAATTCCTTTAAAATGAAATCTTTTTCGAACCTTTACCTCGATTTTCCGATTTTTGGTGCATTTTTAAATATTCATTTTTAGAATTCAATTTATTAAATGCTGATCACGTGATTTCTTTTTCTGGTATTTTAAATAAATTTATCGTCACGTGCATAACAACTAAATAGAAAAAAAAATTCTTTTTTCTTTCTAATGCAGCAGACGATTGGATATTATCCAAAAAAAATAAATATCCTTACGATTTTTTTATAAATTTATATATAGATATATTTTTTTACATCAATTTTATACATTGATCGTCGTATTTATTATAAATATATATATTTAATTTTTGGCATTAATTGCATACATTGACCGTTGTATTTAATTTGAATGTTCTCCGTAGTGAAGTGCGGGTTTTCAGATAGTTTAATATAAAAATAACTACGCATGTTCGTATTGGTGTAGCAAAATATCGTTATTATTCTGTTTATTGTAGTTTCAATTTATTTGTAATAAAGTTTTCATTATTTAAAGTGTCTATATTATTATATCTAATAAAAGATGGGGGGGGGGGCGTTGTAACATAAAGGTTGGGAACCGCTGCATTAAGCTATAAACTTACATATACTTTAAAAAATTTGTATCATTTAGAGGATCATTTTAATACTCTAAGAAATATTAAATTAAAATCATCTTAGCAAATAATATAGTTGAACCTTGGAGATAAATCTATATCTTAAGTAAAAAAATTGCGTTTCCTGCAATAAAAATAATAGATGAAATTAATTAAAATACATTTTTATCAAGAAAAATAATTACATTGCAAGAATGAATATTTCCACCGAAGTGAACGCTGCTAATATTGAGTACTGTAGAATCAATCAATACTATGTACGGGGTGCACGTTCACCTCCTCCCCCAAACTTAACGAGAAATAACTTAAAACGTTAATAGAAGTTCAGTTAATTTTAAAGAGATTTTTCGCCTTATAAGAACGGAAGAGTATAAAAAAATCATGTAGTCTCTCCTAACGAAACTGCCGCGGGTTATTAACGTAGGATTACTTATCATTGCTTCCCTCTTTTGTATGTATATATGTATGTATATATATATATATATATATAGATATACACATACACACATATATATATATATACACATATATACATATATATATATACACACACATATATATATATATATATATGTATATATATATATATATATATATATATATATATATATATATATATATATATATATATATATATATATATATAAATATATATATATATATATATATATATATATATATATATAAATATATATATATATATATATATATATATATATATATATATATATATATATATGTCAAAATTTTTACGCATTTTGGTACTTTTCTGTTTAACTTTTTACTGCTTACATAAGCGATACCGACTGGGTTTGGTGCACTGCCAAAATTGTAACTCGCGCCGACGGATGGTTTTAAGAGTCTGAAATTTTGCTTTCCCGAGAACCGTTATGGAGGAAGGTAATCCTAGGTTAAAAAAGTTTTAAAAGTTGTTGTGTATCTGGCAAACGAACGTATGCTAATAAGCCAGATATAACCCGGCAAATCAAATACATACCCTGAACTACATATAGAAGTTACCTTTGTTTGTTTATCTTTGTTTGTGCCTGGGTATGGTTTTGCAACCCGTAATTATGTTAATAAATCGTTAGTTGTGTTTAACATGTTAAACACTATGTATATATATATATATATATATATATATATATATATATATATATATATATATATATATATGTATATGTATATATATATGTAACATACTGGACAACCCAAGGAAAGAATGGGCGTCCAGCACATCACGGGGAAAGAAGAGTAGTCGTGGCTATGATAATAATCGACGCAGCAAGTTACAGCATTATACTAGTTTTTATTTCGTCTGAAATACGTCTTCCCAAGTCAGTTACATGATCAAAAAAGCGTACATGTTTCCGTTCATGTGGTTTATATAAACTTTGTCATGTGATCATCATCGCGATTAGGGAT
>OU015502.1:131581562-131611562 GCA_907164885.2 Dolomedes plantarius
ATATATTGTTCTTGAAAGCTGTATTTATATATTCCGTAGAAGTAGTACGTATGCTTATTGCTGTAAAAGCCAATTATATATGTGCAACGAATTCAATAAACATGGTTTCATGTATAAACTGTGTTTGTATAAAGTTCAAATAGAGTGCCACTTCAAATTATATACACCCAAGTCTGGGTAGAAGTGAGCTATAAATTACGCTATATATGTTAATTTTTAACTTCACATACTTTAGGGTAATGCAGTATAATCATATCATGTGCACTACACCATACAGTCATGTATCGTTGAGATACTATCCGTAGATTAAATATGTTTTACCGTGGGCAGAGGATCATTATATAGTTAAATTAAATTTCTCTTATCACTTAGATGCTCAGCATTTCTTTTTGCATCTAAACGTAGACATTTTACTTCGGTCTGTTCTAGTTACTTTAAACATGTTTAGTCAGCGTGTACTTAATTATTTTCATTGCAGTATATTTAGTTATAAATGCTTAAGATTTTCTTGACTTATGTCACTTCTGATTTCCATAGACACTCTCTGCTATTAAAACGTCGATTTAATTTAACTTTATCACATTTAATAGAATGTATTGCAAATACTCTAGGGTACAAACTACCAATATACTTTGTTTCTGTAACCTTTGAAGTAGTGTAAATATAAAGTAACTAGTATTAACTCTAAACTACTTCTAAATGAAGTTCAAAGTTGTAATTTGTGTTAAGCAAACATTTTGTAACCGAAATTACTTAAAACATTCGCTGTGCCTTTCATTCATCATTAACTGTGCTCTGACTATAATTAATGACTCTCAGATCCCCGTTTTTAATTGATTTCGGCAAAATGTATATTTATATATTTACAATGAATTGCACTTCGACGTAATTAAAATGTTGATACTCTACTAACGGACGGAAACTGCTTTTAAAGTACGGACGAAAGAGATTTTATCTGTTGGCTCACATTAAACTCAATCCCTTACCTAAAAGATTTTGAAATTCAAGTCACTGCTTTATGAATTAACCGGTGTTCTCGAGATGTACAAGCAGAACAGTTTCATCATTCGGCTATACCGTAGTCTTTTAAACCTGATGAGTTATCATATTGCGATCATCCCGTATTACATTACTTTTTAAAGACAGAATGCATATGCTTGTAAATGCATATGCTTGTAAAATACGATATTAGATCAACGGTTCTAAATATTCGGTACGCTTACCTTTTAGGGTAGCTGCTGGACTGTTCAAAAGGAACATGAAATTTTTTTGAAAATGGTGGAAAACTAGATTGTAAAAAAATAAAAAATAGTTTCTGAAGGAATATATATATATATATATATATATATATATATATATATATATATATATATATATATATATATATATATATATATATATATATATATATATATATTTGTGTGTGTGTGTGTGTGTGTGTGTGTGTGTGTGTATAATGATAACGGGCTTTACACGCACGATAACTTTAATTATGTTGAGGAGATGCTACACCCGAGATTCGCGGGCGCGATTCAACACTTTTGTATTCGATGCAGAGGGATGAGGGGAACACTATTGAAAAGAGCCATTCAAGAGCCCTCACACAGAGATGATTTTACAGCACATTCTCAAGGTCCGCCCTTTATGTAGAGTCCCATATTTCTTATACAGTCATACCTCGATACTCGTCTGCCTCGTTACTCGTCGAATTCGATACTCGTCGACGAGAAAAAATTACTTCGGTACTCGACGCATCTTTTCCGGATAACGAAGACAGCCCACCGCACAAGTCGGTACCCGACGCATCCTCGTTTCCTCGGTGCTCGACGCATCTTTTCCGGATAACGAAGACAGCCCACCGCACAAGTCGGTACACGGCGCTTCCTCGTTTCCTCGGTGCTCGACACATCTTTTCCGGATAACGAAGATACCCCACTGCACAAGTCGGTACCCGACGCTTCCTCGTTTCCTGGGTACTCGACGCATCTTTACCGGAAACGAAGACAGTCCACCGCACAAGTCGGTACCCGACGCTTCCTCGTTTCCTGGGTACTCGACGCATCTTTTTCCGGATAACGAAGACAGCCCACCGCACAAGTCGGTACCCGACGCATCCTCGTTTCCTCGGTGCTCGACGCATCTTTTCCGAATAACGAAGACAGTCCACCGCACAAGTCGGTACCCGACGCTTCCTCGTTTCCTGGGTACTCGACGCATCTTTTTCCGGATAACGAAGACAGCCCACCGCACAAGTCGGTACCCGACGCATCCTCGTTTCCTCGGTGCTCGACGCATCTTTTCCGGATAACGAAGATACCCCACTGCACAAGTCGGTAACCGACGCATCCTCGTTTCCTCGGTGCTCGACGCATCTTTTCCGGATAACGAAGACAGCCCACCGCACAAGTCGGTACCCGACGCATCCTCGTTTCCTCGGTGCTCGACGCATCTTTTCCGGATAACGAAGATACCCCACTGCACAAGTCGGTACCCGACGCATCCTCGTTTCCTCGGTGCTCGACACATCTTTTCCGGATAACGAAGACAGCCCACCGCACAAGTCGGTACCCGACGCTTCCTCGTTTCCTGGGTACTCGACGCATCTTTTTCCGGATAACGAAGACAGCCCACCGCACAAGTCGGTACCCGACGCATCCTCGTTTCCTGGGTACTCGACGCATCTTTTTCCGGATAACGAAGACAGCCCACCGCACAAGTCGGTACCCGACGCTTCCTCGTTTCCTGGGTACTCGACGCATCTTTTTCCGGATAACGAAGACAGCCCACCGCACAAGTCGGTACCCGACGCATCCTCGTTTCCTCGGTGCTCGACGCATCTTTTCCGGATAACGAAGATACCCCACTGCACAAGTCGGTACCCGACGCATCCTCGTTTCCTCGGTGCTCGACGCATCTTTTCCGAATAACGAAGACAGCCCACCGCACAAGTCGGTACACGGCGCTTCCTCGTTTCCTCGGTGCTCGACACATCTTTTCCGGATAACGAAGACTGCCCACCGCACAAGTCGGTACCCGACGCTTCCTCGTTTCCTGGGTACTCGACGCATCTTTTTCCGGATAACGAAGACTGCCCACCGCACAAGTCGGTACCCGACGCTTCCTCGTTTCCTGGGTACTCGACGCATCTTTTTCCGGATAACGAAGACAGCCCACCGCACAAGTCGGTACCCGACGCATCCTCGTTTCCTCGGTGCTCGACGCATCTTTTCCGGATAACGAAGATACCCCACTGCACAAGTCGGTACCCGACGCATCCTCGTTTCCTCGGTGCTCGACGCATCTTTTCCGAATAACGAAGACAGCCCACCGCACAAGTCGGTACACGGCGCTTCCTCGTTTCCTCGGTGCTCGACACATCTTTTCCGGATAACGAAGACAGCCCACCGCACAAGTCGGTACCCGACGCTTCCTCGTTTCCTGGGTACTCGACGCATCTTTACCGGAAACGAAGACAGTCCACCGCACAAGTCGGTACCCGACGCTTCCTCGTTTCCTGGGTACTCGACGCATCTTTTTCCGGATAACGAAGACAGCCCACTGCACAAGTCGGTACCCGACGCATCCTCGTTTCCTCGGTGCTCGACGCATCTTTTCCGGATAACGAAGATACCCCACTGCACAAGTCGGTACCCGACGCATCCTCGTTTCCTCGGTGCTCGACGCATCTTTTCCGAATAACGAAGACAGCCCACCGCACAAGTCGGTACACGGCGCTTCCTCGTTTCCTCGGTGCTCGACACATCTTTTCCGGATAACGAAGACAGCCCACCGCACAAGTCGGTACCCGACGCTTCCTCGTTTCCTGGGTACTCGACGCATCTTTACCGGAAACGAAGACAGTCCACCGCACAAGTCGGTACCCGACGCTTCCTCGTTTCCTGGGTACTCGACGCATCTTTTTCCGGATAACGAAGACAGCCCACCGCACAAGTCGGTACCCGACGCATCCTCGTTTCCTCGGTGCTCGACGCATCTTTTCCGAATAACGAAGACACCCCACCGCACAAGTCGGTACACGGCGCTTCCTCGTTTCCTCGGTGCTCGACACATCTTTTCCGGATAACGAAGACAGCCCACCGCACAAGTCGGTACCCGACGCTTCCTCGTTTCCTGGGTACTCGACGCATCTTTACCGGAAACGAAGACAGTCCACCGCACAAGTCGGTACCCGACGCTTCCTCGTTTCCTGGGTACTCGACGCATCTTTTTCGGATAACGAAGACAGCCCACCGCACAAGTCGGTACCCGACGCATCCTCGTTTCCTCGGTCCTCGACGCATCTTTTCCGAATAACGAAGACACCCCACCGCACAAGTCGGTACACGGCGCTTCCTCGTTTCCTCGGTGCTCGACACATCTTTTCCGGATAACGAAGACAGCCCACCGCACAAGTCGGTACCCGACGCTTCCTCGTTTCCTGGGTACTCGACGCATCTTTACCGGAAACGAAGACAGTCCACCGCACAAGTCGGTACCCGACGCTTCCTCGTTTCCTGGGTACTCGACGCATCTTTTTCCGGATAACGAAGACAGCCCACCGCACAAGTCGGTACCCGACGCATCCTCGTTTCCTCGGTGCTCGACGCATCTTTTCCGAATAACGAAGACACCCCACCGCACAAGTCGGTACACGGCGCTTCCTCGTTTCCTCGGTGCTCGACACATCTTTTCCGGATAACGAAGACAGCCCACCGCACAAGTCGGTACCCGACGCTTCCTCGTTTACTGGGTACTCGACCCATCTTTACCGGAAACGAAGACAGTCCACCGCACAAGTCGGTACCCGACGCTTCCTCGTTTCCTGGGTACTCGACGCATCTTTTTCCGGATAACGAAGACAGCCCACTGCACAAGTCGGTACCCGACGCATCCTCGTTTCCTCGGTGCTCGACGCATCTTTTCCGAATAACGAAGACAGTCCACCGCACAAGTCGGTACCCGACGCTTCCTCGTTTCCTGGGTACTCGACGCATCTTTTTCCGGATAACGAAGACAGCCCACCGCACAAGTCGGTACCCGACGCATCCTCGTTTCCTCGGTGCTCGACGCATCTTTTCCGAATAACGAAGACAGTCCACCGCACAAGTCGGTACCCGACGCTTCCTCGTTTCCTGGGTACTCGACGCATCTTTTCCGGATAACGAAGACAGCCCACCGCACAAGTCGGTACCCGACGCTTCCTCGTTTCCTGGGTACTCCACGCATCTTTTCCGGATAGCGAAGATAGCCCACCGCACAAGTCGGTACCCGACGCTTCCTCGTTTCTTGGGTACTCGACGCATCTTTTACGTATAATGAAGACAGCCCACCGCACAAGTCGATACCCGACGCTTCCTCGTTTCCTGGGTACTCGACTCATCTTTTCCGGATAACGAAGACAGCCCACCGCACAAGTCGGTACCCGACGCTTCCTCGTTTCCTGGGTACTCGACGCATCTTTTCCGGATAACGAAGACAGCCCACCGCACAAGTCGGTACCCGACGCTTCCTCGTTTCCTGGGTACTTGGCTCATCTTTTCCAGATAACGAAGACAGCCCACCGCAAAAGTCGTTTCAGTAAAGAACCTGACATCAGGTAACTTTACAACTGGACACACACAATAGCAACGCCACCGGGCCGGCTTCCGGGGCCTGTGAATACAGAATTTACATTGTAGTATAGGATTGGAAGCAGTTCGCGGACAGAAGCAAAGAAGTAATGAAGCAGAGAGCACGAAAATCCTCTGTCTCACCTTTTATACTGAGTAACTTCTGATTTTGCCACTAGGCGTAGAATTATTTTAACTGGCTGACTGCGATCATGTGATATATGAGTCGAGAGTCGTATGTTTCTTCCAAGGTGATCGAGATCACGGAAGTCTAAAAATAACTTTCCCGCGAGTGCATTGAAGAGAATAGAATATTATTTCGATTTCCGATTTCGTTTTTGTGAATAGAGCTGTGCTTTATTGAGGAAAATTTAGGATGCGCGTTAGGTGTGGGACAATTAATATTAGTGGGGCGTTAATTAATATGTGTGTATATATATATAATATATATATATCGCATCCCGGAAAAACTGTGACACAAGTCAAAATATGGCAATTTTGAGGTTATATCATAGAAAAATATGTGTGAATTACACTTTCTAAACGTAAAACTACATATGCTTCCCCCACGAGTCAAAACTCTCAAGATCCGTCCTTTATGTAGAGTCCCATATTTTTTATACAGTCATATTTCGATACTCGTATGCCTCGTTACTGGTCGAATTCGGTACACGTCGAATTTCGACGAGAAAAATATTACTTCGGTACTGGACATTACGTCGGTACTCGACGCATTTTGATAGGGAAAAAATGCTTCGGTACTCGGGGTTTGTTCGGTGCTGTCGCATTTTGACCGGGAGAAAAAAAAAACAAGTTGACGCTGGTCGGCTTTCGTCACACATGCTAAAACATGTATGAGACAAGACGGCTTCCCCGCATTACTTTCTCTCCAGACGAAAAGAAAGACCGTCTCGCTCTTCTCATAGTAGTTTGCGCTCTCTGTGGGTAAAACGGCATATTTCACCGGGTATTTAATTTTTCGCTTTTCTCATTTCATGTTAATTTATTTTCTGGACATGTCATCATGAGCGTGAGTTCGAAGAAGGTCATAATGTCCCTTAGTATAAAAGAAAAATAGTTATAACCAATGTATAACAGAAAAAATAGATAATAGCTAAGTATGAGGGTAGTAGCCGGGTGTCTTATCTCGCTCTTCTCTTTCGCTATGATCCCATTAGGTCATCAACTCCTATCAGTACAGGTTGGAACAACTCTGGTTCGATGCCGGTAGCTGACAAATCCACAGTGGTTTACGCTAATGTCGGCTGATGCACGAAAAATCTGTCGTGGCTGCAATTTCCTCAAAGTTCTCAAAATTTACATTTGTTGGGGCGGGGTAAAGTGTACCGGTCTCGTCACTTGACTCGGTTCAAAATTACGGGACTGGTCCTTTAGCCAAGTCGGACTCCGACACTAGTAGTGCTTATAAAAACCGGAGCCACACTATTCTGCCCAATACCCTATATGTACTTGATCTGATATACTGTCGGTCAGGGGGCATAAGCCACAACAACAATAAAACAGTACAGGTTGAGTGAAGATAAATTTTATTTTTTTATCTAATTATTGTTTTGAATTAGTTTTGTATAGTTTAAAGATTTTATAAAAAGAAAATCGATCAGTATCTATATTCCCCAGTAAAATGCGGAATTTCTGGTTTTGGGGAACGAATTAATTCAATTTAAATTACTTTTTATGGGAAAAATGCCTTCATTACTCGTCGTTTTCGTTGCTCGTCGTGCCTTCTGAAACCAATTAATGACGAGCACCCGGGTACCACTGTACATTAAGAGGGACAGATAAAGAACCACTTCACAAAAATGCTTCAAAAATATGTTCTCATTTTCTGTAAGTAATTAACAAGAAATGCATGACATGGTCTTTTACTCAGCGTATTAACCTTTAGCTTACGGGACCTATTCTTCCGATTCACTCTTTAGTATGTATATATCTGTGTGTATATGTGTCTTGGTACAAGAAATGCCTAAGTGAGTTCTTTCCAACATTACTTTGCTTGCTTATATCTCTTTTAAAAAATATAGTTTCCATTGTAAGAAGTACCTAAATTTGTCCGATTCTTTAAAAATGTCTCCTAGACCATTGTACAGACTTGGGTACTTCTTACAATGAAAATAATATTTTACTATAGACACATAAGCAAACAAAGTCATCTTGGAGAAAACTGACTTAGGCACTTCTTGTACCAAGCCACATTATATATATATATATATATATATATATATATATATATATATATATATATATATATATATATATATATATATATATATATATATATATACAGTCGGACCTCTATTTAACGAAGTCGCTAAATCCCGAAAAAAAATTCGTTATATGGAAAATTCGTTAAATAGAGAATATACCTTTTAAGATACTTTAAACTTCCCAAGACAGATTTTAAATTCATAAACACTAAATATTATTAATAAAAGTAATTAATCACACCTTTATTTTGTAAATTAATGTCTATTTGTTTTATATATCTTACCCATCAAACAGATATCTTCAACGAACAAGAATAAAACAAAATATTGTTCGGGAATACACTGTATTTTCAATAAAAAAAATTATATACAAATTAATGAATTTTAGTGACATTATCGCATTGGTTATACCAAGTAATTTTAAGCTTACATAACCACATGCGTCCTTATATTTAATTACTGATAAAAATTGTTAATTTTGTCTAAGTTTTTGGTTTGAAAAACTGTTTTCTCTCATAATACGTCTCGCATCTTTGCAATACACCCGAAAACCCCTTCAGGCGTATTTTCATCAAACTGAAATCCTCGTCGGAACGTGTTAAAAGGAATTTAATGTGTTAAATGTGTTAAAAGAAAGAATTAGTTTGAAATGTTCAGAAATATTTTGAGAAATATGGAGAAAACAATATTGGATCACAAGAAAAAGTTCGTTAAATGGAGAAGGCACTTCGCTATTTGGAGGTTATTTTACGAAGAAATTCGCAAAACGTTCTTGGTTCCAAGGAAAAATATTCACAAAATAGAGGTTCGTTAAATAGAGGTCCGACTGTATATATATATATATATATATATATATATATATATATATATATATATATATATATATATATATTCATTCTTGGGCCCGTATTCTTGGGATACATGCTATCCCACCCCGTAAGGAAAAGGTTAAAATTACGTTAAAGACATTTATCTATATTGACACTATAGTTGCATAAAATTCATTGAAACGGAAATCCGAAAATTAATACAAGCAATTCTATCGTAGATTGATTCACCTTACTATCAGCCTTGCCGAGAGAAACTTTATCTAACTCGCATCTGTTTAGACTCACTACACATATCACTATCATAGTATATCGATTTTGATTAGAATTAGAAAATCATACCATTAAGTTTCAAAGTTATCTAATTTCAAATTATTATACGCTAACTATCGACTTGCGGTTTATCAACCTTGACAAAGGGTATTGATCACACATATCCCTTTCAGGAGTGGTTTATTACTTTACATTTTATTTTAACCAATATTTTGATAGGTCGACTACCCTGCTTCGGTTGTTTCTAATTTAAAGAATTTTTCATTGTCTCTATTGACTCAATTTACCTATTATTCAATTAAGTTTAACGAAGCCGAAAATGCTACGGCAACACTTTACTTCGTGTTACTTTTTCTAATGCTAGATTTACTTTTATCTAAGATATTATATAAGTCTAAATAATTCATAATTACAAACAATTTCATTTAGAATTTAATATCAATGTACAACGAAGGTTAAATCTTATGTGCAAGAAAAAAATCAAATTTAGTTCGATATTCCAAAAAACAAATATTCCTACAAAATTTATAAATATTATGTTTTAACCTACGCTCGATTTCAAAATGTCGCTTTCAAAATTTTATTTAATCATAAAAAAAATCCCATTTATAAAAATTTAATATAAAAAATTACATTCAAATAAAAATTAATAATTATTGATTTTAAATCTCCCTTTAACCCCACACACATTCTTTATCCTTCTTGCACTTTGTTTAATTGATTAATAAATAGTTATGCGTCCATTTATAAGGAAAAATATCACACCAAATTAAAAATATAGGTACTTTACATTATTTTGTAATAGTTCAGGAATGTTACACAATGACTCATAAACTATAGCTGTAAAAATTTCATGCAAAATGTCGCTTTAAAAATTTTATTTAATCACATAAAAATCCCATTTATATAAATTTAATATAAAAAAATTACATTCAAATAAAAAATAATAATTTTTGATTTTAAATCTCTCTTCAACCCCACGTACATTCTTTATCCTTCTTGCCCTTTGTTATAATTGATTAATAAATAGTTATGCGTCCATTTATAAAAAAAATATCACACCAAATTAAAAATATAGGTACTTTACATTATTTTGTAATAGTTCAGGAATGTCACACAACGACTCATAAACTATAGCTGTAAAAAATTCACATTTGCTGGAGTGAAAGCAGTGGTAATGTTTCTTCATGGGAACATCTTCGTGTATGAAACATTTTCCGTGCTAATGAATTAGTGTAGTGTTAAAAAAAGATAGCTACCTCACATTGTTTGTAATATTTTAAGAATGCCATACAACGCCTCATAAATAAGGGTACGAAAATTTCGCATAAAAAATATCGAAACTTCGCAAAAAAATTACAATATAAAAAAATTCTCATTTATTCGCAAAAATATATATAAATTCAAAAATTTTGCATTTATTTAAAAAAAATCACAATTTTCCTTACTTGGTTAGGTAAGTATCAAAATTCTTAGTTGAAAGCTAACATTGTTTCTTTTTGTGTTTTTGCATGTTTTTACTTTATTTCAGGGTTAGGGGTATATAAATCTTGCATAAAAAAATCGACATTTCGCAAAAAATTACAAAATTAAAAAACTTCGCATTTAATCGCCAAAAAATATGAAAACAAAAATTTTGCATTTATTTAAAAAAATCACAATTTTACTTACTTGGTTAAGTAAGTACTCCTTAGTTGAAAACTGACATTGTTTCTTTTTATGTTTTTGCATGTTTTTACTTTATGTTATGGACTCACAAACTAACAACGGCAGATAAACTATAGCTGTAAAAATTTCGCATTCGTTGGAGTGAATTTCAGTGGTAATCTTTCTTCATATGAACATCTTCGTGTATGAAAATTTTTTTGTGCTAATTAATTAGTATAGTGTTAAACATCATCAAATGCGTACTTGCTACAGTTTGGTTTAAAATCCCGCAAGAAAGTTTAAAATCGAAACAAGATGTAAATAAACCGGTTTTGCATAAAAGTAGTGCCTCTGTTTCTTTGCTGATTTTGCACTACAGAAACAACGACTTGACAAAAATAGATTACACCAATAAAAAAGAAAATAGTATTCTCTATGGCATTTCCAATTGTTCTACGCGTTCTTTCTTCTCAAAAGCCCATTGACTGCGATGAAACATATTCACAATTTCTGGTTGAGTAAACAAGATGTGCTTGGCAATTATATTAGTTTGAATATTTAACCATCGCATTCGAAAAATACTCTCTAAAGCATAAATAATCCACTCATACATTCTAAAAAGAAATTTACTCATATTTTATTTTCTCCATTATTCAAAGAGGATCGTAGAACGTGACCAGTCAAGCGTATACTGGAAAAGTTTCTCTATTCCCTTCGGTCAAAAAATAGATAGCGGACGTTTGTACCTTAAGAAATATTTGAAATAAATATACAAATACGGGCATCCAATTTTCTTTTTTTAACTAAATACTATCACTGTAAAACTATCTTTATTTCCAATTTTTTTTACTGTAATGTGATTTTTAATGAAGAATTAAAAAGAAATTGTTAAGAAACAAATTTTTAAGCTTTTAAGAAATATATTTTAGAAAACAGTCGTTTTAAATGCTTTTACAAATTTTTAAAACATTGAAAATCTTTAAAATTGATCTTACTCTATTACCTCTATACCGTTAAACAAGGTGTGAGAATTTGGCCTTTATATTTAAAATTTAAATAGAAATATTTTTAAAATTCAGAAAAATATAAAGAGAAAATCCTTTTTTTCCTTTCCTGTCTCTTCATGAGCTAAATTAAATAATTTGGCTACATCATTGACTCTTCCCAAAAATCAATAACATTTATGGTATACGGCAACGTTCAGAGAACTTTTTTTCAAAAATATACAGTACTGATTAAATAATTATAGGGTGAGAAAAGTTCGTAAAAACTTTAAAAATTTATAAAAAAAAGGAAAAAATCATGATAATGAAGTGTGGTTTGCAAAAAAAGGACTCACAAGGAAGTCGATTTTTTTTAGCAGCCAAAAAAAGTTTTAAAAGTTTTAAAAGTTAAAAAAGTTTTAAAAGATTTAAAAGTTAAAAAAGTTTAAAAAGTCACCGGCAGATGGCGGTGACTGGCGAGAGATTCAGCAGAATTATTGAAATCAATCTCGCAATAAAAGACCGTGATACACGAGGACACGAAGTGGTAGGCCCTCGTTGGAGGAGGGTCGCATTACTGCGTTGGAAACCGTTATGAATAATATGGCGGCGAAATCGTCCAAAGGGTGTAGCAGTGCTCGCAAAGCTAGCCCATTGACTCTACCAGTGAATTTTAAAATTTTTTATTGTGCTGCAAAAAATCCAACTTCTTTGTGAGCCCTTTCTTGCAAACTGTACTTCTTTTATCATAATTTCATCTTTTTTTTATGATTTTTTAAAGTTTTTTCGAACTTTTGGCTCAGCCGGTATTTTTACTTCTTATGTGATATAAAATCATGGAAACAAATGTGATTTTGATAAAAATTTCATAACGTTTTAAAATATAGGGAATATTTTATAAATATTTTGTATAATTGAGTGCTCACGCTAGAGACCCTACACTCCTTTCAACTAAATATATTTTAATTTCATTTTATACTATATACTACTGTGACACTTACACGTGTTCTGAACTAAAAGAATTACAATATTTCTAACAATCACTGATACCAAAAAAAATTTAAAAATCACTGATTTTTTATAAATATCTCTTTATAAGTACAGATACCTGCAAAATAATTCAATCAAAGCATATAGCTTAGCTTTTACATCAAAGCATTGCTAGTAGTACGTAAAACACTATTGCAAAGTTTCATTCAAAGATATTGGAAACTTTTAAAATTATTGGCTTTCTCGTTTACAAAAGTAACTGAAAAATTAGTTTTCTAGAATACGCATTTAACGATGCTACTTCCGGTCGTTTAATATAGCATTCGGTTTATTAAATTGGCCATAAGTTCTCATCCAATGATCGTACGAATAAAAGTAAAGCACTTCTAGAATCCTAAAAGATTGTCTTACGAAGTAGAACAATAAAAAATACCGAAATTTTGCATCATTTCAACGTATGCAAATTAATTGATTCAAATGTTCTTCTGAATTCAATTTAATTTAAGGGGATGAGGTACCTTCAACCACGTTTTTTAAAATTTTAAATATTTTACTCTATGTGCAAAATGAGAATAATTAATATTATTTTTTATTCATTAAAGTCGCTTAGAATTCACAGATAAGTACTTTGTGGGGAAGAATATGCCCTACTTATCAAAAAATTCTTCAAAAATGCTAGATTATTTAAAATGCTCCATGCACAATATTTTTCTTCTGATTTCTTTTAAATTTCGTAGAAAGTTTAATGGGAGTGTTTCTCACAAACTTGTGCATAATTCTTTGAAAGGGCTATATATTTTTTCGAACTCATAGGCCATGAAATTAAGTAAAAACATGCAAAAAGAGATAGATTGGAATAAGGAATATTTCTGGCTTTAGAATTATACAAAAAAAAATTCAGGGCACAATTAAGTTTATATATATATATATATATATATATATATATATATATATATATATATATATATATATATATATATATATATATATATATATATATATATATATATATATATATATATATATATATATATATATATATGAGGCGGTGAAAGACAAAGTGGTGTAAGTCACATTTTCAACTTTTTTTATTTGAAGACAAAAATGTAATCTCCATACTCAGTTTATAGTGGACTTGTAAATAATAATTATTTTGAATATCCTAACAATTATTATGAATTATAATTTATTCAATTTATACTGGAATTTTTAGTAGTTTTTGTAGTAAAGCGCTTTGGACTTACACCATTTGACTTCCTGACTTACAACACTTTGCCTTTCACTGCCTCATATATATATATATATATGGTAAACGTATAATAAAAAAAAATTTGCTGTTGCCGATGCCACTTGACCGACAGCAACATCAGATCAAGTCCCGAAAGCTATGGGAGATGAAGATGCGGCTCTTGTTTAGAATTACCACCACAAGGGTCGGAGTTCAACTTGGCTAAATGATCGATCCCGTAACTTTGAACTGAGTGAAGTGACAAGATCGGAACACTTGACCCCGCACCTCCAGATGTAACTTTGAAAACTTGGAGGACATTGTAGCCACGCCCTATTTTACGTGCCCCGTCCACCATTAGTGAACACGACGGTGGATTTGTAGCGACTAGCATCGAACCAGTGACGTTCAGATCACTGGCCCGCTGCTTTTGTTAACTGGGCCGTAGCGCCCTATACTAAAATAATTAAATTTTTTAAATGATATGGCATGCGCATAGAGAATTTTGAAAAATACTATAATTAAAAGGAATTAAAATAGGGCCTATTCTTCCACATTATGCTTATTTGTAATTCTAAGGGTTTTTGTTGGATATCGTTAACCGATAATGTCACTTAATTATTGGTTTTTATAATTTAAGTTTTATTCTTTGGTTTTGCTAAAGTGGCAATGTTTATTTTCCCCCATCCGTCGACCAATTAGAGTTAATCATGTCATGTATAAATACTGGATTGTCTTATTTGTTTTTTCGCCTCTCTATTTTTTGTTGCTGTATCTCATCGTCATTTTTTTCTCTGTGTGTTTACCGAATAAAAGGTAATGTTTATATTTTTTATTTTACCTGCTGTCTGATTTAGAAGTTTATATAATCATAACAAGGCGTTTTGCTATTAGTTTTCAATGTTTTAAATAAGAATATTAATTATTCTCATTTTGTATATAGAGTTCAAAATTGAAAATAAATCAATTATAATAAATCAATTAAATAAATCAATTATCAATTATGAAGCAAACTAATCTTGTGATAAAAATCCCGCTAATTGAAAATCTGCAGCATTTAAAGACATGCGAAACAAAACCTCCTAATTTTGGGTGTCATGTGTAATTAATATCCTAACAACACTGCTATTTATATACAAAAATGAGTACATTATACTATCTTTGTAAACATCCTTAAAATATTCCGTCTAATATTTTAGCATTGTTAATAGCATATTTCCAGTAAAGTTAATTAAAGAACGATCGATTTAATGAAAATTCTTAAGATACCGTTAAGTGCTGAATATTTAATCAATGTTAATCAGCGAACTGCGGGATTCGATGCTTCCATAAAGTTTCTACATCCCGATTACATCCCTAACGTAGCCTCAAAGTACAGGGGTGTCAAACTCGCGGCCCACGACGAACATTTTTGCGGCCCGGCCAATATATTGGCACACAATTATATATAATAAAATAACTGACGCAGAATTATAAGATAGAAAGAATTCGCTAAATGTTTTTTTAATTATACTCATTTTTTGCTATTATTAAACAAAATGCGTATATTTATGTTGAATATACTGTAATTAGGCAAATAAACCTACGTTTCTATTAATATTGATTTTTTTTGCGGCCCACCTATACTTAAACCTTGTTTGTTTGGCCCAAGTTAGCCTTTGAGTTTGACGACCCTGCTCTAGTACTTTCAATTGAGCAGAAATCTCCAACTGAATGACAGGATATTGTTCCACAGTCCGTCCGTGTTTGAATACATTCAGTTCTGTTTCATTTCTTCATTATCATTATAATATGTTCATAAAGTTATTGCGTATTTTCGGTTATGCAGAGTTTTTAAAGCATTTTCACGCCATACAGACAAAATAACGTGAACGTAAAGGGCACATATACACTGGTGTAAGAAATTAAGAGAATTTGCAGGCTTGGTCGATTATCTCTAGAACTACTGTACCGATTTTAATGAAATTTGATATGTACATACATTGATACAATACAAAACAAATAACCATTCAATAATTGTAATACACACGCATGATCATGCGTAACACTCATTGGAGTCAGAAGGTGTGAAACAGCGATTGCAGAAAAAGCAAAAAAGTGGGTTAATTCTTGGTGTTATTTTGCAGCAATCGGTTAATTTCAAATTGTAACAGTAAAACTGAGTAACCACCAACGTTTAGATGATGGAAGGAGGTAGTGAATTGTAGGGAGGCTAGAAGCAGGCCAATCTCAAGTCCAAATTTGTAGAGAGTTCAATTTAACGCCCAGCATCATGTGTAACTTATGGAAACAGTTCCAGGATACCGGATCCATCGAGTGAAAGCCTGGTAAAGGTCGTCCAAGAGCCACGACGGCCAGAGAAGATCGCCATTTGTCGATTATATTGAGGCGTAACAGGAGTGCTACAGCTACTCAGCTCTCTCGTGACTTGTATGCAGCCACAGGAACCCGTGTTTCAGGGGTGACTGTTTCCAAAAGACTTCATGAGAGAGGGTTGTTTGCAAGAAGACCTTCTGTTTTCGTCCCGCTCACTTCTACGAACAGGAGAATCCGTTTATCATGGTGCAGAGAGCATGGAGATTGGAGTATGGATCAATGGGCGACCGTTCTCTTCACTTGTGAGTCCCGGTTCAGCCTAAACACCGATTCTCGCCGTACGTTCATATGGAGAGAACCAGGGACCCGATACCTACCCTCCAATGTCCACGAAATCGACCATTATGGCGGAGGAGGTTTAATGGTCAGGGCAGGCATCATGTTGGATGGCCGCACACCTCTCCATGTCATTGAAAGAGGCACTGTAACTGGTGTGAGGTATAGGGATGAGGTCTTGGAGCCGTATGTTCACCTTTTCAGGGGTGCAGTTGGCCCTGAGTTCATTTAAATGGACGATAACGCGAGGCCACATAGAGCTCTTCTGGTCGACAAATTTCTAGAGAGTGAGGATATTCGCCGGATGGATTGGCCAGCCAGATCTCTAGACCTTAACCCTATAGAGCATGTCTGGGACGCTCCGGGGAGGGCAATTGCAACTCGTAACCCCCCTCCGAGAACCATCCAGGGAATGAAAACAGCGTTGCTGATCGAGTGGGACCAATTGCCACAGGAAATGATAAACTGCCTTATTTCAAGTATGAAATCACGCTGCGAGGCCTGTATATCTGTAATAGGGAACCATACCCCCTATTAACCCATCTATTAACCCATTTTTTTGTTTATTCTGCAACCGCTGTTTCATAACTTCCAACTGCAACGAGTGTTACACACGATTATGAGTGTGTATTACAATTATTGAATGGTTATTTGTTTTGTATTGTATCAATGTATGTACATATCAAATTTCATTAAAATCGGTACAGTAATTCTAGAGATAATCGACCAAGTCTGCAAATTCTCTTAATTTCTTACACCCGTGTATATTTAATATTAGGCAGATAACTTTAAAGATATTTATTCAGTATTCTACTTAGAAGATGTGATAAATCGAAAAGTATGAAATTAAATCAGAGCTATTTAAAGGAGATTTTATACAGTCTTGAATGTAATGGTATTATGGGCTGAAGGTAGTCCTGCGGTAGCGCGCTGGCTTTCCGAGTGTGCTTGGATCGAATCCCGGCAAGCACCATTAAAAACCTCCGTGCCTAGACCGGATATGAGCACGTTAAATCCGTAAAACGGAAAGTCCTTCTATGTGGTCAGAGAAGGTGGGAGAGGGTACGATCCCCCAGATCTCGCCCCTGGGGGTGATCGGTCAAAATTGAAGTGGCTTCTAACTAAGACGGACTCCGATCCTTGTGGTGCTATATATAAACCGGAGCCGCACACTTCCACCCGAAGCCTATATAGACCTGGTCTGGAACTTCCAGACCGGAGGCATTAGAAACAACAACAACGACGGTATTATCATTACATTTAAAATTCGAACTTTTTCTTTTTTTATAAAGAACTAGCTGAAAACCCGCACTTCGCTACGGAGTACATTCAAATTAAATACAACGGTCAATGTATGCAATATATAATAAATACGACGATCAATGTATATAATTGATGTAAAAAAAAACAAAAAAAATATATTTATAAAAAGTCCTAAGGGATATTTTCATAGACAAAATAATGTAGAAGAAAATATTTAAATTAAATGTAATAGGACATACTAAAACATATAGTACAGTTAATATAGTACAGTTTGAGGAACATATCTTTTATTGTATTTTAATATTTTTTTGGATAATGTCCAATCGTCTGCCGCATTAGCAAGAAAAAAATTTTTTTTTTTGTATATTTAGTTGTTATGCACGTGACGATAAATTTATTTAAAGTATCAAAAAAGAAATCACGTGATCAACATTTAATAAATTAAATTCTAAAGATTAATCTTTAAAAATTCACCACAAATCAAAAAATGGAGGTAAAGATTCGAAAAAGATCTCATTTTAAAGGAATTTTTATGATCTTTTTCATGATATAAATTGTATAACTCTCAATATATTATATTAAATGCAAACTTAAAAAAAGTTACTAAAACAGCTTAAAAATTTAATTTTAAAAAATCTAAGAAGAATTTTTCAAAAACCTTTCTTAGTGCACCCCTACACTGTACGAAGAATCGCCATGCAAAATTTCAGCTCTTTAGGTCCAGCGGTTTGGTATCTGCGTTGTATGTCAGTCAGTCAGTCAGTTACGGAACTGTTTTATATAGACAATAAAGTTCGGTGAATGAAGTCAAAACGGCCGATCTGGCAACATTGGCGAAACAAAACGGTGCACCTGCGTAGCGGTAGGTGTTGACCATCTGCCCCCACCGTTGTTCAGCTGAGCATAGTTTGTGTTCCGTTAAGACTTGTTTTACAAAGTGTTTGTTTAGTGCGTTTGTTCCGTGCGACAAATCGTTACCTAGAATTTAGGGATGAGAAAAACGTGTTGTCGTCTTGTGCCACGTCACTTAGATGACGATCACAAGCAGGCACGTTTAGAGGCTTCACAGGATTTTGTCGAAACGGCGGATGCGACACCAAACTTCTTGAACTGTATTGTCACTGAGGATGAGTCCTGGTGTCTCAGGTACGACCCTGAAACGAAACGGCAAAGCATGGATTAGCGTTCTCCTGCATCACCTTGTGGGAAAAAGTTTCAGAGCAGAAAAATCACGCATCAAAACGATGGTCATCACCTTTTTTTGATACCCAAGGCATTATCCACAAGGAATTTCTACCTGAGGGAACGACGATGAATGCTGAAGGGTACATTGGAATTTTGACACGTTTCATGAAACGTCTACGCAGGGTACGACCCCAGTACGCACAACAAGGCTCATGGTTTTTTGTTCACGACAATGCTCGCTCTCACACAGCCAATATCGTCAAACAGTTCCTGGCAAAATACGGGGTGGGGCAAATTGAACATCCACCATACTCGCCAGATCTCAATCCTCCAGACTTCTTCCTATTCTCACAACTCAAACTCGCTTTGAAAGGAAAGAGATTTGACGATATTCCTGACATCAGACGAAACGTGACGAGGCTCTTGGACTCCATCCCAAAAGAAGACGTCTTGCAAAGTTTCCAAAACATGTATAGCAGATGTCAGCGGTGCATAGTTATGGGAGGTGACTATTTCGAAGGACAGTAAGATAACTTTCGTTAATATTTCATTTACGTTAATGTTACAGGACTATTCACCGAACTTTATTGTCAGACCGTGTATATAGATAATGATATTATTTTGCCGATTAAAGATCAGTTTCATCCCAATCTGATACGGTATAATAGGTAAGAATGTTGCTAAAGTAGTCCTGAAAGTTTGTTATATATTTGGGGTTGAATCGTGGGCGGAACCACGTGGATGGATCACGTGACCACAGCTCGGCAGTGACGGCTGTCCCGCACACCTACGCTTGTGATAGCGTCACCCCAGCATTCTCCTTTTGAGTCTCGTGCAGAGATATCTGAATGTCGCGTAGAAATTACCTCTTCGTGTTGAGATTTTGTAAACACATCTTGGTGCTAAATGAATTACTGCCATGTGTTGCCAACGGCCAATTGATATTATTGTATATATTCGAGTAAATAGTTAGAACTAAAAAATAAACTCTTTTGAGTTTCCATGAGTTTGTTTTCGCGTGAAATAATTGTAATTCTTCTGTTACAACGTTTAATACCCACTCTAAACTTTTAGTCATTTATTTGTGTATTCTTTAGGTCTGTAATTGCTCGTGAAATATATGAAAAAAGCCTTTTTGCGAAATTATAGGCCGCAGCCTCTACAACAATTGTTTTTTCGCTCTGTCTTGATAAGCAATTTAGTAAAACAATGTTCTTACGGAAATGATAGATGTTTTCCATTCTAACTAAAAATTTAACTCCATTGCAACCATTTTTTCGGCAGTTATTTGCTGAAAGACAGGCGAACAAACCTCTGTCATAATAACTTTTGATAAACACCTATAAAATGATAAAATGACCTCTAGAAATCAAGCAAAATGTTTATGTGCTTCACATATTTTAAACGAATAAATAAATAAATGTAAGAAATTACTATTCAAGTGTGTAAACGTCTGAATAAATAACTTTTCATATACACCTTTAAAATGAGAAAGTAGTCTCTAGAAATCAAGCATAACGTTTCTGTGCTTCATATATTTAAAACGAATAAATAAATAAATGTAAGAAATTACTATTCAATTGTGTAAACCTCTGACATAATAACTTTTGATATACACCTTTAAAATGATATAGTGCACTCTAGAAATCAAGCAAAATATTTCTGTGCTTCACATATTTTAAATGAATAAAGAAATAAATGTGAGAAATTACTATACATTTGAGTAAATTTTTGACCAAATATTTTTTTTTAATAATAAATATATACTTTCAGTAGGAGAAACATTTTCGCAGAGTTTCCCAAAACGTTATCAAAATCTGTTGCCTTCAGCTATTTTTAAACAATAGATTTTATTTCGTCCTTATTTTTCTTTAATTTATATTTTCTTCAATAGCTTTTATTGCCTTCCAATTTTACGTCTCAGAGTTAACTATATTACTTAGATACTTTAATGCTTTATTTACTTTTACGGATATGTGTTGAAAAGCTATAAAAATACCATAGGCTTTCGAGAATTTCCGATTTATAAATCTAATTCTAGAAAGCAAACATTTAAATTGAGAAAATACCAATTTTCATTAATACTTGTAAAGCTCTCGAAACAAAGTATCTTTTTAATAATCAGAAAGTACTCCCTCTTATTAAAATTCAATGAAATACATTTTAGACTTAAAACTTGATACTCCAGTCATTCTTCGACGGTAAATAAATTAAAACTTCAAAGGAAAGTTACTTTATGAAGCACTTCCAGTAATGCAGAGTACAAGTTACTTATTTGAAAGGGTAATGAAATTTGAACGAATTTGTTTAAACAAGTATTCGTTTCAAAAGGAAATGGTACATTTCATTTTCTGTAAAAAGCAAAAATATATATTTAGATTTCGAAACTAATGTTTAGAAAAATCATGTGTTTAATATAGTTAACAGTGTTATAAGGAGGGATAAGTTTAATGTTCTTACGGTTGAATTAGAACGAGGAATTAAAAATAAATAACCGAAATATAGTGAATTTAACGAGATTGATCCCAAAATGAAAACACAGTTTTTCATGTTTACTTTCTTTTTCTTTTGCTGATTAGTTGACATAGACTATTTCAAGAATGTTTACTTTCATTTTATAGAAAACTAGCTGAAAACCCGCGCTTCGCTACGGAGTACATTCAAATTAAATGCAACGGTCAACGTATGCAATTTATGCCAAAAAATAAATATATATATTTATAATAAATGCGATGATCAATGTGTACAATTGATGTAAAATATATATCTATCTATATATATATATTTATAAAAAATCGTAAGGGATATGCATTTTTTTTATAATATCCAATCGTCTGCTGCATTAGAAAGAGAAAAATATATTTTTTTGTCTATTTAGTTGTTACGCACGTGACGATAAATTTATTGAAAGTACCAGAAAAAGAAATCACGTGATCAGCATTTAATAAATTAAATTCTAAAAATTATTCTTTAAAAATTCACCAAAAATCAGAAAATCAAGGTAAAGGTTAGAAAAAGATTTCATTTTGAAGGAATTTTTATGATCTTTCTCGTGATATAAATTTTATAACCCTCAATGTATTATTTTAAATGCAAACTTAAAAAAAGTTTAAAAAACAGCTTAAAAATTTAATTTTAAAAAATCTAAGAAGAATTTTTGAAAAATCTTCCTTAGTGCACCCCTACACCATAAGAAGAATCGCCATGCAAAATTTCAGCCCTTTAGGTCCAGCGGTTTGGTCTGTGAGTTGTATGTCAGTGAGTCAGCCAGTCAGTGAATGAATGAGTCAGTTACAGAACTGTTTTATATATATACATAAATTTAATTGAGTTTTAAGGCTGCTGTGTACTAACCCTATTGGATTCGCTCACAGTGGGAACCAATGTAGAAAATTTGTCCAAGGATCGCCGACTTGGAATTGAAGATTTTTTTTTAAAACTGTACTCCGTAATAGTGAAAGAAATTTTTACACCTTCGGACATTTTTCGTTTTAAAATGCTAATAGTAATGCTAATCTAGATATATAAAACAGTTCCGTAACTGATTCATTCATTCACTGACAGACTGACTGACTGACATACAACGCACAGACCAAACCGCTGGACCTAAAGGGCTGAAATTTTGCATGGCGATTCTTCTAATAGTGTAGGGGTGCACTAAGAAAGATTTTTCAAAAATTCTTCTTAGATTTTTTTAAATTAAATTTTTAAGCTGTTTTTTAAACTTTTTTTACGTTTGCATTTAAAATAATACATTGAGGATTATAAAATTTATATCACGAGAAAGATCATAAAAATTCCTTCAAAATGAAATTTTTTTCGAATTTTTTTCTCCATTTCCTGAATTTTGGTGAATTTTTAAAGATTAATTTTTAGAATTTAATTTATTAAATGCCGATCACGTGATTTCTTTTTCTGGTACTTTCAATAAATTTATCCTCACGTGCGTAACAACTAAATAGACAAAAAAAAATTTTTTCTCTTTCTAATGCAGCAGACGATTGGATATTATCCAAAAAAATGCATATCCCTTACGATTTTTTTATAAATATATATATATAGATAGATATATATTTTACATCAATTGTATACATTGATCATCGCATTTGTTATAAATATATATATTTATTTTTGGCATAAATTGCATACGTTGACCGTTGTATTTAATTTGAATGTACTCCGTAGTGAACCGCGGGTTTTCAGCTAGTAGTATTATAAAAATTAAATTATTCAGGGAAAAATCTGGTATAGTGTGTATAAAACGCTCCTAAATTCCTTTAGTGGGCTAAATTTATAAAAAGAATGTTGTTGCAAGGTGTAGAAATGTTCAGGCTATCTGAAAATAACAATATTGATTGGTTATCAGCATTCATGTAGCTGTAAATAGTACACACATTTCTCCATAGGTTAACACTGAGGGGAACGAATCCAATCGTGTTAGTTCACAGGAGCCTTAGAGCAGGAAGAATTTATGTTATAAAGATTATGTCTGATTTGTTTTGATATGACCATAATCTTTCAGTGTGGTGTCATTGCACGTGCAAATTCTTTCTACAATACTGCAAATTTTTTAGTGCTCTGTGATATGTAGTAAATTTTATATGGAACTTAGTTGTTAGTTTTCACCGACAAATGTCTCCACCTAAATGTTAGCAAAAATTATTTTGAGCACGAAGGGTACGATAAAACTTGTAAGGTATACATAAGATTCGATTCACAAGAATCGAACTTTTGAGTGAATGGATTAAAGAAGCTGCTTGAGATATGCTAATTTCGGCATACGCGCTTGGTATAAATACCATGCAGCTTGATTAATACAGAGGTTGAAAGAAGGTTTTGTTAAGATTGATAGATAAGCGAGTTAAGGGAGCTACAAGGAAAGCAGCTCCAGGTGCTATCCTGCGCTAGTGCTTAGGGGGCCCAAAGTTTACGTGGCAGAACTGCTGGTTTGACTATCTGCTGGTTTGTGGGTATTTTGCAAAGTGTATTTCTATTGAATGTTAATATATATAAATATATTCCGTACAAGTAGTACGTATGCTTATTGCTGTAAAAGCAAATTCTATCTGTGCAACGAATTCAATAAACATTGTTTCATGCATAAACTGTGTTTGTATCAAATTCATTTAGAGTGCCACTTCAAATTATATACACCCAAGTCTGGGTAGAAGTGAGCTATTTTCTCTATAAACTTACACGATAAAATGTCTTATCGCTGCCTGCACTTCGTGGAGATAATACTGGTGTTTATCATGCAGCTTTTATCAGCCAATTTTTTCCTATGTGTGTCTTATTGTAAAGTGGCTGGCGCTGAGGATTTACAAAGGAAGCCTCACACAGACGTTGAATACAAGAAGAAGAAATGAGACGTGCATGAATGGTATAGAATGAAAATAAGGGGTTCTAAAAGACTCCTAGAGTTTTAGGCAGCCATGACAGATCTCAAACTGCTTGCGAAAATCTTATCAACGTTCAGGCTATCTAAATCACGTTATCTAAAGTTCAGGCTGTCTGAAAATACCCTTTTTGAGAGGTTATCAGCATTCGTGTAGCTGTAAATACTAGACACATTTTCTCCAGGGGTGTGCTTAGGGTTTTAGCGGCCCTGGGCGAAACACATTTACTGGCAATCAATTTTCTCTACGTACTGAGTAATGGATCTTGTAAGACAACTCCGATCCCCCCCCCCCCCGAAAAAACTGCATCCACTACTGATTTTACTAATCATTACTTTTAATGTATTACGTTTCGATACTAAAAAACCTACATTATAGCTACGTAAAAGAAAATTATACATGAAATTACGATGGGTCCACCAAAATATAAAATTAATCAATTTGTATTAATAATGAAACAATGGATAAAATATTCACACGATTTAGAAAATGTAAAGTGTTAAAAACAAATACTTAAATGCATGAATTTGTTGATTATAAAGCAATTTTTCTTGCTTTCTGAACAGCAAATTTGTCTATTATAAGTGAAAAGTCCAAAGATGATGAGAAATCATTTTCATTAGAAATAAGTGCCAAGGAGGACAGGCGTACAATCCGTATTCAAAGCATACTGATTGCACCTGCTTTGTAGTTTCGCCTGGTAGGCGGTAAGAGGAACCGCTCTGGAGTTCACAGGAAATTTCAAGCAGCAGGTTGCAGAAGGGAAAAAAAGGAGGGCCTTATATATCAGCCTGGTGGATTTTAGACAATTTTACAAAGGCTAAATACTTTTTTACAATAATAATAAACTTTAAATGCGTTTTTCTCCAAATTATGTTTTTACCAGAAAATCTTTACCGTTTACATGATATCTCAAGAAAAACTTGAGTTAACTTTATGAAATTTTCAGGGAATATTTTATATACTATCCTCAATGAAATGACCCTCAATCTTTGATGTAAGTTAAATATTTTTTTTTTATTTAGGGTTGTTTTTATACAGAAATAGTTGAAAAATCGTGAAAATGCCCATATTAGAATGAGTAATTGCCTGTAGTTTTTTCCATTTTAATATTTCTCTTAGCTTGTGGGCCATTTTGAAGAAAAGCCTCATACGTATGTTGTGTAAAAAGGAAATTAAGGTAATCGCATTGGAATTTTGTATATTGTGTTAGCCGTTTGGGTAAAATTTCACTAAAAATTCCTCAAAATCAACCAATTTATAAAAATTTTAAATATTTATGTTTATACTTTTATATGTTTTTATCTTTTTATTTGCTATTCCTCCTGAAAACACAATTTTTTTTTTCAAAAAGTAGCTTTTAAAGAAAAATTTGTCCCAAACGTAGGCAGTCGCCTCAAACTGGCACTGGTTCAGGAGGTGGTTGATCTCAGTATACCCAGGGCCCGATTATGAACGCTGGGGGCCCCTGGGCAGATGCTATTTGGGGGCCCCCCCTTATGGACATTTATAAAAATACATACTGTTAGAAGTACTAGGTGCATACACCAAGGGGGTTTTGGGGCCCCCTAATATCAGGGGGCCCTGGGCAAAGTCCCGATTTACCCATGCGATAAAAAGGCCCTGAGTATACCAAAGGAAATAGTTCTTAGGGATGTTCTTTGAGTTTCCAGCCTAATGAGCAACTAAAAAGTCGGTGAAATGTCGAAAAAAAGTTAGGGTAGGCGATATTTGGGACACTTACCCTACTTTATTGTACATCAATAATCTATATATTAGTTATACAGATTAACTGAAGCGTAATTATTTATAAATGTAATTTATTAGTCATCAAAAGGGTCGTGGAAAAATACCTCCCACTCCGTATTCTTATATATGCGTAAACTTTAAAAAAATAAAAGTTATTATCTTAAAAGCCACCGTCTTATTTCTCAGAGTCACTAAAAATCGCAAATCAATTCCTTAAATAAAAAGTGGCCCACGAAAGGGTTAATGCTACAGTATCTTAATGCTGTAGTGGCGTTCAATTGTTTTTGCCATTTGTGAACGGGAAATTAGTTTTGTAAGGTATTGAGGGTCTTAATTTGTTTATTTATTTATGCGATAGAGTAACCTTTTGTACTGAAGAAAAATCATCCCCCCCCCACACACAGCAGTTTTTGTACTCTTTTATTATAGGAGATGCAGTAATGTTGTAAGAACTTTGGTGAGCTATGTGTATTGGATAAAACAGCATTCTTTCCTATGAGGGCACAATCCCGGAAGGAGATTGTATGATTTCGCTGGGATTCGAACCAGGGCCAAAGAGATGAAAGTTTGTAAAGCTAACCATACAACGTGGAAGTTTTTTTTGAAGATGATAGAGAGAAAATACTTTGTTGACCTTAATCCTGTCAGGGGAAACAACCTCCCTCATTTGCACGGTACAGATTTTTCCCTCTTTTTTTAACCTAAAGAAACTTTAAAAAAATTCTAATTAAAGGTTGCAAAATGTTTTTACTTATTTAAACTGATAACAGGTGGCAGGACTAACCCTTTTTCTGCTCATTAAATTGGAATACATTGAATGCAAGTGAAAAAAAAAGACTAGATTCAGGTGTTTGCACTGTGCAAACAGCGCCCCTTAAAGTGTTAAGGAGATTCGGGACGCAAAATTCTTTAAACTTTCGAAAAAAATGTATTTAAAAAAATTTCTGTTCTTTTCCGCTTAAAATGACGCTTGAATCATGTTTCTATCTTAATTAGAACAGGAGAAATTATTTTTTGGTTTTGTTTTGCAACATTCTAATAGCAGCCAATCTTTGTTTACCATTAAATGCTTTTTTCTGCATTATGGGTTTTTTCACCATTTCTCGTATTTAAGTGTTATAAATCAAGAACCGTTAAAAAAATGGTTCAAACTTAGAACAGGTCCTTTTCAATTATTTTACTTTACTTTTGATTCAGCAAATTTGAAAAAAAAATTATTTTGAAAATATGATTTTTTGAAAATAAGTAGCATCAATTTTTTTAAAATTTTTATTCCATTTTTTAAATTTTTTTCAATTAATATTTTTAAAAATGCTGAATAAAATTTAAAACTTATATATTTCTGTTTAATTAAATGAAAAAAAAATTAAAATTCAACAAATAATGTTTGAGTTATAACGGTTTTAAATTACCCCACTTTTAAAAAAATGTATTTTTTAAATTTTAAATTTTTAAAAAGATTTTATGAGAAGTTTTATGATGTGACATTGTTTACAAAATTATATGGTTAACCATCACAAAAAAAATTCAAAATTGCAACTTAATAAATAAAAGTCTTTTTAAAATGTCTCCCGACCTCCATAACTAATTAAAAAACATGATTAAATATAAATTTAGAATGACTAACAATAATAGTTATTTCAACCTTTTTTATTATGTTGTATAAAAAGTGATAAAATATCGATATTAGAGAGCTCTAAAATATAATTTACATTTACAATTACCCTAACAACATAGGGATAATTTACAAGAAACGTTTTTTATATGACTTAATCAAGCAGTGAGGGTCATTTGAAAATGTTATAATTAAGTTTGATTGACAGTCGATAGTGTCTCTTTATTATGAGCCCGAACTATAGTTTTAGATTCTATCAGTGTAAACGAAATGAGGCGAACTCTGTTAAACGTAAACTTAGTGTCGTTTGATACTTTGTTTACTAAGTGTCGTTTTGATTCAAATTAAAATATCAGCAATCCCCCCACACTTTATTTTTACAGTTAATTGGGAAAACGAAAGAGGCATTTGCGAAAGAAAAGATTATATATTCGGCAGTCCGTTTAGGGGTCAATTTTAAATTCCCAGCATAGCAAAGACATTAAATTTTCCAAGATCATTTAATGGCAAATAATTACAAGATAAAAAGAACTTTTTTATATACCACGTTTTTAAATTTTCTGTTGAATCATATAAACTTGATAATTCTATGTATTAATAAATAATTTTAAAAAAAATATTTTTGACGAATTATCCCATCAACTTGAAAGAAAATGATCAAATTCGTAATAAAGGGAGCAATTATAAAAAAATTTCAAACATTTATTAATTGAATGACATATATGAGATTTTTACAAACATTGATAACAACTTCCCATACAAAACAAAATTAGCTGAAAATGAATTCAATCCTGCTTAAAGATGGCTAAAAGTATTAAAAGAATGCACTGTCATCGTGTTCTGAGCTATTCTAAAATTTTCAAATGTCTAGCTAGTCGGGATGTTAGTTAAAAATCGATTGCAAGATTTGTACTGGACAAACACACAAACAAGAAAGCGAGTTAATAAAAACGTGGTAAAAATAGACATTTCCAAATTGCAATTTACAATCTTTATAAGGATTCAATCCATTTTGTTCATTACGATAGAGAATCTCAATCTCTTTTTATCGGGGCAAATTCTATTACCGTTGGCCAAAGCTATTCGGTTTCTCTTATCAAAGAAATGCTTCTATTAAGTGTTCTCAGAGCAATTATTGACTGGTTTCCTCTCTCTTTATTCTTCCCCTATTATTTGCGTACGGACTGAACGTGCAAAGATAACCAGATGAGCTGGTAGAGGAAACAAACAGACCCTAAACTGATTTATTATTATGCGATCGATGTAAGCATGTGAAATATCCCACTTATGTTATAACTGATGGCAGCAGGTAAAAAATATTCAAGCAACAACTCTTCAAATATTAGACGTTTAAAAATTATCCAAATATTAACTGGCCTCACCAGTGGAACACTGTTTAGGTAACAAGGTTCAACCTCGACAAAACCGTACTACAGACTTTGGTTCATATTCTCATCATCGTAGTCAAATTTCTTTAAGTATAACGTATCCTATTACGCTAAGCATATGCCGTATTTAGTAAAATAAGTTGCACGTGATTTTGTTTTTATTTTTCACTTTACAGTCATACGTCAGAAGGAAAGTAAAACGTCAGAAGGCTTGTAAAACATACTAAACATTATATTTGGAGTATTAACAATTCCGAAATTTCATGTACTGGCAGACTTATGTTCTATAAGTATATTCACATATATCTAGGGCTTACAGTAAGAAAAATATTGGCACCCCCCCCCACAAAAACCTAGATTGTAATACAAAACCCTACCTTTTTTTAAAATATATTTTTTACGATTAAAAATAATAATAAAATACAAATAAGCTGATACACACATTATTTTCTACGGTTATTTGTAGAAAAATTAAAGTTAGTTCTTTTAATAGTAGCCAGATTCAATCCATTTCATTATTCCCCTCTAAACTAATTTTCTGGTGATTTTTTTTTAAATGCGCACTTCTTATCATGTAGAACAGATTCCTTCTATTACAGCTTTTACCAGTTTAGTTTTACATATCCAGTAACGACAAATTTGATGATATTTCTCTATTTACCATGCCATTATACGATCGTTTACTGTTTCAGTTTTAAGAGGACGGATCTTATTTGTTGTGACTCAGTTAACTTGTGACAGAAAAAGCTCTCTCTACGCACTCAGAAGAGTTAGGTAAAATAGTCAAATGGATCATGAAGTTGGATAATATTCCGTATTTTGGATTTTTGAGTCCATCTTTAATATGACGTAACAAATATCAAAGTTCTGGGATGGTTCCGAAAGGAAGAGATATATGCCGATTCGACCGAAATGAACTCGAATTGTATCATATGGCATTCAATAATTTATTTTATTACATCATGTTGCT
>OU015502.1:131614062-131696562 GCA_907164885.2 Dolomedes plantarius
AAAACAAGATACATGCAATTTGTGGAAGTCACAAAGAGATTTGCCTTACTCCCCTTTTATATATTGAAAATATACACAAGTTGATATATTTTTAGCCAGAGATGGTTCAAGTTCCAAATATGCTATGTAAGTGATTCCTTATCTACTGGCTACCGATAAAAAAGGAAGAACAAAAAATAGATTTAAGTTTTAAAAGAATGTAATTAAGGTAACGTTTGTCTTTTAGCACAGCGTAGATTCCCCTTGATGCAAAATAACTATTATGATGGAAAGTTCTTTTACAAGATATGATATTGTATCATATTTTTTAACCAAAATCGAAAATAATTGGGACTAGACTGATTGTGGTCAAAACAGAACAAATTCGAGCAGATTTTTCAGGATATGTTTTACTGCAAACTGGAAATTCTAACTGAAATTTAAAACTAAATTATACGAAATCTTGACAAGACAAATAAGGTTCTCAGAGAAGGATCTACTAAATGGAACAAGTCATGAATCTCTTGAATAATTATATATAGTCATGGAGCTAAGCGATCCGTCTGAGATAGTTCCTTCCCAGATCTTACTACTTCCTACTCAGAGCCACCTGTAGCGCGATCTATCAGCCGGAAATCCACCAAATTACTCAGATGGCTCTGAGTAGTGTCAGTTTAAAAAAACATCCTATATATATACACACACATATATATATATATATATATATATATATATATATATATATATATATATATATATATATATATATATATATATATATATATATATAACCAAAATGCGTATCTGCATGTTCCGGTATCAACCATCAGAGGTAGAAGAGAACTTCACAAACAAAACTTTACGGAAGAGTAGCTATTACCAAACCACTTGTAGTAGATGCCAATACAAAATATGGTCCACAATGGTGCCACGAGCGCAAATCCTGGTCGGGTAATAGGTCGAAAAAAGGTATTTGGTTCCACGAATCATTGTTCACATTGTTCCTCCGAACAGGATGTGCGTATGTCTAGAGAACATCTACACAAGCGTAAGCTTCTGGCTGTCTCATCTAAACTGTCAATCATGGAGGTAGATCTATCAGGATTTAGGATAGCATCTCATGGTTTTTTTCAGGCCCTATTGTAACTCTGAAAGGGAGATTGAATGGGAAGGACTATGTCGAAATTTTAGCTCACTAGTACCTCCTATGGTGCAAACATTGTTTTTTGTAGGAGATGGCATTCTTCAGGATGATAGTCCCCCTATACATCCAGCTAAATCTATCAGGTAATGTAATGAAGAGTATGAAAACGAAGTTAAATATCTTATCTTTCCCTGAACAATCCCACCCGACTATATATTATCTAACCACTGTGATCTGTATAAGCGGATAGAGCTAGGTATGGACATTAGGGTGGTTCGAAAAAATCGATATTTTTATTTCGGAATCGCGTTACCTCTCAAAAGTTGTAGTTTGGTATCCTTAATTGGGGAAAAATAAAAAAAAAATTCTAAGTTGACATCTTCAGTTCGCGCATGAGGCTGAAAGTTTGAAAAAATATGTTAAAAATTTAATTTTTTCAAAAAATAACAAAATTAGTTTTTTTGTAATTTTGTATAATGAAACAGCCATAAATTATCAGTATATAGCGTAGTTTCAACCTAAAAATAAAATTATAACTTTTAGATGATATATTCTGTTCCCGCATGAGGCTTAAACTTTGAAAAAATGTCAAAAACTGAACAACAGTAACAGACCGGCAAGCGCTAAGTTGGCGCCGTGCCATCGCATTCTTATTCCACCGCCGACTTGATAAATGACGAAAATATGTCTCTAGTAATAGATAAGAGTAAGATCAGACGAGAAAAACATAAAATTCGATACTCTTTACAATCAGACTCTCCAAATGTAGAATTACATGGACTGTATTTTGACGGGAGAAAAGATAACACTTATTATCTGGAAAAGAATTGTAACAAAATGTATCGCAGACTAGAGAAAGAGGAGCACATCAGCTTGGTTCAAGAGCCTGGTGGAAAGTATCTGGGACATTTGACACCTCCAAGGGCCACTGGAAGTGAAATAGCTAATAGCATCTTTTGCTATTTAGAAAACAATAACTTTGATTATGTTAAGCTTGTTGCAATTGGATGTGACGGAACAGCGACTAACACAGGATGGAAAAACGGTATTATTCGTAACCTTGAGCTTAAACTTGGTCGTCCTTTACAATGGTGTATATGTTTATTACATTTCAACGAACTTCCGCTCAGACATTTGTTTGAAAGTGTAGATGGTGATACTACAGGCGCCACAAGTTTCTCAGGACAAATTGGCAAGAAGTTGACTGACTGTGAAAAACTCGCTGTTGCTAATTTCGAAACGATTAATAGTGTGGAGATAAATGGGACCAAAACTGACTTAGGCAAGGACCAACAGTATTTACTTAATATTTATCGAATAGTCAAGACAGGAGAGTGTGCGCCAGATCTCGCTGTGAAAGATCCTGGTCCTCTTAGTAACTCTAGGTGGTTAACTTGTGTAAATAGGATCTTAAGACTATATATTTCCAAAGTAAAACCTTCTGACGAAATTAAACTGCTGGTCAGCTATATTATGAAGATATACGCTCCAGTATGGTTTGGAATTAAAATGCATCCCTCTGTAAAGTTTGGAGCAATTCACGTGTTTAAATTAGTACAGAAGACAAGACAGCTTCCTGACAGGGTCCGTAAAATAATTGATCCTGTCATTCAGAGGAATGCGTACTTTTGTCATCCCGAAAATCTTTTAATTTCAATGGTACTAGATGAGAGAGTGCCCGTAACACAGCCAGCTTTTCGAAGATTGCTAAAAGCACGAAAACAAGAACCAAAAGGGAAATCGGTGCGAACTTTTCAACCACCGACCATCAATTTTGCAGTTTCAAATTACATTGAACATATTGATTGGTCCAAGTGCAAACTTACACCTCCTACAATAATTTGCAATGTGTCAACGCAAAGCCTAGAAGAACTTATTAATACTAATGTTCTCCCAGAGTTCGAGCTAATTAAATTTCCTTGCCACACGCAAAGTGTCGAAAGAATTGTAAAGCTCGTAACAGAATCTTGTACTAAAGTATGTGGAGAAGAGAAGAGGGATGGTTTCATAAGAACAACTTTTCTCTCAAGGTCAACTATGCCATCATTTGACTATAAATCTCAATTTAAAACAATGCCCAACACATCTGAGGAATCTTAAAGACAAAAAATAGGCAAAATCTATAAATCATTCTGTAATTAGCTATGACATGTAATGTTTTTATACATATGAATGTGTGTGTAACTATACATGTACGTATAATACTGTAATAAAAGGTTATATTGAACAAATTTAGAATTTTTAAAATACTTTTGAAACGTAAATATGTCATGTATGTATTATTGTATATTAAATACGTAACTTTCAAATTTTAGGCGATTTTAGCCCAATTTAAGGCGTATTCGCGAGCTAAAGATATTATGTAAAAGCTATACAATATTTTTTTAGGTTGAAACTACGCTATATACTGACAATTTATGGCTGTTGCATTATACAAAATTACAAAAAAACTAAATTTGTTATTTTTTGAAAATTTCAATTTTTAACATATTTTTTCAAACTTTCAGCCACATGCGCGAACTAAAGATGTCAACTTAGAATTTTTTTTTTTTTTCCCCAATTGAGGATACCAAACTACAACTTTTGAGAGGAAACGCGATTCCGAAATAAAGAAATCGATTTTTTCGAACCACCCTAATCGACATCCACCACAGCATCTCTACGGGAACTTTCATGAGTTTTCCCTGGAGAATGGCGTAATATATTCTTAACCACTATTCATGACTTGTATAATCCAATTCCAAGGTGAATCAGGTGGTATTACATGACAAAGGATTTTCTTCGCTGTATTAATAAAGGTTTCCATGATGTTTTTTGGTGTTTTCATTATTTTGATAACCACCTGTATATATATATATATATATATATATATATATATATATATATATATATATATATTTGCGTGTGTGTATGTATAATATACATTGCTGGCCATTAAAATTGTAACACCAGGAAGGAGGATGATACAAACGTCAAATTCGCATGGAAGGAAGACGATCCTGGGATATGCAAATAATTAGCATTTAAACGCAATCGAACGAAGTAAGAAGGGGAAACGGAATTTCAAACTTTGTATGAAAGGAAAATTACGCAGCGAGATTCTCGTTCGGATATCGCATTTGAATGTTGGTTGGTTGTGCGAAGATAGTGTAATGCCTCGTATAAGAAGGAGAATCGGTAACCAGCACGTGTCGTAATTCGATAGCCACATGATCGTGGCCTATCGAGACTGTGGTTTTTCGTTCCGCGATATTGCTACTCGCATTAGTCGGAATCCAACGTCTATCTTGCGAATAGGGAAACGACGGATTCAAAAGGGTCATACTTAACGCCATGCATGGTCTCAACGGTCTCCCTCTGCTAACGATGGAGTGGACAGACATGTTGTCAGATCGAACTTGCAGGATCGTACAGCCACATCATGAACCCTGATCCAGTAAATGGGTTTGTTTGCAGCACGACAATTATCCGCACGGACAGTGCGACGACGTCTGGAGCCCTTGACACTGCTGCCCTTGACACTGCAGCATAGAGACGCGCGACGATAGTGGTGTGCCCAACGTCAAAATTCGATACAGGAGTGGCATCATGTTTTCTTTTCGGACGAGTCACAATTCTGCGGACAGCATCATGATGGAAGTATCCTTGTCTGGAGGCACCGAGGAGAACGCACGTGGCCTGCTTGCATTCGATATCAACATACGTGCCCTACACCTGGTATGAGGGTATGGCCAGCCATTGGGTACACAACATGAACACCTCTTGTTTGCGTCGTCGGAAATCTGAACAGCCAGCGTTACATTTCTCAAAACTTGTGCCTTATCTTCGAGGCCTCGGAGAAGTCATCTATCAATAAGATAACGCCAGACCGCATGTTTCCCGTCGTGTCCTGACATACCTCAACACAGAGGGTGTTCTACTGTGGCCCTGGCCAGCACGTTCTCCAGATCTCTCATCCATTGAAACCATCTGATCGTGGGTTGCTGACAGACTGGGCCGCCACAGCTCTCCACCCTCTACGATTGATGCATTAGGGCAAGGACTTGAAGCAGCACGGAATGACTTGCGCGTATTTGTCATCCAAGCTCAGTTCGACTCGATGCCTAACCGGGTTAGAGTCGTTTTAGCTGCCAGAGGCTGCATATGTATGTACTGATTTCGGAACCTGTATACCCCCAAACTGCCTACAAATTTAATGATATTTTCTTCCTACTATACTGTATACGAACAATGAGTAAATCTGTCGGCACTATGCACTACATCCCGTGGTCATCACTATGAAATATATACAGCATTGTATAACGAAATTAGTAAAATTCTGTAGAAAAACCATATTATACCTACAACACTGCTTTTTGGAAATTTCGAATGCATACTTTCTAAAATTAGTTCTTAAGCAGTGTGAAATAGGCCAAAAATTACTAGGATAAGTTCTAAAAAAATTAAACTCAAGAGTAAATGAATATGATAACATTGTATAGATATACAGTAAGATAGAGTTAAAACTTATCAATGAATGTCGGGAAAGTTGTTACTTTTGAGTCCGGTAATTTTTGTCCTTTAATTTTTCAACAGAATGATAAAAATAAATAATGTAAAATGAAAAAAATAATAAAAGTAAGCAAAAACTATTTTAAGTTAATGAAACCCGAGGTTCGACCTTTTAGAATAATTTAGAGTTTTACGCAAATTTGTTATATATGAGGCATATAAAAAAAGCAATTTGTTTCGAGAGAATTGTCAACTTTTTTAACATTCTAAAAACAAATTCACGTTCCAATCATCTTTATGGCCGTAAGTGTGCATAAATGATATCATAAATTGCGTACCTTTTTATCTCTTCTTTTTCTCTCCGTAAGAAATTACATGGGTCTCGATGTCATTTTTCATAATTTTAAAAGCAAAAATGCATTAACTTAATATGTCGTATTTTTTTTAATCAGCAATTGAACTAATATGATAGCCGCTCTCGTGGCTCTCTCTGCATGCATGATTTCTAATAATAAATCAAAATTTTGAGAGAAAATAGTTTTAAGCATAAAGGACAAATTTATAACCAATGTATTATAAGATTTTCGTAAAGAGTTCCAGCAGCAACTGAATTTTTTAAGTTTAAACTCTGCGCGTTACTTTTTCTGCCTTCCATTAATTTTTACAGTACTGGTGCAACTTCTAAAAATTCAGGTATATGTATAAGGAACATGTTTATGTATAAGGAACATTGTTTATGTTATTTATTAGTTCCATTGTTTATTAATTACAGAAATATCATAACTTATGGTTAATTTAGTAAAATAAATTAATTCTCTTTACTAGTCAAGCAGGCAATATATCATCTTTATACTTTAAATTAAAAAAATATATTATTATACAGCGATGATTCAATGATGCATACTTTTTGTTGCCATGTGTATTTTCCAGAGAGTAAATCTACGAGAAAGTCTTAAATATGAACACTTATTTAAGAAATGCCAATGAATTTGTTTCATTTAGATATAAATAATCCAACATAAATAGATAAAAATTATACTAAAATAGACAAAAACAAACAGAAATCAAGCACTCTGGGCATCCACGCACCAACGGCAAGATTCTGTATAAGAGCCGGAACTGAACCATAAAACGACAGAGGTAATCGACAGGTCACGTCATCAGGGGGCCTAACCATGTCAATTACCTCAAGGGGAACTTTCTGAATAGGATGCAGGTAATCCCAAAAGACATCCCAAGGCCCCGAGTTCCCCAATGAAGCAATTAGTCAAGAAGAAAATGAAAAGACAAACACAACTTACTGTATGGGCTCAACGCACCTTACAAGCAAGCACACAAAAATCCTAATGCATTATAAACGGTGCCCACACACCCTAATTCCGTAAGTGACGGTTATAGCGAAACAGCAGCCAGTACTATCCTAATGGTTACGTTATTGTAACATTACTAAAGCTCCATTCCCCATTACAACTTAACCAAAAACACAAATACTATTCTAAACAACTTTAAAAATTCCTGAGTCTAAATGCCATTTTTTTAAAACTTTTAAATTACCGAAGTTTTTAGGGAAATCGTTTTTTCTTAAGTTTTCCTCGAAAATACTACATGCCTCCAAAAAATCCCCAGCATTGTTACATATGTTTTTTATTCTGTAAAGTTGTGAGTAAAAAATATTATAATAAATTTTATAGTTTAAATTGCTAGGGGATTAATTTACATTATAGAGTGTCAAGAATGTAATTTATGCTATATTGGGCAAACAGGGACTGAGTTTAATAAAAGGGTTAATAGCCATAGGTCAGCAATAAAAAATTTTAAAGACGACACTACTTTTGATTATGAACTTTTACACTTTCAAGTACATAACTTCGAGCAGGCTAAATTATATATTATTGATGAGATTAATGATTTAAATAAAAGGTTGGATTTTGAAAATTTATATATTTGTAAGCTTAAAACACTATTTCCGTATGGTTTAAACAGTAAGCTTAACGGGGAAGGACCGGTGGATTTAGATAATAACTGCGTTTATAAAAAATTCATGGTTATTGATAGGTTTAATTATATACTTTCTAACTATAGGGGTAAAAGAGGGAAAGGTAGAAACAGTTTAAAAACAAAATTGAAACTGGATGATCTGCAAAGGGTGTGTAATTTATTTATTGATTTTAAGAATATTAAAATAATTAAACATTTTTTATTCAACCGAAAAAAAATTTTTTAAGGTGGGTAATTAAACATCATTTATCTTCAATTAAATTTGTTTCGAGATTTACAAAACTAATAATTTTAGATTTAATTAAATACAAGCTTAACCTGACTAATTTGGATGATAAGAGGGGAAGGGATGTAGGGGTAGAGTACTGTACTATTAACTTTCTAGATAAAGATTTCGAGTATTTAAAACTACCTACTATTGTACATAATAATTCTAAATTATTACCAATCAAGGATTGTGGGAAAATCAGTATTGCGTTTAAATATCAAAAAACGTTAAGGGACTTAATCTGCAACTATAACTTTTATTGTCATAACTTAGGCAAAATTTCTAATTCTGATTGTAATTGTCATATTGAGGAGTTTAAAAACTTTGTAAATCCAACTTTGGGGCATATCGTAACAGGGGATCTTAATATTATTAATGATGTTAGGTTGAGGGAAGTTCTACGTAACGGCTCAAAATTTAGGGTAAGAAATAAGGTAAATTTAAAGCAAATTTTAAGTTCTATCACTAAAGATTTAGACTACTTTATTATAAAATTAGCAAGGAAGTACAATTGGCCTATCGAAGGTTTTATGGAGTGGAAGGTACATATTTTACAGGATATAAAAAGGAATTATGAAGAGTTTGGTATGGTGTACAAGAGTGGTTTCTTTTTAAACAAAGTTCTATACGGTAAAATTAAAGGTTTAAAAAATAAGTTTATTATTACGGTTGTTGATAAGGCGGCAAATAACTTTGGTTTTATGTGTAAAGTTTATTTTAAGCAGTTAATTTCTAGGGAATACAACTCAAATAATACCTATCAAAAAATTAACCTTACAAAAAAAGAAATAGATAATAGGATTTTAGCTTTCAGCAAAAAATTTAAGTTTAAGATTAATAGCATAAAATACCCTTACCTGTTTCCTACAATAAAATTCCATAAAGTGCCTACTAAATTTAGGTTTGTTACTTGTAGTACAAATTGTTATAACACTTTGTTCAGTAAAAAGTTCTTTAGCTATTTAAAAATTATTCTAAATAAAATTAAGGTTACCGAAAAAAGCTTTATTATAAATAATAACCAGGATATTCTACATTTTTAAAAAAGTAAGAATATAGATAGCATTTACACGTTTGATTTTGAAAACCTGTTTACCAGTATTCCTCATGATAATTTAATGATTATATGTTCAGAAATCTATGATGCTTATTTAGATAGTACTTTAATCTTAAAATGTGACTGGATTGCTTTATGTAAATTTAATATTTTTGAAAACTATCTCTTTAACGGCTTATGTTTCTTTAAACAGATAAAGGGTATACCTATGGGAAATAGCTACTCTAGTGCATTTACCAACCTATTCTTACATTTTTACGAAACTAAATTTCTTAACTCTAATAATATTACCGGTTTTAGATATATTGATGACCTCATAATTTTTAACTGTAACGATTTGGAGTTTCTTAATCAAATCTACCCAAAGGAACTTACTTTAAACCGGACTAACGAAAATAATCTTTGTGCGACTTATCTGGATTTAAAAATTAATATTCAAAATAGGGAAATAAAAATAGGAATTTATGATAAAAGGTTAGATTTTAACTTCGAGGTTATTACTTTTACCAATTTCCTTAGCAATTTAAACTATAAAATTTATTATAATATTTTTTACTCACAACTTTACAGAATAAAAAACATATGTAACAATGCTGGGGATTTTTTGGAGGCATGTAGTATTTTCGAGGAAAACTTAAGAAAAAACGATTTCCCTAAAAACTTCGGTAATTTAAAAGTTTTAAAAAAATGGCATTTAGACTCAGGAATTTTTAAAGTTGTTTAGAATAGTATTTGTGTTTTTGGTTAAGTTGTAATGGGGGGTGGAGCTTTAGTAATGTTACAATGACGTAACCATTAGGATAGTACTGGCTGCTGTTTCGCTATAACCGTCACTTACGGAATTAGGGTGTGTGGGCACCGTTTATATTGCATTAGGATTTTTGTGTGCTTGCTTGTAAGGTGCGTTGAGCCCATACAGTAAGTTGTGTTTGTCTTTTCATTTTCTTCTTGACTAATTGCTTCATTGGGGAACTCGGGGCCTTGGGATGTCTTTTGGGATTACCTGCATCCTATTCAGAAAGTTCCCCTTGAGGTAATTGACATGGTTAGGCCCCCTGATGACGTGACCTGTCGATTACCCTTGTCGTTTTATGGTTCAGTTCCGGCTCTTATACAGAATCTTGCCGTTGGTGCGTGGATGCCCAGAGTGCTTGATTTCTGCTTGGTTTTTGTCTATTTTAGTATAATTTTTTATCTATATCTGTTGGATTATTTATTTGTTTTTTCATTATGGGGATATGAAGCTTCTGCGCTATCCTCTATTGAAAATGTTTTCTTTGCAGGATATGTTTTATGTTATAGTGATTTAGCAGTCTATGCTTGAATTTTAATTTTGTTTATTTCTATGGTTTACTTTTTAAATTTTCATTTTGATATGTGATGTCTTCAAGGCAGTATAAGTTCAACAAATATATTGATATTTTTCTTCAGAAATTTTAATTTAAGAAATTAAGGCGTTCCCGTTGAAAAGAGGGTAAGTTCCAAAATTTCCGAAGAGCATTTTTTTTACTGATACAAGGTTCCTAGGCTAATGGCGTGGGAAAGGGATATAAGGGCCTAACTAGTTTGGATTAGTTCTGTGCTAGTCACTTACCTCCTTTTAAACGCCATTAGCCTTGGATAAAACCCTTGTGTCGGTGAAAAAAATACTTTTTGGAAATTTTGGCACTTGCCCTCTTTTCAACGGGAACGCCTCAATTGCTTTTCGTGCTTTTAGATGCTTTTCAAAATTTAACAAGTTATACGTATATTGTAAGTTATAGTTATATTTCACCCCTGGAGGTGCCGGTCGAAATAGAGATGACACCTGTCTAAGACAGACTACGACCCTTGTGGTGTTATTCTAAACCGGATCCTCACTCCTCAGCCTGCAACGTCTATATGAACCTGGTCTGGACCGTTATACCGACCATGGTAGTTCCAACAACGACAGCAACAACTAATCATTCCTTTATTATAAAAGCACTCTAAATAAGTTTCAACACTGCTTACCTTGGGCGGACAATACTTACATTAACCCTTCAGAGGGCGCGCCAATTGTTGGAACACCAGCAGGCGCGCGTTGCACAAAGTGCAACGTCTCTTTCAACCTTGATTATTCCTTTTGAAATAAACTTTTTTTTTCAAATTGAAAATAATAATTCTGCGTTTTATGGCAAGATATAACATGTTGATAATATTGAGATATATTTATAATTAACACTCCATCGGACGCGTTGATCTGACAGATACACGCGTGTCAATATCTCTACTTTTCTCCCCTAAAACTTCTTCTTACAACCTTGACCTTATCAGTATCTGTCCATCTGTCCACGTGCTCCTTTGGAATGCAGTAATGACCAGTTCCGTGTAGGAGTATTTCCCGTTTTGAAGATTGTTTGAAGTATTGTATCTGTTAGATACACGCACCCGATAACGTTTGTCTCTTGAAGCTTTACGGAAGTATCAAGATTCCTTGTACGTTTTTGATTTATCTTTTCCCATGATGAGTGCTAAACGCTTTTTAGATTTGAATAATCAAAAAGACCTTGAGCTAGTTCATAGTATTCCATTTACTGATGGAAATGAGGAATTCAATGCTGAAGAATTTGATGAAAGTTATGTTGAAAGAAGATATTTTAGAAACATGTGAAGTTGATTCTGATAGCAGTGAAAGTGATTACAATGACTCAAAACTTAATGATGATGCTAATAATGATGATTTTTATGTAGAAAAAGACAATAGTACTAAATGGGCAATATGGATCGGAAGTAAAAATGTCAAAGGTAGATCGCAGAATATTACCACAAAATTACCTGGAGTAATCGGAAGTGCGAAAGGTATAAAATCTATATACCGCTCTTGGAACTGTTTTTTTTTTCTAACAAAATATTGGAAATAATTGTGAAATGCACTAAAGAATACATTTCTGCAGTTTCTAATCTATGTAGTAGAGAAAGAGATGCAAGACTAACAGATAATATTGAAATAAAAGCTTTTATCGGTTTACTTCTATAAGCTGGTGTTTTGTGAAAAATAAAAATTGCAAAAAAATAAAAAAAAGTCCGTGTGTAAAAGCCTGGACCTAAAAAGAATAAAAATAGAACATTTAAAATAATACAAATTAACAGAAAACACATAAAACAGAAATGTATCTGACAGATACACAGCGCCCGATGACGTAAGTTTCGAGACGCGCCCGACGGAGTGTTAAAGGCCAAAGAATGCAGATACAATCGCCTTATTTCAAAACTGTCTGGCTTAATGCATCCAAGGGCAACGTGCGAATCGATTCCTATTTTGTCCAAAATCCTAAAAAATAACGAGGTTTTCCATCTTCGAGATATGCGGAATACCGTGAAATAGCTGCACATTTGATCTACTACATGATCTCATAGTTTTGTCGTATTGCAATCCAGTATAATCTCTGGTTAACCACGGTTAAATTATGACTAACAATGAATGGAAAGGAATACAATGGTCAGAAAATCATACCTGCATTAGAAAGGGTGTAGCTATAAACAGAAACTGCTTAGAAAATTCAAACGTTTCTTGTAAAAACAAACCATTCAAAATTACGAAAATTTTGCACTTTATAAAAAGTACGAAAATGTTGCACTTTATACATGGGCGCGCCCTTGCATAAAGTATTCCTAAAAACTTTCCTATCTTGGCCGGAGTTCGAAACCAAGCTCGAAACAGAGGAGGAAGCTTGACCTGTAAACTTATAAACAACGTGGGAGGCTGAAGACGAAATACAAATAATTTTAAGACATTTTTATCCTAAGTTCTGCGGATTGAGAGTCAATTTAATGTTCGTGTTTAACAAAAGTTGTTTATATATATATATATATATATATATATATATATAATAGCCGTTGTCTCTGTATAACACTTCCGGGCTGTACTCATCTTTCAGTTCAAGCCCTCAGTAAACAAACGGCCGGTTAGGCTTAATTTCAATTTCAGATGTGGATCAGAATTTTTTCTTACCTAAAAACTAATATCTTCTCCATCAAATCACGTTTCTCCAGCCTATTTTTCTATAAAACATTCAGAACTAAAAAAAATTGGATGTTTTTAGCTGTATATTTAACAGTTTTTAAAAATCTGTTTACTTTTGCGATGAATTCTGAAAGTAAACAAGCTTGAATGTGAATGAATCAAGTAGCTCATGTATTCATATCGCGTAGTTAGCTGTAAAAAACTGGATGGCAGTCTACTACTCCAATCGCATGAAAAACTAAATAAACAAAAAATAATGAAAGGGTTTGCTTTTACAAGGTGTGGATTAAATGCAATATTGGTAGATAATTCGGGATATTTTTTAACTTTCATATACTTTTTCCATTATGACGTCATTATTAGTATTATGACGTCAAAATGACGGGTTACTTTCTAGTAATAAAATAATTAAGGAACCAGATTTATGTGTATTGACAGCTATGTCATGCAAAGATCATTTACACATTTATTCGTACTTAACAGGCGTTGTAGCTACATCGTATGAGGATTAAAGGAAAATCTCGCAAGTGGCCTTTTTATATACTATTAGGCTTATTATAAAGCGTTATGGAACTTTAGTTTTTTTAATGAAACATAATTTACAATATTCAAAAAATGCCTTTTCAACAGCCTATTACATTAAAATTAAACACAGAATGTCATTAGCACAACATCCGTAAATGTTCATGTGCTAAACGCAGTAACTGGCAGTAAAAAACATTTACGGTATTAAATCGTGGTCTGCCTCATCAGTGTAAATATCTGAGAGAGAGAAAAAAAATAGATTGGAACATGTAATGGCACCCTCTAGGACTTAGAAGGATTATATATGCAAAACATATTTGAATAATACACGAGTAAATACGGTTCTTTAGGAGATTTATTCTATAAATTTAAAAGCATCATTATAGTGTTGTTGCTTTAATGGGATTCTAGGACATTGTAAATCCTTAAAATTTTAAACTAATCTTTTTAAAAGCAGTTTTTTTTAAAATTCATTAACTTAATTTTTCATAAAGTTTTAACTAAACCCTATTTTATTATAAAACGTGCATCTAACAACAAAATTAATTTCATGTTATTTAGCTAATTGATTAGGCGCATCTACGGGATGCGTTTAGTTGTGCAGTTGCAATAAAACTTTTTTTTTTTGTAAAAATCTACTATGTCTGAGCAGCTGCCACCCAAACAATGTATTATATACAAACATTCTCTTCACAAACCTTAATGTTTCATCAGTGAGTAGCCTTCAAAAAACGTCGTTAATCGTCGCTTGAAACTATGATTTACAATTTTTTTTACCTTTGGCAAATATATACTATTATTATAAATGTATTGAAACTGCAATAGTATAACGTTCTATGTTTCATCTATACACTGAACAAACAACAAACTTAAAAAAGGAAAGAAATACAGAATAATGTATTTCTTTCCTTTTTTAAGTAAAAAAAAATCGAAAAAAAAGAATTTTAGCTTATAAATTCTGTGCTCAAAATAACACCTTTGTTTGTTTTATTCTTGGCGACTTTACCTATATTGCTAACCATGCTGTTTTAGTCCTATTTTAACATGCAAGGTCTGTAATCCAGTACGTATGTTGCTAATATTGTATTTAACAGTAGAGAAAATATGACACGCCTTTAATCGCGTGGTGCATTCGGTATATTAGAAAAATCAGTTAATTTACCCTATATATTACGATATGTAATCGGACACAAATCTCAAATTTCACATTTATTTAAAAACTTTAACACATTTAAAGAGCATATTCGGGTGTAATGGCTGCACCGTCCTCTGAAAATGTGTTCGATTAATAACAATAGAGTAAATATGATACGCCTTTAATAGCGTGATGCGTTCGGTATATTAGAAAAATCAGTTAATTTACCCTATATATTACGAAATGTAATCGGACACAAATCTCAAATTACGCATTTATTTAAAAACTTTAACACATTTAAAGAGCATATTCGGGTGTAATGGCTGCACCGTCCTCTGAAAATGTGTTCGATTAATAACAATAGAGTAAATATGATACGCCTTTAATAGCGTGATGCATTCGGTATATTAGAAAAATGAGTTAATTTACCCTATATATTACGAAATGTAATCGGACACAAATCTCAAATTACGCATTTATTTAAAAACTTTAACACATTTAAAGAGCATATTCGGGTGTAATGGCTGCACCGTCCTCTGAAAATGTGTTCGATTAATAACAATAGAGTAAATATGATACGCCTTTAATAGCGTGATGCATTCGGTATATTAGAAAAATCAGTTAATTTACCCTATATATTACGAAATGTAATCGGACACAAATCTCAAATTACGCATTTATTTAAAAACTTTAACACATTTAAAGAGCATATTCGGGTGTAATGGCTGCACCGACTTCTGAAAATGTGTTCGATGAATTTCTGGATAGTCTCCATTGAGATTTGTTTCCATTCCGTTTTTGACCATTGTTACTGAAGAAAATTAAAAATTTATTCTTAAATACGAAATGTGTAAGGTGCCAAATAACCAGTAAATGTCCTGGAGGGTTGATTTATACATTTATTTTAACACCGCACATAACATATAACAATTAAAATTAGACTGAAATTAATACCGAGTATAATTAATGAAAAGTGGGGAGCACTGCCACGATGTGCTACATTCATATCAAACCTAGCAAGACCAGTCAAAACAAAAACAACAAATGTTTACATCGTTCTCCGGGGGCCACTCTGTATCGATAAGTGTCAGTTGAACTCCACCCACTGAGTCCATTGGATTATTCAATTCGCAACAGTTACGGTTAAAGCCCTTATCAGAGAGCTCGTAATGGAGGGCTTTGTCAGTCGGAGACGTATAAGGTATTCTGGCTAGTCCCATAAATGTTCTGTGGGACTGAGATAGGGACTCTGAAACAGCAAGTTTAGTTTTTGTATGTTTTGTTGATGATGATGTTTTTTTTATGTCCCCTGGCCGGAATTCATTCCAGACCAGGTCATATCCAGACTAGCGGAATGAGGGGTGCAGATCCGGTTTATAATGGCACCCCAAGGGTTGGAATCGATTTAGCCAGGTGTCACCACAATTTTGACCAAGCATCCCCAGGGGTGGTATCTGGGGGATCGTACCCTCTCTTATCCTCTCTGACGTCCTAGAGGGAATTTCCGGTCTACGGATTTAACGTGGGCATATTCGGCCTAGACATGGAGGTATTGAATTGCTTGTCGGGATTTGGATCCGAGCACCCTCTACACCTAAAGTCGACATGCTACCGCTTGGCCAACTAGAGCCCCTTGTATGGTTTGTTCTTCAATCCAAGTCTCTAAACAATACGTGTGGCAGTGTCCCATTAAGCTGAAAGAAACAAAGTATGTTGCAAATTACTACCAAATTGTAGGTATTGAACAATAATTTAAAATATTTATTTACCTGATCAAAGTTCAAAGCGAAACAATCAAAGGTCTCAGACCTGGTGGGCAGAAACAGAGTATTAGAGAACCCCTCCAAAATTAGCAGTTCGGCCAATGCAGTAGGAATGATTATTCTCTTCGGCAAACGCCAAGCACATTCGGCCATTTCGAAAAGTTTGAAACTTGATATTTGCGTATTAGAAGGTGTCTCAAAACTTTTGACAAAATAGTGTAGTTTGTAATACTTTAAGAAATCTTATGTAACAGGCACATAGGGGTGAGGAAGATGGATTTCTATCTAAGGCAGATGATATCAGAGTTCATCAATAGTATTTTTCTAATCGCAGATTCGCAAATTTTTATTTTTTATTTTTTATATATCATTGAGGTACAGTTTTTATACAGAGTGGGTAGTTTTAAAATTAAAAGAATTTTAGGGGTTTATTTTTTACGCGACAATTAATCACTGATGCCTACATCGGTACAAAATGAATTTTTTTTTTATGTTGAAAAAATATTATTTTTGAAAAAGACATGGAATATTTTGAAATAACTATTTATGAATTCAGAATTGTAATTTTAAAATAGGGATTTAGTAATCTGGGATTAGTCAAATAAGGAGAGGAAAATTTTTTTAATAGCTTAATATTGGGGACGATGATATATGCGTCGTCAACTGATATTCTGCCTTTGGTTTACCGATTGGATAATGGAACCGGAATATATTTCCAGAGGCGTATTTCAGGCTTCTTACTACTAATTAGGTGTTAATGTTAAGTGACATTAATTCGGATGAAATCTTAATTTAAAACATTGTTTCTTTGTAATTTTAGAAAATAATTGTCTATAATTTAGAAAGCCGTTAATTGGTGTATGATAGGATAATAAATAAAACAAAGTCATTAGGTACACTTCCACTATTTATCTTGCAAAATGTAAGTATAAAATGTCACTCTAATATTTCTAAACAATATATTTTAAATACTAACATTATTTTTTAAATTTTGTTTGAATATGATATATTATATCGTAACTTGTTAAATGAAAAATATCTTTTATATGGTAATTTTTACTGGACGTATTTCATATTTCAAATTCTACGAACTCACTTTATTTTTTTCACCTTTTCCCCTTTTTTCATTACTTTCTTTTTAAATTTTATAATTCTGTGAATCGCAAGCTGAGAACAAGTTTGGGATTCAGTTAGAAAAATGTTTTCCCTTTTGTTTGAATTTATAAGGGGAAATGTGTTTTTATAGTTTAAACTTATTTTAAAAACAGTTGAAGTTTCATAACACAACTTAAAAGACATATTTTCTAAAAACATTTCTAAATATATGTAATGCTGTTAAAGATATCTACGATTTTTTTTCTTAATTTAGTTTATGGAGATTTTTTAGAAGGTTTTTATAGCAAGTAAAAGTTTTTTGGATTAGAATATTTGCTGTCGCTAACATAAAAGTTTTAAAAAGGAAAATATTGCATAAATAAAAAAATTTTCTATCCTCATATATACAACAATCTTTCATATATATACAACGATCAAAGCTATTCAAGAAGAAAGTTTTTACATGTTTAGTTTCAGAATAAATTTTTTAATTCGTTAGAAATTTCCCATACCTACCTTCTAACATGTCTTATATTTCACAACATGTTTACTTCATTAAAATTTTAAATTACGGAAAAAAGTCCAAAAGCTTTAAAGTTATTAATAAGCTCGTATAGATATTGATAGTTATGAAAAATTTCCTAACGGATTTTTATAAAAAATATATTTCTATTTATATATACAATAGTTAAATATTAATATTTAATTTTTTTTTTACATTTTTTATTCGTTAATCGAGATTTTATTTTTCATATCAATAACTTTTATATCGATCTTGTAATGATGGAAAGCTGAAAAACCCAAGATGTTTTTCTTGATTAAAAATAAAATTTCAAAAGATAATATTTTATAAAGATCGCGATGGTTACATAATTTGAATAAAGTAACTCCATATTTCTTAATTAGCAGTAATATTTTTATGAAGACTTCACAAAAATCTTTCGGGCTAATTATTTTAATATTTTAAGTTTATATTACAATTTAAAATATTAAAATAGAACTAATTTATTCAAATGAAAGGAACATATTTATTTTTACTAAGCACAATAATATTGATCATATCAGCCGTTTCAAATACGTTGCTTGAAGAATTTCCAAGAAATTTATATCTTAAATATATTTCATATAAATTAGCTATTATAACACTGAAACTGCAGCAGAGTTTCTTGTAATTTCTAATTACCACTAAGGCCGTCTGCACACGGAGCAACTCAAAAGAAACTGATAACCGACTCCAATCACAAACCAGTCCATGATGAGTCGTAACCTATGTAATTGAATGGAGTCACGCACACGGCGCAACTGGTTACAAACCCGTCAGCAACGCGTTCGTAATCAGTCGCAGGCAACTCAACGTGTCGAGTCGCTAGCAACTTCAGTCGCCAGTTTCTCTTGCGTTGTGCGTGTTATTACACAATCTATGTTACAGCCGCTCTTTTGGCAAGCTACCTAATGACGTACACGAGTCACGTGACTTCTGCCTAGCGATGAAATGAAATTCTAAAGTTTTTTGTTGTATGGAATATGTGCGCCCATATATACAGTCCATTTTTAAACGATTGATTAAAGACAATCTATTGTGACGATTTTTTAAAATAAATTAATTTCTGATAATAATTTATCTAAAAATAATGCCCGGAATAATGATGTTCTTCCTTCCATGACAGGTCGCAAACTATTGATTTGAATCACTTTTGAGTCGGCCCGTGTGCATCACTAACGAGTTTGCAACCGATAAGCAATTTCAGTCGCTAACCAGTTGAGTTTCCTTTGAGTCGCTCCGTGTGCGGACGGCCTTAGTTTCACCTTACAGTAAAAGATAAAATTGGATACATGACACATTTTTCACCAGCAGTTTTAGATCTTTCATGTCTACCTACAACTCTTCAGGAGTCTTGTAGACACTTTATTTTCATTCTTTACCATTCATGCACGTCTCATTTCTTCTTATTGTATTCAACATCTGTGTGAGTCTTTCTTTGTAACTCTACAGAGCCGTCCACTTTATAATAACACATAGGAAAAATTGGCTGCCAAAAGTTGCACGGTAAGCGCCGGTATTTTCGCCACGAAATGCAGACAGCGATAAGACACCGCACATTTTATCGTCTAAGTTCCATCGCACCATTCGTGCTCACAATAATTTTAACTAATATTTAGGTGAGCCATTTGTTGGTATAAACAAACAACTTAAAGTTCCATATAAAATTTTTTAAACCTCACAGAGAAGAAAATTCGTAAAAAGATTTACGTTATTGTAAAAAAAAAATTCCGTGTATAGTGACACAACTCTGAAAGATTATGTTCATACTAGCTGAAAACCCGCGCTTCTCTACGGAGTACATTCAAATTAAATACAACGGTAAATGTATGCAATTAATGCAAAAAAAAATAAATATATATATTTATAATAAATGCGACAATCAATATATACAATTGATGTAGAAAAAAATATATATATTTATAAAAAAATCGTAAGGGATATTTTTGTAGACAAAATAATGTCCAATCGTGTGCCGCATTAGTAAGAAAATTTTTTTTTCGTCTATTTAGTTGTTATGCACGTGACGATAAATTTATTTACAGTACCAGAAAAAGAAATCACGTGATCGGCATTTAATAAATTAAATTCTAAAAATTAATCTTTAAAAATTCCCCAAAAATCAGAAAATCAAGGTAAAGATTCGAAAAAGATTTCATTTTAAAGGAATTTTTATGATCTTTCACGTGATATAAATTTTATAACCCTCAAATTATTATTTTAAATGCAAACTTTAAAAAAAGTTACTAAAACTGCTAAAAAATTTAATTTAAAAAAATCTCAGAAGAATTTTTCCAAAATCTCTCTTAGTGCACCCCTACACTATAAGAAGAATCGTCATGCAAAATGTCAGCCCTTTAGGTCCAGCGGTTTGGTCTGTGCGTTGTAAGTCAGTCAGTGAGTCAGTTACGGAACCGTTTTATATATATAGATTACAACAAACCAGACAGAATCTTCATAACAAAAATTCTTTGACTCAAAAACTCTTTGCTTTAACCCCTTCTGTACCAGTGGATACACGTATGGATCCACTGGTGCCAGAACAGAAAATTAACTTTTTTATGTAATTTTTACATAAATCGATGTAGATATCGTTATATTTCTATATGTATCGATTTAGGTATCGTTATATTTCTATTTGTATCGATTTAAATATCGTTATATTTCTATGTGTAGTGATTTAGAATCGTAATATTTCTATATGTATCGATTTAGATATTGATATTGATATATATATATATATATATATATATATATATAAACATTAAAAATCCTATAACACTTTTAAATTCTAATTTATTCTAAATTCCCTGCGGCGTTCGAACTAATTTCGCTTTTGATTCTAAGTTCTAATAACCTCGAGAGAAAATATTAGACGACTGCCTTTTACTCGAAAACTAAACTTGCGTAGCGTGGACAGAAAATTAAATGCTTTAGCTCATTAGTCACGCCTTTTCCTAACTTTTAACCAATTAAACCCTACTACGATCACATGACGAGATAAGTTTATATAAGGTTTGGTATCATGGACATGTAGGCTTTTTTCATTTGTAAGTTGCCCCGAGATGTTGTATTTCTGTGTATATTAAAAATAAAAGATGTAGTTAAATCAACGTTGTGGTGCTTTGCGTGCCCGAGGGTGGAGATGAATGCGGGAATGTATTAAAATATTTGTGATGCACGGCCGGGCGACAAGTCATCGATGTTAACCCCAAAACTATGCCACTCAGCCCTTTCCTTCGTCGGCCCGCGCCAGTGCCATTACATATATATATATATATATATATATATATATATATATATATATATATATATATATATATATGAAATGTCCGGATGGACATCTCATGAAAATGTAGCTTACATCGTGGCCGGAAAATAATAAAATCAGCTTCAGGTACAAACTAATTTATTAAACAGTAAAGCAACACATCTTATTCGTTTCGAGTCAGTCCAGCGTCTCCCGCAAAGAGCGCCAAAATTGAATTAGGTCAGAGAGGTTGCCAGAATTGGCGGAGGAAGTTAGTATGCGGGAAGGCGAAGCGTTTACGCCAATACAAGAAGGAGGGGTTACCAGGCCAGAGATGAGGTACAGAGATGGGCGATTATAGGTAGTTAGTAATATTATCACACACACACACATATATATATATCTATCTATATATATATATATATATATATATATATCGATTTAAATATCGATGCCTATATCTCTTCTTATTAATATGAATGAAAGAATCTCATTTATCTGAAAACTACTACTTGATATTTTAAATCTAAATGCCCGAAAAACTGGTTTTGCATGTAATCTTCATATACATATGCTGGTACGGAAGGGGTTAAGTCTGCTGTGAACTAACTCTATTGGATTTGCTCACCTCAATATTAACCTATGGAGAAAATGTGCCTACTATTCGCATCTACATAAATGCTGATAATTGAATAAAAATTGTATTTTCCTATAACCTGAACAATTCTGCTCCTTCAAACAGGATTCATTTTATAAATTTCGTCCACCAAAGAAATTTTGGAGCGTTTAAAACGTACCATACAGATTTTTTCCCCGAATGATTTAAATTTTACAATATTATTTTAATTTCTTTTTAGGAAAAGAAAAATACCCAAGGTGTAAAATTTCTTTCTCTCTTACGGCGTACAATTAAAAAAAATTTTCTTCGATCCAAGTCGGCAATCCTTGAACACATTTTCTCTATTGGTTAACATTGAGGTGAACAATTCCAATAGGGTTAATAGTACACAAAGCCCCATTCACATGCCTACAGAATAATCGAATACAGTACGTAGAATTCGTGATATATGTGGGAGATGGCTGGAGACGTGTAAACCAATCCCACTGTTTCTACGCTGGCTCCACGTCTTAACCTTTAGCTTAGGGGGCCTATTTTTCCGATTCCCTCCTTCGAATGGGAAATTTCATACCCTCTTTGTAAGAACGGCCATTAGGGGATTTATATATATATATATATATATATATATATATATATATATATATATATATATATATATATATATATATATATATATATATATATATATATGTATATATATATGTATATATATATATATGTATATATATATATATGTACATATGTATATATATATATATATATATGTATGTATATATATATATGTATATATATATATATATGTACATATGTATATATATATATATATATATATATGTATATATATATATATATATTCATTCTTGGGCCCGTATTCTTGGGATACTTGCTATCCCACCCCGTCAGGAAAAGGTTAACTTGAAGACTTTTCAACAACCACATGATGCAGCTTGAATTTCACAACACAATTTTATTAATTTCTAACTCCAATGTTACTAGACTATGTTACTTTACTTAACTGATGGTTAAATTAAAACTTTAGTAAAAGATAATTACAAGATAAAAAGAGCTTTTTATATACCATGTTATAAAATTTACTGTTGAATCATATAAACTTGACAATTCTATGTATTAATAAATACTTTTTAAAAATATTTTTGATGAATTATTCCATCAACTTGAAAGAAAATGAAGTTAATTGGAAGTTAACTTGCATATAAGTTTTCGTTCCCGTTCCAGCCAATAGATGGCCGCACCACTCCACAAAACAAAATTAACTGAAAATTAATTTAATTTTGCTTAAAGAAGGCTAAAAGTATTAAAAAAGCATTGTCATCGTGTTCTGAGCTATTCTAAAAGTCCCAAATGTCTATCTAGTCGGGAAGCTAGTTAAAAATCGATTGCAAGATTTGTACTTGACAAACACACAAACACACAAACAAGAAAGCAAGTTAATAAAAACATGGTAATAAAATATACACGCGCACACAACTGCATGTTAACTGTTCCTGGTCTACATGTCTCGAGCTCCGAGCTTATCAAGTCTCTGGCGTACGGATTTTTATACTTAGGATAAGTCGCTGATTTGCGTGCGCAACCCTTCAAGTTGTTTGCTTCTTCGAACACATACTGAGTTCTGAACATATCAAATGGACATTTTCAGCAAGTGTTCAAATTGTAGATTTTTTAATCGCAGCGTTCTCAAAAGCGGAGAAATAGAACTAGATATCTTCCACTAAATGGATTTGTCGACCGGGAACATGGCTGCTTTTCCGACAGGCTACTATTTGCAATTTATCCTTATATCAGTGTGGTTTGATATCTCGCTAAAGCGTTGGTGTTCTTGTGCTGTCTCTGAATAAGGGGGCGATATTGACTCCCTTACAGGTTGTTCTTAAGTTAAAAAATCTCTAGAAATCACGGTGTGTATGAGTCATAACTGCCTGTCGCACAGGGAAGAAACAGCAATTTCCTAGATTGGCTGTGTACACTCAATCATTCCATTCTGCCTAGTTTTTCAGATTTGTTGATGTGGTGAAAAATCACTCAAACAATTTTTAGCTTAAAAAACTGTAACGAATCACACCAGATTTTTTATGGTGGAAATGACATAAATCAATAGGCAGAATTAATCTGAATGTTTGCTAATTATTCTTGACATAACAAAAACAATTCTCGTCACTGCGTTTTTACGCACTGCAAAAAAGAAAAAAATAATGCAAAGTAACTTTTTCATAAGGCGAACCATTCACGGTTTGATTCACAAGCCAAAAATTACAAAAAATCATAATCCAGTTAATGGAAATGAATTTTTCTGCCGAATTGGAAAAAAAAAAACATTTAGAAATTTTTTGATCAGCAGTGTATCATAAATTGATTACACATTCTGCTTTTATGAGAGGCGTTTCAAAGATTTCTTGATGTAGATGGTAATCACTCAAAATGATATTCAAACACAGTTAGTTGTTAATTGGAACAACAATGAAATGCACCTTCCCAATACACCAAAATTCACGTAATTCTTATAAACGGTACTGATGTAAATTTTACATTATAATTTTCGATGGAGCAAAATTTGATCATTTCAATTCTACTCACAACAAAAGACAAGATGTGTACAAAATGACAAATATTTCACAATATGTAGCATAAAAAATATAGAGTTAAATTTTTATGAAAAGTAATTCCAGAAATCATAAACCAATAAACACAACAGAGAATCATCGAATTTTAATAATGCCTTGGCTTTCAAATATGAAATCATAACGTTACTTTGTAAAATAAAATTTGTAGAAGCTCTGATTCGACCCATTGTGAGCAGTATTGATTGCAATAAATTTCATCCATGTGGATAGTTAAGGAATATAATATATAATTTTCATGTACTCGTCGATTATGTTATGCATTGGATTTTGTAAAAGAGCAACCTTCTATATATGTTTACTAGCGGCCCGTCCCGACTTTGTCCGGGTTGAACAAAATATTTTACCAATAAATTTACAGTTGATAGCCAATAAATTGTAAATCTTTTTTTACCTTAATAATAACCTAAATAATACATTAAATTAATTTTATGTTAGTTAATAATTAAAATAAATGTTTTAAAAGTAAAAGGCGTGCCGGAGAACGGCTAAGTTCGAACCGCTAGCGTCAGAACAGAAGCCCACCGCGATAGCACCACGATAAGGATCGTTGAAATCTTCGGAACAAAAAGCGGTAGAACACAGTAGCGGAAACAATGGAGATTGTTAGGATTAAGCTCCTAACTTTATTTCTACTGATCAGATATACATAATATATAGCCTATGTCCATCTGGAATAATGTACCTTTCAAACAGTGAAAGAATTTTTCAAATAGGTACAGTGGTTCTGAAGATTACCCTCCACGTACAAAATCCCCTCTCTCTTTATATATTAGTATAGATAGCACCACGCTAAGGATCATTGAAGACTTTGCCACAAAAAGCGGTAGAGGACAGTAGCGGTAACAATGGGGATTGTTAGGATTAAGCCCCTAACTTTATTTCTACTGATCAGATATACATAATATATAGCCTATGTCCATCTGGAATAATGTACCTTTCAAACAGTGAAAGAATTTTTCAAATAGGTACAGTGGTTCTGGAGATTACCCTCCACGTACAAAATCCCCTCTCTCTTTATATATTAGTATAGATAGCACCACGCTAAGGATCATTGAAGACTTCGCCACAAAAAGTGGTAGAGGACAGTAGTGGTAACAATGGAGATTGTTAGGATTAAGCCCCTAACTTTATTTCTACTGATTAGATATACATAATATATAGCCTATGTCCATCTGGAATAATGTACCTTTCAAACAGTGAAAGAATTTTTCAAATAGGTACATTGGTTCTGAAGATTACCCTCCACGTACAAAATCCCCTCTCTCTTTATATATTAGTATAGATAGCACCACGCTAAGGATCATTGAAGACTTCGCCACAAAAAGCGGTAGAGGACAGTAGCGGTAACAATGGAGATTGTTAGGATTAAGCCCCTAACTTTATTTCTACTGATTAGATATACATAATATATAGCCTATGTCCATCTGGAATAATGTACCTTTCAAACAGTGAAAGAATTTTTCAAATAGGTACAGTGGTTCTGAAGATTACCGTCCACGTACAAAATCCCCTCTCTCTTTATATATTAGTATAGATAGCACCACGCTAAGGATCATTGAAGACTTCGCCACAAAAAGCGGTAGAGGACAGTAGCGGTAACAATGGGGATTGTTAGGATTAAGCCCCTAACTTTATTTCTACTGATCAGATATACATAATATATAGCCTATGTCCATCTGGAATAATGTACCTTTCAAACAGTGAAAGAATTTTTCAAATAGGTACAGTGGTTCTGGAGATTACCCTCCACGTACAAAATCCCCTCTCTCTTTATATATTAGTATAGATAGCACCACGCTAAGGATCATTGAAGACTTCGCCACAAAAAGCGGTAGAGGACAGTAGCGTTAACAATGGAGATTGTTAGGATTAAGCCCCTAACTTTATTTCTACTGATTAGATATACATAATATATAGCCTATGTCCATCTGGAATAATGTACCTTTCAAACAGTGAAAGAATTTTTCAAATAGGTACAGTGGTTCTGAAGATTACCCTCCACGTACAAAATCCCCTCTCTCTTTATATATTAGTATAGATAGATAGCACCACGCTAAGGATCATTGAAGACTTCGCCACAAAAAGCGGTAGAGGACAGTAGCGGTAACAATGGAGATTGTTAGGATTAAGCCCCTAACTTTATTTCTACTGATTAGATATACATAATATATAGCCTATGTCCATCTGGAATAATGTACCTTTCAAACAGTGAAAGAATTTTTCAAATAGGTACAGTGGTTCTGAAGATTACCCTCCACGTACAAAATCCCCTCTCTCTTTATATATTAGTATAGATAGCACCACGCTAAGGATCATTGAAGACTTCGCCACAAAAAGCGGTAGAGGACAGTAGCGGTAACAATGGAGATTGTTAGGATTAAGCCCCTAACTTTATTTCTACTGATTAGATATACATAATATATAGCCTATGTCCATCTGGAATACTGTACCTTTCAAACAGTGAAAGAATTTTTCAAATAGGTACAGTGGTTCTGAAGATTACCCTCCACGTACAAAATCTCCTCTCTCTTTATATATTAGTATAGATAATGTTACTTAAGCTGGAGTTAAATTTTCTTAACGTCTGATGTTTTCTCTTTGAAGATTTTGAAATTTAATTTTATTCATAATTCTTTATAATTAATTCACTTTATACAGTTCTTGAAACAAACATATAAAAAATGCATTCCAAATCTTTAATTTTATAACTTAGAAATGTTGAATTTATATATATTACTTACGCACAGTTTATTTCTTACTTAGTACCAAACTTTTGTTAAACACTCTTTTAAGTGGAAAAATATTTTGCAAATTCTTGATATTTTTTGAACCGTCCGTATGGGTTCTATTGATCAAATAATATATCTGCCAATTAACCTCTGACTTTTCTTCTGGTATCCCAGTTCTCAAGAACTTAAATACAAAATTTTACCTTTTTTTTACGCATATGGTAATGATATGTTCCTAATATACGGATATATTTCTTGGGAGTAATTTGAAATCCTTCTATATACAGTGGTGGAATCTCGATCCATCGTTTTCGGATCCATCGTTTTTCCGTATGTGTCGTTCATTTTATCCAGTCCCAACGATCATATTGCTTTGTTATGTTTTTCCGCATCTATCGTTTTCCCGCATTTACCGTTCATTTCAATCGGTCCCTTGCAAAACGATAGATCGAGATTCCACTGTGTATATATATATATATATATATATATATATATATATACCGGGTGGTCATAATTAAACTGACAGTGCTCACAGTGTTCTGTAGCGCGATCTATTTGCGAGAATGACGCCACATTTTGTAGGAAGATTAAACAAGACGGGGGACGAAGGATTCCGCGAAAAAATAAATTAGTTCCAAAAGTCACCGCTAGGGGAATATTTGGCGCTGTGTAATAGAAAATAGAGTGTTATCAAATGCAAATTAATACGGAATAAAATTACCTTTTATTATGTCCATTTTCTTATTTAGTTCAAGTGCAATATGGCAACACTTTTAAAAAAGCGTAAAATCTACATAAACACCGATAAAGTCTCGTGATCTGCAATATCACGTACGCTGAGCAGAAGAAGAAGTTCTTTATTCAAATTTCACGTTACATCCATTGGCACAGTGCCAGCTGCTTGGGTTTTAAAAGGCAATGTGTTACGTTTCGAATCAATCGGATTGAAAGTTTATGTGCAATGTCTCCTTCTTTAGTCGAGCGTGCGTTACTGGTCAAATTCTTTTACCTCAACCAGTGCAACGCGTCAGCCGCTCTTCGTGCTTTTAGAACGCACAAAAAAATGCGTAAAGGTAACGGTCCTGTGTCAGTTAATGGGCTAAAAGCAATGGTTGCGACGTTTGAGAAAACAGGTTCTCTGAAGGTTCAGTCAGGCAGAGGACGAAAACCTGTACCACAGGATACAATCGAAGCAGTTGCCACGGCGATTGTCGACAGAAGACCAGACAATATTGCTGCCACCTCTAGCGCTCGTGGATTAGCTCGGAATATGGATATGCCTTACAGTACGGTATGGAAAATCTTACGAAAGATTATCAACTTCTATCCGTACAAGATCAGCCGTGTACAGGACTTACTGTACCCCGACCATGATAAGCGATTGACTTTTGCTCTCACCTTTCTTGCCAGAATGGAGGTGGATGATGCTTGGCCGTGGAAAATCTTATGGGGAGACGAGGCTCACTTTTACCTGCATGGAACTGTGAATACCCAGAACTGCCGAATTTGGGATGACAAATCACCACATGCAGTCACAGAAATTCCCTTACATTCACCAAAGGTAACTGTTTGGTGTGGGTTCACAGCGGAATTTATCGTAGGTCCATTCTTCTATGAGAACATTACCCCGACAGGACCGGAAACCTGTTCTGTTACCGGAGAGAAATATCGCCACATGATGAACAGCTTTGTCATTCCGGCACTTCAGCAAAGACAATGCCTGGGGGAAATCATTTTCATGCAAGATGGAGCCCCTCCACACGTTGCTGTACGGGTGCAACAGCTGCTACGACAGAAATTCACAACAGAAAGAGTCATTAGCCGCTACTTTCCAACTGCATGGCCACCTCGGTCGCCTGATCTTACCCCATGCGACTTCTGGCTATGGGGTTACCTTAAGTCCAAGGTCTATCAAGGAGTGGTCCAGCACCTGGCTACGTTGAAGGATAACATATCACGGACTGTACGGGAGATTCCTGCAGACATGTTACTTTCTGCTGTTGTGCATACTGTGATCAGAATGCAATATGTGGTCCACAACAACGGCAGCCACATTGAATCTCATTTGAATGCAAAATAAAAGGTAATTTCCGTATTGATTTGCATTTGTTAACACTCTATTTTATATTACACAGCGCCAAATATTCCCCTAACGGTGGCTTTTGGAACTAATTTATTTTTTCGCGGAATCCTTCGTCCCCCGTCTTGTTCAATCTTCCTACAAAATGTGACGTCATTCTCGCAAATAGATCGCGCTACAGAACACTGTGAGCACTGTCAGTTTAATTATGGCCACCCGGTATATATATATATATATATATATATATATATATATATATATATATATATATATATATATATACTAGCTATTTGCCCGGCATTGCCCGGGTTTTTATTTATCCCAATTTTTTTATTACGCAGGAAAAGGAATGGATTCTACCTATAGTGTAAAATCTAAGTAATTTAATTTACAGATATTTCAAAGTAAGTACAGTATGCAAATGATAAAAAAATGCAAATTCACTCTATTATTTTTTTAACTTGAAATTTCATTATAAACAACATTTTTAGTTTCCTGTATTCCTCTCAGTGACTCCGATAACTATGATTTCGACACTAATCTCGGTCATTTGGACTTTTTTTTACCCATTCTCCCCCCCCCCCTCTCCCCCACCAATGGTGATGGGAGGCTGTACTTGCACTTAACTGGCATCGGGAGAAACCTATTCATCTCCGCGACACAAAAACTATGGATTCGACCCTACCCTCGGAAATTTTGAACATTTAATTTCTACCCCTTCTCTCCCCCCAATGGTGTTGGGAGGCTGAACTTGCATTTAAGCGGTATCGGGTCTAACCCTATTCGTCGCAGTGAACCCGGAAATTATGAATTCGACACTATGCATACTCATTTTGGACATTTTATATTCATACTTTTTTATCCCCACCTCACCCAAGAATGCTTAGGGGGGGGGGCTGCACTCTCACTTAAATGGCATCGATAGTGTCCCTATTTATCTGAACGACATCGAAAATTATGGATTCGACACTACTCTCGGTCATTATGGACATTTTATATTTCCCCTTGTCCCCTCCCCCATGCTGATGGGAGATGAACTTGCACTTAAACAGCATCAGGAGTATCACTATTCATCTCTGTGACCTCGAAAGCTATTGATTTAACATTACTTTCGGTCATTTTGGACATTTTATTTTTACCCCTTCTCCCCCCTCCCCCTAATGGTGGTAGGAGACCGAACTTGCATTTAAACGTCATCTGGAGTGCCCCTATTTGTCCGAGAGAACCTGAAAACTACGGATTCGAAACTATTCCCGGTCATTTTGGATATTTATATTCACCCCTTCTTCCCTCCCCCTTCCCCCTCCCCCTGTGCTAATAGGGGGGCTGAACTTGTACTTAAACGGCATCAGAAATGCCACTATTCGTCATAACGACCCCGAAGACTATGGTTTTTGTCACTACTCTCGGCATTATGGACATTTTATATTCACCTCTTCTTCCCTCCCCCTCCCTCCCTATACTAATGGGGGGGCTGAACTTGCACTTAAACGGCATCAGAATTGTTACTATTCGTCTCAGCGACTCCGAAAACTATGGTTTTAACACTACTCTCGGTCATTTTGGACATTTAATATGCACTCCTCCTTCCCTCTCCCCCTTCCCTGGTGCTAATGGGGGGGGGGGGCTGAACGTGCTCTTAAACGGCATCAGAAATGTCACTATTCGTCTCAGAGACCCCGAAAACTATGGTTTTGACACTACTGTCGGTATTGGGGACATTTTATATTCACCTCTTTTTCCCTCCCCCCTCCGTCCCAATGTTAATGGGGGGATGAACTTGCACTGGAACGGCATCAGAAATGTCACTATTCGCCTCAGCGACCCAAAAAACTACAGTTTTAACACTACTGTCGGTCATTTTGGACATTTTATATTCACCCCTCCTTCCCTCCCCCCAAATACTAAAGGGAGGGGCTGAAGTTGCACTTAAAAGGCATCAGAAATGTCACTATTCATCTCAGCGACCACGAAAACTCTGGTTTTGACGCTAATCTCGGTTATTTAGGACATTTTAAATTTACCCCTTCTTCCCTCCCCCCTCCCCCCAATGCTAATGGGGGGGGGTGAACTTGCACTTAAACGGCATCAGAAATGTCACTATTCGTCTCAGCGACCACGAAAACTATGGTTTTGACACTGGTGAAGGGAAGAAGTGGTAAATATATGGTTTTGATTTTATATTTACCACTTCTTCCCTCCCCCCAACCCCTATGCTAATAGGGGGTGAACTTGCTCTGAAACAGCATCAGAAATGTGACAATTCGTCTCCGAGACCTCAAAAACTATGGATTCGACACTAATATGAGTCATTTTCGATTATTTTATATGTGCCCCCTGCCCCCTATGGGTGCTAGGGTTGTCTTACCCCCCCCCCCAGTGTTTCTTTCAAGATTGTAAGTGATATGTGTACCAAGTTTTGTTAAAATCGCTCCAGGCGTTCCAGAGTGATGCTGGAACATACCCACATACACACATACATACATACCCTCTCCCCCTCCCCCCGAATGCTGATGGGGGCTGAACTTGCACATAGACTGCATCGGGAGTGTCACCATTAATCTCAGAGACCGAGAAAACTATGGATTCGACACTAATATCAGTCATTTTAGATTTTTTTACATGTGCCCCCTGCCCTCCTGCCCCCCCATGGGTGCTAGGGGTGTCTTACCCCCCCCAGTGTTTCTTTCCAGATTGTAAGTGATATGTGTACCAAGTTTGGTTGATATTGCTCCAGGCGTTCCAGAGTAATGTTGGAATATACACGCATACACACATACATCCATTTATATATATATATATATATATATATATATATATATATATATATATATATATATATATATATATATATATATATATATATATGATAATATTACTAACTACCTATAATCACCCATTCTGTGATTATCTCTGTCCTGGTAACCCCTCCTCCTTGTCTTGGCGTAAATGCTTCGCCTAACCACATACTAACTTCCTCTGCCAATTCTGGCAAGCTCTCTGACCTAATTCTATTTTGGCGCTCTTTGCGGGAGACGCTAGAATGGCTTGAAGAGAGTAAGATGTGTTGCTTTACTGTTTAATAAATTTGTTTGTTCCTGAAGCTGATTTTATTATTTTCCGGCCACGATGTAAGCTACTATTTCATGAGATATCCATTCGGACATTTCATATATATATATATATATATATATATATATATATATATATATATATATATATATATATATATATATGAAAACAAAACAAAGCAATGGTGTGATAAATTCATAAAAATCATACTCGAGGTAAATAGACTGGGAGTGCATATGTACAGCAGGGTATGGATGTAACATCTGGCAATGTTTGCGTATGTATGTTGTGTCTGGCAATGTTATCATTAATCATCGAATTTGCGTCATTTCAATCTAAAATCTCTATAATTCCTTTTAAACTATATTATAAAATGGACTTTTATGTCAGAACTTCAAGGCTCCCTTTAACGCACTAGTGGTTGTTTATTTCCTTTTTAGCATATTCTACAACTATTTTAGCCAATTTTCACAACAATTTTGTACTTCTAATTTCCTAATTTTTAACCCTGTTCCTCTCTGAAACTGTTGTTTCCAACGCTGCAGGCACTTTTTCTATTACGAGATTCGCTCATCCACACCGTGAATGTATTGGCTTCTGTATTTTATACACCACCATAGAGGTAAACCAACAAATACTATATGGCCAAATATGTCCGGAAACCTCTCCCTAGGAAGGGATTAGTTTGTACGTGTTCCATGACGTCACAAAGGGAGGAAAAATGCTGCTGAGGAACTGAGACTCATTGCCTTAGCCATACAATGATTAAGTCAACAGAGCTCAGAATATTTGAACGTGAAATGATGTTTGATGTCATCGGTGCCATAAATCAGCTAGTGACATTTTGTTCTTGTTAAATTTGCCTTGATCAACTAAAGGCCAGCAACTGGACAACTGGACTAACCGTCCTAGAGCCTCGATTCCCATAGAACACCTCTGGAGTGAATCAGATTATACACCAAGTAAAACCGGTTATCTTCAGTGACCGGAATGCTGTTATCTTGGACGATTGAACGGCAATTTCTCCTCATACATTTCAAAACCTTGTGTAAACAATACGTGTGCACGCCATGATTAACGACAAAGGTGGTTCGACATCTTATTGATACATATCACAGGAATCTCTGAGTGTGCCACAACAGGTGTCGGGATACTTTTGGCCATATAGTGTAACTCCCAGCTTTCCCCTCAAACAAGCGGGAATCGAACCCACAACCTGGCGGTAGAGGGATTCAGAGAATGCTCGGTGGCCAAACCATTGCGGCACAATTGACAAGAACAAACTTGCTGTTCATCGGAAATCAAAAGTAACAGTTTAAAGTTTAAATTCGACACAGTTATACATAAGTGTTCAATAAGAGCCCCTTTAGTAACACGAAGGATAACGAGGTGGTACGATAACTCATCCCACACTCTTTTCAGCATCTCTTGTGTAGCGGTTTGAAAAGCTGCAGATATGCGTGTCTTAAGTTCGTCAGCGTCATTTGGTAGCGGTGGAACAAACACCTGATATTTGATGTAGGCCCCCCCAAAAAAAACAAGTTTGTACCTGTTTATTTGTTTTCAATAGCCCTGAGAAGTTGGGATATATATATATATATATATATATATATGTGTGTGTGTGTGTGTGTAATATATCCATTATATTCTTCCTTAAAGTGCAACCTGAAAAGGAAAAATATGTCATATTTACTTGGCTGGAACTAGACTCAGCCTGAAAGGAATAAAATTTTGATGCAGTCTGACCAAATAGTCTATTTTAACGAAAGTAACATCCGTCCATCTCAAACGATGGCTTGGGAGCGAAGTGTATATCACCTTTCAACCTTACGCGCGAGAGGCGAAAAAAACATGTGGCTGTTATTTTGTACGGTCAGCAGAATTTGGGGATGGCGATGTGAACCCACGCCTTTATCCAGACGTATACACGTGTAGATATGCAAGACATGCACTTTATGGGAAGTTTTGTTGCTATGGGTTTTAAAGCGATAAAATACTGTTACAGGGGGTTGGATTTAGGAAAGGGAATTTAAATGATAGAATGGAGGGCCTAATATTTAATTTATTACACACACACACACACACACACACACACACATATATATATATATATATATATATATATATATATATATATATATATATATATATATATATATATATGACGAGCGTAAGACTACGCCCTGTGATCTCCGAACTAAGGCAGTCATGGTTTAACCGGTGGTGTAGCAAGAAGTAATCCAAGCAATAATTGAGCAGGCATCAGTTCATTTTAATCTAATTTATTTCTTTTCGGGTAAACCACAGCTCCTACTCAGTGCGTTCATTTTGCGCCATTTCACTTTTAGAGACGCGGAGAAATACACATCTGACAGCATCGACTTTTATTCCACGCTCTGACAAAATTCGCGGGCAGTTTCGCGCGCCAACTGTCCTTTCACATGCGCAGAGCCCAAACCAAACATCTTTCAAGGAGAATTATATAAGATCTCCTCTTCGAACGCAAAACCCACAGGCGCGCCAAGACTATATAATGAAAAGGGGAAATTCCCTTTCCCAATTCGCTTCTTGAAATACGAACAATTAGAGGCGAATTACGCCACGAATATAACTTAATTCCCAAGCCCCCTTTAAATTTAAGGTAATCTTTCTTTTCCCACTTAAGTTCTGACATATATATATATATATATATATATATATATATATATATATATATATATATATATATATATATATATATATATATATATATATATATATATATATATATATATATATATATATATATATATATATATATAACTGTTAGCAGTTATGTAATTTTCAACAAGATATACATTTAATAGTATCCGCATTTATTTGAACTGTTCTTGAGGAAAATATTTATATAATAGAATTCATGAGAAAGAACATTTGATTCCTTTTCTGATATCACAGCTCTAACGAATCTTTCCCTTTACTACCTCTTTTTATGGATCACCGATCAATATTTTAGGTGAGGCCTCTCAACACTTTCTAACACGGAAAATAAAGAAGCGGGAAGTACAATTAGACCGATTTTTCGGATATCTCTTTTTTTCTCTAGTTTACGCTTCCAGCTTTCATTGAAAAATATTTTCATCAATAATTTTTTCTTCCCTTTTCATTACGATTTCCCTTTACCGACACAAAAAGTGATTGAATATACTGTGGTAACTCGAGAGAGAAAAAAAAAAAACTTCGACCAATTTTGTCGATGAAATTGCTTCATAAATCATTTTGACAGCAACATTCAAACCATGGTGTGACAAAAACAAATAGGGAACATTCTTTCGCCGTTGAAGAGTTGTTTTCGAAACAATGTTTTGCGGGAAAAAGAACATGATTTTTCGAAATTCCAAGCAATCTTGGGCTTTAGAGGTCAATTCACTTTATTTTAGTCCTTTTTTTCCAGATTACTAATTAGTGATTCCTAACCGATTTTTATAGAATTATATTCTATTATTTCTGAAGAATTGCGACGAATTAAAACACCCAAATTTGAATATATACAGTATTTTGCGACCATAAGACGCATCATTTTATATCAAAAATTGACTTACAATTGGGTTGCGTCTTATGGTACGAAGGTAACATTAAAATAAAATAAATATTACATTACAAATATTGTATATATTTATTACGCATATTTTAAATGCATTTGTTATACATATTATATATATATATATATATATATATATATATATATATATATATATATATATATATATATATATATAATATATAATATATATATATATATATATATATATATATATATATAATATATAATATATATATATATATATATATATATATATATATATATATATATATATATATATATATATACTTTCAGCAAGGTTATGATACACAGCTATAGGTATCTGTAACTATTCCTGCTACAAGAATGTCGGCAGCTCAGTTGTAGATTGCGGATATGGTTCCCTGGTCCGTAAGTATCGTTCTAACTCGTCCCACAAATGTTCTATGGTGTTTCGGTCGGATGTCTGAGGACATCAAAGAAGACGTTTTACATCTATATGCAGCATCTATATGCGAGGCTGCAACATGAAATGAAGGGTTGTCGTCCTGGAAGTAACATACGTCTATTCCATAAAATTTGCCAGAGAGTAAGAAGAACCTGGTTGTCCAAAATGCTCATGTAAGCGTCCGCGTTAAATTTAACCGGAACAACATGGAAAAGTCCCAGACGATACCACGAAATACACCCCCAAACAAGTACACCACCACCACCGAATTTGAGAGTTAGAATCTTGCACTCGAGTAACAGACGTTCACCTGGCATTTCCCAAACCCAATCTCGCCTATTCGATTGGAACAGCGTGTAGCGTGACTCGTCGCTGCATAAAACAGTTTTCCAGTGGTCCACAATCCAGTTGCGACGTCGCAAATACCAAGCGAGTCTGTTGGCTTTGTAAGATGGGGTAATGTTTGGTTTGCCTGTGGCAACACATCCGTGGATATTGAGGGCGTGTAGTTCTTTCCGCAAAGTATTGGGGTACACCGTAACACCTGTTGCCTGTTGAAAATAACTGTTGATGACTTGGAAAGGTTTCTTGTGGTCTTTACGAACCTCCCTCTGCAAGACACGCCGATCCCGTTTGGTCAGTTTACTGGGATGAACAACTTGTGCAGCTCGTGTCCCAACTCCCGTAGTCTTTCACTTCTACACGACATCACCAACAGTTGACCGTGGCTGTGATAAATCTACCGTAAATGCACCAATAGACCTTGCCACTAATGTCTGAACCAACTATAACACCTCTTTCAAAGTCACTAAGTTCCTTTCGTTTCGATTTAATGTCACAATTTCACACAGAACTGACGATTATGGTAGGTTAACCTCCATGATGGTAAGTTAGAGTATATATATATATATATATATATATATATATATATATATATATATATATATATATATATATATATATATATATATATATATATATATGATATATATATGTATATGTATATATATATATGTATATGTATATATATATATATATATATATATATATATATATATATATATATATATATATATATATATATATATATGTATATATATATATATATGTATATGCATATATATATATGTATATGTATATGTATATATATATATATATGTATATATATATATATATATATATATATATATATATATATATATATATATGTATATGTATATATATATATATGTATATGTATATATATATATATGTATATGTATATATATATATATGTGTATATATATATATATATATATATATATATATATATATATATATATATGTATATGTATATATATATATATATATATGTATATGTATATATATATATATATATGTATATGTATATATATATATATATATATATATATATATATATATATATATGTATATGTATATATATATATATGTATATGTATATATATATATCTGTGTATATATATATATATATATATATATATATATATATATATATATATATATATATATATATATACCATATAATGCATTTTATGATTACTAAACTTAAATTCATTCTCATAATTTCTCAGATGTTTTATTAGACTGCAGAGAAAACCTTCTTAAACGGGCGTAGTATAATTTACACAACATGAGATGTTTGTTTAATCTGAGAAGTATTATGTTCTCGATTTTTCAGTCGAAACTTATTACAGGGATGGTAATGCCCAAATTTAGTAGAATGTACAATATCAGTACCTTTATTCTAATACTTATTTGGTTTGTCAATTCCATAATTACTTTTAAAAATTTGTTTTCCAATTGTATAAATCCAGATAGCAATAAACTAAATTTTCTAGCATTCGGTTATTGGGATTTTTCATCCATTCTAAAAGGATAAGTTTAACATCGTCAGTTTTAAGAACTTTCACTGTTACTAAATTCATTAATGCATATTTGTAAAACTTACTAAAATATTATTTAGCAATCTAAATTAATCATGAAATATATAAGACACTGGAAGTCGTAACATTCTAATCAAAACTCCGTACTTGAATGTGAAAATTACTTCACCAGTCAAATTAAATCCCGTGCAATTTATGATATTCAACATAAATCAAAGACAAACTTTTGAAAGTATCGCTAAAGGACGGAGTTAGGGCCGAATACTGCTTAACCCGGCAGTAGTCGCGCGTTGGTCGATTCCCCAACATTTTTAAATTGTTCCCCTATAACCTTCCTTTCCTTAAACTTGTATTGATAATGTTGACGCCAATGGCTATGTTGGCAATCGCCAAACGCGCTCTTGAAAGAATACAAATATAGGTATCATAGTTTTTAATTCTTATGTTGGCATCGTAAACTTAAAGATATTAGAATTTGTTTGAAATCGTTTGTTCCATAAAAAAGTTCGTTTCGCTCGAACATCGTATGGTCGATGTTTCATGTATTGATTTTGTTCATACATTAGTATTGTGTTTAATTCGTTTAAGTAAATAAAATTATTAATTCGTGTGTTGTATGGTCGACAATGGTTTTGATATAATTAGTCTACAGTCCATTCGAATACAACAAATTTAGGACCAGTGCAACGTATGACATTTGGCTCAAACAGATAAGATTCCTGGTAACTGACCTTATGTATTATCCCTACCCGCGTGTAAGATACCAAGATACTCTCCCTTTTTTTTGGAAGTTATTGCTTTTGAAAAATGAAATCGGTCGTTTCGATCGCGGCGCAACTACTCAGTCAGGTGTGTTTTGCACCTGGCGGCATACTGTTATCAAACGCATTGTGAGTCCCGTATCTGGCACAGGATGAAATGTTAATATGGACGAATGGTTTACACCTGTTCCTTTAGTTAAGACACTTTTAAAGAAGTATAATTTGAAAATGGTAGGAACATCAAGGAAAAATGAAAATAATTTCCCATAAGCATTCTTATCTTCAAAGCAGAGATAAATATTTTCCTGTGAGTTTTGATTTCAGAGAGGTGTGACAATTGTTTCTTATGTTCCCCAAAACAATGATGCTGTTTTATTGATTTCTACAATATATAATGATAATTCCACTGATAACCCAGAAAAAAGAAACCAGAAATAATTAATTTGACATTGCTGGAAGAAACTGCCAAATTATATTTCAACGAAATACGGGAGATAAAATAGCACGTCGTCATCTTTTGAAGAAACTTTCACTTAAATTACTGAAGGAGCACATAAATCAAATAAAGAAAATATCACCTTTACCAAATCCTTTAAAAATAAAAACTGATTAATTTTGTGGAGAACTCCCCCCCCCCCCTCAAATAGCTCTACGATCTCCCAAAGAAGAACGATGTATATATTGCATAAAAAACAAAATAGATAAACGAAGCAAACATGTCGGAAATGTTGCTCATATATATGCAAAGAACATTTATTTAACATGTGTGAAAAGACAAACAAAACAAAGAAACTATTAACTTTTCAGGAATATTTTATTGATTAACATTTAATTTATAAATACATAAAGCTGTATCATTGGTATCATCTGTTAGATAACGAAAATTATGTTAATATCCATAGAAAACTATTTTTGTATCTATGTTTTCCCCGCATTGCGAACGGCGGGGAAATGACCCACACGCGACTACTAACGTTCTGAAAAGAGACGCGACTACTCTAGGGTTAAATGAAACCAAAGTTTACATGTTCTTCGGAGAAACAAGGATGGGTAAATTACTAATGTTAAATATATATATATATATATATATATATATATATATATATATATATATATATATACAGCGAGAGAGAGAGAGAGCTTATATCGATTAAGAAGACACCGGTTCAATATTCTATCCTGGCAGTTAGCCGTCATATAGCGTCTGAATACATTTAACTTCCTTAATTCATTCGCCTGTCTTATACTCCTTTTCCGTAAATCAATGTAAAATTCGCAAACTGAAAAACAACTCAAATGGAATTACTATCCGATAATAGATACTGTTAAACTAGTTTCAAATTGATACTAGTTTCAAATTGAAATTTAAATGCATGGTAATAGGCTACAAAGCTTCTGCAATGCTTCCTAACTATTACAATTTATAGCAAATTCTTTAAATTTAGTCCATTAAGTTCTACTCTATTTATCTCAATATAAAGTTCGATCTAAGAGCATTCGAAAGTAGATGATATCGCAGGTATGTAAAAAAAAATACGAAAGGAAGAACTGATTATGCGACTCTAAATACATAATGTCGTTTATTTTATGACATCACGGTGTGACGCAGACGTTTAGTCTCACCTGTGGTAAAAATAACGTTATTAGTCATTGTTGGCGCATTCTGTAAGGTCACTAAACAATAAGAAGGTGATTTGACTGTGGCAACTTATGTGTCTGTCTTGTAGAAGTCCCTGACAGTCACAGTGTAACTAGCTTGTAAAGTCATAAAATCGCTTGTTGGGACTACTACGACGAGACTATGAGTATTCCATATAAGTATATATATATATATATATATATATATATATATATATATCTTATAAAGTTTGTAAAGTTTGTTTGTTATGTTTAAATTGTGATCGATTTTTGAAATTCAAGAACATATTCAATTTTTAATTTTTATTTTCAATGAATTAAATTTTACATTATTTAACTAAAAATTATTAATATACAATTGAAATAGATAAACGGTATATTATTATTAACGTACTTTAAACAAATAATGCATAAATATTTTATATAGCCGATTCTGTTCACTCACTATTGAATGAATCATGCAGAAACAAAATATTATTTCCAGGAAGAAACTTTTATCTTGATTCATTGCAATAATTTTTATGACAAACTATATATTGTCTGTTGCGGTACAGTTGCCATATAATATATAAAAAAGGCAACTAGTGTCCTCCATTAAATTGCATCATAAATCATCCTGACAGCAACATTAAGCAATTGAAATAAGAGCATATAAGTTTTTATTTTTCCTTTCCATATTTCTCATGCGCTTATGATGGATTTAAGGGATTACGTAGGTTTCTTTGTATATGCGATACATATACACACAAATAAACAATTATTTCTATGCAATTGATATTCATTCAGAGCCGAATGGTTTATATTAATATTAGAATCTCTCTGGATATACAGTGTTATACTTAATTGTATGTAATTAGCATCGTAAAAATTTTTAGCATTTTATTTACTGCGTTTTCAAAAGAAAACATGATTTCAAACAAGACTGTGTTATCCTTTGCCTAAATAATGTGTTGAAGTAGGAGGAACTGTAATTGCTAATGTGAAGAAATAAAAAAGTTAGTTTCAATTGCGAGCTAGAAACGTGCTAAAAATTGAGCTTTTAATCAGCGACAAACGGGATTTAGCAGGTAAATAAAGGTTCCACTTTTAAGATATCTTTATTTTTACTTCTCACCTGATTTTTAACTTAAGTCCTGATTTTTAACTTTCAATGCCTTTTTTTAATTCATTAAACATTTTCCCTTTTTATAGGGGAAAGGAGCTAAGCCATCTCAGATTAGATTAGTGGTTTCAGAATCGAGTACCCGAGACCGAGGGGAATTGTTGGAACTGAAAATCCGGTTCTAATAGTTGTAGAACCGGGTATTTTAAACTAGTAAATCTTAGGATTAAAAAACAGTATTTTAATGGGATTAAAAATGTTTACCCCTATTTAGATCTTTGGAACTTTTAGTCTTAAACACAGTAATAACAACTAGACCTCTCTCGACCATCTCAGATGTCAACTCATATGTCAATCTCCTCCTGCTGTCAAACGATATGCCACCGCGTGCCATTTGCTTCTATTGATTTATTTGATACTAGCCGGGCTTCGCCTAGCTACTCTCAAGCCATCCGTGTAACATATTTATGTACTTCGGGCCCCACAAAAGGAAAAAAAAACCCTCAAATGTATTAAATCAAAGTGAATAAATCAAATCAATTTCTTTCAATTTTCATTCCCGTCGCGCTGCCGACAGATGGCAGCACCACTGCAAAAGATGATTTGGTTTCTCAGCAGTGAGTGATTTTAGAATGAAAATATCTCTAAAACTATTGAATTAACAGAATAAGTGTACGCAGAAAAAATTATCAGTTTCCGAAGCTCTTTCCAAATATGTAACATTTATGTACTTTCATGAGAAAAAAAATACACCGATTTTCCTGTATATTTGTCGGCCATTTTTTTCGAGGATCGGTGCCCGCCCGGATGAGTTACGGTCACGTGATCCGACTTCTCCCTGTCCCTTTATTAGTATAGATAAGATTTTCAAAAGAAATTTTACTTATTGTAGTTGTAAAGGTCACAAATAGATTGCCTTTTATGTTATTGAAAAATTCGCAATCTATTCTACGACGAATATCTAATCTAGTGGCAAATGGAAAATAAAAATAAAATCTTCACAGAGAAAAACAAAGCAAGCCAGAGTTCTACTGCTTCTGGGTTTTCTCTCGGGCCCAGTTCCTTAAATTAATTTAAATTAATTAGACAAATTGCTATGATGTTTTATTATTCCTGCTGCAAATCCTAAAATAATAACGAATAAATTTATCGTTAATATTCACAAACTGAAAATATCAAATCAATTGGTTTTATACATTTCATCATTATCAGTTTTTTTAAATATGTATCATATTTTAAATCCCTTTTCATTTAACTAATATTTTGTTTCGCTGAAATCGTTTCAATAAATATGTTTCTCTGCATTATACAATGAAAATAATAATAATTAATTTTTTTTCTAATGCTGTGGCACTATTATTATTCCTCTTGCAAATCCTAAAATAATAACGAATACATTCGTCGCAAATGTTCACAAAACCGAAAATATCAAATAAATTGGTTTTATACATTTCATCATTATCAGTTTTTTTAAAATATGTATCATATTTTAAATCCCTTTTCATTTAACTCAAATTTTGTTTCCCTGAAATCATTTCAATAAATATATTTCACTGCATTATACACTGAAAATAATGATAACTATTTATTTTTTCTATTGCTGTGGTACTATTCTTATTCCCCTTGCAAATCCTAAAATAATAACGAATACATTTGTCGCCAATAATCACAAACCGAAAATATCAAATCAATTGGTTTTATACATTATATTATTATCAGTTTTTAAAATATGTATCATATTTTAAATCCCTTTTCATTTAACTAACATTTTGTGTCACTGAAATCCTTTCGATAAATACGTTTCACTGCATGATACACTGAAAATAATAATAATAATAATTTTTTTCTAATGCGGTGGCACTTTCGTGAGATATTCGTCTTTTATAACTCACTATGAAATACACTCTGTCACAAAAAAATGTATGCACCCAGAAGGAAATGAGCTACTATCACAAAACTTAACATGTATGTAGTATATGAGGATATAAGCAAATGATTACAAATTCAGAAGAACAGACCGTTTTATTAAGAAGATATGGTAGGAAAAAGGTTACAAATCAGCAAGTAGAAAATCCACCCTTGGCAGCTATATAAGCCGAAACACGGCGTGGCATCGAATCAATGAGGTCACCTATGACCTCCTGCGGAAGATTATGCGATAATCTTTGCAACTGGGCAGTTAATTGACCAGTATTCCGGAACGGCTACAGGTACCTTCCAAGCACGTCCCAGACGTGCTCTATTGGCGAGAGGTCTGGTGATCTCGCAGGCCATGGGAGTACGTCATATCATTGAAGACATTGTTGGGAGAGTCGCGCAGTATGTGGACGAACGTTGTCTTGCTGATAAATGGCACCTGGGTGACTTGATAACATAGGCAGTACACCTGGCGTTAAAATATCTTCCACGTAACTGCTTGCTTCAAAGTGCGTTGAAGGACAACTAGAGGTGATCGTGTGTCCCAAAAATTCGCTCCCCACACTGACACAACTTGTGTAATCGCCGTATGCCTCTCGACAACAAATGCCGGATAGGACCGGTGGCCTGGCCGCCTCCACACGCGTATGCGCTGGTTATCAGCATTAAGACTGTATCGGGATTCATCGCTGAAGATCATATGCCTCCAGTCGGTCACACTCCAACTTGCCCGATGCCGGCAAAACTCCCAATCGACACTGCCTATGATGTGGGGTCAGTGATAGGCGTCATAATGGACGTCGGCTCCTTATACCTGAGTATACCAGTCGTCTCCGAATGGTTTCCCTTCATACCACCAGATGTCTGGAAGGTGGTAAATGGCGTCGAGCCGATTCTAGCGATGTTGTTGATGCGGACGTGGCCGGTCTTATGATTACGCTATCCTCGCGCGCATTTGTGTTCTTGGGGCGCCTTGACCCTCCGCGACGTTAGACTATCCCTTCCGTGATCCATTGTTGCCAATACCGAGCAACTACCATATAGCTCCGACCAAGGTGGCGGCCGATACGCCTGTTCGACCAACCTGCTTCTCTGAGGCCTACTATACGTCCCCCCTCAAAGTCCGACAATTGTTCGTACTGTCGCCGGTAACGTCTCAGAGGCATCTCTAGTCACAATACCGTCCATCCAAGTCGACAGATTTATTTGAATAACCCTATGGCACGAGTAATCATGCTTTTTAACTCTCCCAGCTGCGCATCTCATATGCGCATAGCGCGCTTACCCTTTTCTCGTTGGCGTCGAAATTTTAATCATTTGCATATCTCTTACCAGACTACATTCCTACCAAGTTTCGTGATAGTAGCTCGATTTCTTCTGTGTGCATATATTTTTTGTGACAGAGTGTATTACTGGATACTTCACTGTTGGCGCATCATTTAGGTGAGCCACCACTGCTCCTTATGAGGGGACAGCGTGTTAACGCCAAATCCTTATATGGGAATTGTACACAAAATATCTTCGTAGAAGCTCACGGCACTAACCAGTATACCATGTGAGTTGCTTGAAAATAACTATAAATAATGCTTTTCTATGGTCAGTCGTTAGTTCGTGTGTGAAATATGCTTTACCTCAGCCAAGTGCTGGCGTTCGTAGATCTCTCTGGCCTAAAGATATAAAACCGAATTCAATTCGAGTGTATATCAAACATACGAGTGACTGCTGGAAGGACAAAATACGAATAAATCTGTTTTAGAATACCTCCAAAAGTGAGACAATTTTACAACGGTCAGAATTCCCACTTGTAGAAATGTATTCTAGAGCATGTATATATACATGAGTTCTCGAGCATAATTTCTACATATTCTTATACCTGCATATTTTAAGTTGAAATGAAAGTCATACTTAACTTTAAGGATAGTAATGCCGTTATTTTGAAATTGAAACTATTTTATTAGATTAGACAGGAAAATTACTGATGAGGCAATGTCTTAACACAACTGAGAGACAAGGTTTTTCCAATCAACAAAATCAATCAAAATAATGAAATAAACACCAACTGAAATTCGACGATAGTACGTAAAATTCTGTAGACTTTATAATCAGTTTGAACTATTGAAACTATTCTATTACATTAGATATCAAAATTACTGATGAGGAAACTATTTCTTAACACAAAACAGAGATTCATTATTTTTGCAATCAACACAATCACAAAAATGTAATAAATACCAATTGAAATTTGAAATTCGTGTGTAATATTCTGTAGTCATTATATTCAATTTGAACTATTCAAACTATTCTATTAGATTAGATATCAAAATTACTGATGAGGAAACTATGTCTTTACACAAAACTGAGAAACATTGTTGTTCCAATCAACACAATCACAATAATGTAATAAATACCAATTGAAATTTGAAATTCGTGTGTAATATTCTGTAGTCATTATATTCAATTTGAACTATTCAAACTATTCTATTAGATTAGATATAAAAATTACTGTTGAGGAAACTATTTCTTAACACAAAACAGAGATTCATTGTTGTTCCAATCAACACAATCACAAAAATGTAATAAATACCAATTGAAATTTGAAATTCGTGTGTAATATTCTGCAGTCATTATATTCAATTTGAACTATTGAAACTAGTGTATTATATTAGATATCAAAATTACTGATGAGGAAACTATTTCTTAACACAAAACAGAGATTCATTGTTTTTGCAATCAACACAATCACAAAAATGTAATAAATGCCAATTGAAATTTGAAATTCGTCTGTGATATTCTGTAGTCATTGTAATCAATTTGAACTATTGAAACTATTCTATTAGATTAGATATCAAAATTACTGATGAGGAAACTATGTCTTCACACAAAACTGAGAAACATTGTTGTTCCAATCAACACAATCACAAGAATGTAATAAATACCAATTGAAATTTGAAATTCGTGTGTAATATTCTGTAGTCATTATATTCAATTTGAACTATTCAAACTATTCTATTAGATTAGATATAAAAATTACTGATGAGGAAACTATGTCTTAACACAAAACTGAGATTCATTGTTGTTCCAATCAACACAATCACAAGAATGTAATAAATACCAATTGAAATTTGAAATTCGTGTGTAATATTCTGTAGTCATTATATTCAATTTCAACTATTCTATTTGATTAGATATCAAAATTACTGATGAGGAAGCTATGTCTTAAAACACAACTGATAGACATTGTTTTTCCAATCAACACAGTCTCAAAAGTGTAATAAATACCAATTGAAATTTGAAGTTAGTCTGTAACGTTCTGTAGTCATTATAAAGTTAGTCTGTAACATTCTGTAGTCATTATAATCAATTTGAACTATTGAAACCATTTCATTAGATTTGAAATAAGAATTACCGATGAGTAAATTATGTTACTCTGTATGGACGTAAGCGTTATCTATTTGGACGAAAGTGGGAGGTTCGTGATCGCTTGTGAATTTCATTTTAGTTGCTTTCCTTATTTACGTATTTTCTATATTTTGATCTCTTGCAGTTTTGTCTATTTTCTATTTTCTAACGTAGGATTACATTCCTAAATAACGATCCTTCGGAGAGAAAAAAATTGACCGCCGTCGCTCCGTCAGCGCGCCAAACCCAGTAGCAGTAAACAATTAAACAGAAAAGTTCCAAAATGCGTAAAAAAAAGAGAGATAAGCAAACGATAAGTAATACTACGTTAACAACCCGCTGTAGTTTCGTTAGAGTAGACAACCTGAAATATATTTTTCTGTTTACCTAAGAACTTCTTCCACAGGCTTTTGCATTAGAAATATTTCTAAAAATTGAATTAAAATACCTAACATAAGAAAGAGTAAGTATAACCGTTCTTGAGACACGGTTATTAATTAGTTAATATCGTATTGAAAGTGATTATATTTTTCGAAAGAAATTTTAAAATGCAGTGTGAGAAGGAAATGTATCATTTAAAAATCAGTAATAAGTATTTACAGCAATAATATTTGAAGAAATACCATTTTTTTAAAAATAATAGATAAATTTTGTAAAAATTTTGAAAATTACACAACAATCCTGGAATCAGGAAATTTCCTTTTTCTTTTTCCTTATTTCCGACGAAACTTATTTAATAAATCTATAGGTTAGATATTTTAATACATGTATGTAAACATTCCTTTTGTTGAGATTAATCAAAGTGCATGCACCATGTCTTAAGAATTACGATACCGGAGATCAAATTCCTATGAGTTATCATGATTGATACTGCTCTCTTTGATAACATAGGTCTTTGAAAACAGAATTTCTTCGGAAAGATGCGTCTTCGTTTCTTTTCATTTATTTATTTTTTTTATTTTTTTTATCCCGGCTTCTTGCAAGAGCGTCTCGAATTATATCGTTCGTGATTTGTATTTCGTCTTTCGCAACGATGATTCTCCGACATTCCCTTTATGGTTGGGCGAATGGAGTTTCCAGAATACTCTACTCTGCTCTAATGCATAGCAGAGTATGTAGACTGACATAGGAAAAATTGTTGGTCATAATAGATTAATGTGGCCTGTGATGAGTTATATTTCCATTAGGAACGAAACAAGTTCTTTCCTTTTATACATTTGTTTTACATTAAAGGAGATGTATAAAAAATGATATATTTGTTTTAATTCTAGCGGTACGGAATAAATCACTAAAAGTATATCTATGGTGCCGGGTATAAAGGGTTTAAAAGGACGGTGGACATTACAAAGCGAATTTTGAAATTTTTACCTCAGAGATATGGAATTTTGCATATAAATTCATTAAACTATATTAAGCAACTTACAAAATTTTATAAATATTTTTTTTAAAAACTTATATTTAAAAAATTGAAACTAATTTTTAAATGCTCCTTGCCATCCAATTTTTAACTTCCCTTAATTTTGTATTTATATTGCTAATTATTACATTTTGAACAGTTATATATTACTTTGTACTTTAGTTGAATAGTTAATGTTTAGGATATATTTTTGTGTTTGTACTCTGAATTTTCGTGAAATTTGTGTAATTTTCTACACTTAAGGTGGCTGCTTACGTGGAAAATGATATTTTTGACTGTTTTGGTCAATTTTATCTTTTGCAAGAATTGTGTAATTCAATCTTTTCTCTTTTCAAAACCGTTTAGATTTTCATTCTACATCAATTAGAATCAGAGTTATAGATATTTATATAAACATCGTCTGCTACAAAATTGAAGTGACAAACAACTTTAAATCCGTTTTTCTCAGAATTATGTCTTATAGCACAAATCTATGTCCTGATATCTCACATAATGCTGTATATAATTGGATACAATTTTCAGGAAATATTTTAGATACTATTGTTAATGAAATGACTTACAATAATGGATGTTTAATAAATAGTTTTTTATTTGGGGATGTTTTTATAAGGAAAGGAATTACGAATCGGGGAAAATTTTCATATTGGAACATAAAATTGTGTGTATTATTTTTGCATTTTAAAATTTATCTTAGATTGTAGGTCATTTTGAAGATAACTGTCATATGTATCATGTGTGAGAAGGAAATTAAAATAGTAGCATTATAATTTTGTGCAGAGTGATAGGTGTTTTAGCTAAATTTCATTAAAAATTACTTCAAATTGACCAATTTATAAACATTTATGGCATTTACAGGTAAGTTTTTGTTCCTTTTTTAATTTTTTAATGCTATTTTACCATAAAAGACCAAAGCATCCTTTAAAAAATGATTTTTTTTAAAAATTGGCTCCGAACGTAGGCAGTCACTTTAAGTTAAATTTTGTTAATCTGAATGATATCGAAACCTAAAAAAGATACATAACTTTATTTTGATGTATTAGAGGAGTTTTTATTATAAATTTTATAAAATTTCGTCAAAAATTATGACGCAAGGAGCATTTCAAATGCTTGCAAAACTAGAAATTACTCATTTTAAGAAAAATCCATTTAAAAGATTTTTTTAACCTACCTTTAATACTTACTTTTCTAAAGCCACCAGGTTTTCATTTTACTTTTAACTGCATATTTTAAATGCACTTTTTTCCAATATTTACGTATTTTTAAAATATTAACACACCCAAAAAAATTCTAATTTCTGTTCAATTTTTGGTAATTTGAAAGTCTACGATCCCCTTAAGTCAAAAACAGTGATTTATTTATACCAAGTTATTGGCTTTTATACCAATCGAAAACAAAAATTTCAATTTGAGTCTTTTGTACAAACAAATGTACTTTTGTATACAAAATTGATCAAAATTGACCTTTTGTATACAAAATTGTCAAAAGATTTTTTTTATCAATGCTAACAGATATCTAAAAATCACTTTTTTTTTACTTAAGCCCTTTATACCGGGTCCCATATATATTACAACACGGATTTTATCAATACCAATGAAAGAAATCTCAGACGAATCAATAGATTTTAATTTCAAAGTAAAATATTAATATACCTAAAAGATTTAAGACATCAATTCATATGTACTTCAAAAATTAAGGAAAATTGCATTAATGAAATTTTTACAGAATTTTTATTCCCCTCCTGAGTAAAATGTGTAAAGTTCAAAATTTAAAAAAATAATCATCAAAATGAATAGTTCCTTCGCGTTGACGAATTATAAAATTATTCAAAAACAATCCTAACTATGTGGATTAGGACATGTATCTGCTTGTAAATGCAAAGTCCCAGTAAAATATTCCATCATGAAACTGAAAAGAATTCTTCAGATTCAAACACTCAAGAAATCGATCAACTATGGCTTAATAAGTCACTTAGACAGGGACTGGTTCGAGATTAGGATAGAGTAACGGGGTTTCTCAGGTATTTTAGTTTAAATAATGATTTTCGGAGCATCTGAAAACGTTTGGAACACGATTTAAGAGCAATCCAAACATCATTCAGTCAAATAATTCTTCCCTTTTGGGGACATTTCTGTCGTGTATTCAGTTGAAGTACGCATGATTGATGTGTAAGTTACTAACTATAACCGACAAAAGTTTATACGTTAAAAATGGTAAATGGTGAATTTAAAGAAGTTTGATGTGGAAGTTTGGCGAGTGATTAATTATAATCCAAAATGATTGTGTCACGTAGAAGTGTGAGATATACCGAATAAACCAACACGCTGTTAAGGCCAAAGAAGTTTATTAGCAGAATTCAATCACCGTAATGAACTGCCTGAGGGAAGTCTCTTATATACAGCTTAAGAACTTTTTAGAAGTAAGGTAAATTAGCATAACAAATTACCGTAATATCTTGAGTACAATGCGCACATTTTTCACATTTTAGTCCGCAAAAATGAGGGTGTGTATTATACTCGTGTACAAGTATAATACGCACCCTTTTCTATACGTTTAATACTCGTACACAAAAAAACTTATAAATAAACGACAAAAAATAAAGGAGCTGTATTCTAGTGAAAGTGATTAAGACCTATAATTTCACACTATCGTTTGCTTTGAATTAAAAATTTAAGTTTTTTTCTACCGAATTTGACGTTTTCATTTATTTTTACTACAATTTTTTTTATCCTACTAAATATCTGTGTGCGTATTATAGTCGAATTTTAAATTTTCCGAAAATTTCATTCAAAATCAAGCATGCGTATTATAGTCAAGATTTTACTGTAACATAAGGTAAATTAACATAAACAGGAACTTTCTCGAAATTTAGAGATATTAACATAAATTAGAATTAAAGGAAAACCAGAAGATACTGACTGCATTCGAACCGATGACCTGTCGGTCAGCCGTCCAGTGCTTTAGCCATTTGGCCGACAAGCAGTTACCTTCAGAAAGGGGCATTATTTTTCCGATTGTGAAATATTAAGGAAACAACCCCACTTTGCTAGTTCCTATTGTCATGAAAACAACCAATGTATTTGTTTGCAGTTAACAAAAAAGAAATTTCTATGAATCGTGATTTAATGTAATTGTCCGCCCATTAGACTTTTCAATATTGATTTACAGAACCTTAAAAATGTACATTAACTCCGGTACGAGATGTTACGTTGTCAGACAAAATTCCTTCTTCACGCGAATAAATGTTTATGGCTAATAATGGCACCCATTTTATTTAAGAAATTACTTTAAAATATTGGATCGATTTCTATCAAATGCAGTTTTTACGTATCTCCGTTTGAAAAGTAATTATTTCTTTAACATTGCAATCTGTGTAATTGCATGCAATTTTTTTATTTGTACTTTTCCTTATAAAAAAAACACTCGGAAAACGTCAAAACATTACATTAGTGCAAATAGAAAATGCTCTGAAATTCTGCGTAGATGTATAATCATGTTTTACTAACGTTTATCCTGTTATTCCGAGATTATTGAGGCAGTTTTATTCAGATAAAATCGAATCGTTTCTTTAATTAACATATCTCAGATGTAATTTATGTATTTACTGAATACCATTCATATTGTTTCTCTTTTTGGGAGCAACAGAGATGTCTCAAAAATATTTAAAAGAGACGTGATTTGATAAAAAAATTATATGTAAGAATTTTTCATACATTTACTTCAAAAACGTTTTGTCTAAAACAAAAAGAAACAAGAAACAAAAGTTACTTCCCAAAGTTTGGGGCTGAGAGATTATGAACCAGCGTGTTTTTGAAATTTTTTATGAGCTGTATCAGCTATGGGCATGATTTCAAACGCCTTCAAGTCCAGTTCAGTGTCTCAGATGGAATACTTGTTCTTAATTTAGCCCATTAGACACATAACCTTTGTCAAAATAGTTCCAGGACTGAGCTCGTAAAAAATTACACATGTTCAACTTGTTCAGAATTTTATTTTAATTTTTAAATAATTCTTTATAATAATTGTTTCATTTTATTCATCATATTGTTTATAATTTGTATTCTAATTGTGTTTCTGGTCAATAGATGGCATCACTGTGTAACTTTTTTTTCTTCAAGCTAAAATGATTTTATTCTGTTGTTGCACATTTTATTCTGAGTAATGGCAAGAAAGTGGCTGTTGTGGTGTATATTCTATTCTAAGCAATGTCATGTAAGAATTCAAAAATCGCTATATTGGCTGAGATTCCGTTTATTCTTTTTTTGTTTAAGATTCTGTGCAGATTATTGTTCAAGCTGTTGACATTTTGAAGTCAATTATTAATTTTCTAAAACCTAATTCCCAAGGGTTATTCAATGTGTAAGGAATTCAACAGTTATATGTTAAAATGATGTCAATTATTAAATGCATTTTAAGGATACATGCATGGAACTAAATTTTTTAGGGTTGACTTATTATTCAAGTATTATTCAGATGATGTTAAAGGTAAGCCATTGCATATTACCTTTATTAAAAAGAAGTAAGGAGATTGATTAGTTGCACTTTAACAAGAACATTAAATATTTTTGTTAATGGATTCTCATTCAGTACACTAAGATATAAAATTATATTAATAAAATAACTGACCCCACACAACTTAACAACTAATGGTCTTACGTCTTGCCAAAGTAGTCTCCTCATCTATCTATGCACAGCTGCCACCTTGTAGGTCATGGAAGCAAGCAGAGAAAGTTTCATCCGGGGTGCTTCTCAGCACATCTCTCTCGCCGTATGGATTGCTACTAAGGATGTTTCACTAAGGCTTTCCTTGACCTTAAATCTCTGCAAGGAATCCGCTTCCATCTCACTACTCGTGTAACTTCCAACAAAATGGGGCAACAAGCCAAACAGTGGGTTGCTGAGCACAGACCTGCAACCTAGTGAGTTTACGTGAAAACACTTCCAAGGCCATGTCTATGCAGAACACATATCAGGTGACTAAATAACAACCATTTCTTGTGTTTGAATATCATAGATAATGAATTAAAAACTCCCCTCTGGAGCTTTTCTGACAAAGTTTATATAAGTATTTCCCGGATGCAACTTTTATTGCTCAATCCGTTTCTCTTTTAAGGAAACAATTAAGATCAGTCAAAAAGATTAAACAAGGAACATTATTTGATATAAACTATCAATTTTCAAACATTTTCTGCAAACATTTGTTCAGAACTAAAAAGTAAGAAACAAAACCCATTAGAAAAGTTCTTTATCAAAGTTTGGTGTTCAGAGATTATGAACCAACGTGTTTTTGAGAATTTCTATGAACGTCATCAGCTTCAGGCATGACTCCTCTCAGACTTCAAACGTCTTTAGTCCAGTTTAGTCTTTCAAATCGAAGATCTATGCTTAATTTAGCCCATTTGATAATTAATTAAAAGCCATTTTCGTATTACTTTGTGTTGAGAAAAGCATCGCAATTTTGATAGATTGTGGGGTCAGTTATTTTATTAATATAAATTTATATCTTAGTGGACTGAATGGGTATCCATTAACAAAAATATTTAGTGAACTTGTTAAAGTGCAAGTGTAAAGTAAAGTGGTCAGTGGCAAGAGGAAACGGGGAGTCTGCAAGCAAAACTCTAAAGAAGACTTTCTTGGAAAAGGATTTGAGGGTTTCTTAAAAATACAACTAAATATTTCTGTCTATTTCTTTCTACGACAAAAAATCTCATAACTTGGATTTTCTACTACAAAAACGAGACTGGCAAGCAGAATTCGTTAATTAAATTTTCAGAAAAATATTCCGTAAGTCTCCAGTTAAACCCAGACTACTTACGTCTAGGTCTCCCAGACCTGGGTTTTTAAACCTAAATCTGTGTTTTTCAGTGACCATATGGGTTTCCATTTTTTTTAAACAATCTCAAAATCTGGGTTTTTTCCATGTAAGTTAAAAAATGGAAAAAAAATAATATTTATTTCAAATAATAAGGATAATTAAATTATGTAATATAGTAACATAAATTATTGAATATAAAATGTTACAAGTTCAGATCATTTCAATTGAATCGTCATATACAGGATGTCCAAAAATTATCACTACATCCTCAAAAATTTTATTAAAAAATGAATAGGCCTACAGCAAAATTAGCTACAACAATCGATAGAATAACTCAAAAAGTTTCTTTTCTACTACCTTAGTAAAGTCCCACATGAGATAATTTCGTAGCACGAACAGTATCACGGAGATATTCCAATTCAGTCCACGAATGTTTGAGCATGCTAACATCAACAGTAGCTACAGCTGTTTGGATCTTTTGTTTCAATTCCACAACACTGTTAACTTTTGTCAGGTACACAGAATCTTTTACATAACCCCAAAAGAAAAAGTCTTGTGGAGAATGTCAGGAGACCGGGGCGGCCGTGCTATGGGTCCATCCCTGCCAATCTAGCGCTATGGGAATAAATTACCATCTATAATCAGAAACATACTGTAGAAAAAAAAGTACTAACTCAAAAAATAGATTAGCTCAAAAACTTTTTGAGTTAATCTATTGTTGTAACTAGTTTTGCTGTAGGCCTATTCCTTTTTTTTTAATATTTTTTTTAAAAGTTGAGTGATCTTTTTGGGACACCCTGTATATATCTCTGACGAAACCATCCCAAAATTTCGGTATTTGTTACGTCATATCAATGATAGATTCTGTAGTCCCAAATATGAAATCTTATCAAACTTCAAGACCCATTTGACCATTTGACCTCCCTCTTCTGAGTTCGTAGAGAGAGTTTTTTTTTCATAAATTAATAGAATTACAGCAATACGAGCGACTGTTCTGAAGAGTGAAACTGTAAACGATCGTATGATGGCAAAATAAGTAGACATCATCAAAATTGTTGTACCTAGATACCTAAAACATCAAAACTGGTAAAAGATGTAACAGAAGGAGCATATTATAGACGACAAGAAGCAAGCGTAAAAGAAAAAAGATCTTCAGAAAATTAATTTGGAAGTGGTTGATAAATGGATCAAATTTCATGGCAATTGAATAAAGTAATTTTAATTTAACTTCAAGTAATTTTAGAAAATGTGGTGAGAATTATCTTTTTATTTTATTATCTATACTTATATATAATGAGAGAGCGATTTTGTATGTGGAGGGTAATCTCCAGAACCACTGCACCTATTTGAAAAATTCCTTCACTGTTTGAAAGGTACATTATTCCAGATGGACATAGGTTATATATTATGTATATCTGATCAGTAGAAATAAAGTTAAGGGCTTAATCCTAACAATCTCCATTGTTACCGCTACTGTCCTCTACCGCTTTTTTTGCCGAAGATTTTAACCATCTTTAGCGTGATGCTATCCCGGTGGGCTTCTGTTCTGACGTTAGCGGTTCGAACCTATCTGTTCTCTGGCATGCCTTTTTTCTTATAAAAAATTAACTTTAATTATTAACTAACGTATTATTAATTTAAGGTATTATTAAGGTAAAACAAGATTTACAATTTATTGGCTATCAACTGGAAATTTATTGGTATAATATTTTGTTCAACCCGGACAAAGTCGGGACGGGTCGCTAGTTTTTAATAAAAAAATTGTATTTTTCGAAATACAGGAATTTTTTAATTACAATCTGGATTTTTTTAAGATGGAATCTGAGCTTATTACATTTTTCTAGCTGGGAGCGCTGTTTACGCCATTGTTAATACAAAAACCATGAAGTTTTAGCTCCAATACATTGGATAAGATCTGATATAGCAAGATCATATTTTTCAGCAAAATTTTCTAAAACCACTGAGAATACCAGTTGTCTATTTTCAAAATTTTTGTTGCAAGTATTTAGTGAATTGAATAAGTTGTTTTAGTTTTCTCTTATAAGTAATTTTTTAATGGCATCTAGTCTTACACAAATAATAAATTTAAAAAAGAATACTAGTTTAACTTGGTGCTAATTAAAGCTCGATAATATTAAAAATACTGAGGTAACGCCACTTACCAATGAAGAAGCTTCGAGAGGGAAGAAAATAATTGTCTTCATGGACATGGATTGTTTTGGTTGTCAGATTCGCGACAAATAGACATAAATTGTTTGAAATTTATCCGATAATTTTAAACACAGGAAAACAATTTATTTTTAAATTTTTAAGAAATGCAAATAAGTAAACTTGAGGGGAAAAATAAAAGTTTGCCAAATTTTAATTACAAACAAATGACATTTCTCGTGAGATTTCGTTCTATTGACATCTTGCCAATTTTCACTTGAGAGCTTAGGTAACCCTTAGGAATTTCCAAGCGAAGTCTTGTGAGTACGCGTACCACAATTTGCAAACCACTGATGCATATCATTAAACATGGAAGCTAATGTGAGTATGCCTTCTCTCTCTCAACAGATGACATACATACGCATTCTGCAGCATTATAAAAATTTATATTTACAAATGTAGAGAAAAGGGAGAGCTTTATTTCTTCCTTTCAAGGGGACAAGGAACCTTGAACTTCGTTTGTTTTAAGTTTTCAATAATTTACTCTTTATACTAAACTAGCTGAAAACCCGCACTTCGCTACGGAGTACATTCAAAGTAAAAACATCGGTGAATGTATGCAATTAATGCCAATATATATATAATAAATACGACGATCAATGTATATAATTGATGTAAAATATATATATATTTATAAAAAAATCGTAAGGGATATTTTTATAGACAAAATAATGTAGAAGAAGATATTCAAATTAAATCTAATATAAAGAATACTAAAGAATATAGTACAGTTAATATAGTACAGTTTCTAGAACATTTCTTTTACTGTATTTTAATATTTTTTTGGATAATGTCCAATCGTCTGCCGCATTAGCAAGAAAAAAAAATTATTTTTTGTCTATTTAGTTTTTATGCACGTGACGATAAATTTATTTAAAGTACCAGAAAAAGAAGTCACGTGATCAGCATTTAATAAATTAAATTCTAAAAATTAATCTTTAAAAATTCACCAAAAATCAGGAAATGAAGGTAAAGATTCGAAAAAGATTTCAATTTAAAGGAATTTTTATGATCTTTCTCGTGATATAAATTTTATAACCCTCAAATTATTATTTTAAATGCAAACTTAAAAAAAGTAAAAAAAACAGCTTAAAAATTTAATTTACAAAAATCTAAGAAGAATTTTTGAAAAATCTTTCTTAGTGCACCCCTACACTATTAGAAGAATCGCCATGCAAAATATCAGCCCTTTAGGTCCAGCGGTTTGGTCTGTGCGTTGTATGTCAGTCAGTCAGTGAATGAATGAATGAATGAGTCAGTTACGGAACTGTTTTATATATATAGATGAGAATAATTAATATTCTTTTTTACTTTAATGAAGACACTTATAATTCAGAAATAAGTATTTTGTTTAAGAATAAGACTTATTTATGAAAAAAGTTTTCAAAAATGATAGCATTTTTCAAAATGCTAAATGCGCATTACTTTTCATTTCATTTCCTTCCAGGATTGTTAATTGGAGTGTTTTCCACAAGCCTGTGCATAATTCATTGAAACCACAAATATATATCAAATTTCTAAACCATGAAATAAAGCAAAAATGTAAAAGAAACTTAAAAAAACAACAGCCAAATTCAAAAAATAATTTCTTGTGGCTTTAGATTCCTACAAAAAAAAAATTCATAGCACAATTATATTTATATATAAACGGTAAATTTATAATAAAAAATCTAAGGTTTATGTGGTTCTTCCTTTCTTTTTATATATCTCTAACGGTCCAGGCACATTATAAAGTACGAGGGCTAGTTCAGAATAACTTCTTTATTCTCTACGTAGAGGCAGACTAACATATACAGACTTGGGGCTTCCAAAATAATACACAACAGTACCGCAACCCGCGGTACTAAGAAACTAAAGGTCGCAATGAATCCTTCAGGCAGAGTACCCGTAAACCTCGGCTCTGAGCTAATTCTCGAAGTCGTGCAGGCACCTCGGCTAAATACCAATACACGCTCTATCAGTTAAACACCGCTATCACCTTCCATCAAGCTTGCCTCGCTCTCTCTCGTATCGCTACTAAAGTCTTGGGCTCTTGCCAACTCAGCGTGTGCCCTTTAAATAGATCAAACACCTGCGCCGAACTCACTTTGGCTGGCATGTACAGCGCTGCTTCCAGAAATTTGCATCTGAGCAACACGCGAACCCTACAGGTTTTTAAACGATTTGGAATGCGCATGGAGCATTTTGGAAAATGCTGGTATTTTTGAAAAATTTTTGAAAAAAGGCCATTTTCTGCCAAAAAATAATTATTTTGGATTCTAAGGGTTTTAAATGTAGTAAAAAAAAGAATACAAATTATTCTCATTTTGTACATAGTTAAAAATTGTAAATTAAAAAATTCGAAACTGAAGATTCCTTGTTCTCTTAAATAAAGTGTTCCGACTTTTGCGTTTCTTTCTTTCAGATAACTTTTGAATAAAATCTTGTGTAACATGTCCTAAACTATCACACTGAACATCATTCCTGGCTAGTACCCTAATTTTCGAGTTTCCGTATTCAGTCCAGTTTTGATATATTACTTCATGAAACGTGTTTTTGCCGGGCATCGATCAAATCCCATCTTCTGCATCTGGGAAAATACAGTCTACGGGATCAAATCTCTATCGTAAAAGATGAGATTATCTTGATTGATACTGTGCTTCGGGAATACTTCGAACCTCCGAATCAGAACTGCAGGAGAAATGCGCGAAATAGATGGACGGACTCGCTTATTCTGCTCGCTGAAACATCTGGTATTACACTGGCAGCGAATTGTATTTTGTCTTCGCATTACTGATTCTTTGACATCCAGTTTCACGGTTGAGCAACTGAGACATTTTTTTTATGATGTCTTCGCAAAATGTGTATAAAAACATAAATTTGGATAACAGTATAAATATAAATCATAATTTATCTTTGGAACTAAGATTTTCTTTTTTCATTTGCCTCAAAAATTTAACTATATATGTGAGGTACACATCAGAAACGGAACTCGTACCACAGTGAGATAACGACCGATGTATATAGTTAAGAAGTGAAGCTGATGTGTGTAGGCCTTCTATCAACTGATGATATACTTATGTAATCTAAAACATTAGAAAAAGTTTCATTTACAGATGCAGAGGAGTTATCTATATATTTATGTTGCTAAGCCGACTTTTTGGGCAGTCCGTGAGAGAAAATAACTGCATCAATTAACTTCATTTTGATCTTAAACGAAAGTTTGTAATCTGTATATTTGTCAAATTTGTTTTTTGAAACCGCAATTTCTATTAATGAGCGATAATTTAGATTAAAAAAATTGATTTCTGCGCATGCTCAGTGGCATTTTTAAATCTGGCTTTAGACACTAACTGTTTCTGCGCATGCTCAGTGACATGTTTTAATGATACACACGTTTATTCCAAGGAGTCTCTCTAGATCTCTCTCTGCCGTTTTTACTTTTATAATAAATATGTTAGTGAAATATAAGATTAAACCTGGTGGAAATTGTTTATTTTGCGCTGTTTAATTAGTGATAATTTTCAATTAAAAAATTGCTTAATGTGGTTCGATGACAAGGTGATCGGAAACTAGTCAATAAATGTTAATATTGTTTGTGTATTCCGTTTTGGTCGTTTATTGTCTTAAATTTCATGTTTTTCCTGAAAAGCCCCCCCCTGGTGGACATTTTGGAACTAAATTTTTATTTTCTAAATTCCGTGAGCGCATATCGTGTATAGCCCATACACAAAATTTCGTTGCATTCCGTTCACCCGTTTGCGCTGTAGGGTAACGTTTATGGGGGAAGTTTAATTATAACCACCCTGTACTTTGAAAGTTAATAATTTGTATCATTATACCTGAAAAGTTTAACAAGACGTGTGACACACAGATAAGAAACGATGATGGTAAAATTCTTTGCTGGATCGCGAAAACTGATATTATTTTTTAAATTTTATAGTTAATTGAATTAAATTTGAAATTTTTTATTCCTTTCTTTATTTTTCAATTTTAACATAGCTTATATCTAAACGACTAATGAAATAAAGAATAATTTATTAATAAGTAGGAATATTTTCCTTGTAGTAAGGTCCTTTTTGTAAATGCCCAATTTAACAAATTTCGAGTACTGTGTTTTCCAGAAAAACTGCATCTGGCCTTTATAAATTTGGTTTTAAATTTTTTTAAAGATAGAATACCATTATCTGTCACAAATAAATAAATGACCATAGATACAAACACTTGCTAATTTCTACATTTGAATGCAAATAAATATGCAATATGTCAACATCAAATTAGAAGAAATATAAATAAAAAACTGTAATAAATTAGAAAAAAATTTTAAAAAATCCTAAAGAGGTACTCCTTTAATAAATATATATATATATATATATATATATATATATATATATATATATATATATATAAACATGTCTATATTTTAACTATTTGGAGTTAGATGATTATAAAAAGTATGTGGGTAAACATTTACTTAATAGAGGCACAAAACAGAATCATAAACAGATAAATGAACGCACAAGAAATTGTAAAATTAAAGATCTTTCTAACCTTTTTCTCATCGTTTCTAATTCATTGATATCCGATGAATTAATTTGATTTTAGGAAACATAATTGACTTAAATAATGATCTAGATTTTATTTTTTTTACATACGCATGTATCGGTGTTTATTGTATTAAATTTGTATAAATATATTGGAAACAACCAATACAGCATTAAAATCGATTAAACCTTTAATCAAAGAATTAATTAGAGCTGTAAATTGTTAGTATAATTCATGAATATGAATTTATTTTCATCTATACATGCACTACATGATATCTGTCATTAAATTTTATTTTTACCCTCTGATCAATCCTCGACTTTAAATTATATAACGTGTTGTGTTATGTATAAATGTTATGTTTTAAAGTTTTGTAAATATGCGTTATAATGTGTCACAGTTTGGAATTTTGTTCAGTTTTAAAGCTTTTGTCTCTAGGAACACAAATATGTTTCCACAAATTATAAGGCAACATTTACATACTAAACATTCAAACTGAAAATAAAAACAAGATGATGGATTGGTTTTTAGCAGTTTAATAGTCTTTAATCGAAAGTTTGTGAAACCGATCTGTATCACCGGATGAAACCTATTTAGAGCTGTTGAAAATATGTAAACCCGTGTGAACGTTCGGAAGAGATAGTAAACAATTTTAACCTTTAGCTTACGGGGTATTTTTCCGATTCCCTCTTTAGTATGTATATCTGTGTGTCTATGTGTCTTGGTACAAGAAGCGCCTAAGTCAGTTCTTTCCAACATTACTTTGCTTGCTTATGTCTCTTTTAAAAATTATAGTTTTCATTGTAAGAAGTACCTAAATCTGTCCGATACTTTAAAAATGTCTTCTAAACCATTGTACAGACTTGGGTACTTCTTACATTGAAAATAATATTTTTCTACAGAGACATAAGCGAACAAAGTGATCTTGGAGAAAACTGACTTAGGCACTTCTTGTACCAAGCCACATTATATATATATATGAATATATATATATTCATTCTTGGGATACATGCTATCCCACCCCGTAAGGGAAAGGTTAATAAACATCAAACAGTTGCAAGTCACTAAAAATATAAATTAACTCCACTGTTGAATCGAGACTCATATGAGACTCTGAATTGTATACTGTATAAAAAATATGTAATGTAGAATCGGTTTATTAAAAAAATGGGTGAGCAGAATTCCTTTATTTATACAAAAGAAAAATACTGATTTCTTATATTTGGGAGCATAAAAAACACTGCCTTGTATATAATTGTTTGAAAAGGTGTATCATAAGGAAGCCAAATTTTGTAATAATGCATAGTGTTAAATTTTTCATTTCCTCAAATTATAGTTTCATCTAGGCCTCCGAAAATCATTATTTTAATGTTTGCTTAAAATGTTTGTTTGCATGAATGAGATCATTATGCATGCATGAATTAACCGAAAGAGGCCCTTCTTATTTAGAGAAGAGCTATTTTTCTTCCATTCCCGGCGTGAGCAAAAAATAAGTATAAAAAATCTTCAGTATTTATTAACACGAGAAAGAATAGCTTTCGATTAGGTCATTATTTTAATGTTAGCAAGGAATTCTCTAGTTGTTCTTTCCAGATGATCGCAAATACCCTTTAGTTATTTCCATATCATTTCAAGGATGTTAAACCAAATTTATCATTTTTATGTTGAGAATGTTTCTGGCATCTTCAAGAAATTCAGAATATTGAACGAAGATTTGTGAACAAAACGTTTTGTTTTACTTTGATCTCTGTTTGACCTCATTTCTATGTATCTAAGCTGAAAGTTTAAGCTTGTGGAGCGAGGGTTAAATATCTCCTTTTAAAAAAAGGCCGCAAAAATCAATAATAAGAATTAATAACAAGTAATAACACGAATAAAAAATTTTGATAATTTATTAGGATATAAGTATTTACAAGCACATAATTATCAATATCTATATATATAAAACAGTTCCGTAACTGACTCATTCATTCACTGACTGACTGACATACAACGCACAGACCAAACCGCTGGACCTAAAGGGCTGAAATTTTGCATGGCGATTCTTCTAATAGTGTAGGGGTGCATGAAGAAAGATTTTTCAAAAATTCTTCTTAGATTTTTTTAAATTAAATTTTTAAGCTGTTTTTTAAACTTTTATTACGTTTGCATTTAAAATAATACATTGAGGGTTATAAAATTTATATCACGAGAAAGATCATAAAAATTCCGTCAAAATGAAATTTTTTTCGAATTTTTACCTCCATTTCCTGAATTTTGGTGAAATTTTAAAAATTAATTTTCAGAATTTAATTTATTAAATGCCGATCACGTGATTTCTTTTTCTGGTACTTTCAATAAATTTATCGTCACGTGCGTAACAACTAAATAGACAAAAAAATATTTTTTTTCTCTTTCTAATGCAGCAGACGATTGGATATTATCCAAAAAAAATGCATATCCCTTACGATTTTTTTATAAATATATATATATAGGTAGATATATATTTTACACCAATTGTATACATTGATCATCGCATTTATTATAAATATATATATTTATTTTTTGGCATAAATTGCATACGTTGACACTTGTATTTAATTTGAATGCACTCCGTAGCGAAGCGCGAGTTTTCAGCTAATATATATATATATATATATATATATATATATATATATATATATATATATATATATATATATATATATATATATATATATATATATATATATATATATATATATATATATATATCTGTGGCTTGGTACAAGAAGTGCCTAAGTCAGTTTTCTCCAAGATGACTTCGTTTGCTTATAAAAAAATTTATTTATTTTCAATGTGAGAAGTACTCAAATCTGTCCGATGCTTTAAAAGTGTTTTCTAAACCATTTTACAGACTTGTGCACTCCTTACATTGAGAATAATATTTTTTCGAAGAGACATAAACAAAATCCTCTTGGAGAAAACTGACTTAGGCACTTCTTGTACCAAGCCACAAATATATATATATATATATATATATATATATATATATTCATTCAATTCCGCAGTATTTCATGGACTGTACGTTGTCTGAGTATCTTTATTGTATAGATCATACTTATCTGAAACAGTCCATTGGGTTTTAGACAGTCTTGACACCACTGACGATGAGATATTGTCTAAAACCTCTTTCAATCTTATCTTTTCATGTTATTGGTTACGGGCTGTAGTAGCTTTACTGTGGCAACGAAGTTTGTAGTATAAGGGGTTTATTTTAAAGTTTATTATTTTATATTAATTACTATTAATTAATTAATTAATGAATTGGAGGTAGGAATGAATCATACTAATTAAGGTGGGTTTCAGTTAAATTTAAGTACAACAATATATGCCATTTGGCCGTTAGTGGTAAGTACATTTTAAGTTAGATGGTAAGGTTACGTTGTGTTTATTTTAATGCAATAACCCATAATAATTAATATTATAATTTACCCTAGGTTCATTACTGTCTGCATCACTGTGGTAATTAATGAGCCAAAAGAAAAAATGAAATTAAATCTAATAAATTTTCTTAACCTTGGAGAACACCTAGAAATAAAATTATCTCACCTAAAAGAAAAAGCTTCATATCTGCTGAAATAAAAATAAACCTAAAGCTAAAAATCAGAACATTTACTAAAAAAGCAAGGACCGACATGACAAGGATATACTTCAACATAACAAATTTATTCCTTCCGATTACATTAATTATATTACCACCAATCTGGTAATCAGTTCTATTCAATATTTTTTTTCGGAATACCAATATTAAATCATCAATAATACAATTGCTATAAAACTAAGAATCTATATCTTCACAACCCCATAAAATATATACAATGACAATTCAAAATGAAATGGCTGGCGAATATAAAAAAAAAACCTGAATTATTCTATATGCAATTGCTCATCTTAATTTCAATTCTACATTTGAATCTAATCTTAATGATCTGCTGCAGCTTTAATCAAAGGTAGAGAGGTTATGGATAGAATTTACCGAGAGGATGGGAAAGGAAAGGAAAAAGCAAATTCACCCGTGGCCGTCCCATCATCGTCGGGATCTTAGCGTCGTCCCGAGGCCAGAGCTTCAGCCCCGACCCCTCGGTCTTTCGCCCTCGCCTCCCCGTTCAGGATCCTCCAAACATCTCCTTGTTTTCAAAATCCCGCGCTCCGAGTCAGCACCTTGTCACCACCACATCAGTCCGGTGAAACCATCCTCCACACCAAATAGTTCCTTGATGCTCCGTGAATTGTAATGGCCGAAATGAGGGGGGAAGGCTACAGGTGGCACTCTTGCACCCTGCAATTCTTTATACAATTAATTTTTTCCACCCCTCATCTCGTTCTTGTTGGTTATTTTAATTTCATGGCGGCCTGGTCATCCACCCGGCGATGTATCCCTGCGCGCCTTGCATCTGACCTTCTAAGATTTCTCCCCTTTCGAAAAAGGGCGCGTAGCCGACGTATTGGGTTACCGATAGTGGGGGAGGCTATGAAAGCTGTTGCTAGGCGCTGGGTCATTTTTAAGGAAGGAAGGAAAGCAAAGAATATTTCTAAGACCTTTACCATTTAAATTACAAAACGCCAGCCAAAAAAAACAATAAAAAAAACAATATACCAGCCATTCACAAGGTTCATAAATAAGACTTATTAATTTATCAATATTAACCCCTTCAAGCCCAGAATGTTCTGCAACGACGCGCTCCCACCAGCCCGCGCTCTTCGCAGACGAGATGTTTCCCCCGGCCCGGAGAGTTTTTGATGTTAAGCCTAATTCAGCAAATAAATCGTAAAAATTCAATCAAATTAAAAATTTTAATTCAAAACGTGGAAAATAAGAATATTATGATGGTAGCTTAATTACATATCAATAACATTTATAAAATATTAAAAAAATATGAATAAAATACTTTTAACTTTTTAAATAAAAATAATAACACAAATACTCTAACTACAAAAGAATAGAAGTACGAATATAGAACTATACACAAATATAAAAATATATACTAAATGCAATGCTTTCAACACTATAGGAAATTTAAAACTAATAGAAAAAATATAATAAACGAAACTAATAGAAAAAAAACGAAACTAATAAACGAAACTAATAGAAAATAAACCCTCATGCACCCTCTGTACTACCGATAAACAAAAAAACAAACCCATTCTCTATCACCCTATTCGTCCTAAAATCCAGTGTCACAATAAAAAACAAAAACATTAAACTCCCCACAAAACACGCCTTTGAGATCAGCTCTTTAACTTTACTGCTACTCCACAAAGCAATCACGTGTGTTTGTTTATGTTAACTCCTGAGTCATTCCCAGCTGTAGGAATTCCGATAACAGAAACACAGGCTGAAAGTTCAGACCTCATATGACCTCCACAATTCAAAATTACGGTATAGTATTGCCATCTAGTGTCATTAAAAAATTCTAAAAAAACGTTCCAAAGTTTGGTTCCTTATACGGAACGATGGGCAGAAACAAGCGTTCGCAACGAGTTCCCAATACGGATCGATGGGCCGGTGAGAGCATAATTTTCCCGTACCGTATAGGGTACGATGGGCGCGAAGGGGTTAACAATAATAAGGTATAACCTGTGATGATCTATTTCAAACTTAATTCTTCTCAATATCAAAACATTTAGAGAAACTTGCGCACCTTCTCCAAATGCGATGACATTAATCAAATCAATTAATATCTGATCACCACAAGTATAACCCTTACATATATTTAGCAGAGGCTTAATAAATTGATTAAAACAAAGCACAATCGTTACTAAAATTTACTTACTTACTCACTTATTTAATTATCTGAATACCCGATATTAATATTAACTTTAATCACTTCCAAAACTATTAATTATCATCACAACATTAGTGCTCATACTGGTTTTTCTCTTTCAACTTTCTATTATATATATACACTCATGGACAAAAAAATTAGCGCACCAAGAAGGAGTCGTCAAAATGAAACGAAATTTTACATACGTAATGACTACTTTGATATAAGTAAATGATAAGAAAATCAAAGAAAAAGGAAAATTTATTTCAGAGAAACAGGCAAAAGAACGGAGGAGTTAATACTCAGTTGGACCCCCTCTAGCGCGAATGCACGATGCGATACGATCCGGCATTGAGTCATACAAGTTCTGTATGATGTCTTGAGACATTTCGTTCCATATTTGCTGTAACCTTGCCTCTAGTTCGTTCAAACTCGTAAGATGCCCAACTCGTCGTCCCAAATGATCCCAGATATGCTCGATTGGAGACAAATCTGGGGATCGGGCAGGCCAAGGAAGGGTAGTAACCGTGCGGAGACAGTCTTGTGACACCCTTGCCGTAAGAGGCCGAGCATTGTCTTGTTGAAAAATGGCTCCTGGGAGCCGTTGCATGAGTGGCACCACATGTGGTTGCAGGATTTCATGAACATACCGCTGAACTGTCATGGTGCCACGGAACAATACTAGGGATGACCGTGTATTGTAGGCAATGGAACCCCATACCATCACACCAGCTGCGGGAGCGATGTGTCGCTGTACAGCAAAGGCAGGATTGAAGCGTTCACCACGGGCTCTCCACACACGAACACGATTGTCTTCACTGCCGAGATTGAATCTGGATTCGTCGCTAAAGACGACCTGGTTCCATTCCGCTGCAGTCCAGTTTCCTCGTGCGCGGCAAAACTACAAACGGAGGCGTCGATGGGTGGGCGTCAAGGGCAGCACACGTAATGGGCGCCGCGATACCAACTGTCCTTCAGCCGGGCGCCTTCGTATAGTTCGAGAAGACACAGAGGACCCTAGTGAAGGTGCTACCTGTGCCTGGATGGCGGCCGATGAAGCAGTTGGCTGTACGCGTGCATTTCTTACGATGTGGCGGTCTTCTCGACGACTGGTCTGTCGAGGGCGTCCTGAGCCTGGTCTTCGTGTACATGACATCTCTCGGGTCCACTGGTCCCAACACCTCCTCACAACACAATCAGAGCGGCCTAATTGACGAGCTACTCGCCTAGCTGACCACCCAGCTTCCATCATCCCGACGATTCTCCCCCTCTCAAACTGCGACAACTGCTTATATTGTCTTCGAACACGGCGTAATGGCATGTCTATCTCAGCTCTTCCTTTGTAAATGATTCAGCACACTCAAACAAGCTTTGGTTACCTGTTTTATACTCCACAGAGTACGATTTTCAACGCCCTCTACCGGCTATACGTAATGCGCAATCACGCTGCATTTCTAATCATTTGCATATCTCCCCGACATGTACCTTCATTGCAAGTTTCGTTACGATCCCGCAATTATTTCTTGGTGCGCTAATTTTTTTGTCCATGAGTGTATATATATTATATGTATTGAGTAGGAACCAAGTAAGGAAAATTGAGATTTATCGCGCTCTTTTTAATTCCTGTCTTTTAATTTTTAATTTCCGCCAAGCAGCATCGACGACCTTGGCAGCTTCTTCATTACCCGATGTGCTTAACGCACGCGAATGAAGATGAATGCCAATTTTTTACGTGTGCTGCTTGCACGGTGGCGTAACATCTGGAGAGTCATAAGCTCACTTCCCATTGTTTCAAGTTTTAATGCCGTCTTGTGATACATCTACGATAATTGTTAGTTAAAGAAGTGATTGCTTTGTCTAGCCTTTTTCTGTCTTAAAGATTCACTCGTTTTCAATCTTGTGACTAGTTGGAAGTCATCAATGACGAGATTCATATCCTATTATCTCTCTCTCTCTCTCTCTCTCTTTGGGTGGAGGCATCAATTTGACGGAAAATCTCACCATTAAAGAATAAACATTCCCAGTGGTGGTGATAGGTATCACATCGCAATCGACTGTACACGGAACAAGACGGATCAGCATTTTCAAAGTCTTTCTGAATTGTTTCAGATTTTCTCCGTTGTTTCAAATTGTAATATCATCTTGTGATTCATTTTCAATAACAGATCGTTGAAGAAGTGATTGCTTTGTCTAACCTTTATTTTCTGTCAGAAAGATTCCCTCCCGAGAAATTCTTTGAATCTTGTCACATGTTGAAAGTCATCGATGGCGAGATTAATGTCTTTATTTGTTTTTTCCTTTTTTTTTAGTGGTGATGGTGTATGTGTGGCCGGGTGGGGGGGGGGGGTCACATCAATTTGATGAAAAATCCCGCCATTTAACGATATGCTTTACCAGTGATAGTGAAAGGTATCATATCGCAATCGATTGAACATAGAGCAATACTGATCACCATTTTCAGTCTTTCTTCATGCGAGAACTGAACTAAAAATGAACAGTACATGGGACTTCTCAAAATGATAGGGACTGACCAAAAACAATAATGCTATTAGCTATATGGAAAGACACCCGCGACTCAGGAAACTTGATTACTGAGATTTACAAAACTAGAACAAGACTGATTCATTCTTCTGCTTTACGACTGTCAGAATTACTCTGTAGTTCATATTTGTTGCTGAATCCTCTTGTGTAATCGGAACTCAATGCCTCGTTTACATTCTATTAAAATTTCAGTTACAAAAGAATTTCATTAAACACTTGTCCAATTATATATCTTCTTTCTTTATTCTAATAGAATTATATTTAAGAAATGTTTATATTTATTTGAAACGAACTAATATTTTGATATGAATATTTTATTAATTTACTGAATATACTAATGAGCATTTACAGATGGATAAATTTCTTTTGTTAAAAAAATCTTATCTCTACTTTCACGGGAAAATGCTTTTAATCATATTTCAGTAATTGAAGTACTAATTTATGTATCGCGGGAATTAGAAATAATTCACGAGTGCTTTATGAATATTATAAACATTAAATTAAAGCCATACACATAAACGAATGTGAAACTCCGTTTTAAAAATGCACAACATATCGTAGCGTATATAAGTAGGTCTTATATATTATACAAACGTTAAATTAATATTATCTTTTACTGTGTATGTAATGAGTACGCAGGAAATAAAGGCATGTTTGTATAGTTCAGTATATATATATAAATATATATATATATATATATATATATATATATATATATATATATATATGTGTGTGTGTGAGTGTGTGTGTATGTAATATATCCATTACATTCTTCCTTAAAATGCAACCTGAAAAGGAAAACTAGCTCATATTTGCCTGACAGGAGCTAGACTCATCCTGAAAGGAAAAAAAAAATGATGCAGTCTGACCGAATAGTTTATTGTAGCGAAAGGAACATTCGTCCATCTCAGACGACGGCTCGGGAGCGAATATATCACCTTTCAACCTTAAGCGCGAGAGGCGAAAAAAACATGTGGCTGTTATTTTGTACGGTCAGCAGAATATTTGGGCTGGCGATGCGAACCCACGCCTTTCTACCCACGCCAGACGTATACACGTGTAGGAATGCAACGCTTGCTATTAATGGGAAGTTCTGTTGCTAAGGGCTTTTAAGCGATAAATTAAGATTACTGCGGATTGGATTTAGGAAAGGGAATTTAAATGCTAGAATGGAGGGCCTAATATTTAATTTATTGCAAATATATATATATATATATATATATATATATATATATATATATATATATATATATATATACAGAGGCTGTTCGCACATTTTTTAGACGATTTTGGTAAGCGGTAATAGAAAATCATTTGCGGCAAACGAAATAATTGCAATTGTACTATGTTTTTAAAAGTCAAAATTATCGTCTGCGGCTTGAAAGTTTTGTTTTTATTCAAAATGGCGTTTTTAACAAAGCAGTGGCTCAAAGGCTACATTTATGCTCTTTCTGAAGAGAAATATGCATACTCCGTTATCCAAAAACGATGTGAGAGTCATGGTTTTGTGATATCTAAAGCGTCGATAGGTAATATAGTCAACAAGAAAGGAAAAAAAACGTCAAATTGAAGCCTCAAGAGGGACAAAAATTCCAAACAAGTATCCAAGGAAAAAACGGACATCTTCGACTATTGCAAAGGTACGTTGTTTAATGTTAAAAGAAAATCCCCCTAGTCAAAGGTCAGTTGCAAAATCATTAAAATGCTCGGTGTCCACTGTAAACAAAATGATAAACGTTGATTAAAATCTTAAGAAAGCGAAAAAACTCAATGTGCATCGTCTTCTTCCAAATCATATCGCTGATCGCAGGACACGCTGCAGAATTCTATATGAGAAACACTTATTCAAAGAAAAATGGAAAACAATTGTCATAATAGATGAATCATGGGTGTATTTAAATGATTGCAACAAAAAAAGAGCCATTTATAATCATAAAAGGGGAGAAAAAAATTTAAGTACATGGTTCAAAGAATCGAAAGAAAGTTTTTCTAAGGGATTCGTGATTATTGCTGGTTTTTCTTATAATGGCAAGTTAAAAATAAAGAGAGTGGAAAAAAATGTCAAGATTAACTCCAAATACTATCAGGAACATATTTTATCGCCATTTTTTCTGAATGAAATACCATCGCTTTACCCACAGTGCCATCAATCTGTGAGACTCCAGCAGGACAAAGCTAGCAGTCACACATCAAAATCCACTGTAAATTTCCTAAAAGAAATAGAACAAAAAACTGGTATCAAGGCCATACCCTTCACTGATATCCCTACTAAATCTCCCGATGTATCACCTATAGATTTTTGTGTTTTCGGACTTTTAAAATCTGCATTATCCAAACGTCGTCACAAAACCCTTAAAGGACTCTGGAAAGCTGTTCAGGAGGAATGGGATAGAATACCTCTTCTGACACTTCAAAAGGCATTATTATCCTGGAAATTGCGGTGTCGAAAGATAGTTCAGAATAAGGGATGTCAAATCGAACATTTAAAACACAAGAATTTTATGTAATTTAGTTTTGTGAATGCAATATACATCGTCTAAAAAATGTGTGAACAGCCTCTGTATATATATATGTGTGTGTGTGTGTGTGTGTGTTAGTTACGTTAAAAATATTAGGTATTTTCAACACATCGTGAAATTCTAGTCGTTGGGCGGAAGTGGCGGAACTTCAATGAAATACACAGCTTTGAGTTTAAAAATAAAATTTGTAAACTCATTACTACGAGCGAGAAACGGCCATCTTTCCCAGATAAGTGTTCCTGAAGAGAGTATATGTAAGAACGCAACTATACATCACTTCATAGCCCTAATTCCGAAACTGGAAACTTTCTGTCATCAGAATTGTCAATAGGTCAACAATTTCTAAGTCTGGCATTACCTTATATGGAAATTCCTTGTAGTCTAAAAATGCTATGCTGTCTATTTTCTCGAGGGACATTTTAAGGTCGGGGCTCGCCTGAGGGTAAACACAAAAACTATGAAATGCTATAAAAATGGTTAATAAACTTAGTTAAGAGAATTAGAAATATTTAAGTTGGAGAATTTGAAATAATTTTTTGACATAACAGATATGTATATACACTCTGTCACAAAAAAATATATGCTCCCAGATGGAAACGAGCTATTTTGACGCAACTCAACAAGTATGTAGTGTGTGAGGAGATAAGCAAATTGTTACAAATTCAGAAGAATAGACCCTTTTACTAAGAAGATATGGTAGGAAAAAGGTTACAAATCGGTAAGTAGTAAATCCACCTCTGACAGCTATAGAAGCCGAAACACGGCATGACATCCAATCACTGAGGTCACTATCCTATGACCTCCTGCGGTAGATCATGCCTTATTCTTTGCAACTGGGCAGTTAATTCACCAGTATTCCGGGCGGCTGCAGTTGCCTTCCAAGCACATCCCAGACGTGCACTATTGGCGAGAGGTCTGGTGACCTGGCAGGCCATGGGAGTACGTCATATCCTTGAAGACATTGTTGGGAGAGTTGCGCAGTATGTGGACGACAGTTGTCTTGCTGATAAATGGCACCTGGGCGACTAGATAGCATAGGGCAGTGTAAATGGCGTTAAAATATCGTCAACGTAACCGCGTGCCGCCAAAGTGCATTGAAAGGACGACTAGAGGTGTTCGTGTGTCCCAAACAATCGCTCCCGACACTGACACACTTTGTGTAATCGCCGTATGCCTCTTGACAACAAATTCCGGATCGGACCGGTGGCCTGGCCACCTCCCCACGCGTATGCGCTGGTTATCAGCATTGAGACTGAATCGGGATTCATCGCTGAAGATCACACGCCTCCAGTCGGTCACACTCCAGCTTGCCCGAGGTCGGGAAAAATCCAGTTGACACTTCCTATTGTGTGGGTTCAGTGGTAGGCGTCTTAATGGACGTCGGCTTCTTATACCTGCGTCGGCCAGTCGTCTCCGAATGGTTTCTCTTGATACCCTTGGATGTCTGTAAATGGCGTCGAACCGATTCTAGCGACGTTGTTGGTGCGGACGTGTCCGCTCTCATGATTGCGCAATCATCGCAAGCATTTGTGTTCCTGGGACGCCTTGACCCTCCGGGACGGTAGACTATCCCTTCCGTGATGCATTGTTGCAAATACCAAGCAACTACCATATCGCTCCGACCGAGGTGGCGGCCGATACGCCTGTTCGACCAATCTGCTTCTCTGATTCCTATTATACGCCCCCTATCAAAATCCGACAATTGTTCGTACTGTCGCTGGTTATGTCTCAGAGCCATCTCTAGTCACAATACCGTCAATCCAAGTCGAAAGATTTGTTTGAATAACGCTATGGCACGAGCAATCATGCTTTTGAACTCTCCCAGCTGCGCATCTCACAATCGCATAGCACGCTTACCCTTGTCTCATTGTCGTCGAAATTTTAATCATTTGCATATCTCTTACCAGACTACATTCCGGCCATGTTTCGTGATAGTAGATCTATTTCTGCTGGGTGCATATATTTTTTGTGTAAGTATATATATATATATATATATATATATATATATATATATATATATACACTCATGGACAAAAAAATTAGCCCACCAAGAAATAATTGCGGGATCGTAACGAAACTTGCAATGAAGGTACATGTCGGCGAGATATGCAAATGATTAGAAATTCAGCGTGATTGCGCATTACGTATAGCCGGTAGAGGGCGTTGAACATCGTATTCTGTGGAGTATAAAACAGGTAACCAAAGCTTGTTTGAGTGTGCTGAATCATTTACAAAGGAAGAGCTGAGATAGACATGCCATTACGCCGTGTTCGAAGACAATATAAGCAGTTGTCGCAACTTGAGAGGGGGTGAATCGTCGGGATGATGGAAGCTGGGTGGTCAGCTAGGCGAGTAGCTCGTCAATTAGGCCGCTCTGATTGTGTTGTGAGGAGGTGTTGGGACCAGTGGACCCGAGAGATGTCATGTACACGAAGACCAGGCTCAGGACGCCCTCGACAGACCAGTCGTCGAGAAGACCGCCACATCGTAAGAAATGCACGCGTACAGCCAACTGCTTCATCGGCCGCCATCCATGCACAGGTACCACCTTCACTAGGGGCCTCTGTGTCTTCTCGAACCATACGAAGGCGCCTGGCTGAAGGACAGTTGGTATCGCGGCGCCCATTACGTGTGCTGCCCTTGACGCCCACCCATCGACTCCTCCGTTTGGAGTTTTGCCGCGCACGGGGAAACCGGACTGCAGCGGAATGGAACCAGGTCGTCTTTAGCGACGAATCCAGATTCAATCTCGGGAGTGATGACAATCGTTTTCGTGTGTGGAGAGCCCGTGGTGAACGCTTCAATCCTGCCTTTGCTGTACAGCGACACATCGCTCCCACAGCTGGTGTGATGGTATGGGGTTCCATAGCCTACAATGCACGGTCACCCCTAGTATTGTTCCGTGGCACCATGACAGCCCAGCGGTATGTTCAGGAAATCCTGCAACCACATGTGTTGCCACTCATGCAACGGCTCCCAGGAGCCATTTTTCAACAAGACAATGCTCGGCCTCATACGGCAAGGGTGTCACAAGACTGTCTCCGCACTGTTACTACCTTTCCTTGGCCTGCCCGATCCCCAGATTTGTCTCCAATCGAGCATATCTGGGATCATTTGGGACGACGAGTTGGGCATCCCACGAGTTTGAACGAACTAGAAGCAAGGTTACAGCAAATATGGAATGAAATGTCTCAAGACATCATACAGAACTTGTATGACGCAATGCCCGATCGTATCGCATCGTGCATTCGCGCTAGAGGGGGTCCAACGTAGTATTAACTCCTCCGTTCTTTTGCCCTTTTCTCTGAAATAAATTATCCTTTTTCTTTGATTTTCTTATCTTTTACTTATATCAAAGTAGTCATTACGTATGTAAAATTTCATTTCATTTTGACGGCTCCTTCTTGGTGCGCTAATTTTTTTGTCCATGAGTGTATATGAAAATGCTTGATGAAAAGGTTTGATGAAAGCTTTTTTTTTTTTCAAAGTACTATGTGATGTTACTTTATACAAATGAAAGCATAGGAAAAGCGAAATTACATAAATGCATAAAAGTTAATCTTATAGAAAAATATACAGTGAAAACTGTTTCGTTGTTAATAGTCCTTGTTACTGCTTTTTTCCTCTTTGAGAAGCTATAATTTCCTTATATCCTTACTTTTGTCCATATACTACTTGATCAAAATGTTCACTCGCTTAAAGATGTAAATTTTCAAACGAAGAGAAAAATTTAAATATTTTATACAGGAGAACAAAATTTAATAATATTCAATCAAGGAAAATAGTTTTTTGAAATCAGATAACTATCACACTCTATATCTGAAACTTTGACTGATAGGGGGCCTCAGGCAGACTTATCCTTTAAATCGATTTCGAATAAGATCTCTTACCTAAATGTGAGCTGACAAGATTTTGGTAAACTGATCAAAAGTATATTGAATAAGATCAGCAGTGATTCAGAAATCCAATTGTGAAAGGCAATCTCAATATAATCCACTATGTACAAGTTTATTAAAAGTAGAAAATCTCTGTTTTTTGTGAATTGCCGATAAAGTTACAGAAATAAGATATAATTCGGTTATGTGAACATCTTTAGTAATTTAAAAAATTATGATCATTAATAAGAAAATACATTTTGAAATTCTCACAAAGCGACACAGGATATTCTAATTATATATCCTGTGTATATATATATATATATATATATATATCTCGATCGATCGTTTTCGGATCCATCGATTTTCCGTATGTGTCGTTCATTTTATCCAGTTCCAACGATCAAATTGCTTTGTTATGTTTCCGCATCTATCTTTTTCCCGCATTTATCGTTCATTTCAGTCGGTCCCTTGAAAAACGATAGATCGAGATTCCACTGTATATATATGACGCGGTCGCTACTCACCCACTCCTAGTACGTCGCTTTACATCCAAGCTTTACTCCTTCTTAATACTATTTCTACATAATCATTAAAGTTATAGCAGTCAATGAAGTTAAGAGGCCGGTGGCAAAGAACTACAATTAATACATCTAACATCGTTTATTTTCAAATATTAACCTACCTGATTCAATCTGACAATGTAAATCCAAGAATTCATCATGTTCTCTTACGACGCGTGACTGTCTTAATCAAGAATTTCCCGCCGTCTGACTAAAATGCTATTGTCCTTTACCATCTAAAGCTATCTCGCATGCCCTCAAGAGCTCCGTGACGCATACACCGGTGATGAACCATGGGCGGTCCTACAAATTGTCAATCAAATCCAACGAAAAACCAGGGGATTCCCCGTTTTCTCCCGATGCATTTCGAACCAAGATATGAGAATAGTGGCGAATTACGCAATGACAATAAATTAATTACTAAGCCCCCTTTAAATTTAGAGTAATCATTCTTTCCCCACTAAATCCTTGACATATATATACATAATGCGTACATACATACTTACATACATACATACATACATACATACATACATACAGGGTGTTTCATATTGAATGGAACAAAAATAATAATATAGTACAAATTCTGTAATTGATTTATTTAGCCGAAACAATTTAATTCTGAAACTACAATTATACAAGTTTTATCTGACAACAGCGAAAAATCTTCCGGTTACGAAATCGCCACTAGTGGCACTGTTAATCGAAATGCGCCATACATGCAGGAGAAATTGTAGTGTGTTTTGGAATACGCTGAAACATCTTCGTTTACCGTTCTCTCAGTTGGAGGAAGCGGTTCCTGGCTTCATTCTACAGAAAGACGGAACTCCACTATATTGGCATAAAAACGTACGTCAGTACCTGAACGATAGTCTACACACATCGCTAGATTGGCCGTGCTGGGTCAAACGATATGCCATTGATTTGTTGGCCACCGATATCACCAGATCTAACCCCTTGGGAATTTTTCCTATGGGGTTCTGTTAAAGATAAAATGTCCATGCCTCCATTTCCCAAGGACTTACGGCGACTGAAGTGCTCGAATCATTAACAAAGGTTATTCTATCACGAGTGTGGCAGGAAATGGAATACCGCATAGATATATTTCTTGTCACCGGACGGGCTCGAATATCTATATAGAACATCTATAGAAACTTGGATAACTATAGTTTCACTGTAAATTTCAACTATCAAAATAAAGTAATTACACTGTTCACAGGTATGCGTTCTTTTGTCCCATTCAATATGAAATACCCTGTATATATATATATATATATATATATATATATATATATATATATATATATATATATATATATATATATGTATTGTAGCGTCACGACAAGTAGGTAAGGCGATTCTCTCTGAGGCGTTGCTAAAAATAAATACTATGGGATCCATAACAAAGAAAGACAGATTTCTAATTAAAAGCGAAGGCCAATTTTTTAAAACAAAAACTCAACAATTTATTAACAACAAGTTAACATTTAAACAGTGCAACATATTCAATTAAAATCCCGTGCAGATTCACAACGTACGGAGCCTAAAACACACATCCGCACAGGCCGCGTTCTCTAGCGTCTCTCTCCCATCCATCGATGGGGTCGGCAAGCGTTGATGTCAGTCTCTACATAGACGCCGAACTTTATTACCTTCCACAAACGTCAGGATGACAGCTTTACTGGCTGCATATGTGGGGAAAACGTTTTTTAATCCCCCCCCACGCGTTCCGAACTGGTGGAACCGAGCAACACATTCCTTGAAAAATACGCAGCTGTGTTTCAAGCTCTTGTGGGGTCTCGGGAAAAAATAAGACCATATTTCCAGTACGCTACAATATACAGCAAAACCTCGTATATAGTAAAATTAACTAAACCATAGGCAATGCGGATAATCGAAATTCCGGATAATCAGGGTAATAAGAGTAATAAGCAAAACAAAATACTTACCTAAGCAGACTTACCGTTTATTACGATAAAAAACTATGTTTTGTAACAAAATCACATAATATTGTTTACAAGGCATTAAAAAATATAAAAATAGTCTTTCACATCATTTCTTAGGAAAGAAATTGTAAGTCTAGTAAAACTTTCATAAACTAAACAAAACTAATTTTATTACCATAATTTATTGTACAATCTATGCAGGAACTGTACATTGAATGAAACAATAAAGCGAATATTTGGTGTACTTATAGTTACGTTATATCTATCATAGTTGAAAATTATTATCAAATGTGAATATTAATTAAAAATAATGACTACAAATTTGATTCAGATCAACGAGAGCCGGGCAAATGAAGCTTTACTTTATATATATGAAGGCACTGACAACTTAGTACTGTATTACTTATCATATATTTTTCTGTCGTTATTTAATATACATTCAGATTTATTGCCCTTTATACTGTTCATTTAAGTGTGCATTCACTATAATGTACTTTATAAAATATATAATTTGCTGCCTTTTGCAATTGTATTATATTATTTAGTATTGTTGCATGTGTTGTATCATATGAAGTATTTACATTATACGGTTCTTCTATATATACGTTATTCAGAAAATATGGCTTTGTGGAAAAGATTTATTGAGATATTTGAATGTACTAATGTTTCATAATTTAGATTTTAGCTATGTATTATATCGACTAGAAAAATGATATTGCGATCCCACAAAATCTTTAAAATGTGAATTATTCCTGAAAATGTAATAGAGAAGAAACCTTAGCTGAATGTAATGTAATACTCATTCAACAGCAAGACGGAATTAATTTAGCTATGCTTTTAAAGGTATTAGTCCTTGTAAAGTATTTGGTGCAGAAGCCCTTACTTTATTCCTTTTTTTTTAGAAAGTATAAACAGCTATAGTTTTCCTTATAAGCCACAACACATTTCTTTCAGGAAAAATATTTTTTCGTAGTTAGAGTGCTTTTGATTTACTCCATATAAACAGTGTTTCCTTTAACAATCTATCAAACCTCAATCTCTCCAAACCAGAAATGTATTTCGAAAAAGAAAATCGATATCCGATGAGGTTAGATTACCATGAATGATACAGCATATCTCTTCAAAGATGCCAATCTTCGGAAAAGAACTGCAACAGAAATATGTGTCACTAAGAGTTATTTTGTGCTGCAGAATTCCCCTCTGCTCGCAGAAACATCTAGAATTAGATCACCCGTGATTTGTATTTTTCTTCCGCGATGCTGATTCCCTGGCATACAGTTCATGGTTGGCTGATTGGACCTTTCTTAATACTTCCCTTTTCTCATGCAAGAATAGTACCTGGAAATAGAAAGATCATTGAATGAAAGAGATTTTGATGCCACGGATAGATTCTTTTCGTAAAATAATATGATCCATGTTCATATAATGCAGCATAAATTGAGAGCTGGTATTATATAGCAGCGTGCAGTTCGACATGCATTAACAAACTTCCAGATTTAAACGTTTATATGAGGTTTAAAACTTTAAAGGAATAATATATTTTAGTACGCTAATTTATTAAAAATTTACGTTTAATGTATGTTTCTTTTTTATAACAAATATGAACAATGTTCATGTGACACAGTATACACACACACACACACACACACACACACACATATATATATATATATATATATATATATATATATATATATATATATATATATATATATATATATATATATATATATATATTTATAATAAATGAGACGATCAATATATACAATTGATGTAGAAAAAAATATATATATTTATAAAAAAAATCGTAAGGGATATTTTTGTAGATAAAATAATGTCCAATCGTCTGCCGCATTTCAAGAAAAAAAGTATTTTTTTGTCTATTTAGTTGTTATGCACGTGACGATAAATTTATTTAAAGCACCATGAAAAGAAATCACGTGATCGGCATTCAATAAATTAAATTCTAAAAAATAATTTTTAAAAATTCACCAAAAATCAGAATTATAGGTAAAGATTCGAAAAAGATTTCATTTTAAAGGAATTTTTACGCTCTTTCTCGTGATATAAATTTTATAACCCTCAAATTATTATTTTAAATGCAAACTTAAAAAAAGTTACTAAAACAGCTTAAAAATTTAATTAAAATACATCTAAGAAGAATGTTTCAAAAATCTCTCTTAGTGCACCCCTGCACCATAAGAAGAATCGCCATGGAAAATTTCAGCCGTTTAGGTCCAGTGGTTTGGTCCGTGCGTTGTATGTCAGTCAGTGAGTCAGTTACGGAACTGTTTTATATATACAGATATATATATATATATATATATATATATATATATATATATATATATATATATATATATATATTATATATATATATATATATAATATATATATATATATAATATATATATATATATATATATATATATATATATATATATATATATATATATATATATATATATATATATATATATATATATATATATATATATATATATACTGTATCGCATCTCTAACCGGCCGGCCCTATCCAACGGCCAAATTTTGTTCCGAACAGATTAACGACTCCATAGAGCCAATGTTATAGTAGAGAGCCCTTTTCCACCCCTCAAAACGGCCACTTCTTTTCCGTACCATGACTGGTAGTCATAAAGATGTTTCACTGTATAAATATTATACATTAGCGTGCAATTCGAAATACATTAACTAAACGTCTTGATTTAAATATTTATACATATACTATATTTAAATTTTTGTGTTTAAAACTTTAAAGACCCGAGGGAATAATGTAGGTATTTAAGTATCAAACTGTGTCCGCATAACTTTGAAATCATAAAAGAATACAATTTCTTATACATGTAGATGATTTTGTTTATAAAAATACCCAATCCTTATTGTATAAGTCCGGTTATAAAGGAAATCTCTCTATCACTAAAATTAACTTAAGTTTTTAAAAGCTTGAAATAGGTTAAAACAAATATAAAACTATTATTTATGCTAAACACAACTTTGAATCTTTTCGTATATTTAATTAGCATCAGCGAAAATGAATTTACAGCTAACAAAACAAAACAGATAACATAAAAGATATTAGGCGCAAAGTTCTGAAGTAAGCCTTATAGAATTAAATATTTGTTTAAAATGATGAACTGAAAAGAAACAGCTTAAAAATGAATTTTATTAAGCCAAATTTTCCGTTTTCGAAATATCCAAATAAAATAAACTGCAATATATATATTTTTAAAAAATGCTTGAGAAATGATTTAAAAATTAATTATTTAGGTAAGAAGTGCTGTTTAGGAGAGCTATAAAGAAATCGAAATTGTGAAAATGACGAACATAAAATAAACCGAAACTTCTAACGATCAAAATTACATTTTAAAAAATGAAGCATGAAAAATTGGAAGTATTCGTGTGCTTCATATTTCATGTACTTTCCTAAACTTCGTGAAACGCAAAGATGTTTATTAACAGATATTATTTGGCTATTCCATCCCCCCTAATATAATACACACGAATTCGAGGTCTTTTGAAGAGATTAAAACATGTAAAACCTAATATAAAATACGTAAGTTCTTTAAAGAAATTGATAATTTTATTAGGACAGAATAAAACTGCATTATAAAAACAGCTGAATATTGAATTAAATGTGAATGACGTTCAAAATTTTGCAGGCAACATTTTCTTAAATTGAAAATTTCATTAAATGGAAGTTAGTTTAATAAAGAACGTACTTACAGAATGTTATTCTTTCTTTTTCATTTCCTTTGCATCAGGTATTTATTTTTGAATCAGGTGTTAGTAAATGCCAAAAGAGCATAACTGAAACAAACCAGAAACCATTTAAGTTTTTTAAGGAAGCTCGGAAACAAAAAAATTCTTTTGTAAATAAAACTCATTTTAAAGTTTTTTAATCACGATTCAGTAAAACATAATCATAACAAACAATATAAGGTATTAAATCGTTGATTTAATTAATTTTTTCAAAAATTTAATTTAAAAAATAACCATTTTAAAATTCTTTCTTTTCTTCAATTGGGGTATTTGGAAGTCCAGAGATAGCCTATCGGTAGCGCGTCGGCTTTCGGTACTAATGTTGCTCGGATCGAATCCCCACAAGAGCCGTTAAGGTGACTGCCTACGTTGAAAATGCCATTTTTTAACTATTTTGTTCAATTTTATTTTTTGCAAGAATTGTG